>JAFKAC010000038.1:0-592076 GCA_025766275.1 Lactarius indigo
GCCAGGGAGGAAAGAAGTTTAAGAGAGACGGTCGCAGCGGGTCAGGGACTCTTCAGGGGAAAGAGTCTAAGGGACTGTAATAACCACGCTCTGAATCCTTGATCCTGTTATGCTTTGTAATTATCTGAAAATTGTCATCATGATTATAAAGTGTCCCGGCATTTGGCGACATATGCTGATGCTCACCTCACGTTCCCTTGTGTAACTTCCATTTTGCGCCTTGTGCGGTCATTTGCAACGAAAGTCGTTTAGTATATCCCGTACTCAGATTATCTCAATCCTGTCCCTGTGTATACATCAGATCGTAATCATAATCTCTCGCGAATATATATTCTCTCGAAACCACCTTCCTACATGTCTTTGTGTGCGTTTAAATCTCGAATGTTATGCAAGTCGTATTTACGCTCACCTTCGGTCGCCATGCTTTAGATATTGCTTGCCACTAGCAGATTAGTCGGCGATGAGGGTGTCCAATAAAAGAGTACCGTGCGACGGTTAGAGTCAATGATCCATGAGCAACATCGCTCAAGGGGTGCATACTACTCAGGATTCTCACCTGATGGCGACTTCATTCCTCGGTCAGGTCGTCTACGTCGAGGTCTTCTGTGCGCATGAAGCACGCCTGCATGAGCTGTTGGTCAAAATTCCTTCGCCATGAGTCCATTGCGCCGTCAATTCGGATAGAACCGTACCCTGTCCATTGGAAGAATATGTATCACTTCATGTCCACTGATTTCGAGGGGCGTCACTGCAATATGACAAATGATGTCCGAGGGTTCAATGATGACAGGTGGCACGAACTCGTTCCTGCACAAAAATCCTCCGGCGAATCCAAATCGTTTATACCTTCGGTCTATTTCCCTGAGATCTGGGCTGTGTTGAAGAGGGGCATAGGGCTGCACGCAGAGGTAAACAGACGGGTGGCTAACTTGACCCCGAGAAGAAGACGAGGGTGAATCAGGAACGTGGGTATGAAAGAAAATGTGCGTGATCTGGCCGGACTTTTCATGCTGGGGGGATCGAAAAAACAGGTGGCTATCACGTGACCGACAGGTTGCCGTTGAGTACTGAACACCGCGGAGGGAGAACTTGTCCAAAAACTGAGCAGATACAGATGTGGTTGAAGAACTTCCTGTAGAATCCTTGGCCCTGAGATCCGGATGTTTGCGATATAAGAATTGTATGAACGCTGTTAGTACGGCATCGGGAAGCCTTGATTCACGTAGACGTTCTCTATCATATGCGAAATCTGTTTGTTGTGTCAAGTGAACTGCGTCGATCAGATGGGCCAAGCGCGTCCCGCGACGTCCTCAGCAAGAGTACTCTTGTATGCTTCCAGAAGGTCGCCAACATGTGAGCGGACCTCACTGTCATCCGCGAGTAGCGCTTGTAGATTTGCCTCCCTCGTCGAGGCACGCATGAATGTTAACTCGAGTTCACCTTGTCGAAAATAAGTATTTGGTAGGGTTATATCTAGAAGCAAGACGCAAACCTAGCTTCATGTTATGGTTCTTGCTCTGCATGGAATGGATGTACCGTTCGTAGAAGGCAGCGCCATGTGTGTGTGCAGGGCCAAACCCTCTGAGAACGTCCCCATAGTGCAAGGCGCGTGATGGATCGGCTTCACCTTCGCCACCTTATATAGTGATTTGAATGTCGTCACGTAGCGAAAGATATATTTCTCGTATAACTTGATCTCGTCCCGAGAAATTGAGCGTAAATTCGCAAGTTGAACGGCGCGCACTAGATCCATGAAGTTCTCCAGCATTGCTTTCCGGTCACCAGGTGCGTCGTCTCCCCAAAGTCTGATTAAGGTGATGGGGAGGTGGATTGTGCAGACAACTCTCCAGTTGTTCGCACTGAGTTTACCCCGTGCCGCAGTACCCCAATTTAAAGGGGCTCGTGTAACCCAGGAGGGAAGTTCAGTGCGATCCATGTCTCCCCAAACGGCCTCTAAAATATCCTTTCCAAGTATCGCGGAATTTCCAGAGGAAGTTGTTCGCTTCTGGGTAGGAAGCTCTTGGAGAGGACAATTCGCTTGTACCTAACTGGAAATGATGTAAAGTTACTCGATCAAATACACTACACACATACCCATCCAGCAGCTGCGACGTATAGCTCTTCCTTGGTGCGAAGTCCCTTCAGTTTATCCTGGGACATCTTACAGGAGTCTCGGCAGACAAATTGAAGGATAATTTTTTTAGCCCGCAAAACAGTGTTCCGTGCAGCACGATCAATGAGCTGTTGGAAGCACTTTTCGACGTCTTTCAGCTGATCTTCAGAAGGAACTTGGTCTTCACTCAGAGTGCGAGCTGACGCGACCTAAATTAGGAGAGGATCAGATCGTGCATATATCTCAGTCATATTGACACCGTACCAGTCATCGGTAGTGATACTCCCCTCCCGAACACTTCGGGGTTCATCACCAGTCTCAGTCTCAGTCTCAGAAGCGAAGAAAGCTGTAGAGGAGGAATGGCGCGCTTTCTCAGTGGAGTGGGATGCCGGCATTTTGATGACGTCGAGTGATGTAGCCTGGCGCTGCATCCAACACAAGTTCTTCATTTTATTCATCTAAAAGCCCAAAAACCTACCCATTCAATGATAGTTATAGCTAATTGCCACTTGTTACCTGTGCGACGCAAGTTATGGTCAGCGCAGATATGCCAGAGGGTATCGCGAGCGCAGTCCCTTCCATTGAGTTGCTCCAGAAGACGATCGTGCTGCTCAGTTGTGCGTATGATGTCGTACCACTTCTTCATTTCGGAATCTGACGGCCTTGGAGTTGTTTTAGTGGTAGACGTCGCAGTCCTGTCACCTCCCACAGTGGATGTGTTGATACCCCAGACCTGTCGACAATGATTCTGGAAAAGCCCTGCGTCAAATACGTGCATAGGCTCAATGGCCGTGAATAGAATGGGGTTCCAATACGGCAAATCGAGAAGCGGGGACCACCTGATCCCATGAGTTTTGAAAAGGGTTTCTTGGCCGTCGAAAGTTTCTGCATCGCGCCATTGCTTTGCAACTTTGAGGTGTTCAACAACGTCTCGTGGTGGCCAAGTCTTTCTGTCCAGGTTTTCGATGTCTTGCACTTTTAAGTAGCAGTGTGTGCAGAAGTAAGTTGCCGTTGCGCTCGCAAACCCACCAGCCTGCCGTGCAGCCAGCATATCAGAGACAACGGGGACAAGTATTGCCCGAACCCGGCAACCTTGTTTGTGTCTTGCCGTTCGAGAATACAGGACGCCTGGATCAAAGAACTCCAACAATACGTCCACAAGAAGTTTTAAACTGTGGTTGATGTCAGAAAGCGAAGGCTTCCTTGGTCCAGGAATTACGCCAGCGAGGAACATATTTTCGGGACGGTATCGCAGGTGGGCGGGGAGATTGACCAAGATCAACCAAATAGCAGTCACGAAACAGATTGTTTAGCTTCTTTCATGTGGTACGGGTTAAAGCTATCCATCGAGAATGAAAACGCTAGGCGTATTTCATCTGCCGGCCCAGGGAGAAACCGTTCATCCTTCCTCAGAAGGATCTTGCACAAGTGGCCTGCATCCCACATGTCTTCCATGTACTGTTTTCGAGGTCTCCGAAAGGCTTTAAAGATGTGCTCTTCGATGGTGGGCCTGGAGAGCAGTCGCCCGACCCACTGCTTCAGATCTTGTACTTCATATTTGCATAGAGGAATGGTATAAGTCTTGGCATTGATACTAACGGTGCCAAATAAGGGTCCGCCACAGCTGGAGCTGGAAGGAACCCGGCGGTGTGTACAGTATTTCGGGATGGAGACAACGAGCCGACTATCTTCTGCCATTTCGCTGTCGACCTTCTCGGAGGAGTCCTGACGGTCGTCAAAAGACTTGGATGCTTTCCTTTTATTTGTCTTAATGAGGGAGTATTCGTAGAGAAAGTGACATGAAGGGCAGCAAACATAGCTTCGAGTGACTGGATCTAGGTCATATGTCATTAGGAGTTTTCGTGGGTCCTTCGGCAGTTCGCCCGCCAACGAACGAAGAGATCCTTGACTGTTCAAGATACTCCTCATTCCAGCAAGTAGGACAGCTGCGCCGCGACGGGGAAGGCGATATAAAACATACATCACCAGTGTGGTCATATAAATAGCAAGAAGGGTTGGATTCCTAGGATGTCTCGTCACGAAGTAGCTTTCTAGGGCATCATCAGAAACGGTGACATCAAGCAAGAGTATGACTATAACCTGTGTTGACCATGGCGCTATGGTCCCTGACGCCTCTTTTACTGCGTTGACCAGACCATTCGATTCCCTTTAATCGGTTTATCCTGATCAACTCTTGAAGAACATGGTCTTCCAAGCTCTCCTTCCTGTTGGTGGCGTCGATTGCTTCCAGCATATTCAGAATGTCACAAAGGCGACTTTCGTGCTCAAGATAGATTTGATTCGTTCGAGCTGATGTCAATGCATATAGGCCGACATTTGGGCGCCTGATTTGCCACAAGTCTTGAGACTGGTAAGGGCCGCCGTGAACGGGGTCATTGACATATTGCAAAGAGCCAATGTTGGGTATCCACTCAGAGCGTGCAGAAAGCTCTGCTTCCAGAAGAGAGAAATCATTCGTAGACATAGCAGCAGAAATTGAATCGAAGACCAAAGGATGCACGAGAGTGGAAATTTGGAGTCGACAAAGTAAGGACGCGAAGAACCAAGAACAATGCATATCTGCTGACATCTCGATTACATAACTTCGAATTTTCCAATTAACACTCCCGGAATCGCCGTATCATTGTTACCAACCAACATTAAGAGTAGTAGGAAAGTATCAGAGTACTTAGTGCAAGTGTAACGAGATTATGTAACGCATCACACGTGAGTGCGCGCGCCGAAAGCTTGAGAATAAAAGAGTTATAGAGCAGAATTTGAGAGCGCGAAGACAGACAGTTGGACGGATTTGAGAACACTCCTCTGAGTTGCATTCACAGTCCACTGAGTACATTTTACACTACTGCATAATTTGTAAATAGAATGAAAGTGAGTAACACGAACCATCAGGCGTAAACATAAACGCGTCGTCAAGACGCAGAGTCACAGGACACAAATCGAGACGCAGGGTCTTAGAGACAAGTCAGGTGTATAGTAAGAAAAGTGGACCGAGGCCGAAAACGAATGTGATAAGGGGGAATCGAGGCGGCGAGGTAGAGAGCAGTGTGTAGCGTCGCCCTTGTGTTGTTGGGCTCGGCGTGCTCGCGCTTGATCCGAGAGAGTATCTTATAGAAACATTGGTAATCAATAGGGAAGGAACGGGGGACGAGGTACAGTAACGACCGAAGGTCGTAGTCCACAAATTAGGGCACGAGACGTCCGCGCTGAGGCGAGGACGAATCCTCTCGGGAACCGGCCCGATCCGGTCCCCCGCAAGTCGGGATTATGTAACAGGCAAACCACGACATTTGGGACCGTGACCGTAGTACCACTCTCCTTCTGGGTTGGACATCAGAATCTGCCGAATGTCCTAGTCGTGACACGATGTGTAAGCCTAACGGATTGACGTGTGAATCACAAGCGTGCGGCAGGGTCACCGTCGCAAAAGCCTGATGGCAATCAAGGCCATAGCCGTCGGGCAGGCATGACGGTGATGGATCAAAGACAATGTCAGCCGGGGGATGGTCGGCCTCGTGCCCGGGTATATGGAACCCCGTATAGATGAGATCTGAGGTTTGGATACATCAGCGTACATGGTGAGAAACCACCGAGGTACACTCACGATGGAAGCTAGCACATCCGACCGTCTAGAATGTCCCAGGGGTTTCAAGAAAAAAGAAATAGGTCTCATGAGTCGAGGACAGAAGCGGACAGAAACACAGAGATGTGGGCATGACATAAAAATTCAAAACAACGAACAACGATGGCCCGTGTTGGGATAATCAGGAGTGAGTACGTTGAACGAGATAAAGACATCGTCTACACTGTATTGAAGTGAATGTGATCTGGACTACGAAAGTCGGGGACCATCCTGAAAACAAGCAAGTGAGCTCCGTCAAGAGTGCCGCCTCGAGTCCTGGAGAAATCATTCGTGAGTGCCAGAATCGTCAGAGAAATACGCGGAACACGTACCGATACGGACCATCCACTCGTCGCAACAGACCCGCGATTGGGCGGCGGTTCACCACTCCCGCCCTGACCCACTTTCCTCTTGCAGCAGGCTTGGACGCGCCCCCAAGTGCCAAAGGTATCGCGACACAGCTCGCTGCCGCAGCACCTCTACGATAGCACAAGAGAGTGGCGGCCTAACGGTCGGGTCACAACGACGGCGGAGGGGGGCACGGAGTAGGAATCAAGAATCAAGAATCAAGCCTCCGGCCCAGAAATCTGTGCTGTCGGGAAGAGTGGTTCTTGAGAGTGGTGACCATGCCCCGAATCTAGAGGATGACTCATTTCTTTGTCTGCATCAACGCAGGAGAAGTAGACCCTTACTGGTGGTTTGGGGTAGAGGTAGAGCGAACGATGAGGTGGTGAGCATCACCGAGGCACAGGAAAGAGAGCAGCGAAAGCACCCACCGAAACGGCCAGACGGTGCGTCGAGGGGAACTTTTTGAGGAGCTTGAAAATCTTGAAGACGGGGTACTCTAGGCCGAGGAGAGGGACGGGAGAGCAACGAACGCTCCCACCGAGGCCATCAGAGTGCGCGTCGAGATTGCTCGTGAAGGGAGTCGTTCAGGTGAGAGAGATAACTAGCAGAGCCAGTAGCAGAGACATCATGGAGGAGGGAGAACGAGAGGTGGTACAGTAGTAGTGGAACGTGGGTGATGGCCAGAGATACTTCAACTAGACAG
The DNA here is from genome assembly GCA_025766275.1 of Lactarius indigo. Classification (NCBI taxonomy): domain Eukaryota; kingdom Fungi; phylum Basidiomycota; class Agaricomycetes; order Russulales; family Russulaceae; genus Lactarius; species Lactarius indigo. The sequence goes on from JAFKAC010000038.1 coordinate 6,805, forward strand.
TCGAAACGTCAACCGACTGTCAACCGAACATGAGCATTGGTCCGTCGTTCCGCCAGCCTCCACCGGACCGTGGCGGTGTCCATCGCTCTGTCCTCAGGCTTCCGCTTCCTCTGTTCAAGGGTGCTCATTCGCTCCTACCCATTCCTTCCGCTTAATCTACAATCCTACACCTGCACGTATGCCATCCTCGACGTGTCCTCCCGCTCTCTTTGTTAAACTTTCCATTCCTCCCTCTCTTCGCTCTTCCTTTCGCCCGCGTCATTACCTTCTGTCTCAGGTGGACTTACTATCACTTCCTCTTTCCTCCTCTTTTTGATGCGTCTTGAATCTCTTGGAACCACTGGCTTCCTCTTATCGCTCAAACGTGATTATCTCAAACTACTTGCACGGGTTGTCTATGTTTACTGCGTGATTTCGCCGTCACCTCACGTTCCCTCGTGTACTTCCATTTTGCGCCTTGTGAGGTCATTTGCTACGAAAGTCGTTTAGTGTATCCCGTACTCAGATTATCTCAATCCTGTCCCTGTGTATACATCAGATCGTAATCATAATCTCTCGCGAATTTATTCTCTCGAAACCACCTTCCTACGTGTCTTTGTGCGCGTTAAATCTCGAATGTTATGCAAGTCGTATTTACGCTCACCTTCGGCCGTCAGGCTTTAGATATTGCTTGCCACTAGCAAGATTAGTCGGCGATGGTGACTCATTCCTCGGTCAGGTCGTCTACGTCGAGGTCTTCTGTGCACATGAAGCACGCCTGCATGAGCTGTTGGTCGAAATTCCTTCGCCATGTGTCCCATTGCGCCGTCAATTCGGATATAACCGTACCCTGTCCATTGGAAGAATATGTATCACTTCATGCCCACTGATTTTGAGGGGTGACAAATAATGTCCAGGGTTCAATAACATTCAATGATGACATCGATGACAGGTGGCAAACACGTTCCTGCACAAAAATCTACCGTGAGTGCGTCAAAATGAACATACCAGTCTTGGATTGGGGGATCACGGGTGGTGACTGAATGCTTGAGTCAGACCGAGAGGAGTACCAAATGAAGGTGTAGCCGCTCCCAGAACTGGAGCCGAATGGTCGCTGGCACATTTGATAACCAGCGTGGGCACCCCCGGAGGATGTAGCACTTGCGACGCCGGGGATAGAACCCAGAGGCTCGATTACGGCCTGAAACACTGGAGTCGAGACAATACAATAAGAACGCACGGGCACGGACAGAATGAATAGCTGCGTATGAGGTGCATACACCTTCGTGCCTGTACATATTCGTTTATACACCACAATTGAGTTTGAGACACCCTCAATGCCGTGCCGTGATTGGGTCAGTCGTGTCAACAAAATTCGCCCGAAGCCCGAAATACGATATTGTGACAAGCATACGTATTATGTTATACAGTACTACTGTAACGTAACGTACAGGTTATTTCGGAAATGCAGGCACACCCAACCAAGAGTCGAAATGCCCTTCACGGTCCCCACAACCAGGGAGTTGAGAACGAAGTACATTAGGCACCGGCACATTGTAGAATGAACTCCACCGATCCGGCTTATTCACCAACGCTCTCCAGACCTCGAGCGAGTCTCCTACTGGTCCAAAAAGGCCAATCCCCGAGCACATGAAGTCGTAGGATGTGAACAGCGGTTGTCCGTCCTTTCCAAGGCTCACCGCACCATCCGATGGTTTGTTATAGTCCATGCAAGTGATGCTATCTGGGCCGGAGATGGAGAATACGATGCGGATGATTGGAATGGGAAATTGACCATCCTCCGTATCGGAAAGATCGAGGATGCCACATTTGAAGGGATCCATATTTTGAAATATTTTGAGGTCGTCGGATCGAGAGGTGTTTGAATCGTTCTTGACTTGAACGATTATAAAACCGACTTTCTTGACGTCGAGGTCGAAGCTGTCGTATAAGTATGGGTACACGGCGTCAAATCCGGGTTGACAGTTGGCGCCTAAAGCAGCCGCACCGCGCGTCATGAAATAAAGGAGAAATCGACGCGCCAGAAGCTTCTGTACCTGTGGTTTGACGACGTGATTAAAGTGCATCGTGGCCTGTCCTTTTCCAAACACTTTTCCGAAGCGGTCTTTGTGGCCTTGTGTAACAGAGGGACGGCAAGAAGTCCGACATCCTTTCGAATGTTGGTTTAGAAAACAAATGTTCGAAGAGATCGTTGACCGGAAATGAAAACAAACCCGTTCCCTAGGTCGAGGAAGTTGTTGTTTGATAGCCCTGTCACGGGCCCAAGCGAAGAAAGCGGCCACCAATAATTCTCCGCGATCTCCTTGGTCTACGCTGAACCCAGTCAGGACCAATGACAGGGCACGAGGCAAGTCGAATTCCTTGGATAACATGATATCAGATGCCGCCTCCGAGAGGATGGGCTCAGATGGCGCAATGCCGCGCAGAGATTCGATTCCGCCTCCAACCGCCACGCAGACGCGCATGTGGTTCGCTATTTGTTCATGCATGGTTCGCATGGCGTCGAGGGGGCTTGCTGAGTTGAAGAGGTATTGGGGTGTGTTGATATCAAGCGCTAAGCGCTGCGACAACACCGCGTACATCTGAGCTTCCGTGAGACTTTTATCTCCTGGTTTCCCACACAATAGCTTTTGAACGGCAAAGTCGAGTAGATTCACACGGATTTCCTCATTGCCGTGGTCATAGCGTGTACCCCATCTAGAAAATATGAGGAACTGTAGGAGACACAAAAAAATGTGACTTACAGTGGCCTTCCCATGTGAGCAATACACTCTAGGGAGGTGACGTGGTCAAGAGTCTCCATCGAACTAAAACCTTCTGACTTTGCATGAGCTGGTCAAATCCGAGGTAAATGTAGGGGCGGGGTGTTGTGAGTTTGCCCTCATTGATGCGATTGGATGCGTCCTGACCACGTGGCTGACCAAATTGCGTGATCTTGCCAGTGGTGGAAAGAAAGAACGAGAAGAGCGGCTCCGATGAGATTGAACTAAGTATACGTCGAAGGACAACAAAACGAGATTCATTCTGGTCGTCGAAGGAATCCGCTAGCGTATGGGCTTCATCGAACGCGACGAAGATGTCAACAACTCTACTACTCTCATCTCCAGGAGGATCGTTTCCGATGTAGATGGAGTGTTCAAACGATTTTTTATCGCCAGAATTAAGCACATTTTGGAGGGCCTTCAGTGCTGTCGATAATTCAGCGCCGCCTAACTCACCATGAGACTCGTATTCCTTTGAAACCAGTGGTGTTAAAGGGAACGAAACGCATGAAGAAACCGCGACGTACAGATGCCTTAGCAATCACTTCCTCGTAGAACTTATTCCTGTTCTTCCCGGCAGAGCCCATTGATTGGTCTTTCGACATGAAGTCCCGGAAATTTTGTATTCGTTCAAATTTGGTAGGACCCATCTCTTTCAGGACCACCGCGGTCTTATCGAACAACGCGAGGAGGAAGTGTTGCATGAGGTATTTGGCCGATGAATGTGGGATTACTCGACCACCGTCCGTGAGAAAGTTGCGAACCTTGTGGTCGGCAGGGGGATAGCCTTCGAGATAGGTCTGGTGAGCCATAGAACAAAAAGTGATAGGACGTACGTACCTTGACCCTCTGAATGACGTAGGTTAATGGGGATCATAAAATAGCTCTTCGAGAACTCGTCGAGCAGGCGCGATTTTCCCATCCCAGATGACTGGATAATTGAACAGTAGCGCCCATACGGTTGTGGTTGAAGACAACCCCAATTCAAGTTGTTCAGCGATGTGCTCTTTTAGGCCCTCGAGCGGAGATGGGTTGACAAATTTTGCGGTCCAAGAATTTTCGATGGCTACTGACAATGATGTAAGATGCTACGTTTGAAAGGTTGGGACTTACCCCTATTCTGCGACTCCATAGAAACTTTCCTTGCCGGAGGCTCGAGTGGATCTGTGGGACATTACCAAAGTGTTGCAAGGGATAACAGGTCAGCTTACACAGTAATCCACTCTTCTCGGGTCGACTGGTCTTCATTACGCTGAAAAACATTTATGACTGGAGCCATCTGAGGACAAAAGTGCACATAACTTACTATGAGTGATTAGAGCGACAATGTCCCCCTCACACGCTTCCACCTGCACCGCCTTTCTCAACACGTCATAGAAATCTACGCTTTGCTCTCGAACGTTTCTTATAAAACCGTCCTCCTCGATGACGTCCTCGTTACCAAGTAATATCACAGCACTTGGACGAACGGCCGCATAAATCTTGCTGAGCTTGGACTGCCCATGAGTATCTTCTTCTTCGAAGCTTTGTAGTTTTATGCTTAAATTCAGGAGCGTGCGTAAAGGAATGCGGAGCACCGGAGAGGACGGAGGTGCCAGCTTTGCGTGCTTTGACTCGGGAGTCAAAGCAGAACTTGGGTCGGAAGGCCGCTTCATGGTAAGTCGATTATATCTTCATACGATGCAAGCCTTTAATAGGCCGTAGTTTCAATTCTTTGCCATTGTTCCCACTTCTATCATGTCTTTCTCTCAGGAATTGTACTCCGAACTTGCCCATCCATCTCAACTCGGGTGTATCCGAGTTGTATGAGTGGAGGGATACCGGTTCAGCGCTCAGCGCTCAGCAAGCAGGTGGATGACAATTGTTGAAAATTACGGCAAACGTGTGAAACACGAGCAAAGCCCGAAACAGCGGTCGTCAATTTTACCAGGCACGTCCATCTTCTTCTACAGCAGACAACCTGCATTTTACAGAGTAACTACGAAAAGTTCAAGTCAAGTACTTAAGAGCGGGGTTCAACCCACTGCGAGCGTCACGATGGCTGGCGGCACCCAGCAAGAGCCGCAAGCCGGCAATATATGGCATTACTGGCAGCATTCGGTCTGCTGTCAATTGAAAATCAATGACAGCCCCCAGGTTTGTAGACAGGCCGCACGTCCCCGCGCCTCGTGCCGTCTTTGTTCGCCTCAGACTGCGCTCACATCATCGTATCGCCTCTTGCCTCGTGAAACCAGGCACTTGACAAATGGGTTTTCGGCTAGCGGAGGAAGAGGAAAATTACAGTAAGCTTCGGCTAACCATTACCAACATTGGAGTGTAAAGTGTTATTGTATGATTCTGGAGAAATGGAAGGCACAAACTCGCTACTCCTCGGGAGTGCTCCTATCTTTTAATCTGGATATGCACTCCACACATGAAATGCAATTTTGTGAAACAAGGTGCCGCGCCACAGGACACTGTGAATTACTGGCGTCGACGTGGCCTAACTGAAACCTTGCTTGTGGGAGGTGTGTTTGACCCTATTTCAAATTTGAGCTGTTTAGTGTGGTGTGACATTGGTGTGTGCGTATCCCCTATCCCTCCTATTTGTTCTTCTAGGAATAACGATCCACATTGTTACTGTCAGACTTTTTTTTTTGAACTGTTTATATCCCGGAGTACAAGCCCGAGGTTAGACCGGACATAGCCTGCTACATTTACAAGGATTGTACCTAATAGGGGGTGCCCTTGTTACCAGAACTGAGCGAGGAGAAAAACATGGGTGGGGCATCTTAAGCAGTTAGCCCCAAGACTTCGCAAGGGAAGGTAGGGCTGCGCGTTAGATGCCAAAATTTTCATGTACGAGACTGCGTGGGGGTTTTCCCACCTCCTCAGTCGGGTTCCAGGGGATCCTCCTTCCACGAGCTGGCTTCGTGAGCGCGTGGCTCTCCTGTATGTGTTCGGCGTCGTCCCTTCCCAGGCCAATGATGCGGGAGAAGCGAGTGGGGTTGTTGGAATGTGGGCCTGGCACCTGTGCCGTGTTGAAGCGTATGCAGGAGTGGATTATGTGAAGTGATGATCTGGTCTGGTACCCACACGGCACTCCCGTGCCTTGGGGGGGTCGTTGGACTGAAAGCGGTCGACGTACGTGCCCGTTGTATGGTGCTGGAGCCAAGTCCGTTTGAGTCTGAAGGTGGAGGGGATCCCGCAGTGGTTAGATAGGTGAAAGTGAGCCAAGTCGGAAGCAGTTCGCGGTGGCGAGAGCCAGTGCGATCGCGAATGGACGAGGGCGAGTAGCGAACTGGTGATGGTGAGAAGATGAAATGAAATGAGAGGAGATGCATCCGAAGTGGCAGACAGAGTCGTCGACGAGTTCGAGTGCCCGCGGTAGGGCCTAACTTCGAACTGAGTCACGCGGCACACAGGATGAGATGGAGAGGGGAAAACACGACACTGCTATTAATGAGCGAAGAGGGAATGGAGGGAATGGTTATATACATGCGAGCCAGTATACGACGCATTCCGAGTCCAAGTAAAAGTAATGAGAGTAAGAATAGGGGAACAGAGGGGACAATACGATGGGCAGAGTGAGAGCAAACAGATGCGAGCGAGTCAAAGGGAGATGAGCGCGAACACGAGCAATCAAAATGCATTATCTAAGTGACAGGTAGCGAGCATACGAAAATAACAAAGGGGCTGAGACACTATGACGCATGACAATATAATCTTTTCTTTTCCAAGTCCAACCGGGGAAGCGAGAGTGGGCGAGCTGCGATCTTGACATCTTGAAACGGACAAGTGATATGGGCGATGCAACAGAGATAGGGTGTTGAGAGACAAGGACAACACAAGGCGTATGGCCTGTCTTCGAATGTCGATCGGTGTCATCCATTTGCAGAGTGAGGTGAGGGTGAGTGATGGGTGAGAAATGTAATGAGCGACAGAGAGGGAAGGAGAGAGAGAGAGAGAGAGAGAGAGAGAGAGTGTGTGTGTGTGTGTGTGTGTGTGTGTGTGTGTGGAGAGCGAGAGGGATGGAGGATGGCGTGGAGATCGATGGCGAGAGCGACGCCATGGGAGCACGAGACCGGAATGATGAATGAGATGGCGGAAGTGTTACCAACGGCGACTGAACCATGTGACACCGGACTGAGACCGAAAGTACCGAAAATGCGTGATTTCAGGCCCAGAATGCCACAACATTGTATGGCATAGACCCGATCAAACCTACTCCTGTGTCTGAATCAGAAACAAAAATGAAATTGTTTGATTCCCGACGAGGGGGATGTTGTGCATCGAAGTAGTGTGCACAATACCAGCCGCCGGCAAGAATACAGTACTGCACAGATGCCTCAACGCAAGCCAGAGAAAAACAAAGAAAAAAATCGACGTGCACAAAGCAAGTCAAGTAAACATGACCCTATTTGGACTGTTGTATCCGAATCACAGACGAAAATGAAATTGTGTGTGGGAAGCAAAGGGGGAGGCTGTTGTGCGTCGTGAAAGTAGTGCGCACAAAACCAGTTGCTAGAAATATTTGTTCACATGAATAAAAGTCTCGTATGAGTGAGCCACAATCTGATCAAGTTTACTATGATACAACTACAAACAATAATATGTCAATTCGATGCCAGTCCGAGTACACTTTGAGACTGGCCAGTCTGGTCGAGTTGTGTTGATAAACGCAACTACATATCTTCAACCCAACCCTCTCCCGTTCCTGTACCTATGGTTTCGCTGGCCTCTGTGGCTCTTGTCCAGTTTTCAGACCAATTGGTGAACAATGTGATCGTATCCCACTGCGTTGCGGCCAAGAGGATTGCTATGCTGCACGTGATAATAACATTGTTGGAACTAGCATCTGCCAGGAGCGCTTCAGCTGGTATGGGAGGGCCTGAGATTCTATATCTCACGTGCGTGGTGTGATGTACCCGGCCTGGTTCTTGTGCCGCGTGTGACTTCAATTCTGTGGCCTTTTTCGTATCACTCTCGGGCTCCTGTATCCAGTACCAGATTTCCATTTTGCCACCCCTCTCAGCAACACCTGTCACAATCTGTCAAAAATCTCCCTGACTGGTGTATGCCTGAGTGACATGCGGGATAAGTGATATACAACGGTATTTCTGTGTGACCACACGTACCAAGGCTTGCACAATGTCTTCCGATGCTGAAAAAACTTTTAGTCTCTAACTTTGCCTAAGTAGGGAATTACTTACAGTCATGTTGAAGGCTCTCCGCTAGTGTCCTATCCTCTACAGTGGTGATGTGAGCACACCCATATGATGTCCCTGATAATACGGCAGTATTGCCATGAATGAAAGTGATGGGTAGGATGACATTGTCGGGGATGGTGTGATGTGTGGTGTACTGGAACGAAGCATCCATGAAGTGGTTGGAATTCAAGGAATACCAATCAATGCCATTGTAAAGGTTGGTCACTGCGAGGACCTTCCCATTGGAAGACACAGCAGAACACCCTCTATATCACTCATAAGCAAAGGTGACACTAGAGAGAACTGTTCATACATTTTACACACACGAGGGCGGATACGCCACCTGATTTCGAGTGTCTTTAAGTTCCATGCACTACCAACCATTCGTAAGACCGATGTTACTAGGTAGCTGACAGATAAAAGACTCACATCATGCCATGGTCCATATACGTTGCCAGGAGGAGGTCACCGCCGCCTAAAAAATGGAGGGAACGTGGAATGGGTTCTGGGAGCTCCCCATCGAGCTCTGGAAACTTAGGAGGGTCTGGAAGACGCTGGACGCTTTCCCAAGTAGCTATGACACTTCGGTTAGTACAATTTCCCAGCCAAGAGATAGCAGAAACACGCCAATTGTTCCTTGTTTGACCAACTGAACGACCCAGCCTGAGCCAATAGCTAGCCAAATGCCACTTTCTGCAATGCAATGAATGGGGCCTGGGCACACAGTTGATGGTATGATAATATGGATTTCCCTATAAAAGATGTGCTTGGCGGAACACTTGACTAGACCTTTTCAAGTGAAACTTACAGCGGTTGAGCCATCAAGATTTAATGTGTGCACGTCACCACTCGCATCGCCAGCAACCAGTGTATGGCCAAAACAGGAACACCAAAGCAGTGTCGTTACTGGCACTTTCACTTGAAACCGACGGACTTCGTGCCCGCTACCATTCCCATGAAAGACAATAACTGGGCCGTCATCGGCTCCACTTGCAAAAGCGACCTGTCATAAGAGAAAGCCAATGTATTGACGGAATCATAATGTTTTTGAATAGTCTTCTTTAGAGAGTAGTGACCCATGTTGACAACAGAGAGGGATGAGAGATGAGCGGTAATGACGCTTGGAAACCTCTCGTTTAAATTGCATGTATGACATATTTCCACTTATGGAGTACAATACGAGATAGACTACAGCAGTAGGTAAAGGCCAGCCTGGAAGGACGGTCCGCAGTCACTAGTTACCTCATCCTATGGCTTGTGGCCTGCCCCTACCGGGCTCTTTTTAAAGCTACAGTGGATTACCAGTGACGTACCCCACAATGCCTATTGTCCCCTCCTGCAACTCCTAGGACCAATCGAGGTCGCCTCAGACGAGACATTACACTTCGATTTCCCTGGATCGGATATCATTCTTCGCTCTTACAACTCCCATGATTTCCGGCCCGGGCCGGGTGATTAAGCTTTACCTTGTCGTTTGCTCCCTGGTACTTCAAGAGCTCATTCAAAACATTTCAAACACTTCCGATGTCCCCAACGGTGAAAAGCAAGAACTGCCTCCAGTAGTCAAACTACCAGAAAGCAAGGCAACCCTTTACAGCCTCCTCACTTTCGTTTACCCCGTCGCTCCTGTCCTTCCTTCGACCACAGAGAAGATCATGGCACTCCTAGCCATTGCTCAGAAGTGTCGAGTGGACTCAGTTTTAATTCATATCTGAGGAGTCATCTCTCGACAGGATCTGCCATTCCTTCGCCCAGAGACAGTACTCCACATTTATTTCCTTGCACAACAGCACGAACTCCGTCAAGAGGCGGTTCAGGCTGCGCGAGTTACATTGCGCCTCTCAATGATGATCGAGGATTTGGGAGACAAGCTTGAATTCCCCGGCATGACAGGCGCCTATCTCCATGAGCTTTGGAAGTATCACCAGCAAATCCGAACAGATCTCAAATCGAGTGTCCTTGAGCTCAGAAACTCTGGTTCGCCCGATAGCGTGAATTGTCTGCATTGTTCAGGACCTCGCTCTAGTCACTACTCTTTTCCGCCATGGCTTGACGATTACATCAGGGCCATAGTGGAATCTCTTCATCTTTTCGATCTCGTCAGGTTCGAAGATGCACGGGCACGCCACATCAGATCTGAAATCTCCAACACACGTCATTCTCAAGTGTGTTCGTGTGTGGAGATATCCAGCCACAGCCAGGTCATATGCGCTTTCTAGGGGGCCCTGACCGCTGTCGTTCATGAGGTGATAGAAAAGGTACGTAGAACTGGTGTACTAGGCCTAATTGCGATAACTAATACAAACACCCACAGGCAGATTCAGCTCTGGCTCTCGTGAAGGAAGAGCCAACCTCCGCAAACTTGGATCCTCCATCCGTGCCATTGTGTTTGGACACACCTGACGCGAATATTATAGTCCGGTCGTCTGACCAAGTCAATTTCTGTGTCCACCAGTCACTGCTCGCCATATCGTCACCGTTTTTCAAAGATATTCTCTCTCTCCCCCAGCCACCCGACGATGAACTCATAGATGGCCTTCCTGTGATCCAATTGACTGAGAACGCTGATCTGCTGAATACCCTCATCTCATTGCTTTACCCCATTTCCCCCGTCATACCAGACCCCTATGAAAAGGTGTTCACCTTATTCGCTGCCTGCCAGAAATATGACATGGAATTAGTTCAGTCCAATATCCATGCGGGGATTGAACTTGGAACGTTTCCTGTGCCAGTTGAGGCTGAAGCGTTCTGTGTGTGTGCTATTGTGGGTAGCATGGGGCTTGCTCCAGAATTGGAGAATGTGGCTCGTCTCACTTTAGGTCTTCCGATGACATTTGAATCACTTGGAGAACAATTGCAGTCATTCAAAGGGAGGGCACTGTGTGACCTTGTTCGCTATCGCAAAGGTGGCAAATTGTGACGCAATTGTCGATGAAGTACAAGTCGGTCAGGCCTTCTATGTCGTCTCAAAATGTGGCTACTCACCTCCGTCTGGACAGGTCCAACTATGGTGCATACAATTTGTGCTACCGTTTTTTTACGTGCCCTTATCCACTTTACACTAGCAGTTGTGCACCCCTGGCCCTTGCGCAACTGCGCATCTGGTCATACTCTTTCCTGATCTGTAACATCACAATTACAGTCCATGTGTCTGTACTACTCTCGTCCGTACTTCTACCTATTGCTGCCATCAAACACTCCCACTCAATTGGTTGGGAGTCAGGGCTAACTTGCGCGTAAACGTTTTGACCTTTGGTTAGGCTAGCACCTTCACAAATATATCCACAACGTTCAATCAGGATGTAAACGCTATAACCTCTTCTACTGCATTGCGAACGTAGTGATATTGATATGTTTAGTATGAGAGTGGTGAATGCGAAAGCTGACAAGTTCCCCGCCAGCAGCAGGAAGGGTCGGGGCGCATCCGGGTCTGCGCCGAAGACAACACCCAACCAACCAATCATGTACCCAGCAACCACATTAACCGTTTGAGTCTGGTGTATTGATTATGCACCCGAGGAACCGGAGGATCAGGACTCTTGAGTAAGCTGTGGCTGGCAATGCAATAAGTAGGAAGACCTAGCCCGAGAGTGCCTGTGCTCCTTCAAAGCAAAATCGGTGTCTGTGAATCTGACTGCCTTTCCCTCAAGCTCACTGTCGGGCCTTGCCACTGACACTTTTTTTCTCGAATTCATCAAAGCACACCTTCGGTCAAGCGTTTGGTATAGAAAAGCACATGTAACTCTCTGCAGACATGATCAAACAAACACATGCAGAGTATCTTGAGACTCCTGGCCTCACCCAAGCTCAAAAGTTGCCTATAATTAGCCTACGTTTGGATGCCCCACAGAATCCTCCGGATAGATGAATGAGCAGCCTGAGCGGGCACGAGGGTTGACTAGTTGACTAGTTGACTACTAGCGTGCGTCTGACATCGTTTTTTTTTTTTTTTAATACCATCAACCATCACGCGTCATGCATCATGCATCATGCGTCACGCCTTGTTTGACTGAAGTGCTTGATTGCCGTCGAGACCTTAGAAATGGTGAATGACTCACTCCCCCTGACTCTCTTAGTCCACTCCAGGTGTTAGCAGACATATGTCGCCCAACACAGTTTTGAGCATTGCGAACTTGCGATTCACTAATATTTCACTCGTCACATAAGGCTAACCCAGAATATGACTACAATGAGTCCTTACATCCTTGAAGTAGATAAAAATTGCAATGCGATGCGGTGACAAGCGAACAGAACAATGGTACCTGATTTCTATAGTAACCAGAAATGGATGGACAATGGTCATGGTGGTGTGGTGCTGAGCTGTGATATGTGCAGGGCGCTGGCCTACAGTATGCACGCACAAAGCTCTTCTCTCACCCAGGAATAGGTTAGGTGATTATGTATTTCAGCAACTTGAATCCTTTTGTCCTATGTGTGAATAGCTCAGCGATATTGAAAGGTTCTGATGGATATCTAGCCTTCTATCCATCACACTGTGGTTGGAATCTGGGTTTCACGTACTGCACACCTTGCTGCACACCGTTTACAAAGCAATCCCCAATCCTTTAAGACCACATGGGCGCGGTACTTATTGTGGTATTTAAGGTCTCTCTCCAGACTGTCTGCACTCTGTCTAGCTGTGGCATAACTCCATAGGGCATTTCACCTTAGATCTGCGAGTAGTTCAGCCCCGATCAGTCTGGTGTTCCTCTTCCATTCAGTGGGTCGTACGAAACTATTCGTTGTCTTTCACCTACTCATGTACGCCCCTCCCTCCAGAGTCTGAATCTCGGGGCCACAACCGACATCTCATGTTCAGGGGTCGCCCCACTCACAGTGCAAGTGCACGCGATCTAACTGTGTTAGAGGAAGATCTACTTGCTGATGATGAAGAAGAAAACGCCACTCCTGACGGTGAGTGCAGATGCTATTGACTGTTGTGAAGTTCCCATGTTGGATATGTAGAAGTTTCCAACACCACAGCATCTCCAGGGGGCGCAAATCGAGGTGGTTCCTGGTCTGGCGATGGTAAAACCCCACATTCGCTGCCACATCGAGTTTGTTTGTTGATGTACCCACGCCTTCTTAGCAGACTCAGAGTCAATCCTAGAGTGCGACAGAACACATAAGTGTGCTTTCGCCATTGTGCTGTGGGGTAAGATCTTCACATGTTCCAAGCTCGGACCAAGAAGTGCCTGTACGTCGATACCCCAGGCAGTACCAGTCTCAGTCACGAGCAGATAGGAGTGCACTGTGTTGATTTTTAACCTTGTGCAACGGCCTCTCTGAAGGTATTGCTATTTAACTAGCCATTTGAAGAAACTTTAGTGACCCCAAGAGTGGCAATAAAAACCAGGCCTGCACGCAGATGACTCAGACAGGTACCTTGTAGTTATCCTGTGGGTTCAAGCAGTGAAGATGAAGCGTATTCCGAAGATGAAAGCATAAGAAATACCCTACTTGAGTATCGTCGTTCACCTTATCCTTCCTTTCAAATAGGTTACCATTCAAACAGCATCCAAAGGAAAGCAAAAGGAAACTTACGACTGAAGCTCATCTGAAGTAGAACAACTCTTGCCACCAATCGAGCCCAGTCATGACCCTCAGAATTTTTATGCGTCTGACTCACCGGTAATTGAAGATCCTGACTTGGATGAGGAACCAGACAAGTCAGAAGTCGTAGAAAACATTGACCAAGATGGTCAGGGTGACAGGGTAGACAGTGAAAGTAATGGAGGACCGAGTGTACGCTTCATATATTTGACTCACGCTTGCCATTGCTAATGGGCATCAAACATCTCAGCCACTGCCTCAACTATTTGCACAGTCCAATGCTCCCCATTCCCACACTTCGCGGCTTTCGTCTCAAGGGGAGTCGCACTCACAGCCGCAGGATTCACCTACAACTTCTCCATATCTGCGCAGAGCAGACCAGCATCAGGGTGCATCATCGTTTGGCCGCTCCATACGTGAATGATATCTGTTGCCTTCTTGGTAGGCTCGGAGTTGTGTGACTCATGACTCACTTCTCAGAACTCCGGCGGCTTTGAACAACAAGCATACATCGTTGATCTGCTCGAACAGATAGTAAAGAACACTAGCCCCACTCACAGAACTGGGTGTCACGGTGGTCAAAAGAAGTCCAGCAGGCGTAGGAGGAGCCCATTGCGCCGTGCTGATGAAGATAAAGCACTAGCTGTCAGTCCTTAAGTCCCAATCTTGATATCATGTCCTAGACTGATCCAATTGTGCTGAAACCAGAAACTCGTTCGAGACGAACTTGCCTTACTGCTAGGTGCAAGCCCACCTTATGGCTCCACGCCATCACCTTCTTGGCTTTCTGCATTTGCATCCGAGTGGGAGAACAGTGGCCATGGAGTGAACGCATGTGAAACAACAGCTGCGGACTTCATGGTTGACATAGCAGGGGATCCGAAATTGCCATGGAATGTTTCTGCAGGCTGAGCATTCACTGTTTATCTTATTGAGAAGACAGGATGTGACGATACATCAGAGATGCGAAAGGCGATTGAGAAGGCTTTTAACAGCAGGATCAAGAGTCTGAAATCACGCTGGAAACGAGACATGCTACCTCAGGCAGCCAAAGTTGCAGAGCGGTCCAAACATAACTGCAAGCAGCACAAATACCAAGTACGTTGTCGTATATCCCTACCTGGGAATACACTCATCTAAGCTACAGTTATTTCAACGTCGCCACGAGATTGTTAAGCTCTATGACCCACTGAAGAAGCACCTTGAGGTCATGGATGCATTGGGAGCAGACGGAATGTCCTCGGATGAGTCTTCCTTTGATTCTAATACCGGCCAGACAACATACACTGTCGTCAAACCAAGCTGGCGGCATCCTGACATCCACCATTGGCTCAAAGTTTTTGATGATTTGCATCACCGGAATCACATTAACGCCTTCATTCTTGACAAACGTGGCATGTTCACGCACATACGCACCGGCTCTCAGAAGGTTCGTCAAGTGCAATATGCCCCTCCAGGTCTCCCAGTCAATGCCTATGACCCCAGCTGGCTCCAAAGTAAGACGCCCCTTTTATTGAAACACAAGTTGTGCCCCAAAGAGGAGCCATATGGCTTTAACCATTCTCCTGAGGTCATTGTGTATGTTTCCTCTTAGTTCAGCAATGTGTCTCGTTTGATCACATGTACAGACTCTTAACGTCTGACATCCGATGAAACGGTAACGCGCCCTCGTCTTTGGTGTCATTTACCATTTCCAACTTGCTTCTACCCTATGTCTCTTCCTCCAATCTACCGGCGCAGCTTCAAGACTGCAAGCCCAAGACCCTGCCACAAGGCAGCTCCTCTGCGAGGACCTTAGTACGTCTCCGCCTATATGATAACTCCTCTGCCGTTCTCTTCACGCCCTTTACACTCTTCTGTTTTCCCGGTTTCCTCTGGTGAGGTGACTCACTAGCCTAGTTATTTTTCTCGGCTATTACCTATTCCGCATGAGGCTCAGCCCACGATACCTCTCTTAAATTTCTCTCTGTATGGAGCTGAATACCGGTCTTGTATTATGTACTGTAGAGATTAGATGCGGAGTCCTATTACGATTATCTAATATGTCGGTCTAGATCTAGCCTCTGGATCCATGTACTATCAATAGACATCGCTTAGCGTTTGAACACTTTTTGAATGCTCTGAACGCTTTGGAATGCTTTCTGTATGATCAAATTTTTTATTTTCGTACTAAGGTTGTTCAAACCAAAAAAGAAAAAAAGAAAAAGCCCCAGAACCCAACAAATTGCTTCACATAAGTGAGAGGCCTGTATCGAAGATGCATGCAAATGGGGACATTCAATTGACATGAGCAAGTTCTATGCATACATAAAAATTGTACTCCAAGATGCACGGAAATCGATTCAAAAAATGAAAAAGAAAACATTCGCCTTGAGTCGAAAAAAAGTTTCAAAACACGGGAAAGTATTGACACAAAAGCGTACACTTGAGGAGTGGGGGTGTGGCGCCCTTTCTTTGGGGCGACAGCATTCTCGAGGACAATGTGTCATCAAACGCGGTCCCCAACGCAGCGCCACCAGAACCGGTAGTACTGACCCAACTCCACTCCACATCAACGACATTCAACACCTTTCCTACAATCTCATGGTGAGTCCCACATTCAATTGAACGAAAAAAAATAGTTTACTTCGCTTAGATGGCTTTTCGATTCATTCGCGTGGTTTATCAGCTTTGCAGTTGGTTCAAAAGAGCTGTGATTGTACCAGTTGAAAACTGGGTGAGTTTTTTAAGATTTCTGTTATCGCACACTGTTCACCCTTCCACAGATGCAACAATGACCCCTCCAAGCGGAAATGATGATCGACGCGCATTTCAGCGGGTTTGCCAGGGCAAGCCTCATTTTCGACTGCCCTTTGCAACAGATTCAGGTCGCATTTCCTCATGGAGGGCTGGCAGCACAGAGGGACAATGAGGAGGTCTAGATATCCTCATAAAACAGTGTCATGTCAGTAGTATATAATCTATGCCAAAAATATCCCAACTCACTATCTGCTGTGTGGAGACCGCTGGGCATTGGCTGTGGGCAATCAACCAACTGGGCTCGAAGTTATCGTTCAGTGTGAGCAATACAAGATGGCTTGACATCTTCGCTGCAGCAGACCTGACGGGCACGAATCACCTATCCAGGTACAATGGGCAATGAACTGAATACACCCCACTTCACTGTGTTCATGATAGGGTCACTCGGAGCAAGCAAATCAGCTCAAGTCTCAGCGGACAGGACTAGCAACGCCATAGAAGTGATGAGGACGGGCAAGCAAAAGTGTCCGAATCGTGTCGGCAGGTTGGGAGGGGTGATGAGGGAACAGTCCAGCGATTGACTGCAAGGATTTGAGGTTGACATCCCTGCTGCTTCAAACACAAATAACTGTGCGTCCCATTGCTGACACCTGTCAGTAACAATCCTTCACACCACACACGAAGGAGATGCATTGTCACTCAGGTGAGTACGCGAGGCAACCGACTAAGCCAGAAGTTACGACTGCGTTCAGTGTGAGCAATCTAATATTGAGATACAAAATGGCTTGACATCTTGCTGCCAAGGCACATTGAGACTTCAATGCCATGTTATACCTAGGCCGACAGTAACATTCGTACATATTCAGATTTAACACAACCATGTTCTGGGAAGGCCTCGTATCTCTATATCTGTCAACCCTACAAAAGGAAATTAGCCGGAATGACAAATTGAAATGACATAAGACTGCTTACACATAATGAAATCTCTGTTCAGTCTCTGTTCAGTCTCCTGTTCTTCGCAAGGAGTGTAGCCCTCTAAGCATCCACCAGTGCCGTCGTCCTGTCAATGTATGTCAGGTGATGTGTATCATAAAGAATAAGTTAGGGCTAACCTCTGAGAAAATGGAGGCCATGTGATCTGGAATATCAGGGATAGGATGCCAATCTCCACCAACTGTAACAGCATCACTGACTATGCCCTTTTCTATGGCATGCATCCGCTCCTTGAGTGCTTGAAGGGAAATCTCATACTCCAGAATCTTCTGAGAGACCAAACATTTCTCAAGATGCAGGGAAACTACGCTTTAACTGTGTGAGGTGGAACAAATGATGGAGGTTCCGACTAGTCTCTTTTGCAGAAATGTGGAAGTCCGGTTCCTAGAGCAGATTAAAATGTACATATAGTTAGTATCAAGACTTATAAAGGTTTTCATCACCACTGGGAATTTCAGGGGTGAGTTGTTTGGACTGTTAGGAAACTCATGGGGATGGTGTCGGAGGTGTCCAAAAACTCCTGAAAAGTGGGTCAAGGATGTAATGTGAAAGGGGTCTGATACGAGATGACAGTTGGGTTGTGACATGTGACATTGTCGCAAAATTTGGGCAGCAGTTTATAATAAATTATAATGACATAATGTGATATAATGTCACCCAAACCTTATAACTCATCTAAGAGATTGTGAGTTCTTATAAACAACTTTATAATTCGCTTGTCAGATCTGTCAGTTGCATTATAATCAATCATAAGGCCTTGGAATTTATTAAAAGGAACATGCGGTATTACCAGATCGATCACCTGATTATAAATCACAATAAGATTATAATAGACATTATAAATATAATATACATTATAAGAATACTGTAATTATCTTCTTTCTTATTGCCCGTCTTATCTTCCTTCTTATTCTCTTACCAATATTCAAACTATTATTATTTTCGTCTTATATTCTAATCCCCTTTTATTAATCTCCCATCAAACTACACACAATGATTATTAGACACATGTGGTCGTGGTGGCTTGCATGTACCCTGATGCTGTCTTGTAGGGAATGTCTAATGAGGATCAGAGGTGATGGTGACGTGATAGCTCGCGTGACCTGTGGACAGTGTCGAGGTATCGGGAGCGCCATTAGCAATGGCAGTGAAGGTGACCGGAAGCTTGTGAGACGTACCTGGCTTGTGACGGGGAGAGTGTTTCCTTTCATCACACAAGCATGCTGTGTCATCGACCCTTGTCGACCTCAATCAGAGACCACCATGAGGCGGTGACTACCACACTCCGCCGACGCACATCAACATTCACCAGGCCCGCACGCACCCTCGATCCCGTGAAAGGCTCCTCATCTGCCTGTGCGCCATCGCTCTCCTCATTGTCGTCCACAGGCAGGCACGGGTGCAATTTATGCCACCACTCCGTTTTTGTGGGGATGTCTGTGGGCACGGTTACAGGTCAGATTTGCGCATCTTTCTGTTATAAGGAGTCAGGAAAGCTGAGGGGTGTGATGGGATAACGCACGTGTTGAGCTTTGGCTTGGCGTAGTTGACACTCTTGTGCACGTGGCCTGTCATTGAGCCCTCAGCATTGGCAGTTGGGAGGGGTATTGGTGGCAGACTTGAATTGTGTGGTGTAGGTAGGTGTGACAGTGCTGGTGTAGTGCCAGGTGTCAATGATGGCAGGCAGGTCGAGCTGTAAGTGAGCGCAGATGACAGCATATCCAAATCTGTATCTGGCTGCAGTCGTTGGCAGTCTTGATCTGGGGGGAGGGTCCAGGGGGACAACTAGTTAGTAAAACTAATTTCACGGTAGGTTTAGCAAGGAGATTAAATACCGGAAATGTTTGTGTCAAGACCCAGTCGATGTGCATGTCCCAAGAGATGAGGCCACAAACATTGACAGTATAGCTCTGGAGGGGTGTCAATGGCAAAGCAACAAGCTTACATTGTATCATGTGCTCCGAGTCCAGCATGGGGATTCAGAAGGTAGCTTGGATAAGATGCTGGACACCAGACCATTGACGGGGAGTTGACGTCGATGGCGAGGCTGGAGAAGAGGATGGGAGTGTCAATGGTGATTAAGGTAATAAGAGAAAGAGAACAGATGCAACTCAGACATCTCAATTCCAACTTTCTGATCACATGACCAGAAAACTAACCATTTCCAGAAAGAAATCAATCGTCGTCGATTCAAAAAATATAGGGACATCGTAGGGAAAGAAGAACATGAATGTATCTATGCTAGTATCATTTCTTGGTATTTTTCCTCCTCGGCTTGTGAGTGGTGGGCTTGTTAGTCTGCACCACATTCTGTGGCTCATTAGCCTCTGCAACTTTCTCAGGCTCAGGCCGCTCCATCTGGCCAGAAGATGGGGCAGGGGACAGGCTACGAGGGACTGTCAATGGTAGTGGGTCGGGTTGAATTGCTGGAGAGTGAACTTTCGCTTGGCTGAGACAACTGACTAGGTCTGTGATGTCTGAGTCATTGGCATAGCCGTTGCATGTGCTAGGCCCCGAATTATCTGGTGATGACAACTCTGTAGAATCTGGATCCTTCCCAAAGAGTACCTTGTCGTACCAGGAAAGTAGGTCTTTGCGATGCGTAGCAGGAAAACTAAGGATAGCACATTTATGGCAGTTAAAACACTGCCCCCATGGAATGCAGCTTGGCCCCAATGTCCTCTCTGAAAAAGATTGGTCCGGGCTGCACACATATGTGAGCTACATTATCAAGTTAGCAAAGGAAGACACTAGATCCAAACACTCATTACTTACCAGGGTGGCTGCCATTGCAATCATTCCAGGAGTGGCCGAATCGACACCCCAGATCACTCCCTTTGTCAAGCATTTTGCAGTGGCCTCACCATCGATTGATGAGGGCCCATAAAAAATGAGTTTAAGGAACTAAAAAAAATGTGTCAGTGGTTTATATGGCTATGAAACTCAGGCCATCATATGCACTTTTACAAGTACCATAGACCAGTATGGGCAGTGGCTGCTGACATCATAGTTGGGGAAAATGAGCCATGGAAAGGGCGCATATGTCATGCCGGGTTTTGCTGGGCTTCCAAGGAGCTTTTGAAGCTCTGGAGAAGTCGTGCGATCAAAGTTCCTGGCAAACAGAGCCGAGCTGAGGTTGAGGCCATTGAAGAAACGGGGCACATAGGCGCGCACTGCATGTGCTGAATTTGCACATTCTTGATCAAATTGCTTGAGAAACTACACTGCAGCAAATTAATCAGATGCGCCAGGAGAAAATTTGAAAACTTACAATGTTCTTGAACGTCATGCTTTGATCAGGGTCCGCAAGTTCCAGCCAGAGATGTGGCTTAAGGTCCCTGTACAACTCGGTGATTACACCATGCGCTTCAGAACCACCAGCAGGATCATTGTAGCATGAGGGATTGAGTGGGTCAAGGTGTTCAGGGAAAGGGATTCCGAGTGTGGTTTTTTTAACCCAGAGCTCGCCGACTATGGAAAACCTACCCCTGGCAAGCAATATCTCCCTCGACTCCCCCTCCAATGACCCCCTCGCAGCTCTTGAGGTTTTTGTGGACTTGTTCACCTCTTCCAGTTCTTCATAGTCAATTCTTAGTGCCTTCAACTCATTGCCGAGCATTTGCTGATGAATCTGGCTGGCTTTGAGCATCTAGTAGAGGTGAGTCAAATTAGTGTAAGAAATGACACGAGAATGAGATGAGTGACCTCATGCAATTGCTGATTCAAAAGGTTGGGTGGAAGTGTTGACACCGTAGATGGCAACGGTGCCGAATTGACCTCATCTTCTAGATCTGAATTGAAGGGACCACATCGTGAAGAGGACGAATCATCATCATTGGAAGCCATAAAAAATTGTAAGAGGGGGATGGAGATCAGTGGATCAGTTGTGCAACTACCTTATAATCCTTATAATGGACTCTCGACCCTGGAATAAAACTTTTCAAGCCAAGAGTCCCTGTCCACTGTCCACATACAAAACCACCTGGTAAACAGAGATTGGGGGTGCAGCACACAAGTATTATTAATAGATGTAACTTGCATTGATATCTGGCTCCTGTTCCCAGTTGAGACATCGGCTCAGTCCGAGGAATGGTCCAACCCAGAATGAATGTAATAGCGAAGGGGGTGTTGATAGTAATAACTTATTACTATGGCACGATTGATGTTGACACCAAAACTATGAGAGCAATCTTAGTAATGTCTGGACTCAAGGCAGCGTACCTGATGATAGGGGAAAAGGATGCGAGTTCGTTGGCCACACGGTTGCTGTGCTGATACTTGTGTGCAACCTCGTCAGAGACATAGGTGGTAGTGATACAGTGCCAGTGAACGTCACTGGGGTTGACAAAGGTTCTGTCCTCTGAGCCAGCTGATGTATTAGCGTTGCTTCCCAAAACTTGTGAAGACAACCTAGTAGTAGCCATGTAAAAACCCCGATCACAATAACATTGGGTTTGTGCCGTTGGATGAAGTCCCGAACTTGTCCTGGTACCCAATGAGATTGTTGATTCTGTGTGCTCATGAAGATGACCAGCTTTATTATCTAAAATGATTACATGGAAGGTTGGGTAATCACAATCAATTAAAAGAATAGTCACACACCTACAATGGTCCAATTAAACACAGCACAGGCAGGTGCTGCATCAGCGTGGAAGCAATTATTAATAATGGTGAGAGGTGAGATCTGGTGAGACAATATTGGCTGGTGTTATTCGATGTAATATTGATCTTTGTTGATCTCCCACGCTTGATGTAATAAATGTAAATATATTGTCACTTTCTCCAACACCACCCACCATCCCTAATATTACTCCTTGTTCTACTCCCTCATACTTATGCCAAAAGCAAGTCAATCCCTGAGCAAGACAAAGAAATGTCAATTATGTCACCTTTCATTTCGCGCCCAGAATCTTCCAGCCCACATCAAGAAATGTGAGAGGGAACGAAGGGAACGCCAGGGGGAAATAAAGTACATGAAGACCCGGGAGAGGAGACTTCGCACACTAGAGGCAAGTTACGATGGTACGTGATGGACACACCATATCATATTTGATGTACTGACCGATGATTCAGAGTTTTCAGCCCCGGGTGTTGCCATTCCAGATGAACCCCAAACCTATGACTTTGTTGCTGCCGACCCGATGGACTTTGATGTGGGCTTTGAAACATCAGGTACATAGTATTTCGATCTTCCTACCTAGTGGTTGATGTGATCACCTACCTAGTGCGTGAACAGACACCCCCTCCTGTCACAATAATGACTGGCCCTTCTGTGAGACCCGCCAAATTTGCAATCGAATACCATCCAAATAGTGGACGAGCACCACAAGGTCCTGGCAATCACAGCTGCAAATGCAAACGTCCCAGTTTTCCTAAGGCCAAACCATGGCGTCTGTTCTTCAAAACATGCAAAGACTTCCTGTTCTTGGAGGTTCTCATGGAGGCTGGGATGAACAAGGATTGCACTGACCGTCTCATTGAAGTTGTCAGACTCTGTATTGAGGGCAAGGGCACACTTACCTTCTCAAATTACTCAGACATTCGGGGTGTGTGGGAGCGCGCATCGCTTCAAGTGACCACTGTAAGCCCAGGAATTCTACTGAAGTTTTGTCACTAATTTTTTCAAGGTCTAGTTTAATTTCCGCGACATTTCAGTCCCTTACAATGGTGTGGATCGGACATTTGAGGTACCTCATCGTCCACTATGGGACTGGGCAGTCGACCTCATCACAGACCCACAATTGGACCAATATTTCGAATGGGACGCGCAGAAGGTCTTTAAGCACAACGGGGAGAATATCTCTCGTGTATACGACGAGCCTTGGACTGCAGACTCATTCTGGAACTTTCAAGTACGCATATTACTATCTATCCCTTGTAGCAGTCGAGTCAGTGTACCTTTTTTGTTGTTGAACAAATTATCATTGCAGTCCGGGATCCCCAAGGGTGCGCACCCATTATGCTTCATCCTCTATGCAGATAAGTCGAAGCTGTCCAGCTTCAGCACAGAAAAGGCCTACCCAGTGATCACTCGCTGCGTGAACCTACCAGCTGAGATTCGGAATCACAATAGCGGCGTTGGCGGTGGGTGCATTGTTGGGTGGTTGCCAGATGTAAGTTTTCTGGTTAATAAGTATCTGATGTTGCATTGTAACACCCATTCTAGATTCCGGAAACCGCAGAGGGCTCTGGAAAAACTGGATTCACCAACTTCAAACACAAGGTCTGGCATCGTGCATTTCACTGCATAATCAAATCCATTGTCGACAAATCTAAGGCAGGCTACTGGCTTCAGTGCGTTGATGGCACCCAACAACAATTTTTCCCTGGCATCATCACATTATCCACCGACTATGAAGAACAGTAATACGTATTTTATTCTCTATCACCGCCTGAATTGACTGACCCCAATGTATTAGGTGCGTTATGTCTCTAATCCGGGGTGCTCATGGAAAAATGCCCTGCCCGATTTGTTTCATCCCCGACAACCAGCTCGCTGACGTCTCAAACACTTGGCCACTGAGGACAATGGAACGGATTCGGGAACTTATTGAAGAAGGGAGAACCCTCAACAAGAGCGTTGATCGCAAGTACCATTTTTCTAGATATGGGATTCATGATGTCGATGTGAGTCTCATGACTATTTTGTCCATTAATTATGTGTAACGGTGGGTCTAGAATGTGTTCTGGCACGTCAACAATTCCGACCCATATCACGTGTTATCCTTTGACAGGCTTCATGCGAACAATAATGGCATATTCAGGAATCATTTATGGAAGAGGTTCAAGGGTCTCTTTAAGGATACCATAATAGGGCACGCTGCCGCAACGAAACTCGAACACCAGTAATATACTATTTCCCGTCTCATCCAAGTCAATATCCCAGTGCTAACTTCACTCCACTCCCTCAGGTTCAATCTCACGCCCTGCTGGCGTGGTCTAAATCACTTTTCTGAAGTGATGCGCATGGATTTCACAGATGGTGGGAAGAACGAGGATATATCCAAGGTGTGTCAATTATATGTGGCTTCATCTCGTCGACTGACAAACTCAGGTTGTGGTCTTTGCTGCACACAATATTTTTCCGCCAGACAAAGATAAAGAAGAGTGGAAGTTACTACTCTGCCTGTGAAGTTTTTCCATCTTGGATTTACTTCTATTTTTGGAGGTACACATGGAGGAGACAATTCTGGCTGGGCAGAGCGAACTTGAGAGGTTTGGGACCCTCATGAAGGTACTCAATCTCTTTTGATGATCCAGTGGTACTGATCTATTTGACAGGAGTATGCCGAATTATGTGTTACATTGGAGGAGGATCCGCAGAGTAAAACCACAGCCAAAAACTGGAACTTCCCCAAGATGCACGCGTTGGTCCACGGCTTCGATGATATCAAAGCGAAAGGTGCCTCACGCAACTACAATACAAAGTCAAACGAGAAGATGCACGGCTTCCTCAGGAAGCTGTACTTAAACCGGACTAATTTCAAGCGTGTTGCATCTCAGGTTCGTCGCCCACCTTATCTTTATCTATTCAATTTGTGATGATCTCTCAAACATAGATCTTAAAATACGAACACATTTCGCTCGTTGTGGCGCTGATTCGGAAACAAATCGACAAACTCAACGCGGCTAAACGTGAGCCAGTGACGAACAAGGATGACATTGGATGTGACACTTTGGGGAGCACTCAAGAACAACATATTGGTTCCTCTGTAGAACCCCCAGTACAAGATGGCCCATCACGTCGAGGGAGAAGGTCGACGTTCGATGCCAGGGCTGTTATTTTGCGATCATGACAGTCTCCTGTCATATTTGGGGCTCTTGAAGCCCAGGGGGTTCAAGATAGGACTTTCAGGAACTTCCATGCGAGGCTCGTGACATGGCTGACTAACACAATGCCTTTGTATAACTTCAGTTTTGCACCAGGCTGTATGCGTGTTGAATTTCAGGCTGAAGACAAGGTGAGTTTCACATCTAATCTGGTATTTTGGCTCATAGCCTTTTAAGATCATGGAATATAGGTCGATGAAAGTATGTTACGAATCAATGGTCAACTGGCAACAATACCTGGACTACCTATATTGTAGCCCACAATTCCATGGCCTTGAGAGACGCGATTTCGTGATTCTTAAGACGACAAATGGGTTCATTTTCGCGGAGCTTCTGTTTATATTCACCACCTCAGTCGCAGAGTATACATTCCCTATTTGCCTGGTGCACCCCCTTGACGCCGCAAGCCAACCACGGTCCAAGGATGTCGATTTGAGGCTTCGTTGTCTCCGCTCCAAGTCATCAACGGAGTTCTTTTTTGCGCAGTCAATTGTGTGTGGTGTGCCGCTCATTCGAACCTTTGATAATATGTCTGGCGACTACTTTGTGATGGATGTTGTTGACCACAGCGGCGACCTATTCTTTCATTGCAATGAAATATTCAGATGGCAATGTATTCGCAATTATATTCCATCTGATCCCATTTGACTTATTCCCCTCTTAGGACTACTACATTGGAGACTAATGTACAAGGTAAGACTCATTTATCCATTTTGTATTCCATTGGCTAATGCTTTCGTCATGACAGGCTTTCGCCGTTTAGTTGTTTGATTGTCCTGAACTGAAATGGCTACACTCTCCTTAACAGTAATGAAGAATCAATCTAAGTGGTCATCGTCATTGATGAAAACTCCCACAGAACAACAACCAAGTTCGCAATCGTGCTCTTTGGGCATTGAGACCAACTGCCGCCAGAGGTTTCTCCAATGGTAAGCAGAAGCCCAAGATACCGCCTCTCGTCTGCTAGTGTTCATCAGAATTGGGGGGTCCACACTGAGTCCTGCCAGTATCCCACATGCTCTGCCATCTCATGGGGTATCTGGCAGCACCTCGGCCTCCGTGACGCTTGTGGTGGGTTTGCCAAGCATGTTCTTAGACTTGAGGCCAGCAGGCGAGGTACACTGCCGATGTCATGTTTCGACTCGAACGGACTATACAGTTTGTGACCCTTACTGTACCGGTTGCAACTACGGCGGTAAGGTATATTAGTTGTGGACTTACCTACGGTGATACGGTGATGCGATAGGAGATACGGATACGATAGCTGACTGAGGAACGATGCCACTAGTACTGGTACTAGTAGTATTAGGGTTTGAGATGTTTCTGCGATACGTTGGACGCTACCTTACTGTGACTCATAGCAGCGCTTCTAAGCCTGCTCAACTTGTATTTAAACTGTCTTGTGAAGACCAAGATATGCCATCTTGGTCTTCTTGAATCGTCACTTCTATTCTCTTCTCTTTCTCTTTCTCTCTCTCAACTCTAGAACAACTCCGACCTTGCTCGTGATCTATATAAGTGAAACCTGTCAGTGTACCTCCGCGTATTCACTAAGGCAGGAACTTGGACCTCCGTGTCTTCAAGTCAACGTACCGATACATCGCTAAGTCGTTACCGCCATTTGAGCTCAAGTCGAGCTAACGTCGTGACGACGTTACAGCCGAAGTCACCAAATTAAATGTGGCGAACGCGGATCTTAGCCAGTCGTGTGCAGAACTGGAACATGAGCTAGCCTAATCCTGCAAAGAGCTATGGAACAACATGATCGACTCCGCGCAGACACTGAGACGATTGAAGAACAGATTGCTCAGCTTCAGACCGATCACGCGGAGGAACTCGAATCCCTACAAGGCAAGTTGCAGCAAGTCGCTGTAGACCTTTAGGAGGCCTGAGAAGTGCACGCACTGATGGAGAAAGCTTCGTTAGATCTTTCTGCAGCTAACACCGGAACTCGAGGGCCGCCTCAATATCGTGTCAAAGCAACGTGATGCAGACAGCATATTAATTGCAGATCTTCAGATTGATAAAGCCATGGAAGAATTGCAGCAGACGACGCGCAAGCAGGATGACCTGGAAACCCTTCTGTGACAGGCAAGAACTGAACTCTCCCGAACCACCGACACCCCAGAAGACCGAGTATGCAAACTACTTGAAGAACATGTTCGTGCCGAGTCTCATCACGCAAGTAATATGACTCTCAGAGACAGTGCTAACAATCAAGACTCCACGTGTGCAACATGCTGCCTCTACCTCTGAACAAAGACCATCTCCCAGACAACCCTTCGCAAGCACGCATGCAGTCTCCACAGGAACTGATCGAATGTCACCACACATCAACAGGAACCCATCTGAGCCAGGCGTGAAGGGGGAGTACCTCACAGGGAGGCAGAAAGTGTCCAGACAGACCCAAACATGTGCGCATTCCTTCAACTACGAACAACTTAACTCCACTACACTATTGCTAAGGGTTATTGCCCCCATCTCTGCTGCTCGCAAACGCATACGCAGATCTGATGCGCAGGAGTTGTCAGATCGATCAAGGGAGCGTCAGCCTAGGACAGCACGCCAGCGCAGACGACTCACCTACTGTTGCGCTCCAACACAGGCGCAGATCGAGCATCCACATGGGGAATTGCCTTGGGGCAGGTCGGCATCTTGAACTGACGTGGGCGGCGGCGGGGGGGGGGTGTTGCAGGAACGACAGGACCAGGGTCCACTTAGCCAAGAGCGAAGCCCAAGTCAGCCAATCCGCTTCCCTGCAGATTCAGAGAGTGAGTACTCACCGACATTCAACACGATCTGTCGACACTTTCACAGGGCATCCGGGAGAGTGTGCTCTTGTTTGCATTTGTCCAAGGGGCTCATTCTTGCTGAATTGATGAAGGAAAGCTGATGGAGGAAAACTGACGACGGTTGGTGCTCGCGTAGTTGGGAAACCACGCACAGCGCCAACATTCGCTTATTACTAATGTTGACATTTTCGTCGATTTCCTTAGCTCTCGTCGAAAATACACATAACATCCTTGTACACAGTGATTCAGAGCGCAGCAGGCCCAAAGAATCATCAATAAGTCCCCCTCGTACCCCCAAGCTTTCATCACGGTCCACCCACCGCCTCCACCACCCTTGTTTACCCCGCCGCTCGCAAAAGAACGGCTTGATGTCGCCTTATGCATCGTTCTTGTTCTCACCTCACTGTGCCAACCAACTGCGGTTTTATTGTGCGTGTTCGTGTTTTGATTTTGCCATGCAGTTTGTCAATGGGCAATTTTTCCCCAACAGTCCAAGTCACGCCCCCATCGACTGTGCGCACGCGGATGTTGGTCTAATATCACTGAGTCGCCCAACAGCGAATTCAAGGAATTCTGAGGGCCCTCTGGGATTTATAATTTAATTATAATGTACCTTCTCGATCCTGCAACTTTATTATAATACGTTGTCTTCCCTTATGATAATCTTATGATAGTTTGTAATTGTTGGTAAGTCTTATGATATTTATAAATACGAGCCACGTGCTTCTAATGTGCTTTTAAGACCTTAATAATGTCTTGAAATTACCTTACAATGGTAATTATAAACCGGTTAAATTATAAGGTGCTCCGGGATTTTGCAACATTATGTGACAGGGCTGTGTACTGGCTTTTTTTTTTTCAGACATATAGGAGGCGATGGAGACTTAAATGACAATGTTTTTGATACCGTCAACCGCATGGCCCAAGGCATGGCTCGCCTGCCAGATATGACTTTTATTGTCATTCAAGACCTGGGAAATGGTGAATGCATCACTCATCTCTGACTCTCAGGTCAGTCCTGGATTGATGGAATGTACCAAGTGACATCGTATTGCTGTACCTCATATCGTGGTCACGGGCATCATGATTCAACGACCATGTCGTGTAGACCCAAAATAGGAGGACAATGGGGTCTGACTTGCAATCTAGAGGCAAGAAACCATTGCAATGCGATGTCGTGAATACATGTACACTACAGTCACGATTAATTGGTCAGGTAAGGCTAGCCCATGATTGTATATTTCAATGGACTCTGATCTCCAATCCCAGGGCAGGTTAGGATCACGATATGATGCTGTCCGTGACATGCGTGAGTCCAGAATTGTAGAACAATGGGCTCTGATTTCTAACGCAGAAGCGAATAACAATGGAGGTGTGGTGCTGTGACATTTGTCGTGGCACTGACGGAGGGTGGACTTTGGGGATGCGCGGCTCACTAATGAATAGGCGAGAATGGAATCCGGGAGCGCTGGACCCAACCGAGTCTTTTGTCCAATGTGTGGGTGACTCCATGAACTTGAAGAGCTCTGATGGTCACCCAGCCTGCCCTCAAGTTACAATTTTGGGTTTAAGGGACGTGCGTGCCCATCTCGGATGTGCGAGAACTTTCGCGTCTTGTCTTTCGCATCAACTCAACAACTAGACTCGGGCAATGGTCATCCACTGTCGCACACCCCGTAATATCCCTGTAAGAGTTCACGATTTTCATGTGTGCGGATGATTGATTTTCTTTCTCTAATACCTCAGACTACACCTTCCCTGATATCTGGCTATTTGTGGGGAATATGGCTTTGCCGAGCTATCACTCACAGCTTCCACGCAGTCTTACCTCTTCATGGGGATGTATTCGGCCCTCCTTATGTAGACATCGAAACTGCATTTTTTTTGCCTGGGGTTTCTCCGCCTCATGTATATGACACGCTTATCCATGTTGGTGGTTACAAGCTCCTAATCACTGGCTATTTCGATAATCGCTGCATCAGAAACCCAAACCTGCAGCACGACTTCCCTCTTATACCCTGGCAAGGCGAAATAGCTGTTCTGTTCATCGGGAAACGGAGAGCTTATGTTTCTCGAGCACCACCCAGACCGTTGGTCCATTTTGCTATTGCTTGGTAAGTTTCGGTTGCCCACATTGCTCAGCATGTAGTGCATATCTCTATCTTCATTCAGATATATGGAGGTTTGCATCGCCCATGCGGAGGTTGGATCCCCATTCCCAGCTTACATCAGTCTGTGCTAAACTCATGTGCATTCAATTGGCCACTCATCATTTTCCCTCAGCAATTGCCCTGACCACAGTGTAAGTGGACGAGGCGTAAACACCTTTGCAAGTCATTAGTCCCAGCTCTGATGATATAGTATTATGTTAGGACGTCGCTGTAACCTCTGCCTGTTCAATTTCGAATTCTACCTTTTGAATTAACTCCAGCTCAGCTTTTGACGGGTGTTGCCTCACTGTCCCATTTCCACACTTTCCTGTTCTCTAATACTAATACTCTATTGAAGGACTAACCATTGAGACGGGGTGACATGCATACATGACGGTCTGATGGAGGCTGGCAGAACCGATGGACCAATGTTAATGTTCGGTTGACGTTTCAACTGTCTAGTTGAAGTATCTCTGGCCATCACCCACGTTCCCACTACTACTGTACCACCTCTCGTTCTCTCTCCTCCATGACATCTCTGCTGAATGACTCCCTTCACGAGCAATCTCGACACGCACTCTGATGGCCTCGGTGGGAGCGTTTGTTGCTCTCCTGTCCCTCTCCTTGGCCTAGAGTACCCTGTCTTCAAGATTTTCAAGCTCCTCAAAAAGTTCCCCTCGACGCACCGTCTGGCCGTTTCGGTGGGTGCTTTCGCTGCTCTCTTTCCTGTGCCTCGGTGACGCTCACCACCTCATCGTTTGCTCTACCTCTACCCCAAACCACCAGTAAGGGTCTACTTCTCCTGCGTTGATGCAGACAAAGAAATGAGTCATCCTCTAGATTTGGGGCATGCGGTCACCACTCTCAAGAACCACTCTTCCCAACAGCACAGATTTCTGGGCCGGAGGCTTGATTCTTGATTCCTACTCCGTGCCCCCCTCCGCCATTGTTGTGACCCAACCGTTAGGCTGCCAATCTCTTGTACTATCGTAGAGATGCTGTGGCAGCAAGCTGTGTCACGATACCTCTGGCACTTGGGGGCGCGTCCAAGCCTGTTGCAAGAGGAAAGTGGGTCAGGGCGGGAGTGGTGAACTGGGGACAAGATCAAGTTATATGAGAAATATATCTTTCACTATGTGACGACATTCAAATCACTATATAAGGTGGCGAAGGTGAAGCCGATCAATCACGCTGCCTTGCACTATGGGGACGTTCTCAGAGGGTTTGGCCCTGCACACACACATGGCGCTGCCTTCTACGAACGGTACATCCATTCCATGCAGAGCAAGAACCATAACATGAAGCTAGGTTTGCGTCTTGCTTCTAGATATAACCCTACCAAATACTTATTTTCGACAAGGTGAACTTGAGTTAACATTCATGCGTGCCTCGACGAGGGAGGCAAATCTACAAGCGCTACTCGCGGATGACAGTGAGGTCCACTCACATGTTGGCGACCTTCTGGAAGCATACAAGAGTACTCTTGCTGAGGATGTCCGTGGGACGCGCTTGGCCCATCTGATCGACACAGTTCACTTGACACAACAAACAGATTTCGCATATGATAGAGAACGTCTACGTGAATCAAGGCTTCCCGATGCCGTACTAACAGTGTTCATACAATTCTTATATCGCAAACATCTGGATCTCAGGGCCAAGGATTCTACAGGAAGTTCTTCAACCACATCTGTATCTGCTCAGTTTTTGGACAAGTTCTCCCTCTGCGGTGTTCAGTACTCAATGGCAACCTGTTGGTCATGTGATAGCCACCTGTTTTTTCGATCCCCCCAGCATGAAAAGTCTGGCCAGATCACGCACATTTTCTTTCATACCCACGTTCCTGATTCACCCTTGTCTTCTTCTCGGGGTCAAGTTAGCCACCCATCTGTTTACCTCTGCGTGCAGCCCTATGCCCCTCTTCAACACAGCCCAGATCTCAGGGAAATAGACCAAAGGTATAAATGATTTGGATTCGCCGGAGGATTTTTGTGCAGGAATGAGTTCACGCCACCTGTCATCATTGAACCCTTGGACATTATTTGTCATATTGCAGTGACGCCCCTCGAAATCAGTGGACATGAAGTGATACATATTCTTCCAATGGACAGGGTACAGTTCTATCCGAATTGACGGTGCAATGGGACTCATGGCAAAGGAATTTTGACCAACAGCTCATGCAGGTGTGCTTCATGCGCACAGAAGACCTCGACGTAGACGACCTGACTGAGGAATGAAGTCGCCATCAGGTGAGAATCCTGAGTAGTATGCACCCCTTGAGCGATGTTGCTCATGGATCATTGACTCTAACTGTCACACGGTACTCTTTTATTGGACACCCTCATCGCTGACTAATCTCGCTAGTGGCAAGCAATATCTAAAGCATGGCAACCGAAGGTGAGCGTAAATACAACTTGCATAACATTCGAGATTTAACACGCACAAAGACATGTAGGAAGGTGGTTTCGAGAGAATATATATTCGCGAGAGATTATGATTACGATCTGATGTATACACAGGGACAGGATTGAGATAATCTGAGTACGGGATATACTAAACGACTTTCGTTGCAAATGACCGCACAAGGCGCAAAATGGAAGTTACACAAGGGAATGTGAGGTGAGCATCAGCATATGTTGCAAAATTCCAGGACGCTTTATAATCATGATGACAATTTTCAGATAATTACAAAGCATAACAGGATCAAGGATTCAGAGCGTGGTTATTACAGTCTCTTAGACTCTTTCCCCTGAAGAGTCCCTGACCCACTGCAACCATCTCTCTTAAACTTCTTTCCTCCCTGGCTGGCCGTGCTTGCTGTACATTCTAAGTGCTGTGCTGAAGAATGTGATTTAACTTTTTGGGAACTTGAAGTCTCTCACGGTCCTAGGCAAGACAAAGGAGACCACTGGGGCCTAATACCGTAATAACTTCAGCAAGGATACTACTTGGGATACTTAGACTGTCACTGTTATCGCTTGCTACTTCTTCAGCTCCGAGCATCAGGTGAGAAGGTTTTTATTCCTCATGAGTCATGCCAGTTACTCACCCTGCTGCCTCACCATCGACGCCGTCAGTCTCGTCTCAAACCCTGACCAAATGATAAAGCCAAGAAACAGAGAGAGAAGTGACAGGAGAGAGGGTTTTATCTGCCTCTCACATCGGCGGTATTGCCTTAGATACCTCTGATGATGAGATCGAGAAACAGAGAGAAAGAGGCAGCTTATAAGATAGCTTTCTAGGCTTAATTTTGGTCACCCAGCGGACCCAAGTCCCAGTTCTAAGCGGTAGAGGGATGCCTTAGAGGCACGTTCATTTTTCTTGCGTTGTCGCTGATATTCCTGGGCTAACATAAGTTACAACTTCAGCTCTTTTCCTTTTATCGCCACCTTGCTGACCTCACCATCTTCAATGCCTCTCACCATTAAGCTGGGCGACCTCTACAGTTCAAGGTGTCATCAAAGAACACGGGAGATCGTAAAGGCACACATATGGGCCCACTTTGTGAGTCATGAACAACTCGTGCATGATGGGGTCGAGGTCACAACTGTGAGGTGCGTTTTTACGTGCCTCTTTAACATGCCCCGTCGGCACTCACAATCACTTGCAGGCCTACGGGCTGGCACCGCAAACGAGGTGCAGTAGAACCAGGATGGCACTTAACAGTGGACTTCAGCAGATGGAACGGCGTGCACATTTCGACTCATCATGTTTACCATAGTGATCCTGCATTTAATGGGGTAAGTGCGTCCATTTATTCTCATATTTATTCTCATGTTATATTCTATTCAGATGGGCAGGAGAGGGCAGCGCCATCGCGTGATAGGTTGACAGGCATCCAACTTGCCTTAGAGTACTACGAATTTGCTTGATATACTCTCCAATTTGTTTTAAACCTTTTCTACTTCTTTCTTTAGCCATGGGAATGCCGAAACCCAGCAACCCCATCACCTCCCTCGTCACCATCCACATCGTTGCCTCGCCGCCACGTTACCGTCACTGCCACCGACGTCCCCATCCTTGCCCCTCCATCGCGTTACCGTCGCCATCATGATTGGGGTCGTGTGGGTCGTGTTGGTGGAGTGCCTCGGCAGTGGCAGCAGCATCTCATGGATGTCGTGGTTGGGATACCACGCAGAGCGCCTCTGAGCAGCGACATCAGGAAACCTTACGAAGAGAGGGAAAGCTAAGTTTTAGTCAATGTAACCCCACAAAGTACTCACTGATCGCAGGCCCACATGTCAACAGATCCCCGACCACACCACAGCGATGAGGGATGCATTGTGGACTTGGAAGGGTGGCACGCCCGAAGCTATCGTGACACAGATTGTAGAGCGCTGTTGCTGCGATGTCGTCCTGGACGCGCTCTGCGGCGTTGGCGACAAACAGGTTGCCTTTGCCTGAATATGTGAACGAGGTACGCTCTTCCTCCTCTCCCCTGACCTAATCACTTCACCGGATAGACGCCGTTATCAGGCTCAACACATGCTCAACGCGCCTCGTACTTGCATGCCATGTATAAAGATCATCCTCAGGCGATGAGGCTCAATGGGATTGCCAGCGACCAAATGTCAGACAGGAATGAGCGTCAGACAATTCCCAAATCACTGTGCGACGCCTCCAAACCAAAACCCGCTTTTCAATGTCACTTAATATCCCAATTGCGGTGAGTCTATGGGTCCCTGGAGCTCTGCTAGCTCTGGATCACAAAGCAGATCTACGCGTCCCTCTCTCGTAATCACATATTAATAATATGTTTTGTTTATTTCCCATGCAAGACAATTCAAATCACTCATACAACTACCCTTCTAACTATTCACTCTTCTCACTCTTGTCTGTACTTCCTCTGTAAATGCTGAAAGCGATTCCCTCCCCGAAGGTATCCCCGACGAGCGGGAAGAAAATTTGTCAAACTTGATGTCACTTTCGGGGGCTTTGCGTCCCATGTAAAGAAATGTGAGAGAGAACCCGGGACACAAGGCCGAAAGAAGGTATATAAGGGAGCTGAAGAAGTTGCAGTCACGCCTAGAGAGTAATACTGGTATGCCAATGATGTACTAGACTTGTATTCTAACGTACTAATCATGATTTCGTTCTAGATGCAGCTGCTCCAGATCAATTACCCTTCAATGGCCCCACTGCCATAGATCAGATAGATTTTTATGCAGGATCGGAAAACTCATTTAATTTCACACTAGACCATCCTCTGGCAGAGGTTTCCAATGAAGCGTTATCATGTGGGATCTGATGGTCGGTTATCGAACTTGCCAAAGGTGATGGAGTGAGTCGCGTTTACTCCACTGTATTTTCTGATGTTCTCAACTGGCTCATCATCAGTCAGTCTGTGGACCAGGTTTCTCCTTGCAAGATGACTTCAGAACGAGGTCATTTAACCTTTCCTCTGCGGTATCATTTCATCTGACACGCAAGGCACCTAACAGTTATACTACTGATATGATCACTCAATCAGTCGCAGCCTTCCTGCAACCACACACGTCCTCTCTATTGGTGTCCGTTGTTTCCCGCGTCATGGCAGGTTTAATGGGAGGTGATTTCGGCACGGAGGAATTCAATCAAGTCTTGAGCACCCAGCTTGACGCCTTGGCCATCTCGCCTCAAGTGAAACAAGATATAATTCCTGCCCTTCTTGGCATCGCAAAGTTGGCCAAAGTGCAGTCACAGTGGTGTGTTTTTCAGTCACTTTTTCCTGCCATACAATCCTCATGTCTTTATTGATGTACAAGTGCATCCGTGTCAACATCATTTTTACAGCCAACGGTGTCCGAGCCTGAGCCTGAGCCCGAGCTCATGGACTCTAATGCCGAGGCATCTTATCAGATCCGCCAGCGACCTTTGTTACCGCCAAAACAAGGACTGAGAGTCTTGCTCGGAGTCACCCCGCACAGCTCAGATCCCTCTCAGTCCAGAGTCACAGTCCCCGCCTTGCCAACAG
Source organism: Lactarius indigo (assembly GCA_025766275.1). NCBI lineage: Eukaryota > Fungi > Basidiomycota > Agaricomycetes > Russulales > Russulaceae > Lactarius > Lactarius indigo. Next base: position 42,763 of record JAFKAC010000038.1, read on the forward strand.
TTCCTTCCCTTTCACAGCAAGTCCCAACTCAGTGGCTGCTGTATCGCATCCCCCAACTGCTCAAGTAGCAAGAACAGTCACTCCCGTTCCTGGACACTCAATGGCTGCAGTATCTTGTCTCTCAGGTGCTCAAGTCACAAGAACCTCTGGTACTCTATGAAGTCTCGTCAGCACCGCTCGCGCCTCATCTCCCACACGCTTCGCCTGCTCCTGCTGCCTGGCTCTGCATCTACTTTGACTTTGCACTCACTCTTGTCACTCAGTCAGACTTGGTTTCAGCACCCCTCAACGGCTCGGCAACCATCACCACCCGCACGCGCAAGGTCCGGAACAAGGCGGAAGACCTCAGCAGCGGCCAGAATGGCATCCCCAACGCAGGCGACGCTTCTGCTCAATAGTTTCGGCTAGCACGGTACACACCGTACACTGGATGCCTCATTTTCAATCCTGGGGCTCGGTCTTAGTCTTAGCAGCACACAAGGACACCAGCAAGTGCAAGCTGAGGACACGCGGTACCCTCGCCACCACACGCGACAACGCACTGAGTCTCTACCCCGCCAACATCGTCGGTATTACTTCAAATGCTTTCAAATGCACACAAGCATGGGCTCGTCAAGGTCTTTTAAAGTGAATCAAGACTCCCATTGCCATTCCCCTCAGCCGCACACCAATATCCACCTGTGTGAAGTTGACGACCACGACACCCCCACTACCACGCCCGACGCCACCTTCCCCCACTCTTGCCTTAGCGCCGATCTCACCGTTTTCAGTGCCGAAACCCCTGGATTTTTTCCAAGAAAGAGCATGACCAGGGACGGTCAAGATTTGAACATTTTTGAGCCCCAGCCGAATATTGACATCACGTGGCCGAAGTGCCAGTTCGGATTCGGATTCACTTCCTTTTTATCAATCACTCTTTCCTCTCTCCCGCTCGCTTCAACCCACCTACCCACCCACTCACTCTCGTTACGAGGTCATCCCACTCGTTCACCCTTATCGGATCGGATCGCCAACGCACGCCAGCTTGTCACCCGCTCACTTGTAGGCTGCGTGTTCCCATGTCTCATGTCCTTTGTCCTTCACCACGCCGCCTGTCACTGTACCTGCGCTGTCTCGGTCACGACACTTACCGTCCACATTCTGTCCCAAGCCATAACCAAGAGTCTACCTCTCCCGCGTCGATACAGGTAGAGGTGAGTATTCATGTCGTTTTCTAGATGCGTCCATGTGGTCACCACTCTCTTCAGAACCACCCCTCTCCGTCACACTGACAACTGGACCGGGAGCTTCTGGAGTCACGCTCTGGGCCTCCTCCCTCTGTTGTCGTTATGGCCGTGACCCGACCTTTAGGCCACCCCGTCCTGCTGCCATTGCAGAGGTGCAACGGTGGCGAGCCCTGAGAGGACCGCTGTGAGGTGTTGGCCCTGCGACAAGACAAAGCGGGGCAGGGCGGGAGTGGTCCACTACTTCCTCTTCCTCCCCTTTCTTGTGGATATTGTATATCGCCTTTTGAACTTACACCGATTCGAGTCTGTACATGTACAAGTGATTGTTAGTTGTAGAATTAATATGCAAAATATGTCTGTGTTATTGGCAAGTGCGAATCTGCGCGATGCCTTTGTGTGCTGTGTCTTTGAGTTGGGCTTGATCACTTGATCTCTCAAGCCATTGATGAGATGTTCCGAGGGCCTTTGCCTTTGCCTGTTTGTGAGTTGAGGTGTTCTGATGTCGAGCGAGATGTTGTGTATTGTATGTTGAGATTTCAACGTCTTGAGTTGAGACGTCTCGAGTCGCTGACTCATGATATCACAATGTTGGCTGTCAGCCTGGATATCTCTTCAATGAAATCCGTAGATTAATTGGGAATAAATTGTAAATATGAGTCACTATGTCATCACAATGAACAACATGGATTTATTAATAATATATGTGTGGAGCATATTGAAAGTTAATTGTGAGTTATATTGTGGATACTTTTACAATATATCTGGTGGCATAAGCCTTTGCACATTGGAGAGTATATTGTAAATAAGTTTACAATATTTTACACAACAACTGTTTAGACATTTCTGGGATATGCTTCTTATAAAATTAGCATATAAACTCACATAACATTGTACTATGCCCACAGTGATAGTAGTTCACATGTGATTGTGACTCATGTATAACTCATTCCTAGGATAGCTGTACTAGGGTTCAAGCTAGTTACACTATTGGCTTCCTATTATCCTAGCGGTGTTTTAAAGCCCACATGTATCTGTTCAAGTAGTAGTTGTGGAAGACCAAGAGTCCCCATCTTGGTCTTCTTCAATCCACTTCTTGAATTGTCTCTCATCTGCCTTAGTCTCAGACTAAGAGTGCCTCCACTTTGACTTACCAAGGGTCAAGCTTCTCATCTATCTTTGCTGTGGCTGTGTGCTATTTATTCAGCCCCTGTTCAGCTTGTGTTGGGTTGACATTGAGGTCCCCATTCATGCTACTTTGCTAAGTTGTCTACACCATCACAAGTCCAAGTCAGACTAACACCTGTGGAGTGTAACAACCCCAGTTTCAAGTTAGCCCCAAAAAGATATGGGCCCTTCAGGGTCACAAAGAAGATCTCTGCTACTACATATGCCCTGAAACTTCCCCATCAGTGGTGGATACCCAGTATTCTATGCATCCCTTCTAATGCCATACAAAGAAACCCCCATACATAGAAAGAATTTTACAGAACCACCCCCAGACCTGATAGATGGAGAACAAGAGTGGGAAGTTAAGAAAATACTAGAAACAAGACACCACAGGAACCAGTTGCAGTTCCTGATCAGATGGAAAGGATACTCCAATGCACACAACAGCTGGGAACCAGAGAAGGACCTCAACACCCCAGAACTCATCCAGGAACACTTCAAAAACAACCCCAGAGGTGAAGGAGAAAAGCAATGGTTAAAACAAAAGGAAGTGACAATACAAACAGTAACTACCTTCCCCACTAACCTTTCCACCATGCCCTCTCGCTCCTCCTCTGTTGAAAGCCTTGTTGCTTGTGCCATGGAAAGAGGCTCCTTTGATGAAACCCCCTCTGTCACTCCCTCCTCTGGCCACTCTCCCTTCCCAGTGCAACCCCCTTCCTTGCCCCCCCCCAGTCCTCCATGAGCCACAGCCCATTGACCCTATGGTACCCAGCATTATAGAAATAGAAGGAGGAGTGACTCTTTGTGTTCCTCCCCCTGGACACACAGCTCCCCCCACTCCTGAAATACAATGACCTATCACCTCTCCATCTGACCCTAGAGTGACTATTGCTCATCTCAGTGAGATAGTCAATGGCCCAATCATGGATGCACTCCCTATCAATTATGATAGGATGAGCATCACTGCTGAGGAGAGCAATGACCCTTGGAGCACCCACTATGTCCACTTCCTCATCCCAGATGATGCTGACCCAACCTCATACATCTGAAAGGATCCCAAGTGGATCAAGATCAGCAAGAATAAAGAGGAAGTCATTGACACCATGGGCAAAAATCTTGCCCACTATGGCCTCTCCCTCTTCCTCCTCCCCAAAGACATTGATCTCCACAACCTAGCTCTTCTCATCACCCCAGTCCAGATGCAGAACTTCAACGAAGCCTCCCCCATGACCAGGAAAGTCAACAAAGTCCTAGAAGACCTAGGAGACAACCACCTTACAGCTGAAGTCTTCAAAACCTGATGGCTACTATGAAACCAGAAGGTCCTCTGAAAGGAGATCAAAGGCCTGTACAAGACAATGGAGCCTCTCAAAAGGCACCTCCTCAATATGGACATGCAACTGTCCAGTGCCCAAAGAAGGTTATGAGAACACAAGGCCCACATGAGAATTGCAGATCACTGGCTTGCCTGGCACCCCCCTCCTGCTGAAGAAGAAAACTCACCCCTTTGAATTCCACCCCATCCCTGCTCCTGCACCACCTCACCACCACTCTATGCCTCAGCTCCATGATGAACCAGAAGGGCCTGCCCCTTCTGCAGAAAGGAAGAAGAGATGCAGACGCAGGGCCAACAAGAAGGAGGCTGGCACCATCCAACTGTGTTACAGGTGTCAGTCCAAAGACCACCTTTCTTTTGCTTGTCCTCAAAAGCAAAAGTACTGCTGGAGGTGTTCTAGCACTGACCACTTCCCTTACCAGTGCCTCTGGCCAGCCCCAGAGGAACGCACTCAGTGGTGTGGCAAGTGTTTCACTAGCAACAGTCATGAAGAAATCAAGTGTCCCAAATACAAAAACTGTCACAAGTGTGGAGGCTATGGCCCTTTCAATTTCCTTTGCCAACATCACTGCCCCCTTCCTCACAAAACACCCCCTCCAACAATGTAGACAATGATGTCTACAACCTCATGGACTTTGAAGCACTCTAGGGAGAGTTGACTTAGAGAGGGGCTCATGTTATGATCCAACACTTTGGACTCCAGTTGCAGTATGTTTCCTTCACTTCTTTCCCCTTCTGTACTATACTTTGTTACCAAAGGAGCTACTATCATTAGTGGCACTGTTTCCTTGATCTGAATGGTCCCTTAACCCATTTGGTTTCTTTGATATTGTGTGGACTTGTGTTCTTGTTATTTGGAACCTTGTCCTATATAAACCTGTACCATAGACTGTAGAAAGCCAGACTTGGCTTTGTTTGCAATCTAGCAACCTTGCCTTCATACTTTTGGTGTAACTTCACCCTTTCCTCTCTTCTTGTGCATCCCCTACCTCAGTCCCTAACCAGACAAACTCTTCCAACTTCAAGCAGCTCTGACAGTTGCTGAAGGGGGTCAATGTGGTGAAGAACTACGAACAGGTTTGGAAAGAGATGGTGTGCAGGTGGCAGGCCAAGCAATTGCATGTTGCCACCTCACACCACAAGATGGTGAAGGAATGGAAGGAGTATTGGACCAAGCTGAGCATGATGACCACTATGAGGATTACTACCCCTCATGACACACATTCCTTGACTATGAACAGTACCCTGGAGCCCCAGAGGCTACTCGCTATCTTGTTGACTTGGAGGGAACTCCCATGCATTGAGGGTACATCTGGGAGTACATGTGAGGATTCTTGAACACTTGATACTGGAAATGTTTTTGCTTTCTTGGACTTAGGCACAGTGTCATTGGCAGCATTGTCAGAGGTGGTCTGAGAGAGTACAATGACACTATCCAGTGAAAGCAAGCTCCTGATCACTTGAGAAGGTCATTTTGATGAGCTTCTAACTGCAGACAGGTCAGTGGAAAGTGACAAAGTGACATCTGTATCTGTCTGTAATGCCATCATGATGTAAGCTCAACTTGAGTGATGTAAAGGTGACAATGGGACTTAGTGGGTCACACGTACTGTGTATGGCTTGAAGGCATGTGTGGTTATTCAAAGATACCACTGCACTAAGGCAAACTCCTAGTCTGTAGTGGATAATAGGCAAGACAACAGATGAGGACTTGACAGAAAGAAGTGATGATTGAAGAAGACCAAGATGGTGTATCTTGGTCTTCACCTACAGGCTTAAATACATGCTAATAGCTGGTCTAAGGCAGAGTGAGGTACAAGTGGTGCCTTAGAGCACAGTCTTTGAGTGAGCGGGTGAAAGCAGCATGTGCACATTCCTCGTTTGTGTGCCACCACCAGCCCACCCTGCTTTTCAACTGGTCTGATAAACTGGTATTACTTTCATTTTTAAAAAGAAAAAGAAAGAACACACACGAATAACGATCCCATGATCAACATCTCCCTTGAACTATCCATCTCTCCCCATCAAATAGCCCAAAACTATGCCGTGCATCTTGAACAACCTGACACAGGATGTCTGTCCAAGCTTTGAGGGTAATGAATGGGATTTTTTACGTCAGACCATGATCGACACTCACCTAGGAGTGGAACCCCTCACTGAGGAGGGTGCCGCCCTACAATTGAAAGAGGCCTGGGCCAGGGAAAACGGCAACAAGATAACCACCTGGAATGAACAATTAGAACAAGCCTGCGCTGAGCAGGAAGAGCAGGACATGCAGGCGCAAGAAGAGGAAGACGCGCAACAGGCGCTCTGGGACAAGGAAACTGAAGAACAGTGCAAGGAGGTAGAAAAGAAAAGGCTGAAGCTCAATCCTTTCAACCCCAACCACAGCCTGGGCAAATACATCGAGCCAAGGCCAGCACAATACGCCTTGAACAAGATTAACAACCTAGAGTACATAGAGCTGGATTACTTCACTCTCAGGGGCTGCAAAGAGGCAGCTGGCAACTCCAACAAATCTGTCAGCCAGGATACCCTAGCCTTCACCCAGGTTGAAGGCTCCTTTGCCATCCGCCCCCTCGCTGTGATAAGACCCTCCAGGGGCATCAGATGTGACAAAGATCTGAGCTGGGAGGAAATGTTTGGCACCAAGAACACCATGCTCCACTTCATGGAAAAATCTCAGACCTTGCCAACCTCTCATGCCATATCTCTTGCAGCCTTTTACATTGTGCTGGAGCTTCACCCAAGGCGAAACCAAGACAATGGCAAAAAGATTCTCATTACATACCAGAGCTGAGTCAGATGTGAATGGTTCAATGCACTCAAGCGTAACAAAGGTTTCAACATTGAGATTCTTAGTGAGGAGTATCTCCAGTTCATCACCGAAGAGGTCAATAAGAAAGCCCAAGATGAGAGGATTGATCAGGTGCCTTTCCCTTTCCTCTCCCCTTCTGTAGCGAACTGTGCTAACAATCTCCTCCTTTTTTCACTTTTCTTCCCCATCCTTTTCCCTTCCTTCTCTCACTCTCTCCCCTTCCCATCACCCTTTTCACCCCACACCCCCTTGTCATGACAAAAACATACCCTCCTCACTATTCTCACACATTGCTGCCAGCCATGCCCCACACACCGACATGCAGCTTTCCTCATGTTGCTGGCTACGCCCCATGCGACAATGTGTCTTACCTCCTCACCACCGGCTATGCCCTGCGCACCAATGATTCCCTCTTCCTCCCCATTGCCAGCCTCACCTTGTGCCACACAAAAAAAAAAGAAAACCTCATGCCACCGGCCACGCCCTGTGTGTGCTTCCTCCAGCCCTGATGGTCACTGGCTACGCCTCACACCTCGCCATCTCCTACCTGTCCATCACCTGGCTGCCATTGCACTGCCAAACCACATAGATTGGCAGGGCACAAGCCACCTACGAGGCATCCATTGCGTGCTCCTCCAGGCACCACTGCAAACAAGCTCAATGACCTTATGGCTGCCAATGCTCCGCTTCCCCCCAGTGATCAAGCTCTCCAAGGAGGCACTATCATTCTCGGTCCCCATGGGGCAACCAGAAACTGACACCTGATTGCTCAGAGACGTGTCCATGGGCAGCACCATGCTGCAACAGGCCAGACAAGCCCGAGTTTTTTCAGTCTGGTGCAGGCCCATGTGGGGGAGTCTGCATGGCATGCCTCAGCCACCATGATCACACCTTTGCCAAATGCGACAGCTCCAAGCTATGGGATGGCTCAATAGGCTCCTCCAGAAAGAACAAGCAGGGGAGGCTCATCGCATCCAATGGCCTCCCCCTGTGCTTTGACTGGCAGGTTCAAAGAGGATGTTCCTCTGTGAGCCATCCCAAGCGTCACAGGTGTTCCAGTTGTGGAAAAAGCGACCATGGTGTTAGAATGCGACCTATAGAGGGCCCTTGAGTCACAGAGGACACAAGGGGACTGCAGAGGAGGATATAAGACTGTATTGATCAAAGTAAAAATAGTTACTCACCTGCAGAGGAGGATATAAGACTAAAGCCATATTTTCCGTCCTCTGCAAGATATATCAACCTGCCTAAGCATATCTAAATAAGGTAACTCGACTTAGAGCAATGTACAGTCACAGAATAGGTGAAACAACGACGCTCTAGCCACAAATAACACATGGAGCCCAGTCTTGTCCTCACACAGGGAAGGCTTAAGCCTTGCATGCTGTATATCCTGGGCGCTTGGGCTTCTGAGCTCATGTGCCTTGACCTGCAAGCCAAGTTCCCATCCCTGCTGCAGGGCTTCATGGAGGGTTTTAACCTTGGAATTCCACATATCTTACACACCTTCACCCCGCCTAACCATCAATCTATTAATTCCCTGCTTAATGTATATAATGGTATTGTTGAGCACAAGTTCACTTTGGGCCATTACATCGGCCCATTCTCACATAATCAACTGGAGGCTGTTCTGGGTCCCTTTCAAACCTCTCCCCTCTCCCTTGTTCCCAAAACGTCCAAACCTGGAAAATACCAAGCAGTCCACAATTTCTTGCACCCACATAACCCCCTCCCCAGCTTCACTGCAATCAATTCCCACATTGACAGCGATGAATTCCCGTGCACCTGGGGCACTTTCTCCACCGTCGCGCTCATTATTGCACACTTACCCCCAGGCTCTCAGGCCTCTGTGTGTGACATCACAGAGGCCTACAGAACCATCCCAGCCGCTCCTTCCCAGTGGCCCAGCTTGGTTGTTTGCTTGTAAGCAAACAACCAGTTTGCCATTAATGTATGTAATAACTTCGGCCTCACCTCTGCTGGGGGCATCTATGGAGCCATCGCAGATGCAGGGACCAACATCTTCAGGGGCAATGGCATCGGCCCAATCTCCAAGTGGGTTGATGACCATATCTTTTTCAGAATGCTGCAGGATCGCCTGCCCGACTACAATGTGCAGCATCTCTCCTGGTGCAACGAGATACATGCTCACGGCAGGCACAGGCTGGAGGGTGGCCACATATGGTATGGGGGGAAGAGCCTGCCCAACAACTCCACTGAGGAGTTTGATGAGGACTGCAGTGCAATCCTACAGGACTTGGCAGGGGTCTCCGCATGTGCAGTGCATGACCTCCCCTTCTCCTATGCCAATGCAGACATCGACATGCTCTCCACTTGCCTCGGCATCAGGTGGGAGTCATCCAAAACAGTACCGTTCGGAACTGAGATTCCATACCTCGGACTGCTATGGAACCTGCAGACATGCTACATACATTTACTCAAGAAAAAGAGGGTTAAGTACCTGGCCACCATCAAAGAATGGGAGGGCCAGCGCACCCACAACCTACTCAAAACTCAAAAACTATACAGAAAGCTTCTGCACACCTCACTGGTCATTCCAGCCAGACACGCATACCTCACCAGCCTGGAGGCCATGCTGGCCTCATTCAATAATCGTCCTTTCGTACTGCACACCCCTCCCAGGGACACTCCAGATGACCATGATTGGTGGAAGTGGCATCTTGGACTCCCAGCTATCTCCAGGCCGATCCCAGAGCCACAACCCCTCATGGATTACGAGGCCTATTCTGACACCAGCTCCAGCTTCGGAATTGCCATCACAATCAGTCCAAAATGGTGCACTTGGCACCTGGTCACCAGATGGAAATCCCAAGGAAGGGAGGCTGAAGCCATTGGATTTGAACTCCTTGTCATTGGCCTACACTTTCTCACTAAAAAGGGTGAACACCTCAAAGTCTATGGAGACAACTGAGCAGTCATCGAAGGCTGGTGGAAAAGGTCCAGCGCCAACAAGCCCACCAATTGCATCTTCCACCGCATCCTGGGACTATCAGAGGATGGTGGTAGGACTGTACACACGAGATATGTCCCTAGTGCACAAAACCCTGCCAATGCTCCCTCCAGGGGACGCTACCCCCCATCAAAGCTCCTCCTCCACCACATCACCATTCCTGAGGATGTCAGACCTTTCCTCATCGACATCTCCCCCGACTAGCCTGGTCAGGATTGCAGCACTAAGTCACCTAATGCGCCCAATTGAACCTGTGGACTTACCTGACGCCAAGCAGCAAAAATCCCTCGCAACAAGGCCACAGCATGTGGCCATTCCCCCCACCACGAATTCTCTGCATAAAAGACCTGCCCTTATCCACCAACACTCACCCCCCTTCCTTCCTCCTTGAGACCACACTGCCTAGCAAAGGACCAATTGAGGCTGTGGATCCCAGCTGCCACACACCTGCCTCCTGCTGTTCCCACCATCATCAGCCTGGACGAGCACAAATGGATCAAAGACACCATGGTGCACACCTGGGAAGACGACATGTGCGCAGCATACAGCTCTGGTCTCCTAATGTGGCACTGTTTCTGTGACCAGAAAAGCATTGCCGAGCTTGAAAGAGCCCCCACTGCGCAACCTCTCTTATTGGCCTTCGTTGCCCACATGGCAGCCGCTTACTCCAGCAAAACTATCTCAAACTATCTCAATGGTGTCTGGGCCTGGCACATATTGCACAGTATCCCCTGGACCCTTGACAAAAAAGAAATGGACACCATGTTACAGGCTGCCGACAAGCTAACCCCCAGCACAGCAAGGTGGAAAAAGCACCTCCCGTACACCCCCAACTTCATCATTGAAATCAGGCATCAACTTAACCTGAGCGACCCAATCGATGCTGCCATCTATGCTTGCCTCACTACTTGCTTCTACGCTTCGGCCAGGCTGGGGGAATTCACCGTCCACACCCTCAACAGTTTTCATCCAAACACACACGTCACCACTCAGAATTTGTCGTATGACCAGGATTGCAATGGCCTCAAAGTCACCGTACTACACCTTCCCTCCACCAAAGTTGCCCAAATTGAAGGCAAGGACATATACTGGGCCTCACAAGATGGAGACACCAGCCCCACAGCAGCTCTGCAGAACCATCTGCACATCAATCAGCCCTCCAAAACCTCGCATTTGTTCGCTTATCGAGCCAAGAACATGTGTTGTCCCCTCACAAAGGCAAAATTCCTGGAAAGGATTGGAAAGGCAGCTCGCATGGCCGGTCTGGAGCCCCTACAAGGGCATGGCATTTGAATCGGCTCAACTCTCGAATACCTCCTTCATGGGGTCCCTTTTGACGTTGTTAAAACCATGGGGCACTGGGCCGGCAACTCCTTCCTCCTTTACCTCAGAAAACACACAGTCATCATAGCCCCATACATCCAATCCACCCCTGCCCTTCACAAAAATTTCATGCGATACACCATGCTGCCAGTATGCTAGTCATACCAGCCTGGTTGTCGATGACTTCCACAGGGTAAGCAAACCTCTCCATCGCTTCCTAACTAAGGGGTTCCAAGTCTCACTCACTGCATCATTGATTCCTTCAGGTTGGGTGTCATGACCTCGCCTTGGCCACATGAACTCTCCTTTTCAATCAAGGAGCACTTCGTGCTTTTGCCCAATCTCTCACACATCGTCTCTTGTCTTGCTGCCAAGCCCATCGTACATAACTTCTATACATGAGTCCACCCATGTCATCTACGTAATACAGTTCAATGTTATTATCTCACCAGCAGCCCCACCGTTCTGCATTGCACCTCCTCAAATGTACTCTGCGCTCCACTCTGCGCGACGTGGGACTCTCATTGTAGAAGCTGAACAGCAACTCACAAAGAGAAGGGCTTTAAAGCACTGCCAGTAAGTGTCCTACAAATCACATATACAGAGCAAACCCTAGTACTACTACTACTAGGATTGATGTCATGGATGCTCTATTTTTGCCTTATTTTTCTGTATTTTTACAGATTTATTTGGAAGAGATATGAGTCTCCAATGTTGTGCTCAAACATCCAAGTCCTTATCATTAGATATGATAAGATGGTTAGTCATGTGATGCCAACATGTGCACCCACAAGCATGTGACCCTGGGATAGTAACTTCCTTATTGGATGTTACCTCTTTAGGTCACTTTCCATTCTTGTAAAATAGTTTCTTATTGGGTGATAAGCAGGGGTGGTTCTAGATAGTTCTAGATTACATTGCCATAGGGTTTATGACTCATAGATAAGGACACATCACCATTCTGTCAGCCTTGATGACTGTGCATCAGTCAGCACAATAGATAAGGCTATTATTAGACACAACATGTCAGCATCTGACTCATTACTATTACCATACCTTTAGTAACAAGGTTTCATAGTAATTCGAACTCAGCTGCAGCACAGTATATAAACCTTCATGTAGTGTCCTGAGTGGAACCAACTTGTCCTCTTGGTTCTCCACTCAGCATGCCACTGTGTGATCACCTGACCTTTGGTCTTGTATAAAGGCCTCAAGTGTTATTTGTGGCTAAAGTGTTGCTGTTTTCACCTATTGTGTGACTGTACATTGCTCTAAGTGCAGTTACCTTATTTAGATATGCTTAGTCAGGTTGATATATCCTGCAGAGGATGGAAAATATGGCTTTAGTCTTATATCCTCCTCTGCAGTCCCCTTGTGTCCTCTGTGACTCAAGGGCCCTTGATAGGTTGCTTTCTAACATCAAGTGTATCTACTCTCTGCAGTGCTTGTACGTTCAGTGCATGACTTGTCTCCACACTAGGCTTGGGTGTGCTACTAGTTCAGTTCACTTACCTTCTCTTGGTCTAGTTGTTGCGATAAGTCATACATACCACTACAATCAAGTCATAACTATCCTACATGTGATGTATCCACTTTGAGTCCATGACAGATTACCCCTTGCTACTGGTGCCACAACTGTAAGTAGTAAGTGTCCACATTGATAACACATAGCCTGTATGATTCATGACATGTCTGTAGGGGGGTGAGGAGTTGGGTAAAGGAGATGATGCAGACAAGGAAGTTGGTGGAGGGATTGCTGATGCCACAGACAGATGCAATGGCCCTGCAGTGTGAGGACAGCTCCAGCTCACCAGCATTGTCAGAAGAGAGCTTAGCAGAAGGGACAATTTTCTGTGGGGGTCAAGTCATTGCAGATGAGACTTCACTGGCTTGTGAGGGAGAAAAAAGTTCTGTTTTATCAGTAGATACAATTTGTACAAAGTGCTGATCCTAGTCACACTACTAGTATGGCAGTTGCAGGGGTGCATCAACTTGTGAAGTGAGCTTGACTCTGCTGCTCAAGAACCCTCAAACTGGGGAGTGAGCAGTATTGTAGGGGATCCTGCAGATCATTGGGTTGCAAGTTGAGAGTTGAGAACGTCAAGAGCCTGGGCCTCATGGCACCAACAATGAAAGTCCAGGATGTGGGTCCATGGGAGCTGGATGCTAAAGTTAATGCCTGGGCCATGAGCCCTACCAGACTGGTCTCTTGGCCCAGTCCCAGACTGGCTTCAGACATCCAGTTTGGGCTGGCTTACAGCTGTAGAGCTGGGCCTGGAAACCACTAACCTCAATGATCCCCAGACACTTGAATGTACATACAACTTGGCAATCTAAGGACCCTGAATGACAATTATGGCAGGTACCAATCAAATAGAACAGTAGACCCCAAAATAAGACCAACCAGGCTGCTGGGTCCTGTTCACATCAGATCTGGATCTGAGGTTGACAGATGGCAACAATCAACAGAGACAAGCACCAGCCCAATTCTGAGCGGACTGACCTAGGATAGGCAAGATCCAGTGGAGGTAATGCTGCCGGAGTAGGAAAGGCTTCCCTACTAGTCTGTGTAACCCACATTTCCTAAACATAGATGACCCAGGTGTGGTAGCGAAACAGGGACACTGGGCCCATTTGAAGTAATCAGCAGTATCATTGAGGAACAACACTGGGCACTTAAAGGAAATTGGCAGAGCAATTGTGGGCCCATTCATGACCATTGGTGGCATGTGTTAAGAGCAATGGTGGGTGGCCCATGGGCCCATTCAAGTCCATCGGCAGTAAAACTTGGGAACAATAATAAGCCCATTCAAGGCCATTTGTAGATGACCCATAGCTGCGAACATTACCACTGGCTCAGACAGCAATTCAGTCAGTCCAAGCAGCCAAAGTAAGGGGTGTGGCCATTGAGGCTAATGGCTGTGGCAGACTTGCTGAAGCTGCCACAGTTTCCAAAATGGTTGGAACTTCTGGTACTGGTGAGAAGCATCATCCTCCTAATGGTTCAGATACTGCTGAAGCTGCCGAAGCCAGAAATTCAGCCAATCAAAGATGTCCAAGTAAGGGTGTGACTACTTGAGCTAGCGAGTGTGACAGACATGCTTAAGCTGCCACAGTTGCCAAAATGGTTGGACTGTCTGGTGCTGGTAAGAAGGGTGATCCCCCTAATTGTTCAAAAGCTGCTGAAGTTGCTGCAGCCAGCAATTCAGCCAATCCAAGCCACCCAAAGTGAGTGGTCATAGTGTGGTTGTGGACCTACTCAAGGGCATAGGCAGCTTTTCTAGGCAGCTAATTGTGAGTCAATCTGAGATGATAGGTGGCCTTTCTAGGCAGCTACAGGTGGGCCCATCCAAGGCCATAGGCATCTTGTCTAGTCAGTCACAGGTGGGCCCATCCAAGGCCATTGGCAGCTTGTCTAGGCAGCTATAGGTGGTGGGCCTATCCAATGCCATTGGCAGCTAACTATGGGCCCATCCAAAGCCATTGGCAACTTGTCTAAGCAGCTACATGTGGGCCCATCTGAGGCCATAGGCAGCTTGTCTAGGCAGTCACAGGTGTGCCCATCCAAGACCATAGGCAGCTTTTCTAGTCAGGCACAGGTGGGCCCATCCAAAGGTATTGGTAGCTTGTCTAGGCAGCTACAGGTGGGCCTATCCAAGGGCATAGGCAGCTTGTCTAGTCAATCACAGGTGGGCCCATCCAAGGCCATATGCAGCTTGTCTAGGCAGCTACATGTGGGCCTATCCAATGCCATTGGCAGCCTGACTAATACATATTCATGGGCCCATACATCTATATGCACTTATGTCACACAATGGGCCCATGTGGGCTTTGCCAAGTACAATGACCCAGACCTGCTTCATGGGCTCCATTGACACCAACTATCATCAAGAAGAACCTGACGTCACTATGCAGGCAGTTCAGGAGGTACTACTGCAACAGTATGCCAGAGATTGGCTCAATGGAGTAGCAGGAGAAGCAGACAATGTAAAGAACATTATCCTCCCACAGCTGTAGAAGAAGGGGGGTTTTCAGGATGCCTGAATCCATAGGCCTGGGTGAGGGTAGTTACTTGTAACAGTGTAATCATGACTTGCTATTGTTCTATGGGAGTTCCAGTATTGATTCACACCAGTTACACAATGGCTGACATAAATGTGCTAGTAGACTCAGGAGCAACTCATTGCTTCATCAGGCCTTCCTTTGTCAAAAGAATGGGCGTTACAGTACAGACTTGGGATTCTTACATTTGATGACTCATACCTGGTTATGACTATGGGCTGATGATTAGTCATGGACTCATATGTTTACATCAGTCAGCAGTAGTATCACATGCTTGTGACTCATTGTATGACTTGATCCTAGGATAACTGTAGTAGGTTTTGAGCTACTTACACTATTAGTTACTTACTGCTTGAGTGGCACTTTAAAGCCCACATGTATCTGTATAAGTAGTAGTCACAGAAGACCAAGAGTCCCCATCTTGGTCTTCTTCAATCCACCATCTTGACTCATCTATTGCACCTGACTCTGAGTCAGAGTACATCTGCTTCAACTTACCAAAGGTTCAACCTTCTCACTACTTTGCTGCAGTTGTATGCCATATGGGCTCCCATTCAGCTTGCACCATGTTGACACATGGTCCACATTTGCCATATATTTGCTAAGATGTCTATGCCATTGTGAGTTCAAATCAGACTAACGTCTGTGGAGCGTAACATTAAGACCAAGATCCTTTATCATGGTGTATATGACAAGAGATCAGTGGACTTTGTTCCACCCCTATTCCCTCAAATGACAAGGAGATCACAATGCACCAAGAAGATTCCTGGGAGCTGCCCAGTGGAGAGAATGTGACATAGAAACTGGATACTTTGTAGAGTTTAACAGTCCAAACCATTACCTCTGTTGGACTGAGGTTATGTGGAACCCCATAGACCATGGCTGGGACATTGTCTGCCTAGCTGGAAGAAACTATAACTGCAACATCAACATGTGTGAATTGAATAGCCACACAGACTATGGTCCCATTGATAGACAAGCAAGGGAACATACCACTGATGAAGGAATCAGTGGAGAAGACAAATCCAAAACTCATGAATCCCCTAATCAAGGGAATATGCCAGCAGAAGAAGGAAGCTTAGGGGCTATCAGAGAGCACCTTATCAGATGAACTGAGTCCCTTACCATCATTCAACCAGAACCTGAGGTTATTCACATGCATTCTCCAGCAGTTGCAATGGCTACTACCACCATCACTTGTGAAGAGGAGCAATTGGCAGCTGAGACTCTTGACCAGCTTGCCCAAGAAGAACAATGATGAATACAGCAAGAAGCAGAAGCCATACTGGCCCCTATCAACCCCCATACCAGTCATCATATGACCAACAACAACATTGCATTACACCATGCCATTGGACCAGATCAACCAGACCCACCTGGCAGTGGAGGACCTCCCAGAGGAATACCTGGAGGAGGAGGATTTGGAGGATTCCCTGGAGGATACCCTATCGGACCACCAGGAGGAGGCAGAGGACCACCTGGAGGAGGGGTGCCAGGTGTAGTACCCCTACCCCCTCAGAACAATAAACTGGCTGGTGAAGCACCCACAGTCTTCAATGGAGAGCACAACAAGGTCAAAGCATTCCTCACCCAGTGGCATGTATACCAGGGTATGAACACAGATGAAGGCATCATGGCTATGCCATATCAACAAGCCCTACTCTTCCTCTCTTATATTAAAGGAGTCAACATCAATGAATGGGTCTTGGCCATGTTTATGTGGCTCAATGGACAAATTCAACAAGGAATATCACAGAGGAGTGAAGATCTCTGGACAGAAGTTACACACAGCTTCACACAACAGTTCTAGAATATGCTTGAGAAAGAAGAGCAAGCACAGTCAGAGCTCAAGAGGGGGCTCAAGATTGTGTTATTTGTGGCTAAAGCATCGCTGTTTTCACCTATTGTGTGACTGTACATTGCTCTAAGTTGAGTTACCTTATTTAGATATGCTTAGTCAGGCTGATATATCCTGCAGAGGACGGAAAATATGGCTTTAGTCTTATATCCTCCTCTGCAGGTGAGTAACTAGTTTTACCTTGATCAATATAGTCTTATATCCTCCTCTGCAGTCCCCTTGTGTCCTCTGTGACTCAAGGGCCCTCTATAGGTCGCATTCTAACAGGTTATGGGCCCTGCCCTGTGACTTTACTGATCCTTGCTGTCCTTCCTGCTGCTCTCTTCGCTCTCAGCTCTCCACACTCATTCCAATCACTCCAATCAACTCCATTCATTTCCCACTCTTCCATTCATCCAAATCACTCCATTCCTTTCCATTCCATCGCCCACATTGCCCTCAACATGTCCACATCCAGAGACACCTCTATCTCGTCCATTTCTCCTCTCACAACCGAAAACTATTGCCTCTGGGCTGATGATATCAAGTCCTGGCTACAGCTCAATGGCCTTTGGTGATTGGTTTCTGGCTCAGAGAAGAAACCAGCTGGAAAACCCGAAGTCCTGGACTCTAAGGGCAATGTCCTCACTCCTGCTACGCCTCCAGACAAGGATAAGCTGGAGAGATGGGAGGTTAAGGCTGAAAGGGCTGCTGGAGAACTTAAGACAGCTATGTCTCATGAACTCAGGGTGCTTATTAGGGACTGTGAAGACGACCCCATTGCTATCTGGGACACCCTCAAGGCCTCCTTTGTCCAACAGCAAACTGCCCCTCGCTTCAATGCCTATCACACACTCCTATCTACCCAGAAAGATGACTCAGAGTCCCTGAAATCACTCATTAACAAGGTGGATGAGCAGATTAGGGTCATAAAGTCGCTCACCGCTATCATTAGGGCACTCCCACAATTGTTTGATGAAGTTGTGTGCACAATTTCGGTCCTGGACAAGTTTGACAAGCAATCTGTGATCCAATTGCTCAGGAACATGGATCAGACCTGTTCCAACCTATCTGGGTGTTGATAAGTGACCCACACGCACTTAGTGGCTCATACGGACCGGACTTACAGATATGGACTGCAGTAGATTAATTAGGACCGCTTTAGATTAGATTTGATCTGTACAATCTTGGACACCTTGTATTTTCTTATCGATGACATCAATGTACCATGACATCATACAGACTCCTCTAGAACTGTCATTGTACTACGCCTTTGTTCTCCCTTTAGATATATCCTAATTGTGATGTCATTATGATATCATCTTAGTCTGGACTTTCTTTGTTCCTACGCTCCTTGTTCTCCATTTGTACATCCCTTTTGTCCACATGTAGAACAACATCTCTTGTACTATGTGACCCTATGTTACATCCCTTGTAGTAGTGTCACTCCTGTAAACAGTATAAGTAGTGTACCATGTACGCTCCTGGTCCACATCAGTTCTCACTGTTTGTGTGCCAGACGACTCTCTTGCTTCACTTGCCTGACTCCCTGTTGCTCCTTTCCAGCCACTCTTGATATCTCACCACAGTCTACTTTGTGACTGTGAGTATCATCTTCATGTGTGCTGTTCATCACTGGGACCTCATCAGCATTCTCAGCATCATCCACAGCGTCTAAATCACGCCCTAAGGCCCCCTCAACTCCACATGCCACTCCCTCCACTCCCTCCACTCAATCCAGCTCCTCCAGTCGCCCCAAATGCGACTTCTGCTCTCGCTTGGGCCATATTGAGGCCAAATGCTTCCTCAAGGACCGCCTCATGCGTCAGATCAACCCCCCTTCGTCCTCCACAGCTTCACCTGCCACCATCTCGTCTCAGTCACCTCCAGAAGCTCCACAGTCCGCTTCAGCTGCATCAGCAAGTGCTCTATTGTCTGCTCTCCAGAATGACTCTCACACTTCCTGGAATGCAGACACTGGTGCCTCAGCTCATATGACATTCAATCGTCATTGGATCCGCAATTTGAAGCCGCATACAGTCGAAATTAGGCTGGCTGATGGGTCTGTGGTCTATTCTGAAGGGGTGGGGTCGGTCCGCTTCAATCCTGTGGTGAATGGCAAAGAAATGGCGCCTCTAGAGCTCACTAATGTCCTATATGTCCCTGCACTCTGCAGTAATCTATTGTCTGTCTTATATCTCACTCTCCATCGCCGTTTCATCGTCTCCATTGAGAAGGACACCCTACACTTCATCAGGGACAACAGGATTGCCTTCCAAGCGAAGACTGGACCTTCAAATGCTGCATATCTTGTGGGGAACACCATTCCAGTGGAGGAATTCGCCTCATTATCATCTGCTACCACCCTCCCATTGGACTGGGACCTCTGGCATCGTCGCCTCTGCCACCATCACTTGGCAGGCATCAAGAAGCTGCTCTCAGGCAACCTGGTGACCAGTTTCAAGCTTGATTCACAAGCAGATCCTGATCCAGTATGTGAAGCCTGCAAAGCTGGCAAGATGCATGCAGATCCCTTTCCAACTTCCACCTCCAGAGCCTCACAACCGCTTCAATTGGTCCATAGCGACGTCCATGGCCCTGTCAAGGTGTCTACACACCAAGGGTACCGCTATTGGGTCACATTCATCGACGACTTCTCTCGCTTCAAGGCTGTTTACCTCTCGAAGCGAAAGTCTGAGACATTTTCTGCCTTGAAACAGTTCAAGTCTTGGGCTGAGAATGTCACTGGAGCGAAACTGGGCACTCTGAGGGACGATAAAGGTGGGGAGTACATGTCTGGCGAGTTTGAAGCATTCTGCATTGAGCATGGCATCCAGAGGCAGCACACTGCCAGGAATCGGCCTCAGCAGAATGGAGTGGCTGAGAGGGCCAACAGGACAATAGAGGAAGGTGTCATTCCGATGCTGCATGAGTCTGGGATGCCCACAGCCTTCTGGGGCGAAGCTCTCTGGCCGCTTTCATTCACACTAGCAACAAACTGGTCACCTCAGTGGTCCCAGGCAGCACACCTCATGAGGCATTCATTGGGAGCAAGCCAGATCTGTCTAGGCTTCGTGTCTGGGGCTGTAATGTTTATGTGCTGATCCAGAGAGATAAGCGACCACTTGGGAGCCTTGGATCACACATGGAGAAGTGTGTATTCATTGGATACCCTGAGGGATACAAGGGATGGAAGTTCTACAATCCCTTGACTAAGAAGGTGCTCATCTCAGAGAGGGCTGACTTTGATGAATGCTTTTTCATGCTCCAGACTCACTCTGTACCCCACCTGCCTCCCCCTCATCCTGATTCCCTTCTTGACACACCTCCTGCTTCCATTTCGCTCCCAGACTTCTCAGATGACGTTCTGGACGCTCCATTTGAGTCACAGATGCCAGTTCATGGGGGAGATGGGTCCACTGACTCTGATCTGCCCTCTGTTCCTCCCATTTCACCTCCAAGCGTCGCTCCAGCCCCTCTTCACTCACAGACACCTCAGTCCATTTATCATTCACTTCCTCCTTCATCTCCATCACCTTCAACACCTCCAGCTCGTCTCCCTCATCCTCTTCCTCCTCCCTCTCGTCCCCAGCGGTCCAGACGTCCTAGAGATGAGTGGCTGCCAGAGCAATGGGCTGTTCCAGATCGCTACAAGCAGCCAAGGGAGCCCACACCAGCAATAGTCTCTTCAGACGAGGATGATGACTCTGATGATCCCCTTGACATCATCCAGGCTGGTGTAGCATCCACAGCTGAGCTCACATCCTACAGTCAGTCCCAGCGTCGCTGTGATGCAGATCTGTGGCATAAGGCTTGTGAGGAAGAGATGGAGGCTCACAGACTCAATGGCACTTGGGAGATTGTCAAATTGCCACCTGGGAAGTATGCAATTGGCTCCAGATGGTTCATGAAGGTGAAGCACAATGCTGATGGCTCCCTGGACCGGTACAAGGCCAGATTTGTGGCCAAGGGCTATACCTTGGACTTTGCTCCATTGACATCTCTCATGCTTCTCTCAATGGCACTCTGGAGGAAGAGATCTACATGCTGCAGCCTGAGGGATTTGGAGTGGGTGGTCCAGATCATGTCTGTAAGCTGAGAAAGTCATTATATGGCTTGAAGCAAGTAGGCAGGGTGTGGAACAAGACCCTTCACTCTGTGCTCACTTCTATGGGCTTCAATTGCATCCAATCTGACCATGGGCTGTACATCTACCTCAGAGATGATGTCAGGATCTTAACGCCTGTGTTTGTCGATGATATCACGCTTGCCTGCAAGGATGGAGCCAAGATTGACTCAATTGTCCAAGAGCTCTCCACTCACTTCAAACTTTGAGATCTTGGCCCTACCACCCAGTTACTTGGCCTAGAAATCCACAGAGATTGTCCTAATCATTGCCTTTCCATCTCCCAGAGCCAGTACATCTCCAATCTGCTTCAGGAGCATGGTCTGAGCGATTCCAAGCCTGTCTCTACTCCTCTCAACCCTGGGACACGTCTTTCCACCTCCATCTGCCCCCAGAATGATGCAGAAGCCTCAGAAATGTTAGAATGCGACCTATAGAGGGCCCTTGAGTCACAGAGGACACAAGGGGACTGCAGAGGAGGATATAAGACTGTATTGATCAAGGTAAAACTAGTTACTCACCTGCAGAGGAGGATATAAGACTAAAGGCATATTTTCCGTCCTCTGCAAGATATATCAACCTGACTAAGCATATCTAAATAAGGTAACTCGACTTAGGGCAATGTACAGTCACAGAATAGGTGGAAACAGCGACGCTTTAACCACAAATAACAGATGCACCAATTCATGGGGGAGCTTGGCTACAAGATCTCTGGTCCTCACTGCTGAAGATGGACAATCAATTGGCCATTGCAGTGAGCAAGCACCCAGAGCATCATAGCAAGATGAAGCATCTTTCTCTTCGCCTATTTTGGCTGAGGGATGCTGTTCAAGATGGTGTAATCAGTCCCAGCTTTGTGACAACACAGCAGATCGCTGCTGACATCTTCACAAAGGCTCTTAACCAATTCAAGGTTGAGAGGTGTGCTAAGATGCTTGGTTTATTCAGTTAGGAACTTAGAGCCCTGCACATTCATGGGGGAGTGTTATTTGTGGCTAAAGCGTCACTGCTTTCACCTATTGTGTGACTGTACATTGCTCTAAGTGGAGTTACCTTATTTAGATATGCTTAGTCAGGTTGATATATCCTGCAGAGGACGGAAAATATCCCTTTATTCTTATATCCTCCTCTGCAGTCCCCTTGTGTCCTCTGTGACTCAAGGGCCTCTCATAAGTCACATTCCAACAGATTGGAGGCAATATAGATGAGTATTGTACCAATTTTGAGCAACATGTGCAGAAAGCTCAGTATCACCTTGATGACCCCCAAATGCTTGACTTGTTTGCAGCAGGAATGCCACAAGAACTCTACGAAAAGGTATACACACTCAACAACCCATGAAACTATCAACAGTGGAAAACAGCAGCAGCACAACACCAGCAGCAGTGGATGCATCTGAAAGCCAGTCTGCAACACATCCAACCACAAGGACAGGGGCACCCCCACCAACAGCAACAACAATGTCAATGGTCTGGGCCACCCCACAGCAGCTGGCAGCCACAAAACTTGCAGTACTGCAATCCAAATGCCATGGATACATCCACAGACTGAATCCAAGGGCATCTCACTGGAGTAGAAGATATACTTGCTCCACACCCCCCATACTGACCTCAAGGAGGATTTATACAGAGAGGAAACAATGGACAACAGGACCCTAGGGGAGTAATTGTTGATAAGTGACCCATGCACAATTAGTGGCTCAAAGGACTTGCAGATACAGACTGCTATAGATTAGATATATTCGACTTCTGTAGATTCAATTTGATCTGTACAATCCAGGACTTCTATGACATCACTGTACAATGACATCATATGGACTACTCCAGACTCTTCATTGTACTTCATCCCTTGTTCTCTTTCTAGCATTATTTTTATTGTGATGTCACTATGATATCATACTTGTCTAGACTTTCTTTGGTTCTCTATGTCTTGTTCTCCTTATGCACACCCCTTTGTCCAGTTGTAGAACAATGCAACCCTTGTATTCTGTGACTCTTAGTTACACCTCTTGCTCTAGTGTCACACCTCTATATAGTATAAGTAGACTGCTTGTACACCCTGGTCCACATCAGTTCTCACTGCTCTGTGTGCCAGACTCTCTTGCTTCCCTGCAACTTCCCTGTACACCTCTGCTTCCAGCTTACCCACATATCTCACCACAGTCTACTCCTGTCACTGTGAGTATGTTATCTATGTATGCTGTTCATCAGTAATCTGTTATAATTGCAACAAACAAGGTCACTTCAGCTGCAAATGTCTGTGCCCCCCTAGACAACAATGAGGCTATCAAACACCTCAAATATTAAGCAGTCAGTATATTCATACCAACTATCATCAACAGGAGCCAGAAGTTGCTATGCATGCTGTCCAAGACACACCACTGCAAGAGTGTGCCAATGACTGGCTCAATGGAGTAGCAAGAGAAACAGATAACATAAAGGACATTATCCTCCAACAGTTGTGGAAGAAGGAGGGTTTTCAGGAAACCTGTACCCATTGGCCTGGGTGAGGGCAGTTAATTGTAACAATGCAATCATGACATGCTGTTGTTCTATGAGAGTTGCAGTATTGATTCACACCAGTTACTGTCATGAACCTATAAACCAGGTTGTGACTCAAGGGCGTCTAAGACCAGTCCGCACTGGCCCAGTCTTATGTCATCAACTTCCTAAAGCAGAAACCATGGACAGAGGTTCAAAACTCACTCTCAAAAGATGTGAGTCATCATGTGATTACTCTGTCTCTTCAAGGGTCATGTGGTACATGTGACTAATCACAAGATTTCTGCAGTAGCCGCAGAATCATGCCATTATGGCACAATATGGCGTCATCAACTGCAGTGCAGTTGACCTATGTTTAAACTCTTTCTGATTGGACAGTATTAATACTTATCTCTGGAATGTTCCAATCTGCAGTATTGCACAGCACTTGTGGCAGGCCCTAAGCCTGCCCTAAACCTACACACAGACCACCCCCTGTAGTATATAAGCTAGTGCAATCTATTAGACAGTCCCTCAGATTGTCCACTTGTGACATCCTCTCTCTTGTCTCTAAGATTCCTTCAAGTGCCCCACCTCCTGTGTGCCACTACTTCCCTCAAAGAGTCAAGACGCCTCCTCTTTGCCCCCTTTGATGATCCCTCTGTCCACATCTCACCTGCCATTGTCTCCAACCCTATCCCTTGCTGTTGAGTGACAGTGAGTTCCCCACAGTTACACAATGGCCAACATATGTGCATTAGTGGACTTGGGAGCAACACATTGCTTCATGAGACCCTCTTTTGTCAAAAGAATGGGATTTGGAATGAAACCCCTCAATAATCTGAAGAAAATATGGAACATTGACAACACAGAAAGCAAAGCTGGGTGTATCACCCACTACATTGATGTCAATGTTCAAACCAAAGGAAATAACAAGGAAATGCACTTCCTTATCACTGACATCAGCAACAAAGACATTGTCCCTGGATATCTTTGGCTGGCCACATACAACCCCCAGATCAAATGGTTGCAAGCCATTATACATGAAGGGATGCTTCTTATCATTGTCTGGTCCATGAATCCCCATATTGAACATATCCAACCTGTCATCACAGCTGCTTCCATACAGGACAATGACTACAAGGTCATACACTCCTGTGTTATCACAGATGAGCAGCAACAAGCATTCAAAGAGGGATGTCAAATCAGGGCAACTGCCACTGATCTCACCATCACCACCCAACAGTATACTACTAAAGCTGAATTACCACCTGAATACCAAGAATTTACCCACCTCTTCAGTGAAGTAGCCTCTGACTGCTTTCCTCCCAGCAGGCCCTGGGACCATGCCATAGAATTTAAACCTGGTACTGCCAACACCATCAACTGCAAGATATACCCCATGATGAAAGATGAAGACAAAAAGCCATGGGAATGGATCAACAAACAACTAAAGAAGGGGTGTATACACCCCTCAAAGTCCCATACACATCTTCCTTCTTCTTTATTAAAAAGAAGGATGGAAAGCAATATCCAGTACAGGATTCCCAGAAAATCAATGCAGTCACCATCCACTACCAATACCCTCTCCCTCTCATCTCTGACCTCCTCACTGACCTCAGTAATGCTCACATCTACACCAAGCTCAATGTACAATGGGGGTATAACAACATTCACATTAAAGAGGGTGACAAAGAAAAGGCAGTGTTTAAAATATGCTATGGGCTATTTGAACCAATGGTGATGTTTTTTTGGCCTTCCCAACTCTCTGGCAATGTTCCAGACCATGATGAACTTCGTCTTCAGGGATATTGTCACCAAACATGAGGCACGTGGCACTGTTATAAGGGTTTACATGGATGACATTGGCATTGCAACAGGAATACAACACTTCCTACAGGATCATGTTAAGGCAGTCAAAGATGTGCTTTGCATATCTGCTGAACACAACTTATACTACAAACTAGAGAAGTGTCTTTTCCATTTGCCACACATGGATTACCTGGGGGTAATCCTTGAAAAGGGGGTGACACAAATGGACCCTGTCAAAATTTCCAGTATCAAAGACTGGCCAACACCAACCAAAGTTAAGGATGTCTGCTCTTTCCTTGGTTTTTGCAATTTTTACAGACCTTTCATTTGTGGTTTTGCTACCAAAGTGTGCCCCCTCAACAAACCTACACATAAAATACCAAATGATTGGGGAAAGAAGAAGAGTGAGCATTCCAAGACCTCAAAACCCTCATCACTAGTGAACCAGTACTCACACACCCCAACCTCACTCAACAATTCAAACTTGAAGTTGACACATCAGGCTTTGCAACAGGTACAGTACTATTGCAATGCAGAGAAGACAGCAAATGACACCCTATTGGCTATTATTCCACCATGCTCCACAAAGCTGAATGTAATTATGACATTTATGACTTAGAACTCCTTGCCATTGTCAAAGCATTCCAATACTGGAGACCCCTGTTAGTGGGCTCCCCCCACAAAATCAAAGTCTTTTCCAACCACCTCAACCTGCAATACTGGAAGTCACCACAAAAGATTAGCCAACATGTTGCCAGGGAAGTCCTTGAGCTCTCTGAGTATGACTTCAAAATTCATCACATCAAAGGAACATCCAGTGGACATTCCAACACCCTTTCTAGAAGACCAGACTATAATCAAGGGGAAAACAACAATAAGGGTATCACAGTTCTCCCCAAACATGTTTTTGCCCACACAAACACCATTGATGAAGAACCGTACCACCTGCATTGGCAACCAGAAATTCTCCCTGCTGATATGACACCCAAAAACCCCATCTACACACAGGATAGAGCTAAGTTGCATCACAGGAACATGGTACAAGGATGGACACCACATGGTTACTGGCAGAATCCACAATAAATGCACTATCATTACTGCTCATCATGACCCTCCTGTATATGGTCATCCTGGTATCAAGTGCACTTTACAACTTACAGAATGTCACTATTGGTGGCCTCAAATGAAACAAGACATCATGGACTATGTCAAGGGCTGTGCCAAGTGTCAGTGGCACAAAGTCAACCACCAGCAAATCAAAGCACCCCTACAACCAATTGACCCTAAACCAGAAGCCCTGCCATTTGAGACAATAGCAGTGGACTTTATCACAAAACTCCCTGTCTTATGTGGCTACAACTCCATACTAACCATAACCAATCACAACTGTACCAAAGCAGCAGTGTTTATCCTGTGTCATGAAGAAATAATGGCCAAAGGGACAGCCACTCTGTATGTTTCCCACATGTTTCCCCAATTTGGACTCCCTCCACATGTTATCAGTGACCAAGATCCCACTTTGCATCAAAGTTTATGTGGGAGATATGCAAAATCCTTGGCATCAGCCAAAATATCTCCACAGTGAGTGTATCACCCTCACACCAATGGCCAATTGGAACACACAAACCAGTGGCTGGAACAATATCTCTGGTTCTGGGTTAATGAGTGGCAAGATGATTGGGTCTGTTATCTGCCAATGGCAGAATTCATGCACAACAATTGGCCCAATGAAACCACACAGGAGTCCCCCTTTTTCCTCTTATCAGGGTTCAACCCATGTGCTGACTGGATCAATCAACCATCTCCTATCCCACAGGTGTCATTACACCTGGACCAGTTCAAACAGGCATGCAAACACCTTCTCCTGTATGTTCCACACACAAAAGTCATGGGTTAAGCACAAAGATATGCCCAAGTTCAAAGAAGGAGACTTAGTGTGGCTGGAAGGACACCACTTACAAACCCACCAACCAACCACAAAACTCACTCCCAAGTGCCATGGACCTTTTAAGGTTGTTCAGGTGATGTCCCCTGTCAACTACCACCTCAAGCTTCCATGCAGTGGAGCATCCATGATGTCTTCTATATAGACCTTCTCATGCTTTATCATGAGACACCCATGCACAGACCAAACTATCAGCACCCACCACCAGATCTGGTAGATAACCAAGAATATGAAGTCAAGGAGATTCTGGACTCTCAGCAGTTTGGCAGAAGACATTGACTGCAATACCTCATGAAATGGAAGGGCTACCCAGACTTGGACAATCAGTGGGTCAATAAGGATGATGTATTCACTGATGATGCCATGCAGGAATTCAAACAATCAAACCCCAACCAAGAAGTGCATATAAGGACCACCCTGTGTCACAATAAGTTCTCATCCCCCTCTCCCATGTTCTCTTCCACTCATCACAATGAACAGTTTGCTCTCCTCAACACCATTGTCTCCCCAAACTTTATCATTCCCACCACCACTGAGCAACAAAGAACTCATCAACAAGCTCAATGACAAACCCAACTGTGACCCCTTGAAGAGCCCCTCCACACCATTGCCATTGATGCTGGAGTCAACCCCACTGTTGATGAGATTGCTGGACCCACAGAAATGTGGAGTCAACTGCAAGCTAATGACACTGCAGACCTGTCCAAGGCATTGTGGTGATTCCCTATGCCCACAGATGGAGTGGCCTCTGATGACCCTTTAACAGTTCAACCAGCACCATCACCATTATACAACATTGTTGACCCTGACACCAGAGCCATCACACACACCATCACTGAAGATGAGCTCTTTGGCCTTCAAGTGGCTCTCACAGGAACTGAAGGGTCCCAACATGCTGAAGAGGTACAAGAGGGAGTGGAGAGTGATAGCACAGAAGTGGCAGGCTGAGCAATTGCATATTGCTGCCTCACACCACAAGATGATGAAGGACAGGAAAGAGTATTGGACCAAGCTGAGCATGACTACTGTGATGATGACTACTACCCACTCTGACACTCATTCCTTGACTATGAGGAGTACCCTGGAGCCCCAGAGGCTACTCACTACCTCATTGACACAAATGGACAACCCATGCACTGAGGGTACATCATAGTGCCCCACACTGCTCATTGTATGCCACTTGGTGCCAATGACAGTGCACTTAGCATTATTGTACCAGAAGGGTTCTGGCTCAATGAATGACCCAATTATGTTCCATTCCCAGTCAAGCTCCCCAACAGACTTGTGGTCCAGGCCTTGCATGTACAGATCATTAAGGCCAGAGACCCCTTCATTCTTGGAATAGTTCTGGGATCTCCATACATATATGGTAAGCCACTGTATGCAACTCCACACCTCCCCCACAACAACCATGCAATCATTGCACATGAGGACATGTTCATCCTCACTGACCAACACCCCACCAATGCTATGCTTCAGTGCATTGGCAATGTTACACTCATGCAGGAGGTGCATCAATTCCAAGAGGTGGCTTACATGGAGACCTGCCTGGAGCAACACATTAGGCACCTTCAGGAGGAGAAGGAGCTGGTTAGTATGTGCAAGAAGGACAGTGTTTACCAGTTAGAGTGGGCCAATGTCATGGCCAGGATTGAGGATAAGATAGAAAAGGTATGCAGAGTTAGCCTCAGTAAAAAAGGCAAAGTCTGCTGATGTCAGCCAGTAAGGTAGAAGACATCAGGAACTGACACAGGTTATATAAGCGAAAAGTTGTCCACCATTGCACACCTTGTAAGTTTTTCATAACAAGTTAGAAACACAAAATAAGACCTGGGAAGGGGGGAGAAGATATGTAATTACAATCCTCAGGTTTTACTTTTTGAAAATACCTTCAATTTATGAAGTTACAAGATAATTTGTACTGTTTAAGTACAAGCTCATTTTATCCTCATTTCCTGCCCATCTGCAAATTTTGCTTGGGGCAACTCTGAGAAATTGGCATCAGGAACAGGTCATGTGATCATATGACTAAGCATGAGGAAATGCCCCATCTGCCACTGGGGGAACTCAAAAACTGAGTTGAAAACATCACTTCATGGTTCATAAAAAAGCCACTGCAAAAGCCCAGATTCAGAATCTTCAAAGCTCTCATAACAAGTGGAGGAAGATAGGGGGAAGTGACCAGGAATGTGAGTAAATTCCCACCATGTTACAGCACTGGTGACATAAGATTGAAGATCACTTCTTAAATCAAGATATTGCCTCACCTGCTTCTGCTGTGGAAATTCCCAGTGATCAAGATTCCAATGCCTCAAGTGATAGCAAAATTGTTGAGCTATCAGCACTTAATCACTTTTGTAATGTATTCAAACAGGCTCAAGAACTTGCTGTACAGGATCAATATAAGTCTATCCATCCAAAAACATACACTGGCAGATCAAAAAGAACACAATGGGTGATTCTGCAAAAATGGCATGATTATGTAATCAGAACCCTAGGGTTAGAGCCTTACATAACCATGCTAGTTCCTGATGTCTTCTACCTTAGTCAGCTATAGTCCGAAATTGTCACCAGGTAGTCTGTTATGACCTCCTGACTATTGGACTCATTCGTTTTTTCTTTGCTTCATTACTCCCTTCCTGATACTATATGAGCCCTGTACAATTATGTGGACTATACAATTACCTGGTTCCTATCATGTGCCTTGCTTATCGATGGACTCTTCTGATAAAGCTTGACATGTGCTAGTTTCCATCTTGCTCCCACTCACACACAAATCCGCATAATTCACCTTTGTTCCCTTTATGATCACTACTTTGTTCCCTTTATGTCTCATCCTTTGTTTCTGGATCTAGTGATGGTGCCATCTGTTTGTGCGTGCCATATAGAGTCTCCTCTATTTAAACCTAGTTCTATCTAGCTTGTATAGTAGACTAGACTTCTTGTGTAATCACTACACTTGTCTAACAAAGGACGCCTTTGTGCTTTCCCTGTCTCACAAACCCCCATGTCTTTGCTAGGTCTTTGTGCCTTAGCCTTCCCTCTACAGCCCAAGTGACTTTCATCCTTGTGACTCTTGTGCATCATCCTACTGAAGTCAAGCCACTGAGCTTGTACTACCATGTATTGACTGACTTGGTACAGGTTGTACCTAATGCCTGTAGCAGTATGACTTATCGTGACAACTAGACCAAGCAAGAAGTGAGTGAACTGAACCAGTACACACTCAAGCCTAGTGTGGAGACAAGTCATGTGCCGAATGTACAGTCACAGTGGAGAATAGACACACTTGACACCTTTATGCAAGGTGTAATGTCAGGTGATCACACTGTGGCACACTGAGTGGAGAACCAAGAGGACAAGTTAACATTGGAAAGGTAAAGGAAGTACAAAGAGAATACACACCTGAGTGGAGAACCAAGAGGACAAGTTGGTTCCACTTAGGACACTACATGAGGGTTTATATACACTGCTGGGGCTGAGATCGAATTACTACTAAACCTTATTACTAAAGGTATGGGTAATAGTAATGAGTCAGACGCTGACACATCGTATCTATTAATAGCCTTATCTATTGTGCTGACTGATGCACAGTCATTAAGGCTGACAGAACAATGACGTGTCCTTATCTATGAGTCATAACCCTATAACAATGTAGTCTAGAATTATCTAGAACCTTCCTTGCTTATCATCCAATGAGAAACTACTTTACTTATAAGGAAAGTGACCTAGAAAGGTAGTATCCAATAAGGAAGTTACTATCCCAGGGTCATGTGCCTGTGGGTGCACATGTTGGTGTCACGTGACTAACCATCTTATCATGTCTAATGATAAGGACTTGGACATTTGAGCACAACATTGGAGACTCGTATCTTCACCAAATAAATCTGTAAAAATACAGAAAAATAAGGTAAAAATAGAGTGTCCGTGACAACGCCCCTGTAGTGATGTTACATAGTCAAATGAAGTCAATTGACAAAATTTGACTATTTGCAAGAATTTTGACTAACATTTGACTATGAAATGACTACAGACAACTACAGACAACTATGAGATGACTACATTCAGGGGCTTTGCCCAAGTCAATACATGGTCAATTTAAGTCATTTTTTATTAGTCCATAGTCAATTTAAGTCCAATTTAAGTCATTATAAGACCAATCCAAGTCACCCAAAGTCATTTCTCTAGTCAACTTTTGTCATTTCTTAGTTGTCCCATGTACTTTTTGAGCATTGTAGTCAAATTGTAGTCAAATAAAATTCAAAAAATTCATCTTTTGTCATTTCTTAGTTGTCCCATGTACTTTTCAAGTGTTTTGTAGTCGAACATGGTTAAGTAAAAGTCAGAAAATTCATCTGGTGGTCATGCCAGGTATGGGGGGTACTCTACACCTATGTACATTGACAGTCCAAATGCTAATGATAAAAAGACCCTCCAAATCTTGTCAAATACAAGTGCAGTGATGCACAATACTATGCTTACACCATGACTTGCTTTGGGGATCCTTTCTTCAGCTTGTACCACTGGCAAGACAGGGTCAGCATCTGATACCCTGGACAATGAGAGACTTACTGTCTTGATAATCTCTGTGATGGTCGACTTGAGGACATGTGATAATTCAGGGGCCATAAGAATGACCACGATAAGATCTGTACAGGGATAATGACTACAAAGGTCTTGTAGAAAGTCAAATGACTCACTGTCGTTGCACTTCCACTTTGGGGCGCTGAGCTTGTTGTCGATGAACAAGGCCAGGAGCTCTGGCACTTGAAGGAGTTTGAGCAAGGCAGCATCCACATGAGCGCCCTAGAGGTTGCAGGTGAGATAGAACAAAGCATGAGCAAACACTGACGCACCTCATTTAACCCCACTGAAGGCCCCACAAGTTCTGCACTGGTGGCACACTGCTGGTTGGTAGACTGGGCTCCTGTGGGAGCCTCTGGGGTTTCACTTGTGATGATGCCAATAGCAGGAACTACCCACTTAAGCTTGATTGTGAGCCCACATGGAGGCAACATTGCGACATTGCAATACAAAGGGGTTGTAGGAATTGGTGGGATGCAAGCTTGGGAAGTGAGGACCTAGAAAATACTAATCAGAAAACTTGGAGGAAAACAATAAAATACATACCCCCCCATGCTGACCCAGCAGCTCTCAAGACACTCCAGGGTCTTCTTGAGATAGATGTTGCTGATGAATGCACTTGTCTTTGGTGTTCCAGCATTCTTGCACATGAGTCTCACCTCCTGGCATGTT
The DNA here is from genome assembly GCA_025766275.1 of Lactarius indigo. Taxonomy (NCBI): domain Eukaryota; kingdom Fungi; phylum Basidiomycota; class Agaricomycetes; order Russulales; family Russulaceae; genus Lactarius; species Lactarius indigo. Next base: position 75,125 of record JAFKAC010000038.1, read on the forward strand.
TTGATGGTGGCTGCCACAAGCTTAAAGGCAGTCATGATGTTACCAATGTCCTGCCAACAGGTAAGCAAGGATGACAGAGTCAACCCACCCACTGTGAACTGTTGTGCCCCCAACCCTGGCACATGTTGTCTTTGTCAATGTCTGGTGAGGATGGGTCTGCAAATTGGACACAATTAAGGAGCGCCATGACTTGTTCAGACAGCTCACCTTGTTTGAATGAAGACTGCATGTTCATGGATTGAAGGAGCCAGGGAGTGTCAGTCAATGAAGGGAAGTTGGATGTGATGATGGCTGTGAGGATGTGATCAGTGGGGTCCATGGGACTGTGTGTGAAGGGAAACCCAGGGGGATTGTGACTTACCAACAAGATTGTTGGCTTAGTCTAGATTAGTACAATATACATATGTGAGTGACAGTCAGATGTACCTGATGGATTAATGTGAAGCATACAAAGACTTGTCAGTGTGGGTTCCACATAAACCATCTCCATGCGGCTAAGGAAAGTAGGAGTAATGTTGCGTGCTGCAGGTCTTTGGCCCTCTGTGCATGAATACCATTCCTCAGTAGGAAAAGACATTGTTGAGTCAAATACATACCATTTGATCTTGTGCCCATGGCCTTCTGCCTGGAAATCAAAGCACTATCTTTGCTGTGCTTTTGAGTGTGTGATGCTGAGGGTGATTTGGGCCCAGGGCTCAACTCAAAGGCCCACTTCGCTGCATTCAAGGGTGCTGGTTCCTGGAATTGTGGAATGGACTGAGCTGGGGGAAGGGGGTAGGGAAGATCGGAGAGGTTAGAGTGTGGGGATGTAGGATGTACAGAACCCATCCTGGTATCCATCTCATTTCGCCACAAGAAAACCTGTGTAATTACAGCATCAGCCTTCCAGTGAGCCAAACATAAATGCAGTATTTTCTGCTCCACCTCAAGATCAAGTATGGCTTGATCATACTTGGCCACAAAAAACTTCTTCACAAGCATCTTGGTCCATGATTTGGAGCCACTGGTATGTAGAGCTGATCAGGGGTCTGACTTGATGAAGTCAATGAGGTTGTGAACAATCATCTCTGCTGAACGTCATATGTTTGACAGTTCAAGATTCGAGATTGTATTGCCATTTGGACAGTGGAGAGCAAGACTTAGCTTTGGGCAACTTTGATTGAGTTTTGTGGTGATTGGGTGGCCCAACTTGTCCTTTGCACAGTCTTTATAGTCCCAAAGTACCAACTCTGGAAGACATTGTGGATGCACAAGTGGAGCCACAATGCTATCATGGAGGTCTTCGACAGCCTTCTCTGTTGTGACATCAACTTTGTGGGCTGAGAAGTGGAGTCACTTGGCCTCAATGACAATGCATGAGAGTTTGGGTGTTGGGAATCTGTGTGGCAAGAGCTCACACTGCAGGGCACCACTGCTGGGGGATGGGGGTCTATTATGGTGAGTACCTGAACTCCAGAGATAAATTAGTACACACCTTCACCTTGATACATACTTGAGGCACGGAATCCCACTGCGAGATCTCGCTCTATGTACTTGGTGAGGATGGATGATATGTGGAGGTGGTCTTCACACAGCTGGGCATAGAGGGGGTTATGAAGAAGCTCTGCATTGGTGAGTGTGGAGATGACATCAGGAGGGATTGAATGAAAAGAAGCCTTGTGAGGAGCTGTTGAACAGTTGAAACTAGAATGCAAAGTTGAGCCTGACATGAAGGAGCATGAAGGACCAAAGGTGGTCCTGATCCCAGCAAAGTCATACTCATAGTTGGTGTAGACATTTGAGTGTTGGCTGGAGAAGTTGATCGGAGGTCTCAACCTCAGCGGAGGTTTTGACATATATTGAGGGATGTGAGGGACATGTGTGAATTCGTCCCCATCCTTATCCTCATCAGGGTGGTCAGCTACAAAGTCCAAGTCAAGTGGGAAGCCTGGGGAGGCATGGCTGGTCAGATTGAAGTTGCTGTTGTAGCCCTCCTCATAGTTGGACATCATGTACATTCAAACAGTGAGTAGATATCAAACTGAAAAAAAAGAAAAGAAAAGAAAAGAAAAGAAAAGGAGCTAGGTCAACACAGCAGGAGAAGTTGGGATTTGACTTCAACACAATGCAAGTGCAACTCAAATGTGCACATGCCTTATGCAAGCTCTGCACCAAAGCCTGCTGCTTGTCTTCACGTGTTCACCTACCCCCACAGATTCTCATTGGTCCTGCACCAATCGTCCAAAATTATGCCTCAAGTCTCTTCAAAGTATCAATGCAAGTACTCTAAGTGCTCTGGATCATCGAAAATGGTCTTGAAATGCATGATTGAAGACCATCTGCAACTAGATCAAGCTTACTACAAGACACTGCAACCCAATGGTCTATTGGCTCCAATTGTGAAAACCTACATAGAAAATACTATCCAGCTCCTTTCTCAAATCAATGGGGGCCCTTTACTGCCCAAGACAACATCTGATGTTGTAGGATCTCACTCAGAGGACTCTGAAGGTATGACTTATCAATATTATTATCATTAATATTATTTTTAACCTCAAAGCAGCACAGATCTCCCACTTCAGCTAGTGGACACCCACTCTGAGGATTTTGGGCAGCTTGATGGGGAAGGTGTAGAGTCTGGTTAGTATAATATTTTAATTTAAAGTGGTGACTTTGCACTGATGGCTATATAATGTTAGATGATCTTTTTGGTCCTAACAACATGATGGACATTGATCTAGGCTCCACTGATGCTGATGCTGCTGATCCAACTCTCCTGGGGATGGACCCCAATGTCTCTGACTCAGAGATGGATCAATTCCCTATGCTTTCTGAGGTTGGCTCTGGCTATGTGGACTATGGCTCTGATGATGATGATGAGATGAATCTCCATCCTGGTGTATTGCCCCCCTCAATAGGGGATGATCTGGACTCCTTTCCTGAGAGGGAGTCAGATGGTCTTGGTCTTGGTGGTGGCAATGACTCTGGTGCTCATGTTGCTGACATTCCAGAGGTTGTGAGACAACTCAGGGTGTGGCTTTTTTCTGACTATACCCCACCCAATCACCCACCTGTTGATGACCCTAGGGGTCATATACTTACCCCAGATGAAGAGTGATGAACAGCAAAGACAGATCCAGTACTCACAGTGACAAGGGAGACTGTGGTGAGATACTAGATGCAGCTGGTAAGCAGCAGAGGGGACTGTCAAGCAAGTGAAGCAAAAGATGTTCTGGCACACAGCAGTGAGAGAACTGATGTGGACCAGGAGCATACATGGTACTCTACTTATACTCCTACAGAGGGTGACAATAGTACAACACTAGTAACACTAGTCACAGAATACAAAGGCAGTATTGTTCTACAAGGGGACAAAGGAGTGGACACTTTGAGAACAAAGAGAAGGAGAACAAGAAGAGTCCAGAACTAAATGATATCATAGTGACATCACAATAAAGATAACACTGTAAAGAGAACAAGGATGAAAGTACAATGAGGAGTCCAGAGTAGTCCATATGATGTCATTGTACAGTGATTGTGATGACTCACTGTCACTCGACAGGGGGTCACGACGTAGGCAGAGACTGGGGGCTGAGAGGGTGTGGAGAAGAGATGCTCGATGACAGAAGAACACAAGATTCGCTCTTGGCTCAGTAGAGAGGTAGTGGCGCGCGATGAGCGGGGCACTCGAGGGAGCTGTGAGGCAAGAGGGAGGATGTCACAAGTGGACAGTCTGAGGGACTGTCCGTAGAATTGCACCAGCTTATATACTACAGGGGGTGGTCTGTGCATAGGTTTAGGGTAGGCTTAAGGCCCATCCACGGGTGCTGCGCAGTACTGCGCAAAGGAACATTCTAGAGACATCTAACAATAAAGTCCAATCAGAAGAGGTTTAAACATAGAACGACTGCGCCGCAGTCAATGGTGCAATCTTGCGTCAGGATGGCATGATTCCGCAGTCAATGCGGGAAATCCCGAGGGGTGGTGACTTGGTTGATTATCTTCGTTGATTGATCAACAATCAACTGTTGATAAGTACACGTGTACACAACACGTGGCTTGAGAGACATGACAGATCACATGATCGTTTTGAGAACAGGATTCAAACTCCGATTCGGAATTCCCCTTTAGGAAGGTGATTACATAAGACCGGACCAATGCGGACCGGTCTTAGGCGCCCTTGAGTCACGACCGGGTTATAGGTTCGTGACAGTATCCCCTTTTTAACGCTGTGCTATTCCACAAGCACTAATGTTCTTTGGTCGAGGGGCAGAGGGGTTGTCCTTGTGGAAATGTTGGACAAGTTCTTGGGCATGGGACATTTGGGAGGCAGGGAGCCAGGAATTCTCGGAGTCGGGATACCCCTTCCATTTGATCAAGTAAAGTACGCCTTTCTTGTTGGGCGATACCTTTGACTGCAGGACCCTTTCGACTTCATAGTGTTCATCTTCCCCTTGGACAATTTCGGGGGGTGGTCGGGTGAAGTTAGGGCCATGCGTGGTGTTTTCTTTGTATGGGGAGATCAGGGAATTATGGAAGACTGGGTGGATTCGCCATGTCTTTGGGAGTTGGAGTTTGCAGTTGACTCCCCAGGAAGATAGGACTTTAAAAGGACCATGGCGTCGGGGGGCAAGTTTAGCCTTGGGGTGGGTAGTGTGGATATTAGTCCCTTCCAGCCAGACTAGATCGCCTTCGTTGAACTTGTGAGAGATCATGGTTGACCTGGAATTTCTCATTACTTCTGCAGCGACTTTGAGGGCTGCGGTGACTTCAGAGCGAATTCGGTTCAACACGTCTAGTCTTTCTTCGGCTGCGGGTATCTTGCTATTGAAGTGGATGGGGGGAATGAACTCTGGATTGTACCCATACCACACTTCAAAGGGTGACTTGTGAGTTGCGCTGTGCTGTCGTGCGTTGTGTGCGAATTCCATGAACGGAATTAGATCTACCCAGTTGTCTTGTTGGAAGTTACAGAAGACACGGAGGTACTGTTCAAGTTCTTGGTTTACGCGTTTGGTTTCTCCATCTGTTTGCGGATGGAAAGCCGTGGACAGGGTAGATTTGACTCCTAATTTACTCCAGATTTCTTGCATTACTTTTGATGCAAATTGAGGGCCTCTGTCGGAAATAACTTGTCGGGGTAGGCCGGTGCGTCTCCAGACGTTTTCCAGGTAAAGTCGAGCAGTTTCATCTGCTGTGATGGTCTTGTTACACAGGGAAATGATTACCGCTTTACTGAGTCGGTCAACGACTACGAACAACGAGTCGTAGTTGTGGGAGGAGGGGAGGTCGGTGATGAAGTCCATTGTAATGGTTCCCCAGATTTCTTCAGGAATAGCGTTGGGTTGCAGAGGTACTTGGGTTCGTGGTTTGATTTTTGTGGATTGGCAGGTGGCACATCCATCGACGTATTCTTTGACAAACGTCGACATCCCTGGCCACCAAAAATCTCGGGAAAGGAGTTCATAAGTCTTCCATCGCCCTGGATGTCCCGTGGCGATGTGGTTGTGATACTGAGTTACGATGTCTCTTCGTAAGTTGTCATCTTTGGGTACATAGATTTGTCCTCGGAATAAGATGACTCCATCTTCTAAGTTCCACTCTTCTAGTCCCTTGGTTAAGGAACGGGGGCCATTCTTCAAGAGGGTTTCTAGGGCTGTGCTGACTTCTTTGTCGTAGGTGTGTGTGTCTCGGATGCGTTGTCGAAGAGTATTATCGCCATGAATGGTAACTGCAGTTCTTTGTACTGCATTAACCAAGAAAAATTTTGTGTCCAGGAGTACTCGTTTTTCATCTTCATCCGCTATCCCCTTTTTATGGTCTGGACGCCGGGACAGTGCATCAGATTTGTTCTGAATACCAGGCTTGTGGATGATGATGAACTGGAAACGAGACAGGAAAAGCACCCACCGCGCTTGTCGACGGGAAAGTTTCTGCTTCGTCATGAAGTAGGCCAGGTTATTGTGGTCGGACCAGATTTCGGTGGAATCGCTACGTCCCTCAAGGTAGTGTCGGAAGGCATGAAGGGCATGAATAATGGCCAAAAGTTCCTTATCGCAAATCTCGTAGTGTCATTCTGCAGGGAGGAGAGATTTCAATAGGAAGGCGACGGGGTGCCATTGGTGCAGGGCATCGGGTTGTTCAAGGACGGCGCCCGTGGTGAAGTCACTGGCGTCGGTGATGAGTCGGAAGGGCTTGGAATGGTCGGGAAGGGCCAGGACAGGTGCTTCCGTGAAGCATTTGATCAGAGTGCGGAAAGCGCTTTCCGCCGGGGTACTCCAAGAAAAAGGTACATCTTTCTTGGTTAGGTTGAAGAGTGGTCGGGCGATGGTAGAGTAATCTTTGATAAATCGCCGGTAAAAGTTGCAGAAGCCTAGGAAGGCTTGGACTTGTTTGACTGTTCACGGGGTAGGCCACTCGGTGATCCCAGCAACTTTGGCGGGATCCATGGATACTTGGCCGTTGGAAATGACGATACCAAGGTATTCAACAGAGGTTTGTGCAAACACGCACTTCTCAGGTTTTAGATAGAGATCATGATGTTCCAGCCATTGGAGCACGTCGTGTGTCAACGCTGTAAGGGAGGAGATATCTTCCATGAAGATCAGGATGTCGTCCAGGTAGACTACTACATGTCCACTGTCGATCAGGGACTCAAAAACTTGGTTCATGAACGTTTGGAACGTTGCTGGGGCATTGCAGAGACCGAATGTCATTACAGTTGGCTCGAAAAGACCTAAGGAGGTTTTGAAGGCTGCCTTGTGCTCATCGCCTTCTCAGATACAGATATTGTTGTACCCCCAACGAATATCTAACTTGATAAAGTAACGCGCATTGTGAAGTTTGTCGATTAACTTGGGAATAAGGGGTAGAGGTGCTGCATTTTTGATTGTAATGTCGTTCAGGGCCCGGTAGTCTTGTACCGGTCGGAGTTTTCCATCCTTCTTGTCGACAAAGAAGAAGGGGGAGGCCATGGGGGACTTGGATGGTCGGATGTAACCTTTTCGTAGGTGCTCAGAAATGTACTCCTTGAGTGCGTCGGCTTCTTTAGGCGTAAGTCGGTAGATGCCACAGTTCTTCATAGTGGCTCCAGGTTTCAGATCAATCACATGATCCCAGGGTTGGTGTTCAGGTAAATGGTGAGAGGCGTTCTCACTAAAAACTCGGGTGTATCGTTGGAAATGACTCAGGATGTGCTCGGAGGAAGGCTTAGGTGTGGTCTTCGCAGCTATCTTGGTACTTGTAGTGATTTTTGCTCGGATTGCAAGGTAATCGTACTTGCAGAAACTGTGACTCCACAGCCAGGGTTCATAGGCTTCTTGGGTGAACGCTCGTTCAACAGGTTCTATCTCTTCGATAGTCGGGAGGCAAGCTCTTGGTGCGTCTTCAGGTCCTAACTCTAGGATGTTTATCGTAGTATTTCTCGTTTGAGGGACTCGGGAAGAAATAACAACACTCGTTGTTGAGAGGGTACAGGTTTTCGGGCATCTTGTAAATGCTATCTTGGGTTGATGCCAATCGATTTCCGGGTTATGTGCTCAGAGCCAATCCGTTCCCAGGATTATATCGTGCTCCCCAAGGGTGGTGGCGTATAGCTCCACCATTTTGTCGTGATAAGCATCTTCCGCTGTTCTGATCCGTAACTTCTGGATCGTGGTGTACTTGACCGAACCCATCTTATTGGGTGACCCGTCCACGTTTCTAACTGGTAAAGGTCGGATTAGTGTTCTCATTGTGAGCCCGTTTGCACGCGCAAACCCATCATTCACGATGATGCCCTCCGCGCCACTGTCCAACAGGGCACGGGCACTGATTTCTCTGCCAGACTTCTTTCCTACTAGTGTCACCTTGAGAACGATTGAAGGAGCTCTCCTATTCTGAATCGTTTCTACAGGTACAGGCTCGGCTCCGAGCGTCTCTAGTAGGGAAAGGCCGTGTACAACGCTACTGGCACGAATACTTCCAGTCGACAGTGCTGCGATGGAAGAGCCTAAAAATCCTCATTAATAGGCACCGAACGCGGACGTACGTCCGGGTCAAAAGGGAGTATCTCTCAATATACTGCTCTGATGTTTGCTGGGTGGTCAGCAGGTTCTTCCTCCTGACTTGGTTCGTCAGCAAAAGCGCCGCACGCCCTAGCGTTGTTGCCGGATTGGCTTCCTTTGGCCTTCATGGCTGCCGTCTTGGCGTGACATTCTTTAAGTACGTGGCCTGGCTTGCCACAGTACAGGCAGAGTTTATTCTTGAAGCGATACTCTCGCTCTTCTTTGGTAAGCTTGGCTTTTGGTTTGGTAGTATGTGATGAGGAGGCGTTGACATTTACGCCATCATCCTCGGCTAGGACGGCTCGTCCTGTGGTGGGCTTATGGGTCTTATTAAACTGGTTAATGGCATGACCAGCGTAAATTCGATATGCGCGATCGAATTCTCTTGCTTTCTCAACAAGGGTGTCAAAGGTGGTAGGAATGGGGGAGATGCCGAGTAGCTTCATGTTTAGGGCCATTGGAATAGCTTGGCGGAAGGCATACATCTTGGTTTGCTCGTTTGCACCACTTCACGTAGCATGGGTGGACCATTCTTGGAACCATTCGTTGAAAGGTCGGGTACCCATTTTTAGGGAATACATTTTGTTGGTAGATTCCATGGTGGTATGGCCAGGGACGAAGTGCGTGTCGAAGTCGGTTTTAAATTGTGCCCAGGTGCCAAAGGATATTGCCGCTCCTCCCGTTGGGTTCAAAGCTTTCTTTTGTCTGTCTTGAGCCCATTCCCCAGCTGGGGTTCCAACCTTAAAATAGGTAAGGGCAGTGGATATCTTTTTATCTTCGGTGTTAAAGATATCCTGGTTTAGATGGAAGTAGTTGGCCAGGTTGTTCCAAAAGGCCTCAGCATTATTGGGCTTGCCATCAAAGGGCTCAGGTGCTGCGCCTAAAATTTTTGTGGGTGCAGGGGCTGCCATTGCAGTGGGTACAGGAGGAATGGATAAGGGTGGTGCTGAGGAAGAGGCTTGAACGGTCAGGGATGGTGACGGGAGTCGATGTGGGGGAACTGTTGCAGGCAAGCGGCTTGGGCCGGAGGTACTAGGGGAGATCTGAGGTGTCGAGGGTCGGGAGGTTACTTGGGAGAGTAGACTGGAGAGTTTCTTGGTAGTAGTATCTAGGATTTGTGATACTTCTTCTGTATCACTTGTTGAATCGTCAGATTCACTGGGTGTGTTGAAGTGGACTGGTTTGTTGTTTAGGTAGATCCACTGTTCGTTTACAAAGTTCCAACGAACATTCTTTCCCTTGAAGGTGGTGTGTAGGGCGTTGTAGTTTATATTTTCAACTTTGTCAATACCCGGAAAGGCTTCCTTGAGGTCTTGAAAAACAAGTTGGTGTTGGGTGGCAACAACTGTCCACGGGTGTTTTCCAGTAGGGCTGGAGATGTCCTCCTCTTTCCACTTGGCGTAGTAAAGGTTATCGGTGAGGGAAAAATAAGGGTCGAAGAAGTATACTGGGACGTGGGCTTTTTCTTCGGCTGTGAGAGGTCGCTGTGTATTCATTCACCTCTTCTGGTGAGATGGGTGACAGTCCAACTGTCCAGATTCCAGGGGTAGTAGACTTTGTACGCGGGGAGTAGGATAGCTCTATCCGGACGATGGGGTCTTTGTGAACGACGGATCCAATGGTATTCTTCCCAAATACCAAAGTGGGTCAGGGTTGTTTTACTTCTCCACAAGAAGTCTTGGAAATATAAAGGGCTTGTCGAGACCTCGCTAATGCGCGTAAGCAGCTGGGAAAAGTACAGGGTTTCAAGATTGTGCCGGTTTTGGTACAACAGAGAACAGTGTCTTCTGAACACATTGAGTTCTCGGGGGGTTCGGGTTGGTAGGCTTTTGGTTACTAGGATAGCCTTGGGGAGATGACAATGGATTTCTCGGGGTTGGGTCTCGAGATACTGAGCTTCGTCGCTGCTCGTGGAATGCTGCCTTGCAGTTGGAGTTGCTTGGATACTGGGGTACACCGGTTCACTTGGTCCGGCTTGGTTAATACTTGGAAGGGGAATCTGGGTGTTGGTAGCTCGACGAGCTCTGGGGGCCCTTCTTGGGGTAACAGGGGTACTAGGGGTAGAGGCTATGGGTCGATCGTCCACTTGGAAGCGACGATGAGTTCTTCTTTGGGCGACGTGTGAGGATGCCAGGTTAATTGCCCAATGAATTGGATCCAGGGTTTGACTTGAAAGTTGTCAAATTTTACACTCGTAAAATTTATCTCGACAATCTATACTATCTAGGCCTTTTCTCTATAAGGTAGATAGTTAATTCCAGGAGACCACAACACTACGTTGGGGGGTGTTGGGGGGGTGTTGGGACGATAACCACCAGTGCAAACTTCTTGAGAGCACCAACAGGGGCTGGAGGTCAGAGTTGGTCCCCAACCGTCATTTGGACTAGGTGGCTGGTTAGTGTCTCCGTTGTGAAGGGAGATGTCGGAGTCTGAAGATTCGTCTTCAGTTTCAGGGGAACTAGGGGGAAGCCGGTCTGTAATTCGGCGGAGTAGGGGCGGGGTCCGGAAAGTTTCTCTGGCGTTGAGAATTGACACTAGTTCAGGGTCGTCAGAGGTCGAAGGGGGATAGTGCCAGATGCTAGGGTTGATAAGGTTCTGGTCAGGGTTTGACAAGGTAGTTTCCCACACAGAGGTGGTGAAGGAGTAAGTGAGCTCCGAACTATCGGAGATGACTAGACAGGGGGCGGAGTCGGGGTGAATGATTACTCGGATTTCTTGGAAGGAAATTTGTATTTCCTGATATGTGAGGCGGAGTCGGTCGACAAAGTGAAGAGAGAAGCCCTCCTCAAGTTGCTGGATGTAGTGGTCTCGACGAGGGGGAACGTGGACAAACCAAAGATAATCGCTCTTGGCCCACACTAGGAGTTGGTCTGTTGGATGGTTGGTGGAGGAGACGGAGTTCGAAAGGTGCCAATAAAGGAGTTGCTTGTCGGCAGCCTTGACAACTTCGGAAAGGTCGTCAATAAACTTGTGGTAAACCCTTTCAGGGATGACTTCTCCAAAGTCAAAGAGGTCGATAAGGGTACGTAAGGCGGTGGGTGGTTCTGTCCAACAGTCAAGATGGGGGTTATCGATGAGGTCGTAAGTGGAAGTGACGGGGTAGTAGCGGTCAAGTTGCCGCTGCCTGTGGGACTCGAAGTTAACTCGGGCTCGCGCGAGCCTTTGTTCTTCAGATAAGTTGAAGGTAAATGGAGTAGAAGGAGGCACTTAAATCACTCGATTTAAGTCCCAAACCCAAATAAGTAAACACTTACTTACTTTGCGTTGTACTTAAAACACTCGTTTCAAGACAAGGCAAATATATAACCACTTATCTAAAGTGGCTGGTCGTCTGGAAAGGTGGAGATGAAACTAAATGGGTCAGTAGGAATACGAGGGGAAAGACAATAAGCAAGAAGATGGGGGGCAGCGCAAACTAAGTCCTCGAAGAAGTAAGCCTGCTGATGAGCGTAAATTTGTCCGTCAAAAGAAAAACGTAAGTGTCTGTAAGTGGTCACAATCCTTCCGTCCAAAAAGTCCTGGATCTCTAGGGTTACTAGAGAGTCGATATACCCTGCCCTGTGGACATTAGCAAGGGGGGTGAAGGCGCGTCTCAGGCCTTCCCTGAAATCGTAGCGGGTGGTCCCAAAGGGGGTGTTGGGGGAGGGAAGGTCGTAGATGGCCTTGGAACAGATGTACAAGGGCGGGAAGTTGGGGTGTTGAGCGGGGTCAACAATGCGCGGGAAAAGGGTGTAGACGTGAGGGGGAAGGAGGCGGAAAGGGGTGACGGAAGGAAAGATCGGGGGGAAATTAATGAGGGAGGTGGCGAGGGGAATCTTAGTGATAAGTTCCCGGAGCGTCGTGGAGGCGGGCCGCCAAGATTCTCCTTGGGGGGTGACGACGGTGATGTACTGGTGGGGGTGTTCTCCTTGGTGAAGGAGGCAAGGGGGTGCCTGGTAGGCAGTGGGGCCGAGGGGGGGAAGGTTCTCCTGGTCGGGGTGAGGGGCCGGAGGGAAGACGGGGCCTTGTTCGGCTACTCGCTCGTAGTTAATCGGTGAGTCGGGGGTTGCAAGGCGGGAGGGGACCGGAACAGGAGACGGAGAGCGACGAGGAGTCGGAGGAAGAACAGGAGGTGGCAAAGGAGAGCCACGAAGGGAAACAGGAGGGCGGGGGGTCGGGACTCGGAGGGGAGGCGCAGACTCGGCACGGGGTTCAGGGGACAAGGGGACAACGTTCCCGTTGAGGTCGATGATCTCGAGGACCTCTTTGTAGAACTGGGCGGTGCTGGGGGACAGGGGACGAGGGGAAGGACGAGGGGTGGCTTCTTCAGCCGGAGCGTAGGGATAGACTAGTTCGGGGGTTGCGTCCCGAACAAGGGCGACAGGGGCGGGGGGCTCGTTACCACCGAAGGTGGCAGGGGTGTAGGGGGTGGCGAAGCGGAGGCTGTCAAGACGGACAGCAGAGGAGGAGGGGACAGGGGAAGCGCGGGAAAAGTCGAGGGGGCTACCTTGGTTGTTGAACTCCGACTGGTAGCTGGCAGAATCTCCGTCCCACTGACCGTACTGCGAGAAGTCGTACTCGTAGTTGTAGTCAGCCACTGGAGCAGCCTGGAGTCAGTCTATTGGGTAAGACTGTCCAAGTGTGATGACTCACTGTCACTCGACAGGGGGTCACGACGTAGGCAGAGACTGGGGGCTGAGAGGGTGTGGAGAAGAGATGCTCGATGACAGAAGAACACAAGATTCGCTCTTGGCTCAGTAGAGAGGTAGTGGCGTGCGATGAGCGGGGCACTCGAGGGAGCCGTGAGGCAAGAGGGAGGATGTCACAAGTGGACAGTCTGAGGGACTGTCCATAGAATTGCACCAGCTTATATACTACAGGGGGTGGTCTGTGCGTAGGTTTAGGGTAGGCTTAAGGCCCATCCACGGGTGCTGCGCAGTACTGCGCAAAGGAACATTCTAGAGACATCTAACAATAAAGTCCAATCAGAAGAGGTTTAAACATAGAACGACTGCGCCGCAGTCAATGGCGCAATCTTGCGTCAGGATGGCGTGATTCCGCAGTCAATGCGGGAAATCCCAAGGGGTGGTGACTTGGTTGATTATCTTCATTGATTGATCAACAATCAACTGTTGATAAGTACACATGTACACAACACGTGGCTTGAGAGACGTGACAGATCACGTGATCGTTTTGAGAACAGGATTCAAACTCCGATTCGGAATTCCCCTTTAGGAAGGTGATTACATAAGACCGGACCAATGCGGACCGGTCTTAGGCGCCCTTGAGTCACGACCGGGTTATAGGTTCGTGACAGTGATGTCATAGATAGGTAAAATAGTCTGAGATTGTACAGATCAAATCTAATCTATAGAAGTCCAATTAATCTTATCTAAAGCAGTCCATATCTGCAAGTCCTTCTAGAGCTGCTAAGTATGCAAGGGTCACTTATCAACATCTCCCCATGATCTACAATCTAAGAACACATTATGCCAAAATATCATCAATGATGGTGTGCAATTCACCACAAGTACAAGCGAGCTATGATGTCTCACAACTTGTTTGCAACACTTAGACCCATGTCTTCATTGTGCTGCTGCAGCAGGACATGCAGTAGTGACTTGGTAAAGCCAAACGCAACCATTTCCACAGTAGGAGTTCTAATCAGGGTAATGGCCCCCTTTTCAATGTACTCCCTGATGACATGATGCCATATGGCAATGTGCTTAGACTGCCTCCCAGTGACAGGGTTCAAGGCCAAGTCAATGGCACCCTTGTTGTCACCATGCAGTGGGATGGGGTTGTCAACCTCGTACCCAAGTTCCATGAGGAAGCTCTGATACCACACAGCCTGGTTAGCCATGTTGGTCATGGCCATGTATTCCACTTCCATTGTGTTTTGAGCTACAGCCTTTTGCTTGCATGAAGACCAGCTTATTGCACTGTTAGCTAGTAGGAACATATAACCAGAGGTGGAGTGGTGGTCATCAGTCTGATCAGCTAGACTGGAATCAGTGTAGCCATGAAGGCCATCACCACTGGCGCCATTGTAGGCAATATGCATATCAGTAGTTCCTACTAGGTAGGACAGGACATACTGCACAAGTCACAGATGTTGTGGTGAGGGATTCGCTGCATACTGTGCCAGATGTGACACAGTGAAGGAGATATCTGGCCTGGTGCCAATCTGCACATAGAGCAGACTCCCAATCAGAGACTGATAGTGGGAAATATCTGAGGCAGTTGCCTGTGACATATATTTAACCAGGTGCTTGTCAGCACCAGTGGGCAAGGGTGTGCAGTGTGGTGTGGCATCAGACATGCCAAAGCATTCAAGGACATCCTTGATGTAGCCAGACTGATCTATTTCAATGCATCTGAGGGAGTGGTTGTGCACAATGTGCATACCAAGATAAGACTCTATCTCCCCAAGATCTGTCATCTTATAGTGTTCAGACAAGTCTGACTTAAGATGCTTGATTCCACTTAATGAGGGACCCAGTATAGTGATGTCATCAATGTAGACAATAACAAAGAGTGGATCATACCCCTCTTGTTGAGGCATTACATATATGCCAGCATCAGCAAATGTCCACTTAAAGCTGAGTGAAGTGAGCACTCCATGGAATTGCAAGTTCCATGTGTGGGAGGCCTGCTTGAGACCATATATTGCCTTAACTAGGTGGCACACCTTCATCTCAGAGCCAGTGACAGTGAAACCTTGTGGCTGCTCCATGTATATCTTGTTATGGACTGGACTTGTTTTTGACTTTACTTTGATTTCTTACTTACACTTGTGTTCGCAGGAAAGTCTTTCCCTTCTTGGCTTTCCCTTTCTTGGACTTGCTGCGCACTAGGAGCCTTAAGATTCTCTCCTAGTGCAAAGTGAGACAATGAGACACTCATTGTCCTTATAAGTCTTTATTACTACTATACTTGGGCTAAATGCACCCTTTTATGGCAGGTGTCTCACTTTTGTTATAACTGAGACATGTCTCATTTGCCTTTTATATCCTTGTTTCTTCTCACACTTACTGTGGATAGCTGTGCACATCTTCTTTTTCCTGTGCCTGCTGTGGATTGCTGTACTTTCTTCTCACACTTGCTGCAGATTGCTGTGTTACTTCTCACACTTGCTGCGGATTGCGCCATTTGTTTGATCCACACAAACAAACCTTTTTCTATATAAGTCGTGGCCCTTAGTAGCTTGTATCCTTAGACTTGACTTCTTTACCATCACAGTATACATTGTTTTCCCAATCCCTTGGGGTAACTCTTTGCTGAACCATCAAACCTCTTGAACCCCTGAACTCCACTCACATCTTGAGTATTGTGTCATACTCTGAGATCCTTGTTAACCACTTAAACCTTGCCACTACCAGCTGAACCCTCACTCATTGACATAGAAAGACCAGACTTGCTCATGCTGAGCTGAATGATCCTACTGTAACATTACATTAAGTCAAGTCTCTCTACCCTGGCTTCAAAACTAGGAAGCAGGAGCCACTCACAGTTCAAACCAGAATTCATCACCAGAAGAACAGAAGATGATCTCTCTGACAATATCAAGGGAGTAGCCATCTGGAAAACCTATGATGAAACTGAAGGATATTACATTTGGAACAAAGAAGACAACAGATATATTCCTATTGAATACATAGAAGACAAAAGACTTTGGGTAGTCATGGCACAATCATCCAAAGACCACAAGTGTGGGGAACTCACTGTCACTTGACAGTGAGGGATATGGTTGGAGGCAACCGTGGGCAAGATAGAGATGGAGAGAACATCAGAGGGGGTGAAGAGGAGGCATCTTGGCTCAAAGGAAGTAGTGGGGCACTCAAAGGAACTAGGAGGCAAGAGGAAGATGTCACAAGTGGACAGTCTGAGGGACTGTCCAATAGATTGAGCTAGCTTATATACTACAAGGGGTGGTCTGTGTGTAGGTTTAGGGCAGGCTTAGGGCCCGTCCACAAGTGCTGCATAATACTGCAGATTGGAACATTCCAGAGGTAACTATTAATATTGTCCAATCAGAATAAAGGATAAGCATGGTACAACTGTGCTGCAGTCAAAGACACCATATTGTGTCATAGTGGTGTGATTCTGCAGCAGCTGCGGAACTCGTGACCAATACACATGTTTCTTCATGACTTGGTTGACTATCTTTGTTGATCAATAAATGATCAACTGTTGATTGGTACATGTGCTCATACACATGTGACTTGGAAAGACAGAGTAATCATGTGATGCATCACATGATCATTGGAGAGTGAAATTCAAACTCCGATTCCGGATTTCCCCTTTTAGGAAGTTGATGACATAAGGCCAGTCCAGTCCAGTCTGGTCCTAAGTGCCTTGAGTCACAACCAGGTTTATAGGTTCATGACAGTATCCCCTTTTTATCATTGTGCTATTCCACTAGCACTAGTTTGTTTGAGCTTAGAGGCACTGGGGTTGGCCTTGTGAAATTGGTGGACAAGGTCTTGCATGTGGGTCATTTGGGAGGCAGGGATCCAGGAGTTTTCTGAGTCAGGATACCCTTTCCATTTGATCAAGTAAAGTATGCCTTTCTTGTTAGGTGATACCTTGGATTGCAGGACCCTTTTGACTTCATAATGTTCATCTTCCCCTTGGATGACTTCAGGGGGTGGTCGGGTGAAGGGCCATGTGTGGTGTTTTCTTTGTATGGAGAGATCAAGGAGTTATGGAAGACTGGGTGAATTCACCACATGTTTGGGAGTTGGAGTTTGCAGTTAACTCCCCAAGTGGAAAGGACTTTAAAGGTACTGTGGGCATTGTGGGGTGAGTTTAGCTTTGGGGTGAGTCATATGGATGTTGGTTCCTTCCAGCCAGACTAGATTGCCTACTTTGAACTTGTGAGATGGGGTAGGTGTTTGTGACCCTCTCATTACTTCTGCTGCTACTTTAAGGGCTGCAGTGACTTCAGAGCAAATCTGGTTTAGTGCATTTAGTCTCTCCTTGGCTGCAGGTATTTTGGTGGTGAAGTGGGTAGGGGGGATGAACTCTGGTTTGTACTTATACCAAACTTCAAAGGGTGATTTATGGGTTGTGCTGTGTTGTTGGGCATTGTGCACAAATTCCATGAATGGAATTAGGTCCACCCAGTTATCTTGTTGGAAGTTGCAGAAGGCACAAAGGTATTGTTCAAGTTCTTGATTAACTTGTTCAGTTTCTCCATCGGTTTGTGGGTGGAAAGCTGTTGATAGGGTGGATTTGACTCCAAGTTTGTTCCAGATTTCTTGCATGACCTTTGATGCAAACTGAGGGCCTCTGTCAGATATGACTTGTCGAGGTAGGCCAGTATGTCTCCAGACATTTTTGAGGTAGAGTTGGGCTGTTTCATCTGCAGTGATGGTTTTGTTGCAAGGGGAAATAACTATTGCTTTGCTGAGTTGGTCAACCACTACAAATAGTGAATTGTAGTTGTGGGATAGAGGAAGGTTGGTGATAAAATCCATTGTGATGGTTCCCCATATTTCTTCAGGTATTGCATTTGGTTGTAGGGGTACTTGAGTATGTGGCTTGATTTTAGTGGCTTGACATGTGGCGCATCCATCAACATAGGTCTTAACAAATGTTGATATTCCTGGCCACCAGAAGTCTCAAGATATTAACTCATAGGTCTTCCATCGTCCTGGGTGCCCAGTGGTGATGTGATTGTGATATGTTTTAACAATGTCCCTTCATAGGTCATCATCTTTGGGAATGTAGACTTGGCCTTTGAACAGAATGATGCCATCTTCCAAGTTCCACTCTTCCAGGCCTTTAGCTAGGGATTGAGGGCCATTCTTTAAGAGGGATTCTAAGGCCATACTGACTTCCTTGTCATATGTTTGGGTGTCCCTGATGCATTGTTGGAGGGTGGTGCTTCTGTGAATGGTTACTGCCATTCTTTGTACTGCATTGATGGAAAAATATTTTGTGTCCAGGAGTACTCGCTTTTCATCTTCATCTGCTATCCCCTTTTTATGATCTGGACACTGAGACAGTGCATCAGACTTATTTTGTGTGCCAGGCTTGTGGATGATGATGAACTGGAAATGAGAGAGGAATAAGGCCCATTGGGCCTGACAACAAGAGAGTGTTTTGTGGTGAAATAGACAAGGCTGCTGTGGTCCAACCAGATTTCTGTGATATCATCCTGCCCTTCCAGGTAGTGTTGAAAGGTGTGTAGGGCATGGATGATGGCAAAAAGTTCCTTGTCACAGATTTCATAGTGTCATTCAGCAGGCAGAAGGGACTTTGACAGGAAAGCCATGGGGTGCCAGTGTTGTAAGGCATCAGGTTGTTCAAGGATGGCTCCAGTGGCAAAGTTGCTCACATCAGTAATGAGGTGGAAGGGCTTGCAGTGGTCAGGGAGAGCAAGAACAGGAGCTTCAGTGAAGCATTTGATCAGGGTGTGGAAAGCAGTTTCTGCTGTGGTACCCCAAGAAAAGGGAACATCTTTCTTGGTCAGGTTGAAGAGGGGCTGGGCAATAGTGGAATAGTCCTTGATAAAGTGTCAGTAGAAATTGCAGAAGCCTAAGAAGGCCTGCACTTGTTTAACAGTGTGTGGGGTGGGCCATTGGGTAATGCCTGCAACTTTTGCAGGGTCCATAGAAACTTGGCTATTGGAAATGACAATTCCAAGATATTCAACTGAGGTTTGAGCAAAGGTACACTTTTCTGGTTTCAGGTAGAGGTTGTGGTGTTCCAGTCATTGAAGCACCTCATGTGTCAATTCTGTAAGAGAGGAAAGATCTTCCATAAAGATCAAGATGTCATTGAGGTAGACCACTACATGTCCACCATCAATTAAGGATTCAAAGATTTGGTTCATGAAGGTCTGGAAGGTTGCTGGGGCATTGCAGAGGCCAAATGTCATTATGGTTGGTTCGAAAAGGCCTAGGGAAGTCTTGAATGCTGCCTTGTACTCATCTCCTTCTCAAATGCAGATATTGTTGTACCCCCAACGAATATCCAGCTTGGTGAAATATCGTGCTCTGTGAAGTTTGTTGATAAGTTCGGGGATGAGGGGAAGAGGTGCTGCGTTTTTGACTGTTATATTGTTAAGGGCACGGTAGTCTTGTACCAGTCGAAGTTTACTGTTACGGTATGGACTGATTACACGTTGCGAATGACTCATGACAGGTTATGACTACGGTCTGATAGTAGTATTAGTCATGGACTCTTACACCGCATCAGTCAGCATAGTAGTTCACATGCAATTGTGACTCATGTATGACTCATTCCTAGGATAGCTGTACTAGGGTTTGAGCTAGTTACACTATTCGTCACTTACTATTCTAGCGGTGCTTTAAAGCCCACGCATATCTGTATAAGTAGTCATCTTGAAAGACCAAGGATCTCCATCTTGGTCTTCTTCAATCCACCCTCTTGACTTGTCTCTTGCCTTAGTCTCAAACTAAGAGTGCTCCCACTTCTATCTGCCAAGGGATAGTCTCTTCTTGTCTTTGCTGCAGCGTGTGCCCGTTGTGCCCCTGTTTAGCACATGTTGGGTTGACACGTGATCCCCATTTGCCTGACTTTTACTAAGTTGATTACGCCTTTCCCAAGTCCAAGTCGGACTAACGCTGGTGGAGCGTAACATTGAGACCAAGATCATTCAAAGTGGCATACTCGACCAGAGAACAGTGGATGTCTTTCCATCCTTATCATCTTGAACAATGAGGAGACCGAAACGTACCAACAAGATTTCTAGGAGCAGCTCAGTGGAGAGAACAAGGAGAAGACACTGGATACTTTGTAGAGTTTAACGGTCCCAACTGTTTCCAACCTGTTGAGTTCAATTTCGATCACCTCTGTTGGACTGAGGTTACTTGGAACCCCATAGATCATCATTGGGACATTGTAAGACCAGCAGGAAGAAACTACAACTGCGACATCGACTTGCGTGAACTAAATAGTTGTGCAGACTACAGTCCTATTGATGGACAAGCACAAGAACACACCGACGAGGGAGTTAGTGGAGAAGAAGCCTCTGATAGCCAACCCTCTCCCAGCAGGGGAAACATGCCTGCAGAAGAAGATGCCAGCTTAGGAGCTATTGGCGACCATATCATACAGCGAACTGAGTCGCTTACTATTTATCACAATGAATTAGAAGTAATCCACATCCACAGCCCAGCGGTCGCAATGGCTATGGCCACTATCACGCAAGAAGTGCAGCTAGCCGCTGACACATTAGATCAACTAGCTTGAGAAGAACAAAACCGCATTGCACAAGAAGCATGTGCTATACTGGCACCCATCAATCCCCACATGGCTCATAGGATGACAGACAACGATGTAGCGATTCACCGAGCTATCAGACCTGACATACCCAATCCACCCAGCGGAGGAGGTGGACCCCTGGTGAATTACCAGGAGGAGGGCCACCACCACAAGGAGGGGGATTTGGAGGATTCCCTGGGGGATACCCAGGAGGACCACCAGGAGGAGGACATCCTGGAGGAGGATTACCAGGTGCAGGTCCTATTGTTCCTCCCCAAAATAACAAATTAGCTGGTGAAGCACCCACAGTATTTGACAGAGAACATGCGAAAGTCAAAGCATTCCTCACACAATGGCATGTTTACTGGGGCATGAATGCCGACAAAGGCATCATGGCCACACCATATCGCAGAGCCCTACTCTTCCTCTCTTACATCAAGGGTGTCAATGTCAGCGAATGGGTACTAGCAATGCTTACCTGGCTCAATGGTCAGATATAAGCAGGAATACCTTGCACCAGCGAAGGACTATGGAATGAAGTCACGTGCAGCTTCATGCAGCGTTTCAGGAATATGATGAAACAAGAACAAGCTCAATATGAGCTGAAGAAGGGGCTTAAAATGACCAGGGGCAACTTAGATGAGTATTGCACTCAATTTGAACAACTAGTGCGACACGCTCAATACCAACTTGACAATCCCCAAACACTCAACTTATTCACAAGCAGGCTACCCACTGATCTCTATTCAAAAGTATACACTCTTGACTCCCCATGAAATTATTGTGAGTGGAAAGAAGCAGCCACCACTCGTCAGCAACAATACATGCATCTCAAAGCTATGCTCAACAAAGGAGCACCACAAAAACAAGAACGACCGCAGCGTCAATGTCCATGGCAAGGACCACCAAGAAGTTCTTGGCAGCCAAGAAACCTTCCTAGAGATCCAAATGCGATGGACACTTCGGCCAATCGAATCTGAGGGTGTTTGACAGGAGCCAAAGATATACTTGCTCCTTGACCCCCATACCGACCACGAGGAGGATTCTTACAAAGGGGAGGAGGGCACAATAATCAAAGGCCAGTCACTTGCTACAATTGTGGGAAGGACGGACACATGGCTTGCGATTGTAGACAACCACAAGGGGGATACCAACCCCAAGCCTTGACTAGTTGGTATATTGGCACCAACTACCATCAACAAGAACCCAAAGTCGCTACTAGGGTGGTTCAAGAAGTACCCCCTCAACAGCACACCAGTGATTGGCTTAACGGAGTAGCAGGAGAATCAGATGACGTGAAAGACATCATCCTCCAACAGTTGTGGAAGAAGGAGGGTTTTCAGGATGCCTGATCCCATCAGCCTGGGTGAGGGCAGTCAATTGTAACAGTGTAATCATGACTCACTATCGTTCTATGAGAGTTCCAGTATCAATTTGCACCAGTCATGCAATGGCTGACATATGAGCATTAGTCGACTCAGGAGCAACCCACTGCTTCATGAGACCATCCTTCATAAAAAGGATGGGACTTGGGACTAAACCGCTCAACATCCCAAAGAAAATATGGAGCATTGATAATACAGAAAATAAGTCGGGGTGCATCACTCATCATACCGATGTCAATGTCCAAACTAAAGGAATTCATAAGGAAATATGCTTCCTTATTACAGACATCAGCAACGAGGACATCGTATTAGGATACCCATGGCTTGCAATATACGACCCACATATCAAATGGTCGCAAGCCACCATACACAAAGATATGCTCCCCATCATCATTCAATCAACAAACCCCTATATCAAGACAATGCCAACAGTAGCAACAGCCACTGTTCGAAATGACAACTACAAGATAATACACTTGTGCATCATCACTGATGAACAGCAACAACAATTCAAAGAAGGCTGTTGGATTAGAGCCACCACCACCGACCTCACCATCGCCGCCCAACAATATGTCACCAAAGCTGAGTTACCTCCTGAATACCGCAAATTTGAATGCCTCTTCAGCGAAGAAGCGTCAGACAGGTTTCCACCCAGCAGGCCCTGGGATCACGCTATTGAATTCAAGCCAGGAACAGCCGATGCAATTGACTGTAAGATATACCCCATGACTCAAGAGGAAGACAAAAAGTTATGCAAATGGATAGATGAGCAACTGAAGAAGGGGTACATACAACCCTCTAAATCCCCATATGCCTCATCCTTCTTCTTCATCAAGAAAAAGGATGGAAAGTTACAACCTGTCCAAGACTACCAGAAAATCAATGTGGTCACCATTCGCAACCAGTACCTGCTCCCTCTCATCTCTGACCTTATCACCGATCTCAGTAACACTCACATCTACACTAAACTCAATGTTAGATGGGGGTATAACAATGTACACATCAAAGAGGGAGACGAGGAAAAGGCTGTGTTCAAAATGTGATACAGATTATTCAAACCAACAGTGATGTTTTTCAGCTTAACCAACTCCCCAGCGACATTCCAGACCATGATGAACTTCATCTTTAGGGATGTCATCATTAAACACGAAAAATGGGGAGCCATCATCAGGGTCTACATGGATGATATCGGCATAGCTACAGGACTCGATCATTTGTTGAAAGATCACATTGAAGCAGTCAAGGACGTGCTCCACGTATCTGCAGAGCATGATCTATACTACAAACTCAAGAAATGCCTCTTCCACTCCCCATGTATGGATTACCTGGGGGTAATCCTTGAAAAGGGGGTGACACGTATGGACCCTGTCAAAATTTCTGGCATCAAGGACTGGCCCATGCCAACCAAAGTTAAGGACATCCACTCTTTCCTTGGCTTCTGCAATTTTTACTGACCCTTCATACAAGGATTTGCAACTAAAACATGACCACTTAACAAACTTACATGAAAAGGCATCGAATGGCACTGGGGAATAGATGAAGAGAAGGCATTCCAAGACCTCAAAACCCTAGTTATGAGCGAACCCGTATTAGCACACCTGGACCTCACACAGCAATTTGAGCTAGAAGTTGACACATTGGGTTTTGCTACTGGCACAGTCCTCCTTCAGCAGAAAGCAGACAGAAAATGACATCCTATCAGCTACTACTCATCTACCCTTAACGAAGCCGAACAAAACTATGACGTCTACAACCTCGAACTCCTAGCCATCATTAAAGCATTCCAACATTGGAGACCCCTTTTAGTGGGCTCACCCCACAAAATCAAAGTCTTCTCTGATCATCTCAACCTCCAATATTGGAAGTCACCACAGAAGATTAGTAGGTGCGTTGCCAGGGAAGTACTTGAACTCTCAGAATATGACTTTGAGATTCATCACATCAAAGGAACATCCAATGGACGTGCTGACACACTGTTGTGAAGACCAGACTATGATCAAGGAGAAAATGACAATGAAGGCATCACAGTACTACCAGAAGGTGTCTTTGCACATGCAACCACGTTCGAGGAACTTCCGCGTCAACACTGGAAACCAGAGATCCTACCGGTGGATATGACTCCAAAACACCCCATTTATGAACAAGACCCAGCTCAGTTGAAACCCTGGGTTGATGCTCACAAACTAAAAGACATAGAAGGAACATGGTACAAGGATGGACATCGAGTGGTCACTGGCGGTATCCACGACAAGCATACCATTATTGCCACTCATCATGATTCTCCCATCTATGGTCACCCAGGTATCAAGCGCACCCTCCAACTTACAGAACAACATTACTGGTGGCCACAAATGAAAAATGACATCACGGATTACATCAAAGGTTGCACAGAATGTCAGCGACACAAAGTTAATCTCTGTCCCATTCGAGTGCCTTTGCAACCCATCTACCCCAAACCAGAGGCCCTACCATTCGAAACCATCACAGTGGATTTCATTACTAAACTTCCTGTCTCCTGAGGTTACAATTCCATCCTGACAGTAACGGATCACGACTGTACCAAGGCCGCTGTTTTCATCCCTTGTAATGAGGAGATAACTGCCAAAGGAACAGCTGCCCTGTACATCTCCCATGTTTTTTCACGATTCGGACTCCCCTTGCATGTTATCAGTGATCGAGATCCTCACTTTGCATCCAAATTCATGCGAGAGATATGCAAAATCCTTGGCATCAGCCAAAACATCTCAACCGCTTATCACCCTAGGACCGATGGCCAATCAGAACAAACAAACCAGTGGTTGGAACAATACCTCTGCTTTTGGGTAAATGAATGGCAAGACAATTGGGTTCGATATCTGCCTATGGCAGAATTCATGCATAACAACTGGCCAAATGAAACCATGCGGGAGTCCCCCTTCTTCCTCTTATCAGGATTCAATCCTTGTGCTGATTGGACCGATAGGCCCTCTCCTATTCCACAAGTATTGCTGAGACTAGACCAATTCAAACAAGCGCGGCAATGTGCCTTCTCATGCATGTTCAGGGCACAGAAGTCATGGGTCAAGCATAAAGATACGCCCAAGTTCAAAAAAGGAGACCTCATGTGGCTCGAAGGATGCCACCTATGTACACACCAGCCAACTGCAAAATTAGCCGCAAAATGACACGGACCATTTAAGGACATCCAGGTGATGTCCCCTGTCAATTATCGCCTTGAACTTCCCACGCAGTGGAACATCCATGATGTCTTCCACATAGATCTTCTCACACCTTATCGTGAGACACCCATGCACAGACCAAACTATCAGCGCCCACCACCTGATTTGGTCAACAACGAAGAAGAAAATGAAGTTGAGAAGATTCTGGACTCTCAGCGATTCAGCAGAAGACATCGACTCCAATACCTTGTGAAATGGAAGGGCTATCCTGACTCAGATAACCAATGGATAGATAAGGATGATGTATTTGCCAATGAAGCTGTTTGGGAGTTCAAACATTCCAACCCCAACAGGGAAATGCATATAAGGATGACCTCTCATCACGATGAGTCCCCATCACCCATTCCTCCCATGTCCTCTGCCCAACACAATGACCAGCTTGCACTCCTCTCCACCCTTGTCAACGACTCCTCCGCCACCCTTGTTGACCCCAACTCTGCCAACGACACCACAGCCGATGGAACTGCAACCATCCACCATACTGCCATGCAGCATGAGAACGATGGGCCTATTACTGCTGAAGAACTGCACCAGACACTGCAACGATTCCCTATGCCCATACAGGGAGCTCTCAATGATGATCCAGCAGCAACTCAACCAGCACCTCCACCAATGTACACCCTCACAAACCCCAGCACCAGTGAGCCCGAAACCTTCATCACTGAAGATGAACTCTTTCGGCTTCAAGCAGCTGTCTCGTGTGGTGAAACCGCTGAACGCCATGCAGAAGTACAAGCAAGAATGGAAAGAGACAGTGGCGCGGTGGCAGCAGGAGCAACTGCATATTGCCACATGCCAACGATGAATGAGGCAGGAGCGGAAGGAGTACTGGACCAAGTTGAGGATGAAGACAAGCTTAGAGACCACTACCCCATCAGGCACGCGTTCCTTACACATGAATTCTACACTGAAGATCCAGCAGCCACTCCCTACCTCATCGATGCAGCGGGGAACCCTCTACACCGAGGACAAGTCACCGTGGCACAAGCAGCTCATTATACACCAATGGGTGAATGAGACCCAGCAACCAGAGCAGTTGTCCCTGAAGGGTTCCGGGTCAATCGATGTTATGGTTTTGCCCCCTTGACCTCAACAAATGGCAATACGAAGGACGCAATCACGTGAAGAAAAGGAGGATGATGATGAAAAAGCTGAGATAAGCCACAAACCAAGAGATAAGTGCCCCAGCCCGTGATATCACTGGACCTTCTGCAATGATGCACAGAATTGTAGGTTCCACCAGCCCGGATAAAGCAAATATCAAAAGTTGCCCGTCATGTGACCCTGGCATGTGACCTGGCTAGAATGCACCAGAAGAGTCCAGATGAGCTTGTGCCTGGCTGACTGATGTTTGGTGCCTGATGACCGATGCTGATTGCAGATTACTCATAGATGATTACACTGTTACGATAAGGATGACTGATACTATGTTCTGATTGGTTGACTGACTGTATGCTGACTGATACTTACACATTCCCGCTGACACTCTCACTGTATGACTATTCACCCTAGGATCGTTGTATTAGGGTTTCTGAGTCTGAACTTTATGATAGTTAGAGTATAAGTAGGGTAGCATGTATCCCCCTGTTCTCTAGCTTGAGATCTTGTGGAATTGTACCAGTTGTGCACCGTCTTCCCCTCTATCTTTTGAGCTGGGCTGTTTGCCACCCCTTTGGCTGTCTGCCAATTCCCCTTTCCTCTCTTACCTGCTATTCTCTGCCTCTCAGTACTTCTGTCTGATAGAAGGCTGCTAGTATCTTTGTCAACTAGGGGATGCCTTGGCTGTATTTGCCCTTCCCCATAAGTTAGCTGATGATTTGGGGCATGGTGTTCCCACAGAACCATCCAAGTCGGACACTATGCCCGTACAAGTGTAACAATTGAGGACCCGATTACGTTCCGTTCCCGATCAAACTCCCCAACAGACCGACGATACAAGCATCCCATGTACAGGTTATCTGAGGAGGAGACCCCTTTGTACTCAGATTAGTTCCAGGGTTGGGTTTCCTTTACGGCAAACCCCTTTACACCATGCCTCATCTCCCGAGTAACAACTGTGCCTTTATCCCCCACGAAGAGTATTTCATGCTCTGTGACCGTCACCCCACTGACCTCTTACTGACACATATTGGGGACGTCACCCTCATTCAAGAACTACACCGATTCCGGCAGTTTGCCTTTGCCAAGGAACAGTTGGAGAGGCAACTTCAGCAACTGCAAGAAGAGAAGTACATGGTGGTGGAGGATAAAAAGGACAGTCTCTATCGTCTCAAGAGGGCTAACCTGCTGGCACGTATGGAAGATGAAGCGGAGCGAATGAGGCAAGAATCGAAGGCGGATTAGTGAGGTGGGCCTCACTCCTGAAAAGGGGGTGATGTTACGGTATGGACTGATTACACATTACGAATGACTCATGACCGGTTATGACTACAGTCCGATAGTAGTATTAGTCATGAACTCTTACACCACATCAGTCAGCATAGTAGTTCACATGCGATTGTGACTCATGTATGACTCATTCCTAGGATAGCTGTACTAGGGTTCGAGCTAGTTACGCTATTCATCACTTACTATTCTAGCAGTGCTTTAAAGCCCGCGCATATCTGTATAAGTAGTCATCTTGAAAGACCAAGGATCTCCATCTTGGTCTTCTTCAATCCACCCTCTTGACTTGTCTCTTGCCTTAGTCTCAAACTAAGAGTGCTCCCACTTCTATCCGCCAAGGGATAGTCTCTTCTTGTCTTTGCTGCAGCATGTGCCCATTGTGCCCCTGTTCAGCATGCATTGGGTTGACACATGATCCCCATTTGCCTGACTTTTGCTTAGTTGATTACGCCTTTCCCGAGTCCAAGTCGGACTAACGCTGGTGGAGCATAACATTTACCATCCTTCTTATCAATGAAGAAGAAGGTGGAGGCCATGGGTGACTTGGATGGGCGAATGTAACCTTTTTGCAGGTGTTCAGAGATATACTCTTTGAGGGCATCAGATTCTTTAGGTGTAAGTTGATAAATGCCACAATTCTTCATAGTGGCTCCTGGTTTGAGATCAATTGTGTGATCCCAGGGTTGGTGTTTGGGTAGTCAATGGGAGGCAGTTTCACTGAAGACTCTAGTGTAATGTTGGAAGTGACTCGGGATGTGGTCGGTAGAGGGCTTTGGTGCAGTTTGTGCTGCTATCTTGGTGCTTGTAGTAACTTTGGCTTAAATTGAAAGGTGGTCATATTTGCTAAAGCTGTGGCTCCACAGCCATGGTTCATAGGCATCTTGGGTAAATGTTTGTTCTGTGGGTTCAATTTCTTCAGTCAGGGGAAGGCAAGGTTCATTAGCTTGGCTTGATCCAATGTCGAGGATATTGATAGTTGTATGTCATGTCTGTGGTGTCTTTGAAGAAATGACAATAGCTGAAGAAGACAGGGTGCAGGTTTTCAGGCATCTGGTAAAGGCTATTTTCAGTTGATGCCAATCAATTTCCAGGTTATGTGCTTGGAGCCAATCTGTTCCAAGGATGATATTGTGCTCCCCTAGAGTAGTTGTGTAAAGCTCCACTGTTTCATCATGGTAGTTGTTGTCTGAAGTCCTGATCTGCAGCCTTTGGATCATTGTATACCTAACAGATCCCATCTTGTTGGGAGACCCATGTTTCTAATTGGTAAGGGTTTAATTAATGTTCTCATTGTTAGGTTGTTTGCTTGCACAAACCTATCATCCACAATGATGCCCTCCATGCCACTGTCCAACAGGGCATGGGCACTGATTTCCTTGCCAGACTTCTTTCCTACTAGTGTAACTCTGAGAACAATTGAAGGAGCTCTCCTATTCCAAATTGTTTCTACAGGTACATGCTTGGCTCCAAGCGTCTCTAGTAGGGAAAGGCCATGTACAACGCTACTGGCATGAATACTTCCAATTGACAGTGCTTCAATGGAAGAGCCTAAAAATCCTCATTAATAGGCACCAAATGTGGGCATGCATCCAGGTCAAAAGGGAGTATCTCTCAATATACTGCTCTGATGTTTGCTGGGCGGTCAGCAGGTGCTTCCTCCTGACTAGCTTCATCAACAAAGGCGCTGCATGCCCTAGCGTTGTTGTTGGATTGGCCTCCTTTGGCCTTCATAGCTGCTGTTTTGGCATGACATTCTTTGAGGACATGGCCTGGCTTGCCACAGTACAGACAGAGTTTATTCTTGAAGCAATACTCTTGCTCTTCTCTGGTAAGCTTGGCTCTTGGTTTGGTGGTATGTGATGAGGAAGTGTTGACATTTATGCTATCATCCTCAGCTAGGACTGCTCATCTTGAAGTGGGCTTATGGGTTTTGTT
Source organism: Lactarius indigo (assembly GCA_025766275.1). Taxonomy (NCBI): domain Eukaryota; kingdom Fungi; phylum Basidiomycota; class Agaricomycetes; order Russulales; family Russulaceae; genus Lactarius; species Lactarius indigo. The sequence continues at coordinate 104,288 of JAFKAC010000038.1, forward strand.
GAACTAGTTGATGACATGGCTAGCATAAATTTGATATGCACGATTGAATTCTCTTGCTTTCTCAACAAGGGTGTCGAAGGTGGTAGGTATAGGGGATATGCCAAATAGTTTCATGTTCAGTGCTGGCAGAATAGCCTGTTGGAAAGCATACATCTGGGTTTGTTCATTTGCACCACTTCATTTAGCATGGGTTGACCATTCTTGAAACCATTCATTGAAAGGTTGGGTGCCCATCTTTAGGGAATACATTTTGTTGGAAGATTCCATGGTGGTATGGCCAGGGACAAAGTGGGCATCAAAGTCAGTTTTGAATTGTGCCCATGTGCCAAAGGTGATTGCTGCACCACCGTTTGGGTTCAAGGCTTTCTTTTGCCTGTCTTGAGCCCATTCACTGGCAGAGGTCCTGATCTTAAAGTAAGTGAGCGCTGTAGATATCTTTTTATCATCAGTGTTAAAGATATCTTGGTTTAGGTGGAAATAGTTGGCCAGGTTATTCCAGAAGGCTTTGGCATTGTTGGGCTTCCCATCAAAGGGTTCAGGTGCAGTGCCTAAGATTTTTGTGGGTGTGGGTGCTGCCATTGTGGTACTTGCAGGTGGGGCAGAAATGGGAGGTACTGAGGATGATGCTTGAACTGTCAGGGGTGGTGATGGGAGTTGGTGTGGGGGAACTACTGCAGGGAAATGGCTTGAACCAGAGGTACTAGGGGAAATCTGGGGTGTTGAGGGTCAGGAGGTTACTTGGGAGAGTAGGCCAGAGAGTTTCCAGGCAGTGGTGTCTAGGATTTGTGATACTTCTTCTGTATCGCTACCAGAAGTGTCAGGTTTCTCAGGTGTTTTGAAGTGGACTGGTTTGTTATTCAGGTAAACCCACTGTTCATTCACAAAGTGCCAACAGACTTTCTTTCCTTTGAAGGTGGCATTTAGAGAGTTGTAGTTTAGATTGTTGACTCTGTTGATACCAGGGAAGGCTTCTTTTAGGTCCTGGAATTTGATTTGGTGTTCAGTGCCAACTATTGTCCATGGGTGTTGTCCTGTAGGACTGGTGATGTCGTCTCCATTCCACTTGGCATAGTAACAATTGTCGGTGAGAGAAAAGTAGGGGTCAAAGAAGTATACTGGGATGTGTGTTTTCTCTTGTTCTGTGAGTGGTTGTTGTGTATTCATACACTAAGTTTGTAGGTGGGTGACAGTCCAACTGTCTATGTTCCAGGGGTAATAGACCTTATAGGCAGGGAGCAGAATGGCTCAATCTGGATGATTGGTTCATTGTTGTCGACGGATCCAGTGGTATTCTTCCCAAATACCAAAGTGAGTTAGGATGGTTTTACTTCTCCACAAGAAGTCTTGGAAATACAATGGACTAGTGGTGATCTCAGTTGCTCAGGTAAGAGGTTGGGCAAAGAATAAAGTTTCATGGGTGGGTGTGTCAGTTTTGATATAGGAGGGTACAGTGGTGTTTGAAGACATCAAGTTCTCAAGGGGTTCATGTGGGTAGACTTTGGGTTACTAGGATTGCTTCAGGGAGGTGGCAGTAGATTTCTCTCAGTTGGGTTTCTAGGTATTGTGCTTCGTCACTGCTGGTAGTATGTTGTCTAGGGGTGTCTTGGATACTAGGGAAAACAGGTTTGTTTGGGCTGGATTGGTTAATGCTAGGAATTTGACTAGGGGTTCATCAATGGGTTTGTGCTGCTTGTCTTGGGATTACTGGAGTAGTGTTTGTGGAGGTGAGGGGACAAGTGTTCACTTGAGGACGGTGGTGACATCTTCTTGAGGTACATTGAGAGGAGGCCAGAGTGATTGCCCAGTTTGTGATGGGTTCCAGGTTGATGTTTTACAGGTGCAATTTTCTCAGGTTTTTCGCTTAAAGTTGTGACTTAACACTTTTCAGCAAAAGTAGGTCCTGACAAATTTTCTAAAAATTGTCTATGCTTCCACAGTATGGTAAGTGATTAAGTCCAGGAGCCCACAATATGACATTAGGAGGGGTAGGGGGGGTAGCTGGTCTAAATCTGCAAGTGCAAACTTCATGTGAACACCAACAGGGGTTAGTGCCAATTGGGTTGTTCCAGGTGTCAACTACTGTTGCACCTTCTTCGTCTGTGTCTCCATTATGAAGAGAAACATCGCTATTTTGTGGGGAAACTTCCTCGTCTGGAGGTGGAGGGGAGTATTCAGGACTGGAGGCCCAATCCTGTTCTGTGATTCTGGTGAGTAGGGAAGGCCATCGAGGGGACCTTTGTCCTCTTGCTAGTATGAGTTCTACTAGTTCTGGGTCTTCAGGTTCTCTGGGGGGTTCGAGAAAGGTTCACAGGTTAACTGAGGGTTGATCCAGATTGGTAAAGGTTGTTTCCCAGACTCCGGTGCTGAAGGTGTAGGAGAGTTCCTTTCCTTCTACTATAACGAGGCAAGGTGGGGAGTTACCAACTCTGACTACCCATAGTTCTTGAAAGTTTATTTGTAATTCTCTATAATTGAGGAGGACTCGGTTGATGTATCTTCATGTATGCCCTTCTTCTATTCTTTGAATAAGTTGTTCTCTTCTAGGGGGAATGTGGATGAACCAGAGATAATCGCTCTTAGTCCAGACTAGATATTGGTTGGTTGGTCTATTGGTGGTGGTAATGGCGCCTGAGAGATGCCAATAAAGGAGTTGTTTGTGTGCGTTGTCTACCAAGATAGGGAGGCAGTCGACAAGGGTTTTGTAGGCTTCTCTTCCTAGTATTCTTCCAAAGTCAAAGTTGTAGTGAAACTTGTTAAGGACAGTTGGGGGGTCAGTCCAACAGTCAACATTGTTTAATGCTGATAGGTCAACAAGGGTGGTGGAAGGGTAGTAGCATTCAAGTTGTCATTGCCTGTGATTTTCAAAGTTGGCTTGGGCTAGCGCTAGCCTTTGTCCTTCAGTAAGTAGTTCTGGGGGCACTTAAAACCACTCAGTTTAAGTTCTTAGGATAATAATTGTTACTTACTATTTGCGTTGAGACCCAAAACACTCATTTTAAGTAGTCAAGGCAATTCTTATTGATAAAAGATATGTCCCCTTACTAGCTTCTAGAGGGGATGGGAGTTGGGGTAGGTAGTAATAAAAGAGAAGGGGTCAGCAGGGATACAAGGGGTAAGACAATAAGCAAGTAAGTGGGGGGAGGTGTGAACTAAGTCCTCAAAGAAGTAGCTCTGATGGTAAGCATAAATTTGTCCATTAATGGCGAAGCGCAAGTGTCCATAGGTAGTAACAATCCTCCCGTCCAAAAAGTCCTGGATCTCTAGCGTCACTAGAGAGTCAATGTACCCTGCTCTGTGAATGTTAGTGAGGGGGGTGAAAACACACTGCAAGCCTTCCCTAAAGTCATAGTGAATGGTCCCAAAGGGGGTGTCTGGAGAGGGAAGGTCAAAGATGGCCTTGGAGCAGATGTAAAGGGGGGGGAAGTTGGGGTGTTGAGTAGGATCAATGATGTGGGGGAAGAGGGTGTAAACATGAGGGGGAAGAAGACAGAAGGGGGTGACTGAAGGGAATACAGGGGGGTAGTTTGCAAGAGAGGTAGCAAGGGGAACTTTAGTGAACGGTTCCTGGAGCGTGGTAGAGGCAGGTTGCCAAGATTCTCCTTGAGGAGTGATGATGGCGATGTATAGGTGGGGGTGTTCTCCTTGGTGAAGGAGACAAGAGGGGGCTTGGTAAGCGGTGGCAGCAGGAGGAGGGATATTCTCCTGGTTGGGGTGTGGGACAGGAGGGGCTTGTTCAGCTACCCTTTTGTAGTTAATAGTTAGGGGAGTCTGGGGTGGGGGGTCACAAGGCAGCTGGAGGAGGCGAGGGAGAAGGAGGGCACAGAGGAGTATCAACAGGTAGTGAAGGAGAGGCACAAGGGGTAGTGGCCATGTGGGAAGGGAGAGGGGGACATGGGGTGGGAAGACAAATGGGAGGTGCAGACTCGGTGCATGGTTCAGGGGAAGGAGTGCAAGAGAGCTCAACTATGTTTCCATTGAGGTCTACTATCTCAAGCACTTCTTCATAGAATTGTGCAGTACTGGGGGATGTGGGACAAGGGGAGGGGTGAGGAGTGACTTTGGGGTTGGGGTAATACCAGTTCTGGAGTGACTTCCTGGCTTTCTAAGATGGGTGAAGGGATGACCAGAGGGGAGAAACTTGGAGTGGGGAGAGGAATGTAAGGAGGGTCTGGGAGGTGAGAAGTGGAAGCAACAGGAGAGCAAGTAAAAATGGAATCGAGGGGGCTACCCTGGGAATAATTGTATTCCTGGTAGCTGCAGGAATCTCTGTCCCAATGTCCAAACTGTGAAAAGTTGTAGTCTGAGTCCACTGGAAGAACCCAAGGTCAGCCTGTTAAAGAGACTGTCCAAGTGTGGGGAACTCACTGTCACTTGACAGCAAGGGATACAGTTGGAGGTGATGGTGGGCAAGATAGAGACAGAGAGAATGTCAGAGGGGGCGAAGAGGAGGCATCTTGGCTCGAAGGAAGTAGGAGGCAAGAGGAAGATGTCACAAGTGGACAGTCCCTCAGACTGTCCAATAGATTGAGCTAGCTTATATACTACAAGGGGTGGTCTGTGTGTAGGTTTAGGGCAGGCTTAGGGCCCGTTCACAAGTGCTGCATAATACTGCAGATTGGAACATTCCAGAGGTAACTATTAATATTGTCCAATCAGAATAAAGGATAAGCATGGTACAACTGCGCTGGAGTTGATGACACCATATTGTGTCATAGTGGTGTGATTCCACAGCAACTGCAGAACTTGTAACCAATACATGTGTTTCTTCATGACTTGGTTGACTATTTTCATTGATCAATAAGTGATCAACTGTTGATTGGTACACGTGCTTGTACACATGTGACTTGGAAAGACAGAGTAATCACATGACACATCACGTGATTGTTGGAGAGTGAAATTCAAACTCCGATTCCGGATTTCCCCTTTTAGGAAGTTGATGACATAAGGCTGGTCCGGTCCAGTCTGGTCCTAAGCACCTTGAGTCATGACCAGGTTTATAGGTTTGTGACATTACCCACAAGAACTCCCAGAGAACTTGATGTCTTCAAATGTCACTGTACTCTCTTATACCAAAACCAACACACCCACAAGACTTTATTCTTCACCCAGCCACTTATTAGGGCAACTGAAATCACCACTAACACCCTGTATTTTCAAGACTTCTTGTGGAGAAGTAAAACAATCCTAACCCACTTTGGTGTTTGGGAAGAATATCATTGGATCTGCCAACAACAATGAACAAATCACCCAGATTGTGCCATTTTGCTCCCTGCCCATAAGGTTTACTATCCTTGAAACATAGACAGTTGGACTGTCACCCGCCTGCAAAACTAGTGCATGAATACACAACACCCACTCACAGAACAAGAAAAGACACACATCCCAGTATATTTCTTCGATCCCTATTTTTCCCTCACTGACAACCTTTACTATGCCAAGTGGAAGGAGGAGGATATCACTAGCCCTACAGGACAACACCTGTGGACAAAGGTCACTACTCAACAACAAATCAAATTTCAGGACCTAAAAGAAGCCTTCCCTGGTATTGATAAAGTCAACGATTCAAGTTACAATTCTCTACATGCCACTTTCAAAGGAAAGAAAGTTTGCTGGAATTTTGTAAGTGAACAGTGGATCTATCTGAACAACAAGCCTGTCCACTTCAACACACCTGAAGAATCTGAAACCTCAGATAACGATGTAGAAGAAGTATCACAAATCCTAGAAACTACTACCAAAAAACTCTCAGGTCTACTATCCCAAGTAACTTCTCAACCTTCAACACCCCAGATCTCCCCTAGTACCCTGGGTCCAAGCTGCTTCCCACCAACTCTTCCCCCCCACTGACTTCCATCACCACCCCTAACTGTTTAAGCAACAGCATCCCCACAACCCCCAGTACCTCCCATATCAATCCCACCTACCAGTGTAGCAATGGCAGCACCTCCACCTGCTAAAATCCTTGGAGCAGCACCCAAACCCTTTGATGGAAAGTCCAACAATGCAGAAGCTTTCTGGAATAACCTAGCCAACTACTTCCATTTGAACCAGTCCATCTTCAACACTGACAATAAGAAGATATTAACTGTGCTTACCTACTTTAAAGTAGAAACCCCAGCTGGTGAATGGGCCAAAGATAGGCAAAAGAAAGCCTTAAACCTGATGGCAGGGACCACTGTCACATTTGGAACATGGGCAACATTCAAAACAGATTGTGAAGCACACTTTGTTCCTGCACACTCTGCCATGGAAGCAACCAATAAGATGTACACCCTAAAGATGGGTACTCAACCATTCAATGAGTGGTTCCAAGAATGGTCCACTCATGCCAAACAAAGTGGAGCAAACAAACAAACCCAGATGTATGCATTTCAACAGGCCATTCCAACAGCCTTAAAGATGAAACTTCTTGGAGTTTCTCCCATACCCAACACCTTTGAAACCCTTGTAGACAAGGCATGAGAATTTGACTGCATATATCAAGTCTACACAGGCCATGCCATCAACCAGTACAACAAAACCCATAAACCCACCTCAGGGCACACAGTCCTAGCTGAGGATGACAGTGTAAATGTGAACACCTCCTCATCACACACCACTAAACCTAGAGGGAAGCTTACAAAAGAAGAACAAGAGCATCATTTCAAGAATAAGCTTTGCCTATACTGTGGCAAACCAGGCCATATCCTCAAAGAATGTCATGCCAAGACAGCAGCTATGAAGGCAAAGGGAGGCCAACCAAACCACAATGCTAGGGCACATGGCACCTTTGTTGATGAAGCTAGCCAAGAGGAAGCACTTGCTGACCACCCAGCAAACATAGGAGCAGTATATTGAGAGATACTCCCATTTGACCCAGATGCACATCCACATTTGGTACCTATTAATGAGGATTTTAAGGCTCTTCCATCATAGCACTGTCGATTGGAAGTATTAGTGCCAGTAGCATTGTATATGGCCTTTCCTTACTAGATATGCTCAGAGCCAAGCCTGTACCTGTAGAAACAATTTGGAATAGGAGAGCTCCTTCAATTGTTCTCAGAGTTACACTGGTAGGAAAGAAGACTGGCAAAGAAATCAGTGCCTGTGCCCTGTTGGACAGTGGCACAGAGGGCATTATCATGGATGATGGGTTTGTGCAAGCAAACAACCTAATAATGAGGACACTAATCAAACCCCTACCAGTTAGAAATGTGGATGGGTCACCTAACAAGACAGGCTCCATTAAGTATACAATGATCCAAAAACTATGGATCAGAACAACAGACAACAATTACCATGATGAAACAGTAGAACTCTATGCCACCACCTTAGGGGAGCACAACATAATCCTAGGAACAGATTGGCTCCAAGCACATAACCTGGAAATTGATTGGCATCAACCAAGAATAGCCTTTACAAGATGCCCAAAAACCTGCACCTTGTCTTCTTCAGCTGTTGTCATCTCTTCACAAATACCACAGACATGAAACACAACTATTAATATCCTTGAATTGGGACCAAATCAAGCAAATGAAGCCTACCTCCCCATAATTGAAGAGATTGAACCTATGGAACAAACATTTACCCAAGATGCCTATAAACCTTGGCTGTGGAGCCACAGCTTTAACAAGTACAATCACCTTGCAATTCAAGCAAAAATAACTACAAGTACCAAAATAGCAGCACAAACTGCACCAAAGCCTTCCACTGACCACATCCCAAGTCACTTTCAATGTTACACTAAAGTATTCAGTGAAACTGCTTCCCACCAACTCCTCAAACACCAGCCTTGGGATCATGCAATTGATCTCAAACCAGGAGCCACTATGAAAAATTGTGGCATTTATTGACTTACGCCCAAAGAATCTGAAGCCCTTAATGAATATGTCAACAAATATGTCTCTAAACACCTGCAAAAAGGCTACATTCACCAATCCAAATCCCCCATGGCCTCCCCCTTTTTCTTTGTTGATAAAAAAGATGGTAAACTCCGACCAGTACAAGACTACTGTGCCCTTAACAATATTACCATCAAGAATGCAGTGCCTCTTCCCCTCATCCCTGAGCTTATCAACAAACTTCATGGGGCACACTACTTTACCAAACTAGATATTCATTGGGGATATAATAATATCTGCATCTGCAAAGGTGATGAATACAAGGCAGCCTTCAAAATATCCTTAGGCCTTTTCAAACCTACAGTAATGACATTTGGCCTCTGCAATGCCCCTGCAACCTTCCAAACATTCATGAACCAGATCTTTAAGTCCTTGATTAATGGAGGACATGTAGTGGTCTACCTCAATGACATCTTGATCTTTACAGAAGATATCTCCTCCCTTACAGCATTGATGCACAACATGCTTCAATGACTAGAACACCATGACCTCTACCTAAAACCAGAGAAATGTACCTTTGCACAAACCTCAGTCAAATACCTTGGAATTGTCATTTCTGATGGTCAAGTTTCTATGGACCCTGCAAAGGTTGCAGGCATTACCCAATGGCCCACCCCATGCACTGTTAAACAGGTGCAAGCCTTCCTAGGCTTCTGCAACTTCTATCAATGTTTTATCAAGGACTATTCCACTATTGCCCACCCCCTATTTGACCTAACCAAGAAGGATGTTCCCTTTTCCTGGGATACTATGGCAGAACATGCCTTCCACACCTTGATCCAATGCTTCACAGAAGCTCCTGTTCTGGCCCTGCCCAACCATTCCAAGCCCTTCTGACTCATTACCAACACAAGTGACTTTGCCACTGGCACCATCCTCAAACAACCTGATGCATTACAACTTTGGCACCCTGTTGCCTTCCTATCAAAATCCCTCCTTTTTGCTGAACATCACTATGAAATCTGTGACAAGGAGCTCCTCGCCATCATCCATGCCCTTTATGCCTTCCATCACTACCCAGAGGGACAGGATGACATCACAGAAATCTGGTCTGACCATGGCAACCTTGTCTATTTCACCACAAAACAAAAGCTCTCTCATCATCAGGCCTGATGGGCCCTATTCCTCTCTCACTTCCAGTTCATCATCATCCACAAGCCTGGCACACAGAATAAATCCAATGTGCTGTCTTGGCATCCAGACCATAAAAAGGGGATAGCAGATGAAGATAAAAAACAAGTACTCCTGGATACAAAATATTTTTCCATCAATGCAGTACAAAGAACTGCAGTAACCATTCAAGGGAACACCACCCTCTGACAACGCATCAGGGACACACAAACATACAACAAGTCAGTATGGCCTTAAAATCCCTCTTAAAGAATGGCCCTCAATCCCTAGCTAAGGGCCTAGAAGAGTGGAACTTAGAAGATGGCATTATCTTGTTCAAAGGTCAAGTTTACATTCCAAAAGATGACAACCTATGAAGAGATATTGTCAAAACATATCACAATCACATTGCCACAGGACACCCAGGATGATGGAAGACCTATGAGTTGATATCTCAGGACTTCTGGTGGCCAGGAATATCAACATTTGTTGAGACCTACATTGATGGATGCACCACATGTCAAGCCACTAAAATCAAACCATGTACCCAAGTACCTTTACAACCAAATGCAATACCTGAAGAAATATGGGGAACCATCACAATGGACTTTATCACTGACCTTCCCCTATCTCACAACTATGATTCACTATTTGTAGTGGTTGATCGACTCAGCAAAGCAGTAGTCATTTCCCTTTGCAACAAAACTATTACTGCAGATGAAACAGCCCAACTTTACCTTGAAAATGTCTGGAGATGTACTGGCCTACCCCAACAAGTCATATCCAACAGATGTTATGATCCAACACTTCAGACCTCAGTTACAGTATGTTTCCACCTTGCTCTTCCCCTTTTGTACTATACCTTGTTACCAAAGGAGCTACTGCTACTAGCGGTGCTGTTTCCTTGATCTGAATATCTCCTTATCCCACTTGGTCTCTTTGATATTGTGTGGACTTGTGTTCATGTTGTTTGGAACCTCATCTTATATAAACCTGCACTATAGACTGTAGGAAGCCAGACTTGGCTTTGTTTGCAATCTAGCAACCTTGCCTCCATACTTTGGTGTGACCTTGCTCTATCCCCTCTTCTTGTGCATCCCCTACTTCAGTCCTGAACCAGGACACCTCAATGATGAACAGCACACAAGGAGGACATACTCACAGTGACAAGAAGACTGTGGTGAGATAAGTCAGGGTGGCTGGAAGCAGCAACAGGGAAGTCTAGCAGAGTGAAGCAGAGGTGAAGTCTGGCACACAAGCGGTGAGAACTGATGTTATACATTGAAGAGTGGGGAACATACCTGGCACACAAGCAGTGAGAACTGATGTGGACCAGGAGCGTACATGGTACACTACTTATACTGTTTACAGGAGTGACACTACTACAAGGGTTGTAACATAAAGTCACATAGTACAAGAGACATTGTTCTACATGTGGACAAAAGGAATGTACAAATGGAGAGCAAGGAGCGTAAGAACAAGGAAAGTCCAGACTAAGATGATATCATAGTGACATCACAATAAGGATATATCTAAAGAGAGAACAAAGGTGTAGTACAATGACAGTTCTAGAGGAGTCTGCATGATGTCATGGTACAGTGATGTCATAGATAAGAAAATACAAGGTGTCCAAGATTGTACAGATCAAATCTAATCTAAAGCGGTCCTAATTAATCTACAGCAGTCCATATCTGTAAGTCCGGTCCGTTAGAGCCGCTAAGTGCGCAAGGGTCACTTATCAACACTCGAAGTCTTTGCAGTTGAACTATATCAATGTGTCACACCTGTTAGACTCTGTGCACTAGCAAGATCAAGTGTAGAGAAGTGTTACACACTTTGGGTGAGGAGCACTTGTTGATAAGTGACCCTTGCACACTTAGCAGCTCATACGGACCGGACTTGCAGCATGGACTGCTTTAGATTAGATATACAGGACTTGTAGATTAAATATTGATCTATACAATCTCAGACACCTTGTATTTACTTATCTATGACATCACTATACCATGACATCATGCAGACTCCTCTAGAACTGTCATTGTACTATGCCTTTGTTCTTTCTTTAGCTTTATCTTTATTGTGATGTCATTATGATATCATTTCAGTCTGGACTTTCTTTGTTTTCATGCTCCTTGTTCTCCATCTGTACATTCCTTTTGTCTACATGTAGAACAATGTCCCTTATACTATGTGACTCTATGTTACCTCCTTGTACTAGTGTCACACTTGTAAACAGTATAAGTAGTGTACCATGTATGCTCCTGGTCCACATCAGTTCTCACTGCTTGTGTGCTAGACTATCATCTTGCTTTACACTGCTTGACTTCCCTGTTGCTGCTTCCAGCCACTCCTCATATCTCACCACAGAACACTTTGTCCCTCTGTGAGTATGTCCTTTTAGTGTGCTGTTCATCAGCCCTATCTTACAGAGTAGTGCTGCACCTTGTGCCACACCCTTGCCACTTGTATTTCATAGCAATAAGACAACAGACATCTTTGCTTGATACTTGTGTGATCCAGAACTTTCAGAACCCACACCCATGCTAGGGCATAACAACAGAGGCCCTCAGTTCACATCAAAAGTTATGAAAGAAGTCTGGAGCAAACTGGGAGTTAAATCCACTATGTCCACAGCCTTCCACCCACAAACCAATGGAGAAACTAAATGTGTCAATCAAGAACTTGAACAATATCTCTGCATCTTCTGCAACTTTCAACAAGATAATTGGGTAGACCTGATTCCATTCATGGAGTTTGCACATAATGCCTGACAACATAGCATGACTCACAAGTCACCCTTTGAGGTGTGGTATGGGTACAAACCCAAGTTCATTCCCCCCATCCACTTCACCACCAAAATACCCACAGCCAAGGAAAGACTAGACACACTAAACCAAATCCACTCAGAAGTTACCGCAGCTCTTAAAGTAGCAGCAGAAGTAATGAGGAGTTCAAAGACATCTACCCCCTCTCATGAATTCAAAGCAGGTGACCTAGTCTGGCTGGAAGGAACCAATGTCATGATTAGCCATCCAGCTGTGTCTTTCAGGGGTTTACAGTCTGACTCAAGTTAAGAGTGGAGGATTAGATACTTGGTGAGCAAGTGAGAGGAAGTCAACTATGGCTGAAATTCAGACTAAGAGTAGAAAAGCTTTGGACAACTCTACTACACTTGTTAAGTACTTGTACAAACTGTTATTTTTGTGACTATTTTCTGGGAGATCATAAGACAAACAATGAGTTGGCATAGTGTGGTGAACTCACTGTCACTTGACAGTGAGGGATATGGCTGAAGACGATGGCAGGCAAGGTAGAGATGGAGAGAGTGTCGAAGGGGGTGAAGAGGAGGCATCTTGGCTCAAAGGAAGTAGTGGCACACAGGAGTGGGGCACTCGGAGGAACTAAGAGGCAAGAGGGAAGATGTCACAAGTGGACAGTCTGAGGGACTGTCTGATAGATTGCGCTAGCTTATATACTACAGGGGGTGGTCTGTGCGTAGATTTAGGGCAGGCATAGGGCCTGTCCACAAGTGCTGCACAATACTGCAGATTGGAACATTCCAGAGACTAGTTATTAATACTGTCCAATCAGAATAAAGGATAAGCATGGTACAACTGCGCCACAGTCGATGATGCCATATTGTGCCATAGTGGCGTGATTCCACAGCAGCTGCAGAACCTGTGATAAGAACACGTGTTCCTTGTGACTTGGTTGATTATCTTTGTAAATTGATAAATGATCAACTGTTGATTGATACATGTGCAGGTATGCATGTGACTTGGAAAGATAGGGTAATCATGTGACACATCACGTGACTGTTGGAGAGCGAAATTCAAACTCCGATTTCGGATTTCCCCTTTAGGAAGCTGATGACATAAGCCCAGTCCGGTCCTAAGCGCCTTGAGTCACAACCAGGTTTATAGGTTCATGACAGTATCCCCTTTTTAACGTCATGCTATTCCACTAGCACTAGTTGACTTTGGTTTAGGGGCACTGGGGTTGGCCTTGTGAAATTGACTAACAAGGTCTTGTGCATGGGTCATTTGGGAGGAGGGGAGCCAGGAGTTTTCAGAGTCAGGATACCCCTTCCACTTGATCAAGTAGAGTATGCCCTTCTTGTTAGGCGATACCTTGGATTGCAAGACCCTTTCAACTTTGTAGTGTTCATCTTCCCCTTGGATGATTTCAGGGGGTGGTCTGGTGAAGTTGGGGCCATGCGTAGTGTTTTCTTTGTATGGAGAGATCAAGGAGTTGTGGAAGACTGGGTGAATGCACCATGTCTTTGGGAGTTGAAGTTTGCAATTGACTCCCCAGGTGGAAATAACTTTAAAGGGGCCATGGTGTCGTGGGGCAAGCTTAGCTTTAGGGTGGGTAGTATGGATGTTGGTCCCTTCCAGCCAGACTAGATCGCCTATCTTGAATTCATGAGAGGGGGTAGGTGTTTTTGACTCTCTCATTACTTCTGCTGCTACCTTAAGGGCTGCGGTAACTTCAGAGTGGATTTGGTTTAGTGTGTTTAGTCTTTCTTCAGCTGCGGGTATTTTGGTGGTGAAATGGGTAGGGGGAATGAACTCTGGTTGGTATCCATACCAAACCTCGAAGGGTGATTTGTGGGTTGTGCTATGTTGTCAGGCATTGTGTGCAAATTCCATGAATGGGATTAGGTCCACCCAATTGTCTTGTTGGAAATTGCAGAAGACGCGAAGGTATTGTTCAAGTTCTTGGTTGACATGCTCAGTTTCTCCATCAGTTTGTGGGTGGAAAGCGGTGGATAGTGTGGATTTGACTCCGAGTTTGTTCCAGATTTCTTGCATGACTTTTGATGCAAATTGAGGGCCTCTGTCAGATATGACTTGTCGAGGTAGGCTGGTACGTCTCCAGACATTCTCTAAGTAGAGTTGGGCTGTTTCGTCTGCAGTGATGGTTTTGTTGCAAGGGGAAATGACTATAGCTTTGCTGAGTTGATCAACCACTACAAATAGTGAATCGTAGTTGTGGGATAGGGGAAGGTCAGTGATAAAGTCCATTGTGATGGTTCCCCATATTTCTTCAGGTATAGCGTTTGGTTGTAGGGGTACTCGGGTACATGGTTTGATTTTAGTGGCTTGGCATATGGCACAACCATCAACATAGGTTTTAACAAAGGTTGATATGCCTGGCCACCAGAAGTCTCGGGATATTAACTCATAGGTCTTCCATTGTCCAGGGTGTCCTGTGGTGATGTGGTCGTGGTATGTTTTAACAATGTCTCTTCATAGGTTGTCATCTTTTGGAACGTAGACTTGTCCTTTGAACAAGATAATGCCATCTTCTAAGTTCCACTCTTCTAGACCTCTAGCTAAGGATCGAGGGCCATTTTTTAGAAGGGATTCTAGGGCCATGCTGACTTCCTTGTTGTAGGTCTGGGTGTTTTTGATACGCTGCCAGAGGGTGGTATCTCCTTGAATGGTTACTGCAGTTCTTTGTACTGCGTTGATGGAAAAATATTTGGTGTCCAGGAGTACTCGCTTTTCATCTTCATCTGCTATCCCCTGTTTATGATCTGGACGCCGAGACAGGGCATCAGATTTATTCTGTGTTCCAGGTTTGTGGATGATGATGAATTGGAAGCAAGAAAGGAATAAGGCCCATCGGGCCTGACGACAAGAGAGCTTTTGCTTCGTGGTGAAATAGACAAGGTTGCTGTGGTCAGACCAGATTTCGGTAACGTCATCGCGGCCCTCCAGGTAGTGTCGAAAGGTGTGAAGGGCATGGATAATGGCAAGCAGCTCCTTGTTGCAGATTTCGTAATGTCGCTCAGCAGGAAGGAGGGATTTTGAAAGAAAGGCAACAGGGTGCCAACGTTGCAAGGCATCGGGTTGCTCAAGAATGGCACTGGTAGCAAAATCACTTGCATCGGTGATGAGGTGGAAAGGTTTGGAGTGGTCAGGCAGGGCAAGGACAGGAGCCTCAGTGAAGCAGTGGATCAAGGTGTGGAAAGCACTTTCTGCTGTGGTATCCCAAGAAAAGGGGACATCCTTCTTGGTTAAGTTAAACAGCAGGCAGGCAATAGTCGAGTAGTCTTTAATGAAGCGTCAGTAGAAGTTGCAAAAGCCTAGGAAGGCTTGTACTTGTTTAATAGTGTGTGGGGTGGGCCATTGGGTAATCCCTGCAACTTTAGCAGGGTCCATAGAAACTTGGCCATTGGAAATGACGATTCCGAGGTACTCAATGGAGGTTTGTGTGAAGGTGCACTTTTCAGGTTTTAGGTAGAGGTCATGGCATTCTAGTCGTTGAAGCACATCGTGTGTCAATACCATAAGGGAGGAGATATCTTCTGTGAAGATCAAAATGTCATCAAGGTAGACCACAATGTGTCCACCATTGATCAAGGATTCGAAGATTTGGTTCATGAATGTCTGGAAGGTGGCAGGGGCATTGCAGAGGCCGAAGGTCATTACTGTGGGTTCAAAAAGTCCAAAAGATGTTTTGAAGGCTGCCTTGTATTCATTGCCTTCACAGATGCGGATATTGTTGTAACCCCAACAAATATCCAGTTTGGTGAAGTAACAAGCACCATGAAGTTTGTCAATGAGTTCAGGGATAAGGGGGAGGGGTGCTGCATTTTTGATGGTTATATCATTGAGGGCACGGTAGTCTTGCACAGGTTGGAGTTTGCCATCCTTCTTGTCGATGAAAAAGAAGGGGGAAGCCATGGGTGACTTAGATGGTCAAATGTAACCTTTCTTTAGGTGTTCAGAAATATACTCTTTGAGGGCATCAGATTCTTTTGGTGTAAGTCAATAAATGCCACAATTCTTCATAGTGGCTCCTGGTTTGAGATCAATTGCGTGATCCCAAGGTTGGTGTTGGGGTAGTCGGTGGGACACAGTTTCACTAAATACTTTAGTGTATCATTGGAAATGACTGGGGATGTGGTCAGTGGAAGGCTTGGGTGCAGTATGTGCTGCTATCTTGGTGCTTGTAGTTATTTTTGCTCGAATTGCCAGGTGATCATACTTGGCAAAGCTGTGGATCCACAGCCAGGGTTCGCAGGCATCTTGGATGAAGGCAGGTTCTAGAGGTTCATTTTCCTCATTTGTGGGGAGACAGGTTTCTTGGTTATGGTCAAGTTCCAGGATGTTAATAGTTGTGTGTCGCGTTTGTGGCATCCTTGAAGAGATGATGACTGCAGAGGAGGATAAGGTGCAGGTTTTCGGGCATCTGGTGAAGGCTATTCTTGGTTGAAGCCAATCAATTTCTGGGTTATGTGCTTGGAGCCAATCTGTTCCTAAGATTATATTATGCTCTCCTAGAGTAGTTGTGTAAAGTTCCACAGTTTCATCATGGTAGTTATTGTCAGAAGTTCTGATCTGTAGCCTTTGGATCGTTGTATACCTAACAGATCCCATCTTGTTGGGAGACCCATCCATGTTTCTAACTGGTAAGGGTTTAATTAGTGTCCTCATTGTTAGGTTGTTTGCTCGTGCAAACCCATCATCCACGATGATGCCCTCCGCACTGCTGTCCAACAGGGCATGGGCACTGATTTCCTTGCCAGACTTCTTTCCTACTAGTGTAACTCTGAGAACAATTGAAGGAGCTCTCCTATTCCAAATTGTTTCTACAGGTACATGCTCGGCTCCAAGTGTCTCTAGTAAGGAAAGGCCATGTACAATGCTACTGGCATGAATACTTCCAATCGACAGTGCTACGATGGAAGAGCCTAAAAATCCTCATTTATAGGCACCGAACGTGGATGTGTGTCCGGGTCAAAAGGGAGTAAATCTCAATATATCGCTCCGATGTTTGCTGGGTGGTCAGCAGGTGCTTCCTCCTGACTTGGTTCATCAACAAAGGCGCCGCGTGCTCTGGCGTTGTTGTTGGATTGGCCTCCTTTGGCCTTCATGGCTGCTGTTTTGGCGTGATATTCTTTAAGTATGTGGCCTGGCTTGCCACAGTACAGGCAAAGCTTATTCTTGAAGCGATACTCTCGCTCTTCCTTAGTAAGCTTGGCTCTTGGCTTGGTGGTGTGTGATGAGGAGGTGTTGACGTTTACGCCATTGTCCTCAGCTAGGATAGCTTGCCCTGCAGTGGGCTTATGGGTCTTATTAAACTGGTTAATGGTGTGGCCAGCGTAAATTCGATATGCACGATTGAATTCTCTTGCTTTCTCAACAAGGGTGTCGAAGGTGGTAGGGATGGGGGATATTCCAAGCAGCTTCATGTTTAGGGCTGGTGGAATAGCTTGCTGGAAGGCATACATCTGGGTCTGCTCGTTTGCACCACTTCATTTAGCATGGGTAGACCATTCTTGGAACCATTCATTGAAAGGTTGGGTTCCCATCTTTAGGGAATACATTTTGTTGGTGGATTCCATGGCAGTGTGTCTAGGGACAAAGTGTGCATCAAAGTCGGTTTTGAACTGTGCCCAGGTGCCAAAGGTGATTGCCGCACCGCCGGTTGGGTTTAAGGCTTTCTTTTGCCTATCCTGAGCCCATTCTCCGGCCGAAGTTCCAACCTTGAAGTAGGTGAGGGCAGTAGATATCTTTTTATCATCAGTGTTAAAGATATCCTGGTTTAGGTGGAAGTAGTTGGCAAGGTTGTTCCAAAAGGCCTCAGCATTGTTGGGCTTCCCATCAAAGGGTTCAGGCACTGCACCTAAGATTTTTGCAGGTGCGGGTGCCACCATTGCAGTGCTTGCAGGGGGAACAGATAAAGGGGGTGCTGAGGAAGAGGCTTGAACCATTAAGGGTGGTGATGGGAGTCAGTGTGGGGGAACTACTGTAGGAAGACGGCTTGGGCCGGAGGTACTAGGGGAAATCTGGGGTGTTGAGGGTTGGGAGGTTACTTGGGAGAGTAGACCAGAGAGTTTCTTGGTAGTAGTATCTAGAATTTGTGACACTTCTTCTGTGTCACTGTCTGAATCTTCAGATTTGTTAGGTGTGTTGAAGTGGACTGGTTTGTTGTTTAGGTAGATCCACTGTTCGTTCACAAAGTTCCAACGAACATTCTTTCCCTTGAAGGTGGCGTGTAGAGAATTGTAACTTAGGTTCTCAACTTTGTCAATACCGGGAAAGGCTTCTTTTAGGTCTTGAAAAACGATTTGGTGCTGGGTGGCAACTATTGTCCACGGGTGTTTTCCTGTGGGACTAGAGATATCCTCTTCTTTCCACTTGGCCTAGTAAAGGTTGTCGGTGAGAGAGAAATAGGGGTCGAAGAAGTATACTGGAACATGGGCCTTTTCTTGTTCCGTGAGAGGTCATTGTGTATTCATACACTAGGACTGCAGATGGGTGACAGTCCAACTGTCTATGTTCCAAGGGTAATAAACCTTATAGGCAGGGAGTAAGATGGCACGGTCTGGGTGGTTGGTCCTTTGTTGTCGACGGATCCAATGGTATTCTTCCCAAATACTGAAATGGGTTAGGATGGTTTTACTTCTCCACAAGAAGTCTTGAAAGTATAAGGGGCTGGTGGTGATTTCAGTTGCCCTAGTGAGCGGTTGAGCAAAGAACAAGGTTTCGTTGGTGTGTCAGTTTTGGTAAAGGAGGGTGCAATGGCGCTTGAAGACGTCGAGTTCCCTGGGGGTTCGTGTTGGTAAACTTTTGGTTACTAGGATTGCCTCAGGGAGGTGACAGTAAATTTCCCTGGGTTGGGTTTCTAGGTATTGTGCTTCGTCACTACTAGTGGTATGTTGTCTAGGGGTTTCTTGGATACTAGGGAACACTGGTTCGTCTTGACTGGATTGGTTAATGCTAGGGAACTGTCTAGGGGTTCATTGATGGGTGCATGCCACTTGTTTGGGGATTACTGGGGTAGTGTTTGTGGAGGTAAGGGGATGGGTGTCTACTTGGGGACGGTGATGATGCCTTCTTGTAGTGCATTGAGAGGATGCCAGGGTGACTGCCCAATTTGTGATGGGTTCCAGGTTGATGTTTTATGGGTATAATTTTCTCGGGTTTTCGCTTAAAGTTGTGACTTAACACTTTTCAGCAAAAGTAGGTCCTGACAAAATTTCTAAAAATCGTCTACACTTCCTTGGTATGGTAAGTAATTAAGTCCAGGAGCCCACAATACAACGTTAGGAGGGGTAGGGGGAGTAGCTGGTCTAAATCCACAAGTGCAGACTTTGTTTGAACACCAACATGGGCTGATGTTGACTGGGTTATTTCAAGTGTCCACTGCTGTTGCACCTTCTTCGTCAGTGTCTCCGTTATGGAGAGAGATGTTGCTGCTTTGTGGAGAGGGTACTTTGTCTGGAGGTGGGGGGGAATATTCAGGGCTGGGGGTTGAAGGAACTAGGGGTTCAAAGCTTGGTCCTGCTTCTGCGATTCGAGCGAGTAGAGCAATGGACCGTGGTCGTTCAGAAGCTCTTCCTCCTCTGGCCTGTATGAGTTCTACTAGTTCTGGGTTGTCGGGTTCTCTGGGGGGTTCGAGGAATGTTTGTGGGTTTACTGGTGGTTGGTCTGGGTTGGGGAATGTTGTTTCCCAAACTCTGGTGTTGAAGATGTAGGAAAACTCTTTTCCTTCAACAATAACAAGTTGAGGTGGGGAGTCACCGACTCTAACCACCTGGAGTTCTTGAAAGTTGATTTGTAGTTCTCTGTAGTTGAGGAGAACCCGGTTGAAGTACCGTTTGGTATGCCCTGCTTCTATGCTTCTAATAAGTCGTTCTCTTCGGGGCGGAATGTGAATAAACCAGAGGAAGTCGCTCTTGGTCCAAGCTAGGTATTGATCTGCTGGTCTGTTGTTGGTGGTAATGGCGCCTGAAAGGTGCCAGTAGAGAAGTTGCTCGTGGGTGTCGTCTACTAGGATAGGGAGACAGTCGATAAGGGTTTCGTAGCCTTCCTCACTTAGTATTCTTCCAAAGTTGAAGCTATAGTGAAATTTGTTAAGGACAGTGGGGGGGTCGGTCCAGCAGTCGATGTTATTTAAGCTTGTTAGGTTGACGAGGGCAGTAGAGGGGTAGTAACGTTCTAGTTGTTGTTGTCTGTGGGACTCGAAGTTGGCCTGGGTTAGCGCTAGCCTCTGAGCTTCAGTAAGTTGTTCTGGGGGCACTTAAACCACTTGGTTTGGGACCTTTAGATAGTAACGATTTACTTACTATTTGCATTGAGACTTAAAACACTCATTTTAAGCAGTCAAGCCAAAATATTTTTTTTTGTGTTGAAAAGTACATTCCCCCTACTAACTTCTAAAGGGGTTGGGAGTCGGGATAAGCAGTAATGAAGGAGAAGGGGTCGGCAGGGATACGAGGGGTGAGACAATAAGCAAGTAAATGGGGGGAGGCGCGAACTAAGTCCTCAAAGAAGTATCCCTGATGGTAAGCATAGATTTGTCTGTTAATAGCAAAACGCAGATGTCTGTAGGTAGTAACAATTCTCCCGTCCAAGAAATCCTGGATCTCTAGGGTTACTAGAGAGTCAATGTACCTGGCCCTATGGATGTTAGTGAGGGGGGCAAAGACACATTGCAGGCCTTCCCTGAAGTCGTAGCGAACTGTTCCGAAGGGGGTGTCAGGGGAGGGGAGGTCATAAATGGCCTTGGAACAGATGTACAAGGGGGGGAAATTGGGGTGTTGAGTGGGATCAACAATACGGGGGAAGAGAGTGTAGACATGAGGGGGAAGAAGATGAAAGGGGTTGACGGAAGGGAAAACTGGGGGGTAATTGGCGAGGGTGGTTGCGAGGGGAACTTTAGTGGTCAGTTCCCAAAGTGTGGTAGAGGTGGGCCACCAAGACTCTCCTTGAGGGGTGATGACAGCAATATAGAGGTGGGGATGTTCTCCCTGGTGGAGAAGGCAAGGGGGGGCTTGATAGGCAGCGGCGGCGGCAGGAGGGATATTCTCCTGGTTGGGGTGTGGGACAGGAGGGGCCTGTTCTGCTACCCTCTCATAGTTAATAGGGGAGTCAGGGGTGGGGGGGCACAAGGCAACTGGAGGAGGCAAGGGAGAAGGAGGGTGCAGAGGAGTATTAACAGGTAGTGAAGGAGAGGCATGAGGGGTAGTTGCCGCATGGGAAGGGAGAGGGGGACGAGGTGTGGGAAGACGAATGGGGGGTGCAGACTCGGCGCGTGGTTCAGGGGAAGGAGTGCGAGAGAGCTCAACTATGTTTCCATTGAGGTCTACTATCTCAAGCACTTCTTCATAAAATTGTGCGGTACTGGGTGAGACAGAATGAGGGGAGGGATGAGGGGTGGCTTCAGGGTCAGGGTAAACTAACTCTGGGGTGACTTCCCAACTTTCTAGGATGGGTGAAGGAATGACAGGGGGGGAGAAGCTTGGAGTAGGAAGAGGAATGTAAGGGGGATCTGGGAGACGAGAGGTGGATGCAACAGGAGAGCGAGTAAAGATGGAATCGAGGGGGCTACCCTGGAAATGATTGTATTCCTGGTAGCTGCAGGAATCTCTGTCCCAATGTCCAAACTGTGAAAAGTTGTAGTCTGAATCCACTGGAAAAGCCCGAGGTCAGTCTATTAAAGAGACTGTCCAAGTGTGGTGAACTCACTGTCACTCGACAGCGAGGGATGAGGTTGAAGATGATGGCAGGCAAGATAGAGACAGAGAGAACATCGAAGGGGGCAAAGAGGAGGCATCTTGGCTCGGAGGAGGTAGTGGTGCACAGGGAGTGGGGCACTCGGAGGAACTAAGAGGCAAGAGGGAAGATGTCACAAGTGGACAGTCTGAGGGACTGTCCGATAGATTGCGCTAGCTTATATACTACAGGGGATGGTCTGTGTGTAGATTTAGGGCAGGCATAGGGCCTGTCCACAAGTGCTGCGCAATACTGCGGATTGGAACATTCCAGAGACTAGTTATTAATACTGTCCAATCAGAATAAAGGATAAGCATGGTACAACTGCACCGCAGTCGATGATGCCATATTGCGCCATAGTGGCATGATTCCACAGCAGCTGCAGAACCCGTGATAAGAACACGTGTTCCTTGTGACTTGGTTGATTATCTTCGTTGATCGATAAATGATCAACCATTGATTGATACACGTGCACATGTACATGTGACTTGGAAAGACAGAGTAATCACATGACACATCACATGACTGTCAGAGAGCGAAATTCAAACTCCGATTTCGGATTTCCCCTTTAGGAAGCTGATGACATAAGCCCGGTCCGGTCCGGTCCTAAGCGCCTTGAGTCACGACCAGGTTTATAGGTTCATGACACCTGCCTCCCAAATGACCCACATGCAAGACCTTGTCCACCAATTTCACAAGGCCAACCCCAGTGCCTCTAAGCTCAAACAAACTAGTGCTAGTGGAATAGCACAATGATAAAAAGGGGATACTGTCATGAACCTATAAACCTGGTTGTGACTCAAGGCACTTAGGACCAGACTGGACTGGACTGGCCTTATGTCATCAACTTCCTAAAAGGGGAAATCCGGAATCGGAGTTTGAATTTCACTCTCCAATGATCATGTGATGCATCATGTGATTACTCTGTCTTTCCAAGTCACATGTGTATGAGCACGTGTACCAATCAACAGTTGATCATTTATTGATCAACAAAGATAGTCAACCAAGTCATGAAGAAACATGTGTATTGGTCACGAGTTCCGCAGCTGCTGCAGAATCACACCACTATGACACAATATGGTGTCATTGACTGCAGCACAGTTGTACCATGCTTATCCTTTATTCTGATTGGACAATATTAATAGTTACCTCTGGAATGTTCCAATCTGCAGTATTATGCAGCACTTGTGAACGGGCCCTAAGCCTGCCCTAAACCTACACACAGACCACCCCTTGTAGTATATAAGCTAGCTCAATCTATTGGACAGTCCCTCAGACTGTCCACTTGTGACATCTTCCTCTTGCCTCCTAGTTCCTTTGAGTGCCCCACTCTTCGTGCCCCACTACTTCCTTTGAGCCAAGATGCCTCCTCTTCACCCCCTCTGACATTCTCTCCATGTTACGCTCCACTGGCATGAGTCCAACTTGGACACGAAATAGGCGTAGTTGACTTGGCGGATATCAGGTGAATGGGGATCATGTGTCAACCCAACGCAGGCTGAACAGGGGCACTTCTGGCACATGCTGCAGCTAATGTAAAGAAGTACTATCCCTTGGTGGATAGAAGCAGAGGTACTCTTGGTCTAAGACCAAGGCAGACAATAGAGGAGTCAGAAAGGGGTGGATTGAAGAAGACCAAGATGGGGACTCTTGGTCTTCCAAGACAACTACTTATACAGGTACGTGCAGGCTTTAAAGCACCGCTGGAATAGTAAAGAACCAATAGCGTAACTAGCTTGAACCCTAGTACAGCTATCCTACAAATGAGTTATACATGAGTTCACAATCATGTGTAAACTACTATGCTGACTGATGTGAAGTAAGAGTCCATGACTAATATCGAGTCGGACCGTAGTCATAACTGGTCATGAGTCACAATCCATAACACTCCATCTCTATCTTGCCCACCATTGCCTCCAACCATATCCCTTGCTGTTGAGTGACAGTGAGTTCCCCACAGGTAAGCTTTTGGTTACTAGGATTGCTTCAGGGAGGTGGCAGTAAATTTCTCTTGGTTGGGTTTCTAGGTATTATGCTTTGTCACTGCTGGTGGTGTGTTGCCTAGGGATGTCTTGGATACTAGGGAAAACAGGCTTGCTTGGGCTGGATTGGTTGATGCTGGGAGCAGGAATTCAGCTAGTGGTGCATTGTTGGGCTCTTGCTGCTTGTCTTGGAGCTACTGGGGTGGTGTTTGTGGAAACAAGGGGACGGGTGTCCCCTTGAGGATGGTGGTGATGTCTTCTTGTGGTGTGGTGAGAAGATGCCAGGGTGACTGCCTAGTTGGTGATGGGTTCCAGGTTGGTTTTTACAGGTGTAATTTTCTTGGGTTTTCACTTAAAGTTGCAACTTAACACTTTTCAGCAAAAGTAGGTCCCAACAAAATTTCTGAAGGTTGTCTACACTTTCACAGTATGGTAGGTAATTAAGTCCAGGGGCCCACAATACAACCTTAGGAGGGGTAGGGGGAGTGTTTGGTCTAAATCCACAAGTGCAGACTTCATTTGAACACCAGCAGGGGTAGACGTTAATTGGGTTATTCCAACTGTCAATTACTGTTGTTTCTTCTCTGTCTATATCTCCATTATAGAGGGAAATGTCACTGTCCTGGAGGGAAACTTCTTTGTCTGGTGGTGGAGGGGAATATGTGGAATTTTCAGGGGTACTGAAGGGGAGGTTTAGTTCAGAGATTCTGGAGAGTAGGGAGGGATGTCAATGGAGAGGTCTTCTTCCTCTTGCTAGTAGGAGCTCTATAAGCTCAGAGTCTTCAGGTGTGGTGGGGGCTTCAAGGAATGTCTGGGGGTTTACCAGGTTTTGGTCAGGATTTGAGAAGGTTGTTTCCCAAACTCCAGTACTGAAGGTATAAGTAAGTTCTCTTCCTTCAGCAATAATGAGACAAGGTGGGGAGTCGTTGATTCTGACTACACATAGTTCCTGGAAGCTGATTTGTAGTTCTCTATAGTTGAGGAGAACTCTGTTGAGATATCATTCTGGGTTCCTGGTTTCTATATTCCTGATAAGTCAGTCTCATTGAGGGGCAATGTAGATGAACCAGAGATAGTTGCTCCTGGTCCAAACTAAGTACTGGTCTGTTGGTCTGTTGGTAGTGGTGGTATTGCCCAAGAGGTGCCAGTACAGGAGTTGCTTGTTTTCATTGTCCACTAAGAGAGGGAGGCAGTCTATGAAAGTTTCATAAGCCTCTTCTGGTTGTACTCCACTGAAGTTGAAGTTGAGGTGGAATTTTCTGAGGGCAGTTGGAGGGTTGGTCCAGCAGTCAATGGTGTGTTCAGTTGATAGATCAATAAGGGAGGATGGTGGGTAATAACATTCAAGTTGTTGCTGTCTGTGGGTTTCAAAATTGGCTTGGGCTAGAGCTAGCCTTTGTCCTTCAGTCAGTTGCTCTGGAGGCACTTTCAAACCACTTGGTTTAAAACCTCCAGTTGACAATTAACCACTTACTGTTTCTTTGTGTTGAGACTTAAAACACTCATCTTAAGTTATTCAAAACAAATTTATATGGCTCCCTTATTGACTTCTAAAGGGGCTGAATGTTACGAATTCTTTGCCTGGACTTGTTCTTTCCTTGACTTACTACCCCATCCCCAATACTTTACGAGCCCTGTATGACTATGCGGACTTTACAATTTATCAGTTCCTATCATGTGCCCTGCTTATCAATGATCCCTTTTGATAAACCTTGACATGTGCTAGTTTCTGCTTCATTCCCAATCACACATGAGCCCGCATGATTCACCTTTGTTCTTGATAAGACTTGCCTTTGTTTCCTTTATGCACTTCCCTTAGTTCCCTTTTGAGGCTATGACGCCATACATTTGTATGATACATACACCTCACTGGCTATTTAAGCATAAGTCTACCTAGCTTGTACGGTAGACTAGACTTCTTGTGTAACTACTACACTCATCTAACAAAGGTTGCCTTTGTGCATTCCCCTGTCTTGCAATCCCCACTTCTGCTAGGCCTTTGAGCCTTAGCCCTTCTTCTACGATCCAAGTGACTTACATCCTTGTGATCCTTGTGCATCATTCTACTGAAGTCAAGCCATTGAGCTTGCACTACTGTGCATCAACTAACTTAGTACAGGTCGTACTTAACGCCCCTGTAGTGGTGTTACACTGAAAATTGGGGTAGGCAGAGATGAGGGAGAAGGGGTTGGCAGGGATACAAGGTGTAAAACAGTAAGCAAGTAAATGGGGGGAGGCACAAAGTATGTCCTCAAAGAAGTAACCCTGGTGGTAGGTGTAAATTTGTCTGTTAACTGCAAAGCATAGATGTCCGTAAGTGGTCACAATCCTCCCATCCAAGAAGTCCTGGACTTCTAGGGTTACTAGAGAGTCAATGTACCCTGCTCTGTGGAGGTTAGTAAGGGGGGAAAAAACATGGCAGATACCCTCCCAGAAGTCATAGCAAATGGTCCCAAAAGGGGTGTCTGGGGAGGGGAGGTCAAAGATGGCCTTTGAGCAAACATAGAGAGGGGGGAAGTTGGGGTGTTGAGTGGGGTCAATGATATGAGGGAAAAGGGTGTAAATATGAAGGGGGGCAAGGCAGAAAGGGGTAACAGAGGGAAAGACAGGGAATAGTTGGTGAGGGAAGTTGCAAGGGGAACTCTAGTGATCAGTTCCTGTAGTGAATCAGAGGAGGGGTGCCAAGATTCTCCCTGGGGGGTGATAACAGCAATGTACAGGTGGGGGTGTTCTCCCTGGTGATGAAGACAAGGGGGGGCTTGGTAGGCAGCAGCAGCAGGGATATTCTCCTGGTTGTGGTGTGGGACAGGGGGGGGGTTGTTCAGCTACTCATTCATAGTCAACAGGGGAATCTGGGGTGGGGGACCTCAAGGCAACTGGAGGAGGCAAGGGAGAAGGAGGATGTGGAGGAGTATCGATAGGTAGTGAAGGAGAGGCACAAGGGGTAGTAGCTGCATGGGAAGGAAGAGGGGGGCATGGTGTAGGGAGATGAACAGGAGGTGCAGACTCAGTGTGTGGTTCAGGGGAGGGTGTTTTAATCTGATGCTTCAGACCTCAGTTACAGTATGTCTCCATCCTGTTTTCCCCTTTTGTACTATACCTTGTTGCCAAAAGGAGCTACTGTTACTAGTGGCACTGTTTCCTTTGATCTGAATATCCTCTCTATTCTGTCTGGCCCGGTGATGGGGAAGTGAACATAATGGGGCTGTCAATTTGCCTAGAACCCTTTAGGCACAAGGACCTGTGCAGGGTCATCCTTGGGGTCAATCGGGTGGTGTTGTGCAACCCCAGGCAGTCACACACATCCTCAAGGCATGGGGGTTCCATTGGTGTGCACAAGCCAGGGGGTGATTCAGGAATCAGTAGGGTGGCTGTGCGTTCAAAGGAGGGGGTGTCTGACTGGGTAGTAATCTCCATCCTCATAGTGAGCTTCATCATGTGGCAGCATTGCCTGTGCTGCCACAACTCACTCAATCTCCTCTGTGCTAACTGCAACTGTTCTTCAGCCCACTCCCTTGCCACTTTCCGCCAGGCCTCTGCTGCTTCTAACTCCTGTCAGGTCTTCGATGGGCTGCTCAGCAGGGAAAACTCCCCTAATGTCAATGAGGTTGTCGCCTGGGGGGATGATGGTGATGGGCTCCCTATTACCTTCATCATCTCAGAAGATTTGAGTGACAGCATGCCGCTTGTCACTGGCCTGCTGTGTCAGGTCGGGGAACCTCTGTAGGACGTGAGCCCACTCTTGAGCAGTGATATACCCAGTGCGCATGTTGCTAGGTGTGTATGGAGTGAGCTAGACCTGTGGAACGATGGTTTCTTTGTTGTCTGTGATGAGGGCAGTGGTGTCTTGTGCAACTTGGTCAAGGAGGATTGCCGTGGTGACATGTCTAAGAGGAGAGGTGGGCATAGAGGTGTAAGAGGTCCAAATGTGAAGGGGATGGCCTTCTTCTCTTGTGTGCAAGCTGTTAAGTTGTCAAGTGGATGTCCAGCCTGCCTGGTATGCCTCTACCACTTCTGGAGTGAAGATGTCATCCTTAATGACCCACTGGTTCTCCAAGTCTGGATAGCCCTTCCATTTGATGAGGTACTGGAGCTTTCTTTGGCGACCATAATGCTGAGAGTCGAGAATGGCCTTGACTTCATACTCCTCTTCCCCATCTACCAGATTGGGAGGAGGTTGAGGGACATTTTCCCCAAGGAAGGCCATATGTTTGTATGGCATGAGAAGATCTATGTGAAACACCAGGTGTATGCTCCACTGCATGGGAAGTTCCAACCAGTAATTATAGGGGGACATCACCTGGACAACCTTGAAAGGGCTGTGGTGTCATGCCGCTAGTTTCACTGTGGGCTGATTGGTCTGCAAATGCTTCCCTTTCAGCCACATGTGGTCTCCGATTTGATACCATGGAGTGTCTCTGTGTTTCACCCATGCTTCTTGGGCCTTCTTGATAAGCTCTTGCACCAGCTGTCAAGCTTCTTTTAGCTGTGTTAGCTGTGTGATGATATTAGGGATAGGGGAGGGCTTATCCATCCAATCCACTGTACGGTTGTACCCCATTAGGAGCATGAATGGCAACTGCTTTGTGTTCTCATGAGGCCAATTGTTGTGAGCAAATTCTGCTATAGGTAGATAAGCTGCCCAGTTATCTTGTCACTTGTTCGCCCAGAATGACAGGTACTGCTCCAGCCATTGGTTGATGTGTTCTGACTGGCTGTCAGTGCATGGATGATAGGTGGTGGATATGTTCGGTTGAATTCCTAAGATACAACATGCTTCCCTTGTGAACTTCAAGGTGAATCATGGATCCCTGTTGCTGATAATTTTGCAAGGCAACCTGAATCGTTTGAAGACATGATTTATGTACAGGAGAGTGGTCTCTTCTGCTGTTATTTCTTCTTGACACAGAATAAATATCAAGGCTTTGGTGCAGTTGTGGTCAGTAATTGTCAGTATGCTATCGTACCCTTGCAAAAGAGGTAGTTTGGTAATAAAGTCCAGGGCAATCATGTGGAATGGGGGAGCGTCTGTAAGGGGAGTGATGGGATGTAGAGAAGCATGTGTTGGCCTTGTGTTGACCTTGATATGCTGGCACTCCCCAAAACCTGTCACATACTCGTACACATCTGAAAGGATGTGTGGCCACCAGTAGTGTCTTTCAACAATGTGTTGCATTTGTGCAATTCCTGGGTGGCCATGGACCGGGAGGTCATGGTGGTCATGGATGATGACCTGATGTGTGGATGCAGGTCCAGTAATGACCAGTTGTCCATCTTTTTACCATTCTCCCTTGATCTTTTTAAGGTGGTGCGCATCTACCCATTGCTTGATTATGAGGGGGTCTTGTTAATGTCTTGGACATTGCAACAGGGGGTGGATTTCGAGTGTGCAAGCTGTATTAGCAGCACATACAAATACTTCTGGGGGAAGTACCACTACACCTTGGTTGTCATTTTCCCCTTGGTCATAGTTGGGCCTCTAGGACAGTGCGTTGGCTCTTCTGTTAAGCTTCCCCTTGATGTGATGGATTTTGAAGTCATATTCCATCAGTTCTAGGACTTCTCTCACTACTTGGTGGCTGATTTTCTGTGGCGTCTTCCAGTATTGCAGGTTGAGATGATCAGAATAGATCTTGATCTTGTGTAGGGATCCTGCAAGCAGTGGCCTCCAGTGCCGCAAGGCTTTGATGATGATGAACAGCACAGTAGAAGGGCATACTCACAGAGGGCAAAGGTGTCTGTGGTGAGATATGCAAGAGTGCTGTTCATCAGGTTATGGGCCCTGGTGCCCTAGCCACTCCACTTGGCTGGTCACTGTCTTCCTAGGAGGACACACCAGGCTAAGGTCTTTCTGGGGCCTTATCAGCCTTGCCCAAGGCAGAGAGCAGTGGGGTGCCACTTGTCTCTGCTAAGGAACCTCCTGTACATGTACTGCCCAGTAGTCCTACTTTTACCCCTACTGTTTTCCTAGCCCCTGCGCTATGCACAAGGAGACTGGGTCTGGTAGCCCCTTAACTTCAAAATATCCAGGTGTGCATGGCCCACTGGGCTGTATATTGTGGAGCTTAGTGCCAGCTGTCTCTGGTGCTCCACACTGGGCACAGGATTTCCTCACCATGGGAGTGTAAAACCTGGTTCAGGCTCTGGGGGGTGTTCACCTTATGGTGTTCTGCAACCAGATACCTGCCTTGTAGCAGTAATGGGAAAGGATTCAGTAAAAGCCACCTGTGGCAATGAGTCAACCAACAGGCTGAGGAGGCTGAGGTAGACAGCCTTGGGCTCTGAAAGCATTCCCTTCACCTTCCCCCTGATGCAAACCATTTGAGCTGTGTCTTGGACACATCCTGGCTGGCAGCTAGCTCATGGTATGGCAAAGGGATTCTTCCAACCTGGGCCTAGCCCTTGTATCACTGGCATACTATCAGGAGGCAGGACGCATTAGCATTCTGGCCTTACAGAATCACAGACAGGAGTGGTATCCCCCTCTATCTTTATGTCTTGCATGTTATGCTCCACTTAGCGTTAGTCCGACTTGGACTCTGAACAGGCGTAATTGACTTAGCAAATGTCAGGCGAATGGGGACCACGTGTCAACCCAACACAAGCTGAACAGGGGCACTTGGGCACACGCTGCAGCTAAGATGGAAGAGTGCTATCCCTTGGTGGATAGGAGTAGAGGTACACTTAGTCAGGGACTAAGGTGAACAGAGAATGAATCAAAAGAGAGTGGATTGAAGAAGACCAAGAAGGGTACTCTTGGTCTTCTAAGACAACTACTTATACAGGTATGTGCAGGCTTTAAAGCGCCGCTGGAACAACAAGAGACCAATAGTGTAACTAGCTCGAACCCTAGTACAACTATCCTAGGAATGAGTCATACATAAGTCGCAATCACATGTGAACTACTTATGCTGACTGATACAAAGTAAGAGTCCATGACTAATAACAAATTGGACCGTAGTCATAACTGGTCGTGAATCAGAATCCGTAACATTGCAACTATAAAGCACTGTTGCTGACTGCTCCTTGGCGACAGATAAATCATCCCAATGTCTGGTTCATCTTCCACCCCTGCTGCCGGTGCTGGTGCTCCTCCCAGCCCCACTGGTGGCTCTTCAGCACTTCCAGCTGTCTCTGGATCCACAGCTTCTGGGCGACTTTCCAATGCCCACACCACAAATTTGGTATGCCATCTGGCATCCACCTGACACAGTTTGATGGCACCGGCTGGAACGAATGGTCTGGCACCATTGAGGCCATCCTCATGCTGCATGAAGCTGAGGATGTGTTCCTCCTGGACACACCCCCATCTGGCATCACTGCCGATGAGTGGGACTCAATCCAGCGTCATTCCAAGGCGTACCTCCGCCTTTACCTCAAGCCGGACGTCTACTTGCTTGTGGCAGATAACACTGCCTACCCCATGTTCAAACATAAATGGGCCAAGCTTCAGGATGTGTATGGAGGTGCTTCAGGCAGCACCACCATCTTCAATTTGTGGATCCAAATCACTCAAGCCCACCTCAACAACTCCGCACCCATGGCCTCACAGTTGGCCAAGCTCAATGAGCTTAGGGTTGCCCTCTCCAATGCACAGATGGGTGTCACTGACACTCAATTCTGTCTCATTCTCCTCCACACACTGCTGCCCTCTTATGAGGTGTTGGCCTCTACCATCCTTGCCAGTGGGGCACCGTCCACACTCAAGCATGCTGAGATCATAGTGCACATAGTGTCAGAAGAAGCACGCCATGCTGGGCCCTCTGGCTCCTCCCTCAACAAGGTGGCCCCTGTCAAGTCGATGGGCAAGAAGGGCAAGAAGGACCACTCCAGTCTAACTTGCCACTACTGCAACAAAAAGGGCCATATCAAGCCTGATTGCAGGAAGAGGAAGAAAGATGAGGCTGACGCAAAGGAGAAGGAGAAAGCAGGCAATAAGGCCGCCAATAGCCACATACTTGTACCTACCACTGCCTCCATTAAGGAGGTCGAAGAGCCCGCCATAGACTGGGCTTCTGAATCAATTGGTGTTGCCTTGTATGCTGCCTTGCGTGTGCATTGGATGATGGACAGTGGTGCTACACACCACATTACACCACATTGGTCTGACTTCAAGGACTACACCCCAACTAAAGGCACTGTATGCCTAGGGGATAAGTCCACCATAGACCAAGTGGGTGTCGGGTCTGTCATCTTTACAATGAGCCAGGGTATCCCTATCACCCTAAGTAATGTGCTACACCTACCACAGGTGGAGACACACTTCTTGTCGACGTGCGCCCTAGCACAAAAGGGTGCTGAGATTGCCTTTGACAGTGGCTCATTTAAAATATCTGTCAACCAAAAGTGTGTGGCCAAAGGCTACCTTGAAGACAACCTTTACTGGTTGGATGCAGCCAGCGTTGGCCTCAATGCCCACACAAAATCAAGTGCTGCCACACTTGATATCTGGCATCAATGCATGGGACACATCTCCTCTGCAGCGCTGAAGACGCATGGTCCCTCTGCCACTACTGGTATGGACATAGATAGCTCCACCATGGCCCACACAGTCTGCTGTGGGTGTGAGATGGGTAAATCCACTCGCCAACCCTTTTCTGTGTCCTCCACCAAAAGGACAACTCGTCAATTTGAGATTGTGCACAGTGACCTTGCCAGTCCTATGCAAACTCAATCCCTGCAAGGCTTGACATACACAGCCACCTTCATAGACGACCACACTAAGTTCACTGTGGTCCACTTCCTTAAGTTGAAGGACCAGTTTGCTAAGTCGCTGCAAATGTATTTGGCATGGGGTGAAACCCAGTCTGGCCATAAGTTGCATGCTCTGCACTCTGACCATGGTGGTGAATACATGTCAAGTGTCACGCAGGACATTCTTAAGCAGAAAGGGATAGAGCATCACCTCATGATGCCAGGTTCACCACAGTTTAATGGGAAAGCCAAGCAGTTTAACCGCACCATTATGGATAAGGCAATGTCCATGCTTCACACAGCTGGCATGTCTAAAGGCTTCTGGGAGCATGCTGTCACGAACCTATAAACCTGGTCATGACTCAAGGCGCTTAAAGACCGGCCCGATCCGGACCAGGCTTACATCATCAACTTCCTAAAGGGGAAATCCGAAATCGGAGTTTGAATTTCGCTCTCCGATGATCACATGATGTGTCACATGATTACTCTGTCTTTCCAAGTCACATGTGTACATGCACGTGTATCAATCAACGAAGATAATCAACCAAGTCACAAGGAACATGTGTCCTGATCACGAGTTCCACAGTTGCTGCGGAATCACACCACTATGGCACAATATGGTGTCATTAACTGCAGCACAGTCATACCATGCTTATCCTTTATTCTGATTGGACAGTATTAATAACTTGTCTCTGGAATGTTCCAATCCGCAGTATTGCGCAGCACTCATGGACAGGCCCTAAGCCTGCCCTAAATCTACACACAGACCATCCCCTGTAGTATATAAGCTAGTGCAATCTATCGGACAGTCCCTCAGACTGTCCACTTGTGACATCTTCCCTCTCTTGCCTTGCAGCTCCTTCGAGTGCCCCACCTTGTGTGCGCCACTATTTCCCTCGAGCCAAGACACCTCCTCTTCATCCTCTTTGATGCTCTCTCCACCTCTACCTTGCCCGACGTCGTCTCCAGCCTTACCCCTCACTGTCGAGTGGCAGTGAGTTCATCACACTTGGACAGTGTTACGTCCTAGCAGGGGCGTGGGTTCTAAAGGTTTCTAATCACACAAGTATCAAGCGAAGACTTCTGTTGTCTTATTGCTATGAAATACGAGTGGCGAAAGCGTGGCACAGGGTGCAACACTACTCTGTAATGTAGGACTCCTTGTCCGAAGTGTCTGACACTTCTCTACACTTGATCTTGCTAGTGCACAGAGTACAACAGGTGTGACGCGTTGATATAGTTCAACTGCAAAGACTTCGAAGTGTCCTGGTTAGGGACTGAGGTAGGGGATGCACAAGAAGAGGGGAATAAGGTGAGGTCACACCAAAGTATGGAGGCAAGGTTGCTAGACTGCAAACGAAGCCAAGTCTGGCTTCCTACAGTCTATGGTACAGGTTTATATAGGACAGGGTTCCAAACAACATGAACACAAGTCCACACAATATCAAAGAGACTAAACGGAGTAAGCAGAAGTTCAGATCAAGAGAAACAGCACCACTGGTAAAAGTAGCTCCTTTGGTAACAATGTATAGTACAGAAGGGGAAAGGCAGGGTGGAGACATACTGTGGCTGAGGTCTGAAGCGTCGGATCATAACAGACAGTCTCTTTAATAGACTGACCTCGGGCTTCTCCAGTGGATTCAGACTACGACTTTTTGCAGTTTGGACATTGGGACAGAGATTCCTGCAGCTACCAGGAATACAATCATTTCCAGGGTAGCCCCCTCGACTCCATCTTTACTTGCTCCCCTGTTGCATCCACCTCTTGTCTCCCAGATCCCCCTTACATTCCTCTTCCCACTCCAAGCTTCTCCCCCCTGGTCATCCCTTCACCCATCCTAGGAAGTTGGGAAGTCACCCCAGAGTTAGTTTACCCTGACCCCGAAACCACCCCTCGTCCCTCCCCTCATTCTGTCTCACCTAGCACCACACAATTTTACGAAGAAGTGCTTGAGATAGTAGACCTCAACGGAAACATAGTTGAGCTCTCTCGCACTCCTTCCCCTGAACCACATGCCGAGTCTGTGCCCCCTGCTCGCCTCCCTACACCACGCCCCCCCCTTCCTTCTCACACAGCAACTACCCCCTGTGCCTCTCCTTCGTTACCTGTTGATACTCCTCCGCGCCCTCCTTCGCCCTTGCCTCCTCCAGTTGCCTCGCGCCCCCCCACCCCCAATTCCCCTATTAACTACAAGAGGGTAGCAGAACAGGCCCCTCCTGCCCCAC
Source organism: Lactarius indigo (assembly GCA_025766275.1). Classification (NCBI taxonomy): domain Eukaryota; kingdom Fungi; phylum Basidiomycota; class Agaricomycetes; order Russulales; family Russulaceae; genus Lactarius; species Lactarius indigo. The sequence goes on from JAFKAC010000038.1 coordinate 138,695, forward strand.
ACCCCAACCAGGAGAATATCCCTCCTGCTGCCGCCGCTGCCTACCAAGCCCCCCCTTGTCTCCTTCACCAAGAAGAACATTCTCACCTCTACATCGCTGTCATCACTCCTCAAGGAGAATCTTGGCAGCCCGCCTCTACTACACTTCAGGAACTGATCACTAAAGTTCCCCTTGCAACCACCCTCGCCAACTACCCCCCAGTCTTTCCTTCAGTTACCCCCTTTCATCTCCTTTCCCCTCATGTCTACACTCTTTTCCCCTGCATCGTTGACCCTACCCAACACCCCAACTTCCCTCCCCTATACATCTGTTCCAAGGCCATCTACAACCTTCCATCTCCTGACACCCCCTTCAGAACTATTTGCTACGACTTCAGGGAAGGCTTGCAGCGTGTTTTCACCCCCCTCACTAACATTCATAGGGCCGGGTACATTGACTCTCTAGTTACTCTAGAGATCCAGGACTTTCTAGATGGAAGAATCGTGACTACATACAGACACTTACGCTTCGCTATCAACGGACAAATTTACACTTATCACCAGGGCTACTTTTTTGAGGACTTAGTTCGTGCCTCCCCTCACTTACTTGCTTACTGTCTTACCCCTCATATCCCTGCGGACCCTTTTTCCTTCATTACTACTTATCCCGACTCCCAACCCCTCTAGAAGTCAGTAAGGGGGATGAACCTTTTCTTGAAGAAAAAATAAATTTGCCTTGATCACTTAAAACAAGTGTTTTAAGTCTCGATGCAAATAGCAAGTAAATTGTTACTATCTAAAGGTCTTAAACCGAGTGGTTTTAAGTGCCCCCAGAACAACTTACCAAAGCTCAGAGGCTAGCACTAGCCCAAGCCAACTTTGAATCCCACAGACAACGACAACTTGAACGATACTACCCCTCTACTGCCCTTGTTGACTTAACAGCTGTAAACAACGCTGACTCCTGGACCGACCCCCCCACTGTCCTTAACAAGTTCCACTATAGCTTCGACTTTGGAAGAATACTAAGCAAAGAAGGCTACGAAACTCTTATCAACTGCCTCCCTATCCTAGTAGACGATGCCCACGAACAACTCCTCTACTGGCACCTTTCAAGCGCCGTTACCGTTAACAATAGGCCAGCAGATCAATACCTAGTCTGGACCAAGAGCGACTTCCTCTGGATTATTCACATTCCCCCCTGAAGAGAACGACTTATCAGAAGCATAGAAGCAGGGCGTACCAAACGATACATTAACCGGGTTCTCCTCAACTACAGAGAACTACAAATCAACTTTCAAGAACTCCAGGTGGTTAGAGTCGGTGACTCCCCACCTCGACTTGTTATTGTTGAAGGAAAAGAGTTTTCCTACATCTTCAGCACTGGAGTTTGGGAAACAACACTCCCCAACCCAGACCAACCACCAGTAAACCCACAAACATTCCTCAAACCCCCCAGAGAACCTGACGACCCAGAACTAGTAGAACTCATACAGGCCAGAGGAGGAAGAGCTTCTGAACGACCACGGTCCATTGCTCTACTCGCTCGAATCGCAGAAGCAGGACCAGGCTTTGAACCCCTAGTCCCCTCAACCCCCAGCCCTGAATATTCCCCCCCACCTCCAGATGAAGTCCCCTCTCCACAAGACAGTGACATCTCTCTCCATAACGGAGACACTGACAAAGAAGGAGCAACAATAGAGGACACTTGGAACAACCCAGTCAACACCAGCCCTTGTTGGTGTTCAAACGAAGTCTGCACTTGTGGATTTAGACCAGCTACTCCCCCTACCCCTCCTAAAGTCGTATTGTGGGCTCCTGGACTTAATTACTTACCATACCAAGGAAGTGTAGACGATTTTTAGAAATTTTGTCAGGACCTACTTTTGCTGAAAAGTGTTAAGTCACAACTTTAAGTGAAAACCCAAGAAAATTATACCTGTGAAACATCAACCTGGAACCCATCACAAATTGGGCAATCACCCTGGCATCCACTCAATGCACTACAAGAAGGCGTCATCACCGTCCCCAAGTAGACACCCGCCCCCTTACCTCCACAAACACTACCCCAGTAATCCCAAGACAAGTGGCACGCACCCATCAATGAACCTCTAGCCGAATCCCCTAGCATTAACCAGTCCAGTCCAAACGAACCTGTTTTCCCTAGTATCCAAGACATCCCTAGACAACACACCACTAGTAGTGACGAAGCACAATACCTAGAAACCCAACCTAGAGAAATTTACTGTCACCTCCCTGAGGCAATCCTAGTAACCAAAAGCTTACCCACACGAACCCCCAGAGAACTCAATGTTTTCAAGCGCCACTGTACCCTCCTCTATCAAAACCGACACACCAACGAAACTTTGTTCTTCGCTCAACCACTCACTAGGGCAACAGAAATCACCACCAGTCCCTTATATTTCCAGGACTTCTTGTGGAGAAGTAAAACCATCCTGACCCATTTTGGTATTTGGGAAGAATACCATTGGATCCGCCGACAACAAAGGACCAACCACCCAGACCATGCCATCTTACTCCCCACCTATAAGGTCTATTACCCTTGGAACATAGACAGTTGGACTGTCACCCGCCTGCAGAACTAGTGTATGAATACACAATGACCTCTCACACCAGAAGAAAAAGCCCACATCCCAGTATACTTCTTTGACCCCTATTTTTCCCTTACCGACAACCTTTACTTCGCCAAGTGGAAAGAAGAGGATATATCTAGCCCCATGGGAAAACACCCCTGGACAATAGTTGCTACCCAACATCAAATAGTTTTTCAGGACCTCAAAGAAGCCTTTCCAGGTATTGAAAAAGTTGAAAACGTAAACTACAACGCCCTACACACCACCTTCAAAGGAAAGAACGTCCGTTGGAACTTTTTAAACAAACAGTGGATCTACCTAAACAACAAACTGGTCCACTTCACCACACCCAGTGAATCCGACGATTCAAGAAGCGATACAGAAGAAGTATCACAAATCCTAGATACTACTACCAAGAAACTCTCCAATCTACTCTCCCAAGTAACCTCCCGACCCTCGACACCCCAGATTTCCCCTAGTACCTCCGGCCCAAGTTGCCTCCCTCCAACAGTTCCACCTCACCAACTTCCATCACCACCCCTGACTGTTCAAGCCTCTTCCTCAGCACCCCCCTTATCCGTTCCCCCTGTACCTACTGCAATGGCAGCCCCTGCACCTGCAAAAATTTTAGGCGCAGCACCTGAGCCCTTTGATGGCAAGCCCAACAATGCTGAGGCCTTTTGGAACAATCTGGCCAATTAATTCCATCTAAACCAGGATATCTTTAACACCGAGGATAAAAAGATATCCACTGCCCTTACCTATTTCAAGGTTGGAACCCCAGCTGGAGAATGGGCCCAAGATAGGCAAAAGAAAGCCTTAAATCTGACCGGTGGTACAGCAATTACCTTTGGCACCTGGGCGCAGTTCAAAACCAACTTCAATGCACACTTCGTCCCTGGTCACACTGCCATGAAATCCACCAACAAAATGTATTCTCTAAAGATGGGGACCCGACCTTTCAACGAATGGTTCCAAGAATGGTCAACCCATGCTACGCGAAGTGGTGCAAACAAACAAACCAAGATGTATGCTTTCCAACAAGCTATCCCAATGGCTTTAAACATGAAGCTGCTTGGCATATCCCCCATCCCTACCACCTTCGACACCCTTGTTGAGAAAGCAAGAGAATTTGATCGTGCATATCAAATTTATGCTGGCCATGCCATTAACCAGTTTAACAAGACCCATAAGCCCACCTCAGGACGAGCAGTCCTAGCAGAGGACAATAGTGTAAATGTCAACACCTCCTCGTCACGCACCACCAAGCCAAGAGCCAAACTTACCAAAGAAGAGCAAGAGTATCGCTTCAAGAATAAACTCTGCCTGTACTGTGGCAAACCAGGCCATGTACTCAAGGAATGCCATGCCAAGACAGCAGCCATGAAGGCCAAAGGAGGCCAATCCAACAACAACGCTAGGGCGCGCGGCGCCTTTGTTGGTGAACCAAGTCAGGAGGAAGCACCTGCTGACCACCCAGCAAACATAGGAGCAGTATATCGAGAAATACTCCCTTTTGACCCGGACGCACATCCGCATTCGGTGCCTATAAATGAGGATTTTTAGGCTCTTCCATCGTAGCACTGTCGATTGGAAGTATTCGTGCCAGTAGCGTTGTACATGGCCTTTCCCAACTAGAGACACTTGGAGCCGAGCATGTACCTGTAGAAACAATTCGGAATAGGAGAGCTCCTTCAATTGTTCTCAGAGTTACACTAGTAGGAAAGAAGTCTGGCAAGGAAATCAGTGCCCGTGCCCTGTTGGACAGTGGTGCGGAGGGCATCATTGTGGATGATGGGTTTGCACGAGCAAACAACCTAACAATGAGGACACTAATTAAACCCTTACCAGTTAGAAACGTGGATGGGTCTCCCAACAAGATGGGATCTGTTAGGTATACAACGATCCAAAGACTATGGATCAGAACTTCTGACGATAACTACCACAACGAAACTGTGGAACTTTATGCAACCACTCTAGGGGAGCACGATATAATCTTAGGAACAGATTGGCTCCAAGCACATAACCCTGAAATTGATTGGCATCAACCCAAAATAGCCTTCACAAGATGTCCAAGAACCTGCACCCTATCCTCCTCAGAAGTTGTTATCTCTTCAAAAATTCCCCAGACACGACACACGACTATCAACATCCTCGAACTTGACACAAACCAAGAAACTTGCCTCCCCACAAACGATGAAATAGAACCTCTGGAACCTGCATTCATCAACGATGCCTGCGAACCCTGGCTGTGGATCCACAGCTTTAGCAAGTATGACCACCTTGCCATCTGAGCAAAAGTAACTACAAGCACCAAGATAGCAGCACACACTGCACCTAAGCCTTCCACCGACCACATTCCAAGCCACTTCCAACAATATACTAAAGTATTCAGCGAAATTGCATCCCACCGACTACCCCAACATCAGCCCTGGGATCATGCAATTGATCTCAAACCAGGAGCCACTATGAAGAATTGTGGCATTTATTGACTTACACCAAAAGAATCTGATGCCCTCAAAGAGTATATTTCTGAACACCTAAAGAAAGGTTACATTTGACCATCTAAGTCACCCATGGCTTCCCCCTTCTTTTTCGTCGACAAGAAGGATGGCAAACTCCGACCTGTGCAAGACTACCGTGCCCTCAATGATATAACCATTAAGAATGCAGCGCCCCTTCCCCTTATCCCTGAACTTATCGACAAACTCCATGGCACGTGCTACTTCACCAAGCTGGATATTCGCTGGGGTTACAACAATATCCACATTTGTGAAGGCGATGAATACAAGGCAGCCTTCAAAACATCCTTAGGACTTTTCGAACCTACAGTAATGACTTTCAGTCTCTGTAATGCCCCTGCCACCTTCCAAACATTCATGAACCAAATCTTCGAATCCTTGATCGATGGGGGACATGTCGTGGTCTACCTCAATGACATCCTAATCTTCACAGAAGATATCTCCTCCCTTACAGCATTGACGCACGATGTACTTCAATGGCTGGAACGCCATGACCTCTACCTGAAACCTGAAAAGTGCACCTTTGCACAAACATCAGTCGAATACCTCGGAATCATTATCTCCAATGGTCAAGTTTCTATGGACCCCGCTAAAGTTGCAGGCATTACCCAATGGCCTACCCCACGCACTGTTAAACAAGTACAAGCCTTCCTAGGTTTTTGCAACTTCTACTGACAATTTATCAAAGACTATTCCACCATTGCCCGCCCCTTGTTTGACCTGACCAAGAAAGATGTTCCCTTTTCTTGGGATACCGCAGCAGAAAACGCTTTCTGCACCCTGATTAAATGCTTCACCGAGGCTCCTGTCCTTGCCCTGCCTGACCATTCCAAACCTTTCCACCTCATCACCGATGCAAGCGATTTTGCTACCAGTACCATTCTTGAACAACCTGATGCCTTGCAGCGTTGGCACCCCATCGCCTTCCTTTCCAAATTCCTCCTTCCTGCTGAACGTCACTACGAGATCTGCGACAAGGAACTTCTCGCCATCATCCATGCCTTGCATGCTTTCCGCCACTACCTGGAGGGGCGGGATGACGTTACTGAAATCTGGTCTGACCATGGCAACCTTGTCTATTTTACCACTAAGCAGAAGCTTTCTCGCTGTCAGGCCCGATGGGCCTTATTCCTCTCTTGCTTCCAGTTCATCATCATCCACAAACCTGGTACGCAAAATAAATCCGATGCACTGTCTCGGCGTCCAGATCATAAAAAGGGGATAGTGGATGAAGATGAAAAGCGAGTACTCCTGGATACCAAATAGTTTTCCATCAACGCAGTACAAAGAACTGCAGTAACCATTCAAGGAGATACCACCCTCTGACAGCGTATCAAAAACACCCAGACTTACGACAAGGAAGTCAGCATGGCCCTAGAGTCCCTCTTAAAAAATGGCCCTCGATCCCTAGCTAAAGGCCTGGAAGAGTGGAACTTAGAAGACGGCATTATCTTGTTCAAAGGACAAGTCTATGTTCCAAAAGATGACAACCTACAAAGAGATATTGTTAAAACATACCACGACCACATCACCACAGGACATCCAGGGCGATGGAAGACCTATGAGTTAATATCCTGAGACTTCTGGTGGCCAGGCATATCAACCTTCATTAAAACCTACGTTGATGGTTGCACCACATGCCAAGCCACTAAAATCAAACCACGTACCCACGTACCCCTACAACCAAATGCAATACCTGAAGAAATATGGGGAACCATCACAATGGACTTCATCACTGACCTTCCCCTATCCCACAACTACGATTCACTATTTGTAGTGGTCAATCGACTCAGCAAAGCTATAGTCATTTCCCCTTGTAACAAAACCATCACTGCAGACAAAACAGCCCAACTCTACTTAGAAAATGTCTGGAGACGCACTGGCCTTCCTCGACAAGTCATATCCGACAGAGGCCCTCAATTTGCATCAAAGGTCATGCAAGAAATCTGGAACAAACTTGGAGTCAAATCCACACTATCTACAGCTTTCCACCCACAAACTGATGGAGAAACTGAACAAGTTAACCAAGAACTTGAACAATACCTTTGTGTCTTCTGCAACTTCCAACAAGATAACTGGGTGGACCTAATTCCATTCATGGAATTTGCACACAATTCCCGACAACATAGCACAACCCACAAATCACCCTTTGAGGTTTGGTATGGATACAAACCAGAGTTCATCCCCCCTACCCACTTCACCACCAAAATACCTGCAGCCAAGGAAAGACTAAATGCACTAAATCAAATCCACTCCGAAGTTACCGCAGCCCTTAAGGTAGCAGCGGAAGTCATGAGAGGGTCAAAAACACCCACCCCCTCTCATGAATTCAAGACAGGCGATCTAGTCTGGCTGGAAGGGACCAACATCCATACTACCCACCCCAAGGCTAAGCTTGCCCCACGACGCCACGGCCCCTTTAAGATCCTTTCCACCTGGGGAGTCAATTGCAAACTCCAACTTCCAAAGACATGGTGCATTCACCCAGTCTTCCACAACTCCTTGATATCCCCATACAAAGAAAACACTACACATGGCCCCAACTTCACCAGACCACCCCCTGAAATCATCCAAGGGGAAGACAAACACTATGAAGTTGAAAAAGTCCTGCAATCCAAAGTATCACCTAACAAAAAGGGCATACTCTACTTGATCAAGTGGAAGGGGTACCCTGACTCTGAAAACTCCTGGCTCCCTTCCTCCCAAATGACCCATGCGCAAGACCTTGTTAGTCAATTTCACAAGGCCAACCCCAGTGCCCCCAAACCCAAGTTAACTAGTGCTAGTGGAATAGCATGACGTTAAAAAGGGGATACTGTCATGAACCTATAAACCTGGTCGTGACTCAAGGCGCTTAAAGACCAGCCCGATCTGGACCAGGCTTACATCATCAACTTCCTAAAGGGGAAATCCGAAATCGGAGTTTGAATTTCGCTCTCCGATGATCACATGATGTGTCACGTGATTACTCTGTCTTTCCAAGTCACATGTGTACATGCATGTGTATCAATCAACGAAGATAATCAACCAAGTCACAAGGAACATGTGTCCTGATCACGAGTTCCACAGTTGCTGCGGAATCACACCACTATGGCACAATATGGTGTCATTAACTGCAGCACAGTCATACCATGCTTATCCTTTATTCTGATTGGACAGTATTAATAACTTGTCTCTGGAATGTTCCAATCTGCAGTATTGCACAGCACTCGTGGACAGGCCCTAAGCCCGCCCTAAACCTACGCACAGACCACCCCCTGTAGTATATAAGCTAGCGCAATCTATCGGACAGTCCCTCAGACTGTCCACTTGTGACATCTTCCCTCTCTTGCCTTGCAGCTCCTTCAAGTGCCCCACCTTGTGTGCGCCACTATTTCCCTCAAGCCAAGACACCTCCTCTTCGTCCTCTTTGACACTCTCTCCACCTCTACCTTTCCCGACGTCGTCTCTAGCCTTACCCCTCACTGTCGAGTGGCAGTGAGTTCATCACACATGCAGTGTGCGCAGCTGTGCACATCTACAACCACTCTCCAGTCCGTGGGCTCAAGTGGCACACTCCCTATGAGCTCTGGCACTCTGGCAAAGTGCCTGATGTCTCACATCTTCATGTCTTTGGATGCAAGGGGTACATGCATGTACCCGCTGATAAGCATCGCAAATTGTATGCGAAGGCCATTGATGTCACGTTTCGGACTTTCGGTATTGTGGTACGACGACTTCTGAGGACCCTTACTGTACCGGTTGCAACTACGGCGGTAAGGTATATTAGTTGCGGACTTAACCACGGTGATACGGTAGTACGATAGGCGATACGGTACGATAGCTGACTGAGGAACGACGCCACTAATACTGGTAGTAGTGGTACTAGGATTGAGTTACTTACGCGATACGTTGGACGCTACCTACTGTGACTCATAGCAGCACTTGAAAGCCTGCTCGACTTGTATTTAATCTGTCTCGTGAAGACCAAGATACGCCATCTTGGTCTTCTTGAATCGTCACTTGTTTCCTTCTATTCTCTTTGCGTCTCCAGAAGACTTCCGACTACGTTCGTTGAAGCACCCAAGAAGTTTGCCGGTGTACCTTCGCGTATTCATCAAGGCAAGAGCACGGACCTCCGAGTCGTCGTGCCGACTGCATATCGCTAAGTTGTTATCGCCATCTCGGGCTCAAGTCGAGCTAATGTCGTGACGACGTTACATTAAGACCAAGATAACATCGTGGCTGTAACAACCAGAGACCAGTGGACCAGTTTCCGTCCATACTCACTCCCAAGAAGGGGAGAACGCAACATCCCTACGCGCTTTTTACAAGCTGCCAGCTGGAGGGAAAGACAAGAGGAGACAGGATACTTCGTCGAGTTCAACGGACCTAGCAGGTTCCGCCCAGTTGAGTTCAACTTCGATCACTTGTGTTGGGTAGAAGTTACGTGGAACCCCATAGACTCCCAGTGGGACGTCATCAGACCAGCAGGACCCAGATACCGGTGTGACATCGACGCGCGAGAGCTCAATAGTCGAGCAGATTGGGGCCCCATCGACGGGCAAATACAAGAACACTCCACTGGAGAAGTAGTGTCAGAAGAATCGGAGGAAGGACAAGAGAGCCAAGAAGACGAGGGAAGTGAAGGACGCGAGCCAAATCAAACCGAAACCAGCGGAGGAGCCATACAAGATCTCCTCATCGAGCGAGCTGAGTCCGCACACATCACAGAGCCAGAACCGATTCACATCAGATCACCAGCAATCATGGCCACCTTAACGCAAGCCATGGAAGAAGTCGCAATCGAAGAAGAACGCGCCATAAGAGCGGAGGCGAGAGACATTCTCATGCCCATCAATCCGGAAACCGGAGTACGAATGACCGCAGACGACGCAGCAATATTCAGGGCCATAGGGTCCGATAGGGGAGATCCCCCATCCGGACGACGACCAGCGATGGAACTGCCCCCAGGTATGGGAGGACCTAACGGCGATCCACCACCCCCACCTGGAGGAGGTGTCCCGTTCGATATACGCAGGACCGAACCACCTAGAGGACCGCCCGCTGGACCGCCAGACGGCGGAGGTGGAGGAGGAGGAGGAGGTGGCGGAGATGCCGGAGGAGGACATCACAGCGAAAAATTAACCGGCGAGCCACCCTCTATTTTCGACGGAGACAGACTCAAAGTAGACCAGTTCCTCACACAGTGGCACGTCTACTGGGGCATGAATCTAGACGCCCCCATCATGCGCAACGACTATAGGAGATGCCTCCTATTTCTTTCATACATCAAAGGCGGAGCAGTCAGCGAATGGGTTCTATCCTTCCTGAACTGGCTCAATAGACAAATACAACGAGGGATCAGCCCCTACACTCGCGACCTATGGGACGCCGTAGCCGACGGATTCAGCCAGCGGTTCGAAAACACGCTGGAGCGGGAACAAGCACAAGCCATACTAAGAAAGGGGTATAAGATGACCGGAGAAGACATTGACAAGTACGTCAATGATTTTGAACAGCTCGCACGGAAGGCTCACTATCGCCTCAACGAACCACAAACAATCGACCTCTTTACGTCGGGCCTACCGAGGGAACTGTTCAAAAACGCGTTCCAATTTGACGACCCGATCACGTTCGACGACTGGAAGAGAGCCGTACTCAAACGGCAGAAGAATTATATTCACCTCAAAGCCAGGCTCAACGAATACAAGAACACCCCTACGCAACCAAAGAAGCAAACCGGCAACGCAGGATGGACACTCCCGCAGAACATACCGCAGAACAACCCCTGGGCTATGGATACCTCGGCCGATCGTGCCAGAGTACGCCTGGCGGGATCCGAAGATATAGACTTCAACAAATTACCCCATCGAGACTGGCAGGCGCCCCCGTTCCCGCCTAGAGGAGGGCCAGGAGCAAGGGGTCGAGGAAGAGGAGGATCGCGACGAGACCTAAGGAACGTCCTCTGTTATAATTGCGATGCCCCGGGTCACCTCTCACGAAACTGCCCACACCCGCGACAGCAGAGACAATGGCAGCAGAATGCGCCAACAAGTAGTCGAAGGACCGAAACCACGGGTTACCCTCCGGGACCCGTATCACAATACGAGCCATCATTACCGGGATATATGTCCCCGGCACCAAGCACAACACCCATGCCACAAATCAATATGGCAAGCACAAAGACGGCAGGAGAGCAAGCCAAAGAATGGCTTACACAGGTAGCCAATAGCACGGATGAAGTGAAGGACCTCATCCTCCAGGACCTATGGGGAAAAGAGGGTTTTCGGGACGCCTGAACCCGTCAGTCTGGGTGAGGGCTTTACAATGTAATTCTGTAATTGTGACAACACGCTATCGATCCTTGCGAATTCCAGTGACTGTCCGAACGAATTACCAAACGACTGAAACAAACGCCTTGGTCGACTCCGGAGCGACCGATAACTTTATCAAGCCAAACATGGCAGCTCGGGCCGGAATCCCGATACAGCCGCTACAAACGCCTCGCAAAATATGGAATATAGACAACACAGAAAACAAAGCTGGGTTGATCACTCATTACGCGAATCTAGAAGTAAAAACACAGGGACAGATAAAAAGGATGACCTTCCTGGTCACGGACCTTGGGAGCGAAGACATGGTACTCGGATACCCATGGCTTAGTGCCTTCGAACCCACTATCAGCTGGGCTACCGCGACCACACACCCAGACGTACAACCTGTAGTGCTAGCCACTACGGAAGACCTACTCATGACACCTACTATTCGCGCTCTAATCACCGCGGAGAAGGAAGCCATTGTACAGGAGTTACATGAAGAAACCTTCGCCCGAGCCACGACCTCGACAGAGTTGGCTATATCGGCAAAACAACAGCAAACGGCAGCTGAGCTGCCCGCAGTATACGCCGAATTTAGTAACCTTTTCAACGAGCAGGCCTCACATCGCTTCCCCCCGGCACGGCCGTGGGACCACGCAATTGACTTCAAGCCGACAGCACCGGCCGCTATAGACTGCAAAATATACCCCATGACACAAAAAGAGGAGGGCGAACTCAAAGAATTCTTGGAGGAAAAATTGAAGCAGGGCTACTTACGCCCTTCTATATCCCCGTACGCGTCGTCCTTTTTCTTCATTAAAAAGAAGGACGGAAAACTACGCCCGGTACAGGACTATCGGGTCATTAATTCTCACACCATTCGAAATCAGTACCCGCTACCGCTAATACAAGACCTCATTCTCGACCTCAGCAACGCCCATATATATACAAAGCTCGACATCCGCTGGGGGTACAACAACATACGCATTCGTGACGGCGACCAAGAAAAAGCAGCCTTCAAGACCAAATTCGGCCTCTTTGAACCAACAGTTATGTTCTTCGGCCTCACTAACTCCCCGGCGACCTTCCAGGCCATGATGAACCACATCTATCGCGACACAATAGCCAAACACGGGCGATTGGGCACTACGATACGTGTTTACATGGATGATATCGGTATCGCGACTCACTTCGAGCACGACCTAGCTGCCCACATCTCCGCGGTTCGTGACGTATTACGGGTAGCAATGGAACACGACCTCTACTTCAAGCTCGAAAAATGTCTATTCCACCAACCGCGGATGGATTACCTGGGGGTAATCCTTGAAAGGGGGGTGACCCGCATGGACCCCATAAAAGTCCAAGGCATCAAAGACTGGCCCACGCCAACGAAAGTCAAGGACGTGCGGTCCTTCTTGGGCTTTTGTAACTTTTATCGTCTTTTCATCCGCGGTTTCGCAACCCACGCCAAACCACTTACCAAATTAACGCGAAAGGATGAAGAGTGGAGGTGGACAGAAGAGGAGGACAAGGCTTTTAACACCTTGAAACGCCTCGTAACCGAAGAACCAGTGCTGGCGCACCCCGTACTCCAAGACCCATTCGAGCTGGAAGTTGATGCCTCGGGCTACGCGGTGGGAGCCGTATTACTACAAAAGAAATCTGACGGAAAGCGGCACCCCATAGGCTATTACTCTGCAACGCTCTCGGAAGCAGAGCGAAACTATGACATTTATGATCTAGAACTACTCGCGATCGTCAAGGCCCTGAGAAATTGGAGACCATTACTAGCCGGAGCACCACATAAAATCAAGATCTACTCCGACCACTTGAACCTGCAATACTGGAAGTCGCCACAGAAAATTAGCCGACGCATAGCCAGGGAAGTGCTCGAACTCTCCGAGTACGATTTTGAAATCCATCATATTAAGGGAAAGAACAATGGAAGAGCCGATGCGCTATCACGACGACCCGACTACGACCAAGGAGTGGAGGACAACAACGAAGTAGTAGTGCTACCTCCGGAGGTGTTCGTCCGAACCCTCAACACGGCAAGAACACTAACCCTCGACCCGCACTTACTGCAACCGCGACACCAACAAGACGAAAAGGTGATCAAGGTGTGGGCGGACTCCCACCAATTAAAGAAGATACAGGGAGAATGGTACAAGGATGGCAGGTTCGTGATAACTGGACCATCATCGACGCACCGTGTACTGATCCACGACCATCATGATCTGCCAATACACGGACATCCGGGAATCGCGAGAACGCAACGGATCCTGGAAAGACATTACTGGTGGCCACGACTGCGAAGGGATGTCTACGAGTACGTACAAGGATGCGCCGAATGCCAGCGAAACAAGGTCAATACGCGACCTATCCGCGCGGCCCTACATCCCATCACACCAGTGCTTGATGCACTTCCCTTTCAAACGGTGGCGGTAGACTTCATCACCAAGCTGCCGATGTCGGAGGGACACGATAGCATTCTCACCGTCACCGATCACGATTGCAGTAAAGCCTCAGTATTCATACCATGTCGAGAAGAGATAACCGCCGAAGAAACCGCCGCGCTGTACGTCCGTCACGTTTTCAAACGATTCGGACTACCGCGCAAAATCATCAGTGATCGGGACCCGCGGTTTACATCCAAATTTACCAGGGAAGCATGCCGAATCCTGGGAGTCCAGCAAAACATATCAACGGCGTACCATCCGCGCACCGACGGGCAGTCCGAAAGAACTAACCAGTGGCTGGAACAGTACTTACGCTTTTGGGTAAACGAGCGGCAAGATAACTGGACCACGTATCTGCCGATCGCCGAGTTCGCACATAACAATTGGCCTCATGAACATACGAAACAGTCGCCATTCCAACTCTTGATGGGGTACGACCCACGAGCTGATTGGACCGATAAGCCATCCCCTATTCCGCGAGTCACCACGCGACTAACTCAGCTGAAGGAAGCCCGAGAAGATGCCCAACGCCTCATGAAAAAGGCACAAGAAGCATGGGTGCGCAACAAAGATACGCCCAAATTCCGCATCCACGACCTCGTGTGGCTGGAAGGGAAGCACCTCCGAACCAATCAACCTACGGCGAAATTGGCGGCGCGACGCCACGGACCTTTCAGGGTAACTCAGGTGATGTCGCCTTACAATTATCGATTGGAACTTCCCACACAGTGGAGCGTACATCCAGTGTTCCACATCGATCTTCTCACGCCCTATAAGCAAACTCCCCTACATGGGGAAAACTTTACACGCCCACCGCCAGAATTGGTTGATGGAGAAGAGGAATACGAAGTCGAGGCCATTCTGGACTCTCGGCATTTCGGAAGACGCAAGCGCCTCCAATACCTGGTCAAATGGAAGGGCTATTCGGACTCGGAGAATCAGTGGGTCGATAAGGATGACGTCTTTGCACCAGAAGCAGTTCGCTCGTATAAGGAAATGCAAGCGCGCGGGCGACAGGTTAAAATGAACGGTGCAGGAGTCGAAGGAAGTCATCCCTCTTTCCTTCGATCTATCCTCACTCACATGCCCACTTCCCCTCTACGCCATGTCACCCAAGCGGCACTCCTCGACTCCCTCGCACAAGACGCCCACGCCCTCTTGGCTGAGGACGACGACACCGAGGTACCCAACCCTCAAATCACCCCATGGACACCTCTTAGACCAGCCGAGGGGCCCATCACCGCTCAAGAGTGGGCCCACGTCATCAGCCGATTCCCCGATCCAACCACCACTCCCGACGGAGGAGTCGTCCACGTCTTTCGAGACGAGCACGGGCAGCGCGAGCCGATCGCCGCTATCCCCCCAAGCGACGACCTCATCGGCGTTCGCGGAGTTTTCCCGAGCAACGACCAGCGTTCGAGCGCTGATGGAGTACGAACTGGAGGGGTGGAAGAGAGTAGCAGCGGAGTGGCAGAAGGAGCAGTTGGACTCAGCCGCGGCCCGACTGAGGGAGATGCGCGAGCGACGGCAGCGATGGAGGCTGCTGAGGCTGGCCATGACGACGACGATTACTACCCGGCACGCCATGCCTTCCTTCGAACGAAAAGCGACCCTACTAATCCCCTCATCACGCCCTGGCTCGTCTACACCGACGGGTCCCCCATGTATCGAGGACGTGTGCGTGTGCCCGGCGCCGCCGATCATCGTCCGTTCACCGCCGCCGACGACCCCGCGCATGTCATTGCGCCTGAAGGGTTCCGGGCGAACAGACGACCCCATCACATTCGATACCCCATCACCGGGCCCGACAGAGTAGAGCGGGACGCCACCCACGTCCAAATCATCGGAGGGGCCGACCCCCTCATACTGGGGGTCATACCGGGGTCGCCTCATGTGTACGGTAAGCCCTTCTATGCCGAGCCACACGTGTCGGCGGCCCTTCGTCCCACGTACCCCCATGAGGACCTTGTGGTCTTCGAGGCGGATCGCGTCACGGACCGCGCGCTCAACCGCATCAACGACGAGTCCCTCACCGCAGAGGTCACGCGCTTCCGCGCGGCCAGCTATGAGCTGGATCGACTCCGAGCCCGAGTGGCTCAACTCCGCGCTATGATCGAGTGCGCCCAAGACGACCGACGCGACGCCATCTATAGGCTGGAGCGTGCCACTGCGCTAGAGCGCATCGCCGATGAACAGCAGGATTGGCCGGCAAGGGACTTTCGGTGAGTCGGGGTCTCACGCTGAAAAGGGGGTGATGTCACGTTTCGGACTTTCGGTATTGTGGTACGACGACTTCTGAGGACCCTTACTGTACCGGTTGCAACTACGGCGGTAAGGTATATTAGTTGCGGACTTAACCATGGTGATACGGTAGTACGATAGGCGATACGGTACGATAGCTGACTGAGGAACGACGCCACTAATACTGGTAGTAGTGGTACTAGGATTGAGTTACTTACGCGATACGTTGGACGCTACCTACTGTGACTCATAGCAGCGCTTGAAAGCCTGCTCGACTTGTATTTAATCTGTCTCGTGAAGACCAAGATACGCCATCTTGGTCTTCTTGAATCGTCACTTGTTTCCTTCTATTCTCTTCGCGTCTCCAGAAGACTTCCGACTACGTTCGTTGAAGCACCCAAGAAGTTTGCCGGTGTACCTTCGCGTATTCATCAAGGCAAGAGCACGGACCTCCGAGTCGTCGTGCCGACTGCATATCGCTAAGTTGTTATCGCCATCTCGGGCTCAAGTCGAGCTAACGTCGTGACGACGTTACAATTGAGGTCACGCTTACTGGGTTTGAGCCCGAATCTAAGGGCTATAAGCTCTGGGACCACTCAACCCACTCCGTTCGAGTGTCCAGGGATGTGACATTCAACAAGAGTAGCTTCCCGTCCCTTCAAGGTGTTGAGACACACCCCACACCTTCACCACCAGTTGTGCCTAGCACAACAGTGACTGCTGTGCCTCACCTGCTGGCATTACCACCAATGTGAGCACCCTCCCCTGCACACTCCAGTAGTGGTGAGGAGGAGGATGTAGAAAAGCTCTTAGACCCCCCACAAGTCCAACCATGCCCCACCACTCCACCACCTACTTTGCCAGCTCTGCCCACCACACCTAAACATGAGCAGACCACTCCCACGTCACCCCCACCGCATCCTAGTGCAATGTACATTATGTGCCATGTCCCTCCTCCCTCACCAGAAATGCCTAGGGGATTCGAGGATCATGCACAGCATAGTCAGCTGTTGCACAAGATGGACAATGCACCAAGGTGCACTGCTCATATCCCTGTGCCCTGTTGATAAGTGACCCTTGCGCACTTAGCGGCTCATATGGACCGGACTTGCAGCATGGACTGCTTTAGATTAGATTAATTGGACTTGTAGATTACTTACATTTTGATCTGTACAATCTAGCGCTGATCATTGCATCATGTATGACATCATGTACTATGACATCATGTAGAACACTCCAAACACTTCATTGTACTTCATCCTTTGTTCTCTTTACAGTGTTATCTTTATTGTGATGTCATTATGATATCATCTTTGTCTGGACTCTCTTTGTTCTAGTCGCCTTGTTCTCTTTTGATACACTCCTTTTGTCCTGTATGTAGAACAACGCTCCTTGTATTCTGTGACTCTACGTTACCAACCTTGTACTAGTGTCACACCTCTGTACAGTATAAGTAGTAGTGCTTGTACGCTCCTGGTCCACATCAGTTCTCTCACTGCTGTGTGCCAGGTATGTTCTCTTCACTGTAATACCCATATCAGTTCTCTCACTGCTATGTGCCAGACATGTTATGATCCGATGCTTCGGACCTAAGCCACAGTATGTCTCCACCCTGCCTTCCCCTTCTGTACCATACCTTGTTACCAAAGGAGCTACTGCTACTAGTGGCGCTGTTTCTTTGATCCAAACTTCTGCTTACTCCGTTTAGTCTCTTTGATATTGTGTGGACTTGTGTTCATGTTGTTTGGAACCCTGTCCTATATAAACCTGTACCATAGACCGTAGGAAGCCAGACTTGGCTTTGTTTGCAATCTAGCAACCTTGCCTCCGTACTTTGGTGTGACCTCGCCTCATTCTCCTCCTCTTGTGCATCCCCTACCTCAGTCCCTAACAAGGACACTTCGAAGTCTTTGCAGTTGAACTACATCAACGCGTCACACCTGTTATACTCTGTGCACTAGCAAGATCAAGTGTAGAGAAGTGTCAGACACTTCGGACGAGGAGTCCTATATTACAGAGTAGTGCTGCACCCTGTGCCACACTTTTGCCACTTGTATTTCACAGCAATAAGACAACAGAGGTCTTCGCTTGATACTTGTGTGATTAGAAACCTTCAGAACCCACGCCCCTGCTAGGGCGTAACATAAGCCAAGTCTACAACTCCCAACACACCCAAGACACTACTGCCACACAGCAGAGTGGGCGACGATCCAAGAGGACGCATCAGCCAACAACCAGACACTCCACAGAACCCAGAAACGACGGCATAGCCGGGCGACGGATCCTCCCTGACACAAGAGGCCGCTTCAGCCATCCCCTTATACAAATCAGCACCCAAGACAGACCACAATCGTGGCTAGCATCAGTGTCACCTTTGAATCAGACAACGATTGGACCCCAGTCACAACCAGAACACAAGACGACCTCCCACACCACGTTAAAAGCAGTCAACTAGGAAGAGGAGCTCGTTGGGCCACAACATCAGGCAGACCACCTTGTTACAAGTGCCTCATCAAAGGCGAACTCAGACCAGTGGAATTCATCAACAACAACTGGTACATCCTCCGATACTTTCAGAACACATACCACACTAGAGCCATAAACATCACACCACACAGATTTGCTGAAGGACTAGGCTGGTGGAACGAAGAAGACGAACAGAACCCAGAAACGCCCACACAACAATCATCCTCAGCACCAAGAAACACTAGGGGAACGTTCGGACTACAACAAGACTCATCAGAAGAAGAACCCAGCTCAGACGAAGCGGAATCACACTCAGAACTACCCCACTCCCCAGAACACCACCTAGATATCACAGTACCCACACAAGCTTCGTCACAAGCCAGCCCCACTATCCCTATCTGGATAGAACCATCCCCAGCGGAAGAAGGATTCCCAGCCCCACTACCACCAATCAGATTGCCCTCCCCAGTCGAACCACCCCAGGTCCCCATCACACCACAGCCAACACCCACCATGTCAGCTATAAACGCCACAGGCACTGGCACAGGTACCGGCTCAAGCACCGGAACAGGAGGCACACCAACAACGAACTCAGGAGGACTCAAAGGAGCACCTCCTACTCCGTTCACCGGAGATAGAACAGAGAGTGGTCAGTTCAAAAGAGAACTACTACGATACATCAAGTTAAATAGCGAGAATGAACTCATCAAAGAACCTTATGCACGGGTACTATTCGCCCTTACAATGTTCAAAGGACCCGGCGTACAGCTGTGGGTCAATCAAACCGAAGATGACATGGAAGCGGCACTAGCAGATCCCACCAAAGCCCTCACCAAAAACAGCAAAGACCTTTGGGACGGTTTTCTCGACACTTTCGACAGAGACTGGACCGACACTCTAAACAAAGAAAGAGCCTACCAGAAGCTCATCAGTTTGACGATGCAGGGCGGAGCATTGGACAGTTACATCCTCGACTTTGAACACCTTGCAGGAATAGCAGGATGGGCAAGAGACGCCCCTGGAACGGTAGAATTCTTCAAAAGAGGACTACCCACAGGATTGTATCGTGCTTGCCTTATGCGAACCACCATCCCAAATACCATGGACGAGTGGCAAACCGCTGCTAGAGCAGAACACCAACGCTGGAAGTTGTTAAAAGCCAGACCAGGGAATAGAAACCCAGGACCAACCCAGAATGTCCACCAAGGACGACCAAAGCGAGACCCAAATGCGATGGATGTAGATGCCACCACCTCCACCCCCTTTAAGAAGCTTACCGAAGAAGAAAAGAAAGCCCTCATGAAAGAAGGACGCTGTTTCAAATGCAGACAGCAAGGGCACATGGCTAGGAACTGTCAACGACAAAACACCACCAACCAAACCAAAGCCAGAGCCACAGACACCCAAGAAGCGGACACTGCACCCCCATACACCCCAGAAGCAAGCACCTCATCAGTAGCCGCTACCACAACCGAAGATAAAGTCCGACAAGCCCATGCACTCATCCAAGGCATGACTGAGGAAGAAAAGAGACGCTACTATGCCTTAGATCAGGATTTTTGCGATGCCGACCTGTGAGAGCTGACAGGGAGGCCAATTCAATGTACAGTGTTCGCGATAGTGCTATGACAATCAAAGTCCTCGTTTGCCTTTACTACAAAGAAGCTCGCATAAATGTGCTGCTAGACAGCGGTGCAACAGACAACCTAATCGACCGAAACCTAATCCAAAAACTTGGACTAGGAACCACTCCTCTGAAACCACCCAGATTGGTCCGGAATGTAGATGGATCGCTAAACAAAGATGGCACCATGACAGAAACATGCCAGCTATGGATAAAAAGAGGAGAAGAAGAAACTCCTTTCCAGTTTTTCGTAACTAGCCTAGGAGAAGACAGAATGATCTTTGGATACCCCTGGTTCGAACACGAAAACCCAGACATAGACTGGAAGAAACAAGAGCTGAAAGGAGAAGCCATCACCATCCTGACAGGAGGGTACCGCTTCCGAAAAAAACGACACCAAGAAGCGAAAGCGGCAGCAACCAAAACAACCTTTGACCCAGTAAAAGAAACTGCAATCCCAGAAGAATACCAGCGCCACAACAAAGTATTCTCAGACGAAGAAGCACAGCGCTTTCCCCCAGAAAGAGAAGAAGACCATCCCATCACATTGCGACCAGATGCACCCAACAAGATCAACTGCAAAATCTACCCCTTGACTCCAGAAGAAGACAAGGAGTTGAAGGCATATCTCGACGAGAACATAGCAAAAGGATACATCTATGAAGGAAGCTCCCCCTACGCTTCCTCCTTCTTCTTCAGAAAGAAAACAGACGGAGGGTTGCGCCCTATCCTGGACTACAGACCCCTAAACACCTGGACAATAAAAGACACTTACCCACTACCTCTCATCTCCAACATCCTGACCAACTTAAATGGGAAAACACTGTTCTCAAAGTTCGATATCAGATGGGGGTACCATAATATCCGCATAAAAGAGGAAGACCAGTGGAAGGCAGCCTTCAAGACACCAAGGGGGCTGTTCATCCCTCGAGTCATGACCTTCGGCCTCACAAATGCACCAGCTACCTTTGCAAGAACCATGAGCAGAATACTTCAACCACTTATGGACAAATACCCAAGAGAGCTATTTGTGTACATGGACGATGTCCTGATAGCCACAGAAGAAGATACAGAACGCCACAGACAAATTGTACACGAATTCTTGGAAATCTGCGAAAAGGAATCTTATTTCCTTAAAGCGTCGAAATGTGTGTTCGAACAAAGAAAGATCCACTACCTAGGCATTGTCATCGATGGGTCTCAAATCAAAATCGACCCAAAGAAGGTAGAAGGACTAAAAGACTGGCCAAGAGACATCAAGTCAGTCAAACAAGCAAGAAGCGTGTTGGGAACACTAAGTTATCAGCGACCCTTCATCCCCAACTTCGCTCACTTAGCAAGACCCATCACGGACACAATAAAGACGTCAGAAGGACCCTTCAGATGGACAAAGGAAGCAGCAGAAGCCTTAGAAGCTCTCATCACGCTTGTGTGCAAAGACCCCATCTTATGCCAACCAGATATGGACAAACCTTTCGAACTAGAAGTAGATGCCTCCGCTTTCGCCACAGGGGCAATCTTAACACAAAGAGACAGCCGAAACAAACCACAAGCTGTGGGATACTTCTCCAAATCATTTTCTGAAGCGGAGCGCAACTATGACATCCATGACAGGGAACTCCTGGCAGTAATCAGAGGACTGGAACACTGGAGACACCTTCTTTTAGGATCCCCCCACGAAATCACAGTGTTTACAGACCACAAAAACCTAGAGTATTATCGCCACCCTCGACAAATCAATAGGAGAGTGGCGCACTACATCCCCAGACTTGCAGACTATCACATCAAACTTCACCACAAACCCGGACCCCAAAACCATGCTGATGCCCTGTCAAGACGCCCTGACCACGACACCGGAGCAGGGGATAACACTGATGTAGTGGTCCTGACCCCAACCATCTTCGCAAACTCCGCCCTCTCCATAAGGATAGATGACCGGGTCATGGCACACCAATTAGACCACCAAGACACTCTGGACGAGTGGGCCGCCCCCTTCCACCTAGTGAAACAAGGCAAACACTGGTGGAGAGGTGACAAACTGGTGGTTGTGGACAACACACCGCTAAAGAGGGGGGTAATTTCCCTGTTTCACGATACAAAAACAGCTGGACACCCCGGAATAACAAAGACCTTGTGGTTAGTGTCACAAGACTATTGGTGGCCAAACATGAAAGACGACATATCCGCATATGTAAAGGGCTGTGCCACATGCCAATCAAACAAGAACTTCCCTGGGAACCCGAAACCACCGATATTCCCCATCAAGACTAACCCAGAAGCACTCCCTTTTGAAACCATCGCTTTAGACTTTATCACAAAGCTACCCCAATCAGAAGACAATGACACAATTCTCACCATCACGGATCATGACTGTTCCAAAGCAGCCTTCTTTATCCCATGCAGCGAAACAATAGACGCAGAAGGAGTGGCAAAACTCTATGCCAAAACTGTCCTGCCACACTATGGATTACCAAGAAGGGTCATCTCCGACAGAGACCCCAGATTCACAGCGAAGTTCATCAAAGAACTGTGCAGAGTGCTTGACATAGAACAAAACATCAGCACAGCATACCACCCACAAACAGATGGACAATCAGAGCGAACAAACCAGTGGTTAGAACAGTACCTCCGAATGTTCATAAACCATCAACAAGACAATTGGACGGAGCTACTACCACTGGCACAGTACACCCACAACTCCTGGCCAAGCGCAACCACTAAAAAGGCACCCTATGAATTAATCCTTGGATACATCCCAAGAGTACACCAACCAGAAAGAACGACCACAGTACCAGGAACACAAGAGAGATTGGAGCGAATCCAGGAAGCCAGAAGGACCGCCCAAGCAGCAATTACCCATGCACAGTCACTCTACAAAGGATCCTCTCGCTTCGAACAACACACAGAAGGAGATAGTGTGTGGCTGGATGCCAGGAACTTGAAAACAACGCACCCTAGTTTCAAGTTAGCCCCAAAAAGATATGGACCCTTCAGGGTCACAAAGAAGATCTCCGCCACCACATATGCCCTGAAACTTCCCCATCAGTGGCGGATCCACCCAGTATTCCATGCGTCACTCCTGATGCCATACAAAGAAACCTCCATACATGGAAAGAACTTTACGGAACCACCCCCAGATCTAGTAGATGGGGAACAGGAGTGGGAAGTTGAGAGAATACTAGAAACAAGACGCCACAGGAACCAGTTACAGTTCCTAATCAAGTGGAAGGGATACTCCGATGCACACAACAGTTGGGAACCAGAAAAGAACCTCAACGCCTCAGAACTTATTCAGGAACACTTTGAAAGCAACCCCAGAAGCGAAGGAGCAAAGCAATGGTTAAAACGAAAGGAAGTAACAGTACGAACAGCAACCACCTTCCCCACTAGCTTCCTCACCATGCCCTCTCGCTCCTCCTCTGTAGAACGTCTTGTTGCTCGTGCCATGGAAAGAGGCTCCTTTGACGAAACACCCTCTGTCACACCCTCCTCTGGCTATTCTCCCTTCCCAGCACGACCCCCTTCCTTGCCTTCACTCATCCAGGAACCACAACCCATCGATCCCACCATGCCCAGCGTCATAGAAACAGAAGGAGGAGGAATAGCCCTTCGCGTTCCCCCTCCTGGACACACAGCTCCCCCTACTCCCGAGATACACCGACCTACCACCTCCCCCCCTGATCCTAGAGTGACCATGGCTCGTCTCAGCGAAATAATCAACGACCCAATCATGGACGCACTCCCCATTAACTATGAAAGAATGCACATCGCTGCTGAAGAAGACGACGACCCTGGCTACCCCTTCTTCTTGAATGACCCCTGGAGCAGCCGCTATGTCCACTTCCTCATCCCTGACGACGCTGACCCAACCTCGTACATCCGAAAGGATGCCAAATGGATCAAGATCAGTGAAAACAAAGAAGATGTCATCGGCACCATGGGCAAAAACCTCCCTCACTATGGCCTCCCCCTTTTCCTCCTTCCCAGAAACGACGACCCCCACAACCCAGCTCCCCCCATCACCCCAGCTCAGATGCAGAACTTGGACGAAGCTTCCCCCACAGCCAGACAAGTCGATGAAGTCCTAGAAGACCTGATAGATGACCGCCTCACAGCAGAAATCTCCAGGACTCGCCGACTCTTGCGAAACCAGAAGGCCCTCCGAAAGGAGATTGAAGGCCTGTACAAGACGATGGAGCCCCTCAAAAGGCACCTCCTCAACATGGACATGCAGCTAACCAGCACCCGAAGAAGGCTGCAAGAACACAAAGCCTATGTCCGAATTGCAGACCGATGGCTCACACTACACCCCCCTCCTCCTGAAGAAGAAACTCACCCCTTTGAAGTCCACCCCATTCCTGCCCCTGCTCCACCTCGCTACCACTCCATGCCACGACTCCACGACGAACCAGAAGGACCTAGCCCCTCTGCAGAAAGGAAGAAGAGACGAAAGCGCAGAGCCAACAAGAAGGAGACTGGCACCATTCGACTTTGTTACAGGTGCCAGTCTGAAGACCACCTCTCCTTCGCCTGCCCTCAAAAACAGAAGTTCTGCTGGAGGTGTTCTAGCACTGACCACTTCCCCTATCAGTGCCTCTGGCCAGCCCCAGAAGAACGCACTCAGTGGTGTGGCAAGTGTTTTACCAGCAACAGCCACGAAGAAATCAAGTGCCCCAAGTATGAAAATTGTCGCAAGTGTGGGACCCATGGTCCCTTCAACTTCCTTCGCCAACATCGCTGCCCCCTCCCTCGCAAAAGCACCCCCTCTAACGATGTAGACAACGATGTCTATGACCTGATGGACTTCGAAGCACTCTAGGGAGAGTTGACTTAGAGAGGGGCTCATGTTATGATCCGACGCTTCGGACCTAAGCCACAGTATGTCTCCACCCTGCCTTCCCCTTCTGTACCATACCTTGTTACCAAAGGAGCTACTGCTACTAGTGGCGCTGTTTCTTTGATCCAAACTTCTGCTTACTCCGTTTAGTCTCTTTGATATTGTGTGGACTTGTGTTCATGTTGTTTGGAACCCTGTCCTATATAAACCTGTACCATAGACCGTAGGAAGCCAGACTTGGCTTTGTTTGCAATCTAGCAACCTTGCCTCCGTACTTTGGTGTGACCTCGCCTCATTCTCCTCCTCTTGTGCATCCCCTACCTCAGTCCCTAACAAGGACACTTCGAAGTCTTTGCAGTTGAACTACATCAACGCGTCACACCTGTTATACTCTGTGCACTAGCAAGATCAAGTGTAGAGAAGTGTCAGACACTTCGGACGAGGAGTCCTATATTACAGAGTAGTGCTGCACCCTGTGCCACACTTTTGCCACTTGTATTTCACAGCAATAAGACAACAGAGGTCTTCGCTTGATACTTGTGTGATTAGAAACCTTCAGAACCCACGCCCCTGCTAGGGCGTAACAAGACACTCTTGCTTCACTCTGCTTGCACCCCCTGTTGCTGCTTCCAGCCACCCTGACCTATCTCACCACAGTCTTCTTGCCACTGTGAGTATGTCCTCCTTGTGTGCTGTTCATCATGCCCAATCCACATTACTTCAATGCAGACAATGTGGCATGGCGCGGCAGGTGTCTGGGGTATGCGGAGTTATTGGCTGCTGCCTTTGTGGGCCGAGACCCTGCAACCTATGCAGAGGCCATGCGGTCTGCAGATGCAGATGAGTGGACTAAGGCGTGTCAGTATGAAATGGATGCCCTAGCTAAGAATGGGACTTGGGAGTTAGTGGATCTCCTGCCTAATTGCAAGGCAGTAAAATCCAAATGGGTCTTCAAGCTCAAAGTGGATGGCTGCTACAGAGCTCGCTTGGTGGATAAGGGATTCACGCAGATCCCTGGTGTAGATTTTGATGAAACCTTCTCTCCCGTCGCACAATTTGAGTCGCTACAATTACTTCTGGCGTTGGCTGTGCTGGAGGACTGGCACATCCATCGGATGGATGTCAAGTCTGCTTTTCTCAATGGTGTGCTTGATGAGGAGATTTATATGGAGCAGCCACAAGGTTTCACTGTCACTGGCTCTGAGACAAAGGTGTGCTGCCTAGTTAAGGCGATATATGGTCTCAAACAGTCCTCCCGCACATGGAACTTGCAATTCCATAGAGTGCTCACTGCACTCGGCTTCAAGCAGACGTTTGCTGATGCAGGCATATATGTGATGCCTCAACGAGAGGGGTATGATCCACTCTTCGTTATTGTCTACGTTGACGACATCACTATACTGGGTCCCTTGTTGAGTGGTATCAAGCATCTTAAGTCAGACTTGTCTGAACGCTATGAGATGACAGATCTTGGGGAAATAGAGTCTTATCTTGGTATGCACATTGTGCGTGACCGCTCCCTTAGATGCATCGAAATAGATCAGTCTGGCTACATCAAGGATGTCCTTGAATGCTTTGGCATGTCTGATGCCACACCACACAACACACCCTTGCCCGCTGGTGCTGACGAGCACCTGGTTAAATATACGTCGCAGGCAACTTCCTCAGATATTTCCCACTACCAGTCCTTGATTGGGAGTCTGCTTTATGTGCAGATTGGCACTAGGCCAGATATCTCCTTCACTGTGTCATGTCTGGTGCAGTACGCAGCAAACCCTTCACCACAACATCTGCAACTTGTGCAGTATGTCCTATCCTACCTAGTGGGAACTATGGATATGTGTATTGTCTATAATGGTGCCAATGGCAATGGCCTTCATGGCTACACTGATTCCAGTCTGGCTGATCAGACTGATGACCACCACTCCACCTCTGGTTATGTGTTCCTACTAGCTAACAGTGCAATAAGCTGGTCTTCACGCAAGCAAAAGACTGTTGCCCAAAACACAACAGAAGTGGAATACATGGCCATGACCAACGTAGCTAATCAGGCTGCGTGGTATCAGAGCTTCCTCACAGAACTTGGGTACAAGGTCGATGACCCCATCCCACTACATGGTGACAACAAGGGTGCCATTGACTTGGCTTTGAACCCTGTCACTGGGAGACGGTCTAAGCACATTGCCATATGGCATCATGTCATTTGGGAGTATATCAAAACGGGGACCATCACCCTCATTAGAACTCCTACTGTGGATATGGTTGCAGATGGCTTTACAAAGTCACTACCGCATGTCCTGCTGCAGAAACACAACAATGACATGGGACTCTTGTGTACTTAGATTGTAGATCACAGGGAGATGTTGATAAGTGACCCTTGCACACTTAGCGGCTCTAATGGGCCAGACTTACAGATATGGACTGCTGTAGATTAATTAGGACCGCTTTAGATTAGATTTGATCTGTACAATCTAGGACTTCTATGACATCACTGTACAATGACATCATATGGACTACTTCCAGACTTTTCATTGTACTACATTTCCTTGTTCTACTTTTGTTCTTATCTTTATTATGATGTCACTATGATATCATCCTGTTCTGGACTCTCCTTGTTCTCATCGCCTTGTTCTCTTTATATCCACTTCTTTGTGTCCTGTATAGAACAATGCATCTTGTATTCTGTGACCAAGTGTTACTTACCTTGTAGTACTGACACTCCCTGTATGAGTATAAGTAGAGCACCATGTACGCTCCTGGTCCACATCAGTTCTCACTGTTTGTGTGCCAGACAACCATCTTGCTTTACTTGCCTGACCCCCTGTTGCTGCTTCAAGCACTCTTGCATATCTCACCACAGACACCTTTGCCCTCTGTGAGTATGCCCTTCTACTGTGCTGTTCATCAGATGATTGCCAGTAGCTTGAGGTCATATATGTTGTAGTTGTGTTCAGTCTCACTGAGCATTGCTGAGTAATATCCTATAGGGTGCTTTTGCCCGTCAGCCTTCTTTTGTAAGAGGACTGCTCCCACTGCGAATCCAGATGCATCAACCTCTAACTCAAATTGATCTTGTAGGTTCAGGTGTGTGAGCACGGGTTCTGTGGTGACTAGGCATTTTAGTGTGTTGAAGGCATTGCCCTTGTCTTTTGTCCACTTCCATTCTGTGTCTTTTCATGTGAGGCAATTGAGGGGTCATGCATGTGTAGCAAAACCTCAAATGAAGAGGTGGTAAAAGTTACAAAAGCCCAAAAAGGAGCGTACATCCCTGACTTTGGCCAGAGTTGGCCATTCCCTGATACTGTGAACTTTTACTGGGTCCATATGTGTTACCCCCTTTTCAAGGATTACCCCCAGGTAATCCATTCAAGGTTGGTGGAACAGGCACTTCTTGAGTTTGAAGTACAGGTCATGTTCCTCTGCAACCTGTAACATGTCTGTGACTGCAGTGATGTGGGCATTGAGGTCATGTCCCTCTTTGGTGGCAATGGCAATGTGATCCATATACACTTGAATAACCATACCAAGGTGTTTATGCTTTGCGATGGTGTCATGGTAAATGTGGTTCATCATTGCCTAGAATGTGGCAGGTGAGTTCATCAGCCCAAAGAACATCACCATGGGCTCAAAGAGACCGAATTTGGTTTTGAATGCCACCTTTTCTTGGTTGCTGTCACAGATGCAGATGTTATTGTATCCCCAGCGAATGTCAAGTTTCATATAGATATGATGTTACAATTCTGGTTGTGATGGAGGTGGACCCTTACTATAACGGTTGTGGCTATGATAGTAAGGTAGTATTAGTCACGGACTTGGTCAGTAGGTTGGTCATGCACACGGGGTAAGAGTGGGTCAGTTCTAGCAGGTTCCAAGCCGCATAGTAGTAGTACTAGGGTTTGAGTACTTTACATGACTCGTTGGACACTCACTAGTGGCACTTCAAAGCCTGCTTTCTTGTAGTATTTAAGATGTACCGCAGAGACCAAGATTGGGCATCTTGGTCTTCTTGAATCATCACTGTTTTGTTGTCAAACTCCTGTCTTCTCTATCTCTCTTCCTTTCTCTTTCTCTAGTATCACCTTTGTGCAGGGTATCTTCGAATATCCCACAGTCACATGCCTTCAAGCATTGTATATTGCTAAGTTGTGTCACCACCTCTTTCAAGCTCAAGTCAAGCTAACATCATGACAGCGTTACATAAGAGCATTACTGAGGTTGTAGATGAGATCCTGGATCAGAGGAAGTGGATATTGTTGATAAGTGACCCTTGTGCACTTAGCGGCTCTAACGGACTGGACTTACAGATATGGACTGCTGTAGATTAATTAGGACCGCTTTAGATTAGATTTGATCTGTACAATCTTGGACACCTTGTATTTTCTTATCTATGACATCACTGTACCATGACATCATGCGGACTCCTCTAGAACTGTCATTGTACTATGCCTTTGTTCTCTCTTTAGATATATCCTTATTGTGATGTCACTATGATATCATCTTAGTCTGGACTTTCCTTGTTCTTATGCTCCTTGTTCTCCATTTGTACATTCCTTTTGTCCACATGTAGAACAACATCCCTTGTACTATGTGACTCTATGTTACATCCCTTGTAGTAGTGTCACCCCTGTAAACAGTATAAGTAGTAGGCTTGTATGCTCCTGGTCCACATCAGTTCCTCACTGTTGTGTGCCAGACAACCTCTGCTTCACTCTGCTTGACTTCACCCCTGTTGCTGCCTTCCAGCCACCCTTCTTATCTCACCACAGTCTACTTTGTCTCTGTGAGTAAGATCTCTATGTGTGCTGTTCATCAGATATTGGTTCCATATGGTATGGGAGTTGATGACCTGATAGTCCTGTATGGGATGTAGCTTTTCGTCCTTCTTTTTAATGAAGAAAAAGGAGGAGGTGTACAGGGATATCAAGGGTCTCAAATATCCTTGAGCCAACTTTTCATCGAGGAATTCCTTAAGTTTCCCCTCCTCTTCCTGTGTTAATGGGTATATCTTGCAATTGATCACAGTGGGGGTATTTGGTTTAAAGTCTATGGTGTGGTCCCAGGGCCATGCTGGTGGGAATTGTTGTGAGGCCTCTTCGCTGAAGAGGCATTTGAATGTGTGGTAGATGATGGGAAGCTCTACTTCCATTGTTTGCTGTCCAGCTGGGATGGCCAGCTCAGTGGCTGTGGTTGCTCATATGCAGCTATCTTCTTCTTCCAGATCATCAAGTATGTCCTGCTTCTTGATGGTGGTGAGCGTCACTGCAATTACTGTGGTGGGGCAGAGACTATCCTTAGTATGTAAGATGATCAGCATCATTTCTTTGTGTATGACTGCACTTCTCCAGTTAATGGTAGGCTCATAGGTTGCAAGCCTCAGATACCCCAGGATAAGATCTTTGTCTCCCAGGTTTGTGACAAGGAAGTGCATGGTCCTGTGGACCCCCTTGGTCTGCACATCTAGGTCAGTAAAATGTGTAATAGACCCAGCTTTGTTTTCCATATTATTGATGTTCCATATTTTACAGGCCCATTCCAGTGGCTGGGTCCCTATCCCCATTTTCTGTGCATATTTTGGATTTATAAAGTTGTCAGTAGCCCCAGAGTCTACCAGGGCTTTGATGTTGGCCATTTTGTAATTTGTGCAAATCAAGACTGGAATTTGGAGAGATCAAAAGTGTGTCATAATTACAGAGTTACAGTTAAATGCCCTCACCCAGGCCAATGGGTTCAGGTGCCCTGAAAACCTCTTTTTCCCACAGATCCTGCAATATCAGGTCCTTCACCTCGTCTGGGGCATTTGCCACTCCCATGGGCCATTCCTTTGCTCTTTCTTCTGCCATTTTGCTAGTAGATACAGCCTGTATCTGGGCCAGTGGTTGTTCCTGTGTGTAATAATTGGTTTTGGCAGCTCAGACATTGGATGGCCCAGGGGCAGATGGCTGCCATTGCCTTGGCTGCCTAGGATGGGGACAATTACATGAGAGGTGCCCCAGAGCATTACAGCTGTAACAGAGGACTGTCCTTAGGTCTTGATGAGACCCCCCTCAGCCCCTTCCTCTTGCACCAGGCCCCCCTCTCAGCAGGAACAGAGGTATATCCATGTAAGGGGGTCTGCCATAGTCTATTTCATCCAACCCAGCTAGTCCCACCCTTGTGCAGTCAGCTGAGGTGTCCATGGCCCAGGGATTTGTGAGGTTCTGCAGGACTGTCCAATTTGCATTGCCACCTTTGTTTTTGTTTCTGTTGCTATTGGTTTTGTAGTTGTCAAGATGAGCCCAGATGTGGATGTAGTTTTTCTGTCATTTGAGCACTGCCCTCTTCCATTCATCGAAGGTCTCCAGTTTGTCCAGGTCATAGGCTTTCTTGTACAGTGTCTTCAGGAGCCCCTTCATGAAGAGGTTGATGGTTTGTGGGTTGTTAATGCAATACCTGGCCTTCTGTGTTGCTGTTATGTCCACAGTTTGCCTTATTCATTTTTCTTCTTTTCTCTCCTTGTCTTGTGACCAGTTGGTGCCATGTGATGGCACATGCTATACTGTATAGCAAAGTCATTGTGACTCGCTTCTATTTATATTCTCGGACCTGCGGTCATCTCAGAGATGACTCACGTGTCTTTACTGTTGACTCATATGAGGGGCTAGCCCTATGCTAGCTCTATTGTTCTTTTGTGTTTCAGACTTGTTCCCAGGATGCACAGTCCTATGATGTAGGCTGCTTATTGTTCTTTACATTATGACTCATTGCACAGTCCTCGTATTTCCCATGACTCATCATTTACAGTACTATGACTCATCATTACTCAGATTGCCTACTTATGGTATCTGGGACTCTTATTGTTCTCATTTACTATAAGTACTAAGACATCTGAGAGCTGTAGGCCTCAGACTTGTCTTCTTGTATCTTACAGTACTTGGTGAACAAGACTCAGATTGCGAACTCCTTTCCTCTCATCAGAAACTATCCAAGTTCTCTTCAAACTTGGTACTCTTTGAACTTGAGAGAAGGCTAACTTTGACAGATCTCTAAGTCATCCCTGACTTAGAGAATATGACTTGTTTAGTACTTTGTCAACCTAGTGACCTTTGCTCATGTTGAGTGAATGTCCCTACCATGACATAACAGTTGCTTCCTCAAATTCATTGAGATATTTGTCAATGTCACTGTTACGCTCCACCGGCGTTAGTCCGACTTGGACTTGGAAACGGTGTAATTGACTTAGCGAGACTTGGGCAAATGGGGATCACATGTCAACCCAATGCAAGCTGAACAGGGGCCTTCTTGCACATGCTGCAGCTAAGATGAAAGAGTACTATCCTTGGTAGATAGAAGTGGAGGCACACTTAGTCAGGGACTAAGGCAGACAAGAGACAAGTCACGAAGGTGGATTGAAGAAGACCAAGATGGGGACTCTTGGTCTTCCAAAACGACTACTTATACAGATACATGCAGGCTTTAAAGCGCCGCTAGAACAGAAAGAGACCAGTAGCGTAACTAGCTCGAACCCTAGTACAGCTATCCTAGGAATGAGTCATACATGAGTCACAATCACATGTGTACTACTGTGCTGACTGATACGATGTAAGTGTCCATAACTAATACCAAGATTGGACCGTAGTCATAACTGGTCGTGATGCAAAACCCGTAACAGTCACCATCGACCATTCTGAGCCCTTTATGCAGCAGCACTTAAGCTTGTTCTCATTCAAGGGTGTTAATGAACCTTTGGTTATACCCATCCACTACTGCATTCCATAGGTCCCTTGTATACTGATCGATCCCTCTTTGTATTTGTCAGTTGAGCCATTTGAGGAACGATAGTACCCATTCACTGACAGATACTCCTTTGATGTAGGACAGGAAGAGAAGGCAGCATTGGCAGTTGTTGCACATTATGGGGGCATCTAGATTCATACCCCAGTAGATGTGCCACTGGGTCAGGAATGCATCTACTTTAGTTCTGTCTCCATCAAAAATAGTAGGGGGCTCGCCAGTTAGTTTTTCATGCCCATTTAGGGCATGCCCTCCTCCTCCAATGGGCAGACCCCCTCCTGGTGGTCCTGCCAGGTACCCTCCTCCTGGTAGGTTGGGGGGGTTGCCCCCTCCACCTCATCAGTAGGGAAAGTTGTCTCCCAGTGGGCCTCTGTTTCTGAGAGGTGGGTCCAGCTGTCGCATTCTGGCTTCTCCTGATGGTGGGTCTGGCTGGTCCAGTCCTATGGCTCAGAATATGGCTGCATCATCTGCAGTCATTCTAGCTCTGGTTTCCAGGTTTATTGGCATCAGAACTTCTTGCATTTGTTGATGAATAGCTGTGGCAGCTTCTCACACAGCAGTCTCCCATATGGTGTAGACCTCTTCTTCTGTCATGGTTGCCATCACATCTTGGGTCGCCGGTGATCTGACTTGTATTACTTCAGGTTGATCATGAATGGTGAGTGACTCAGCTTGTTGAACAGCATACTGCTCGATGGGTCCCAAAGATGTGGGTGCTACTTCTTTACTGACTTCTTCATCCACTTCGGTCTCTTCACTCACAGCTTCTCCTATAGAGTGTTCTCATAATTGTCCATCGATCAAACCCCAATCTGCTCTTGAATTTTGCTGTCTTGCATCAATATCACACTGATAGTTTCATCCAGCAGGTCATACAACATCCCAATGGTGGTCTATGGGGTTCCATGTAATCTTGGTCCAGCAAAGATGGTTGAAATTGAACTCAACAGGGCAGAACCTCATGGGTCCATTAAACTCGATGAAATATCCTGTCTTGTCTCCTTGTTCTCTCCAATGTGTGGCTCCTAGGAAACAAGTGGGGACATTGCGATCTCCTCTTCTCTCTAAGTAGTAAGGATGAAAATTCATCCACTGTTCTCTGTGTTGATAAGTGACCCTTGCGCACTTAGTGGCTCAAACAGACCGGACTTGCAGCATGGACTGCTTTAGATTAGATTAATTGGACGTGTAGATTACTTACATTTGATCTGTACAATCTAGCGCTTATCATTGCGTCATGTATGACATCACTGTACCTTATGATATCATAGATCCGGACTCTGCATTGTATTCAACGCCTTTGTACTTTCCTTTGTTCTATCTTTATCATTATGATGTCATTTACTTCTGGACTCTCTTTGTTCTGCACTCCTTGTTCTCCATTAGCACACTCCTTTGTCCCACATGTAGAAAAAACATCTCTTGTACTCTGTGACCCTATGTTACATCTCTTGTATTAGTGTCACTCACCTATATAGTATAAGTAGTAGGCTTGTATGCTCCTGGTCCACATCAGTTCCTCACTGTTGTGTGCCAGACTCTATTTGCTTTACCCTGCAAGATCTCCCTGTCTCACCTCTGCTTCCAGCACTCCAGTATATCTCACCACAGTCTACTAGCCACTGTGAGTATACCTTTAGTGTCTGCTGTTCATCACTGGTAGTGATTGCTGCCACTATGGGATCTTGGTCTTAATGTAACATTGTCACAACATTAGCTTGACTTGAGCTCGGTTAATGCAGCAGCATGACTTAGCAGATACAATGCTCAAAGGCACATGACTTGGGTAAGGCTCAAAGGCTTATGCAAGATGCATGAAGGCACTTGTCTGGACAGTAGTCTCTTCATGATGGCATGAAGACTTAGAGACAAGTGAATTGGAGAAGGCAGGAAACAAGTGACAATTCAAGAAGACCAAGATGGCATATCTTGGTCTCCTTACTACTTCCTAAATACAAGTGAGAATGGGCTTTAAAGCACCATCTGAAAGCATCCAATGAATCACGTAAGTACAGCAAACCCTAG
This sequence comes from Lactarius indigo, assembly GCA_025766275.1. Taxonomy (NCBI): domain Eukaryota; kingdom Fungi; phylum Basidiomycota; class Agaricomycetes; order Russulales; family Russulaceae; genus Lactarius; species Lactarius indigo. Next base: position 173,510 of record JAFKAC010000038.1, read on the forward strand.
TATAGGTACTACTAGGATTGAGTCATCTACAACTACACATGTTACATCCACTTCAGGTCCGTGACATATTACACCCTACTACTGGTGCCATGCAGTAAGTAGTAAGTGTCCACAACAAACCTCCAATTGTAACAACAACATTGGCAGCTTGTATGTTACATCCACATTATGTCCTATTTATTTTCTTCTTTTCCAATACTTGTCTTGTGACCGGTTGGTACCACAAGACAGCATGTGCTGTACTGTTCAGCAGAGTCATGGTGACTCATTTCTATTTTTATATTCTCGGACCCGTGGTTGTCTCAGAGATGACTTGCATGTCCCTAATTGTTGACTCATATGAGGGGCTAGCCCTATGCTAGCTCTATTATTCTTTTGTGTTTCAAGACTTGTTCACTTGATTGTGCAGTCCTATGATGTAGGCTGCTTTATTGTTCTTTACATTATGACTCGTTGCACAGTCCTCATATTTCCCATGACTTGTCATTTACAGTACTATGACTTGTCATTACTCAGACTGCCTACTTATGGTATCTGGGACTCTTATTGTTCTCTTTTACTATAAGTACTAAGACATCTGAGAGCTGTAGGCCTCAGACTTGTCTTCTTGTATCCTATGGTACTTGGTGAACAAGACTTGGTTGTGACATTCCTCATTAGAAACTATCCAAGTTCTCTTTGAACTTGGTACTCTTGAACTTGAGAACAGGCTAACTTTGACAGATCTCTAAGTCATCCCTGACTTAGAGAATAGGATGTGTTTAGTGCTTTGTCAACCTAGCGACCTTTGCTCAAGTCAAGCAATCATCCCTACCATGACATAACATTGTATCTTCACCAAATAAATCCATAAAAAATATGGAAAAATAAGGCAAAAATAGAGCATCCATGACAATAACTTCATTGATAGAGTGAGCTTCACCTCTAGATCTACCTTAGTCAGGCAAGCATCCATGGTAGACACTACCCCTGAAGTGTCATGCCCTGTCAGAGTGTGCATTAGTAGTGATTGGCCTGGGTAACCCTTGGGTTTACCAGGGCTACCTGTATCCATACCTGAGAAAACCCCTACCCCTTCTCAAGGGTGCAGGTTCCTGCAGGTACGGGTTGGGGGTCTTGGGGGTCATAGGGGTATGTACTACAGGTATGGGTTCATCCTATGGGTATGGGTTAAACAGTGCAGCAGTGTCATTGATGTGGCAGACTTGCACCACCAACTCAGTGCTGCAGTGCAGCAGTGTAGCCATTGCCCTGCCAATGCATTGTCTTCAGGGGTCCAGGGGAAGGTTTCATGCCATGTACAAGGGCATAATTCAGCTGCCCAAATGAACAATCATATTGAACAATGCTAAGTACAGAACTGTATGGTCAGTACCTAAGCCAGAAACCTAACATCAGTTATTGCAGAGCTCTGAGTCATCCACCTTCCCACTAGTGACTTTGTCTTCAAGGGCCACCTTGATGTCTCTATCACTGATCAGGTCAAGTGTGCTCCAGGTCCCAACACAGAGCAGGGCACACATTGACAAGAATGAGAGTTGGTTATGGACATGGGGAAGCACAAGGCGGCCTTGACTGAAGACCCGCTCAATGTCAACTGTAGTGGCTAATTAGGAGTTGTAAATAAGACTAATAAAGAGTGAAGAAAGCAGAGGAAACACACCTGGGATTGATAAATAATCACGTGCCATATGTGAGAGGCAGGGGAAGCTTCTACACCTCTCATACTACCATGAGAGTGTGTCCTTCACTTCCTTGACTCCAGTTGCAAGGTAGCAATCAAGTTCATTATTACACTCTGAGGACATGAGTGCGAGGTCAGGCAATTCATCGAATATATTCTTGGCACCCAAAAAAGTCTGCAAGTCAACCAGTTAGCCCAAAAAAGACAAGAGCATAATACTACTTACAACTTTGTTGCTGTCATCCTCCACATTGTCATCATTGTCATTGTTGTCCTGGCCTTCAGCCAACTGGTAGGACTGTCTGAATTCCTCTTGAACAATGTTGCATGCAGCTTGAATCCAAGTGTCCTCCCACTTATGTTTCCTAAAGTATTCCAACTTGTGGTGAGGATGGAGCACTGAGGGCACATGTCTTAGTTTACTTTAGCACATCAGAGACAATTATATGGTGGCTTACCCATGGCAATATGATACACCTCCAAGTGGTCGGTTTTGTTGTAGTACTGATTCATTGCATTCTTGCCAACAGCAAGTGCAGCACATATGGAAGGTTCATATCAATAAGGGCTATTGGATGCCGTAGTGAGGACCTTGTCAATGTGGTCCATTGCTGGGATAACTGCTGCAAGATTTGGTGTTCCTCATGAAAAATACAATGTCGCATCCTTGAAAATCTGTCTAAAACAAAGTCAGAGACAGAAGAAGATAACAAAACATCTATTCACCTTCAATACATCACAGAGTTCTCCTGCAATTGTCCATTCTGTGGGCAGCAACTCATATTTGTGGAGATCATGACCACAGGTGGCAGTCATTGTGTCAATTGCTGAGCGATACCTGAGAGCAAAGACCAGCATGTCATATGTTGAATTCCAGCGAGTTGAAACATCACGTGGCATCATGTGCTTCGGGAGGTGCTGGGCTGATAGGGTTGCAAACCATTGGGGGAGGAGAATGGTTGTGGAGTTCTTGAGAGCAAAAGCAAGTCTACACAGCTATGTATGATGTCAGTCACCATGTTGACATGCGTCAAGTCAAACAATTAACATACCTTGACCAACATTGATTGCACAGGATGTGTGCTCTCAGTGAGCTGGTTGATGTCTTCCTCTGTTAGCCCCTCATGGAGGTCCACCCAAGTGTCAAGTGGCTGGTCGTCCTCCTCGCTGTAATCGGCCTCCCATGTCTCCTGCTCTGCACACTCTTCCGAGTCAAGGTCCTTGGCCAAATCAGCAAGTGCTTGAGTGGCCTCATCAAGAATGGCACCAGGGTTGGCCTTGGGTACATCAAATTGCTTGAGAATGGCCTTTGCCATGATGTTGATTGTGTGTGCAAAGTGATGAACAGCACACATGAAGATGATACTCACAGTGACAAAGGAGACTGTGGTGAGATATCAAGAGTGGCTGGAAGCAGCAACAGGGGGTGCAAGCAGAGTGAAGCAAGAGGTTGTCTGGCACACAAACAGTGAGAACTGATGTTATACATTGAGAGACAAGAGGCTTACCTGGCATACAAACAGTGAGAACTGATGTAGACCAGAAGCGTACATGGTACTCTACTTATACTCCTACAGGGAGTGACAATAGTACAATGCTAGTAACACTAGTCACAGAATACAAGAAGGTATTGTTCTACAAACGGACAAAAGAGTGGACACTTTGAGAACAAGGGCATGGAGAACAAGAAGAGTCCAGAGCTAAATGATATCATAGTGACATCATAATAAGGATAAAGCTAAGTATGGAACAAAGGAAAGTACAAAGGCATTATACAATGCAGAGTCCAGATGTATGATGTCATAGAAGTACAGTGATGTCACATATGACACAATGATAAGTCCAGATTGTACAGATCAAATAGTATCTAATCTACAAGTCCTGTATATCTAATCTAAAGCAGTCCATGCTGCAAGTCCGGTCTGTACGAGCCACTAAGTGTGCAAGGGTCACTTATCAACACAAAGCAGCATGTCTGGTTGGCAGGACCTGGAAACCCATCAAGTAGGGTGCTAAGAGTGCCAATCATTGTGTCATTGTTGGACATGTTATCAGTCGTGATGCTAAGAATCTACAACAGAGTAAGTCTGGGCACACACTTCCAACTCACTTTTGAGCCACTCACCTTGTCTTTTATCCCAAAGGCTTTGAGGACTTCAACAAAGGTGTCCGCAAGATTGTCACCAGTATGGGACTTTGGCACTTTGACAATATCTAGCAGGAGGGCCAAAGGGGCACCATTTTTTTCAAGGTGCACCATGATAGCTACATAAGCCTTGTAATTTGGTGATGTCCAGGTGTCAGTGGCAAAGCTGAGTTTGCCATCAGTTGTCTGACTTCCTGTTAGTACAATAAAGCCCCGATTGCAATGGTAGTTGACTCACTTGTAACCATTGGGCAATGCACTCCTGAACATGTGCAAAGACATTCTTGACATCACGTGAGAGCCTTTCAACAGAAGGGATGTAGTAATCTGGTTGTCTGGTCTTCATCAGGCAACAGAACGCACAATCATTGACTATCTGAAAAGGGTGCTTGTTCTCACAGACCCAATGTACAAATGCAGCCCTGACTCAGACATTAGATAGTACCACAATTTGATAAACCAAAAAATGTACTGAGTCTCAATCTTGGTGTGCTGACAATGACTGTAGGTCATCATTCCTTTCCCAAATCATTTGAATGCTGCTGTAATCAAGCCATTTGCACCCTTGTGGTTTCCAAGAACTTCACATGCAGTCTTGACATTGCGTGCATCATCTGCAGCAGCAAGCACTTCTTCTCCCCAGCAGTATTTTGCATGTCAACGGAGATTGCTGGTGGAACTGGTATCACCTGTGTAGAGGAAGCAGTGGACAAATCTTGTGTCACAGCGGCAGGGTCTAGCGGCACACTTAAAGACATGTGCTTTATGGTTGTTGATGTACTCCACAGTTGGTGTAGGTTTGAAGAAGACGTAGACTGGCACAACCCAGCTCTTAGAGAGGCACTCTATTGAAGTGTCAATATATTGTATGATATAGTGTGGATGGACACTTACTCAATTCTGATATGTTGTCCTCGACTTCAGGCTCATCACTTGGCTGTTTGTTGCCATTGCTGTCATCGTCATCAGTGCTGTTGTTAATTTTGATGGTGTCAGTGGGCTGTGTGAGCGTGCCTGCAGTATTGGCCTCTTCATCACTGCTATCAGCAGCCCCAGAAACTTGATGAGTGTGCTGCAGCAGGGGTTGAGGTCAGTGCATGGGATTAGGGATTTCTTCAATGGAAGGTTGGGGTGCAACAGGGACAGCTTGGGCATCAATGCTGGTCCCAGGTGTTGTCTTCACCTTCTTCCTGGCCAAAGGATCACTGTTTTCAGTGACACATTCAGTTGGATGATGCTTGCGTGGTCCAAGTACAATGTCAGTGGTGATACCAGAGGTGGTCAGCATATTTCACACAAGTTGCCAAAGGAGGAAGCGGGGCGTATGCACTGGGATTGGGAAAGCTAGGAGACAGGGGGTTAAATACACACATGCAGAATCCTACTTAGAAAATGGGCAGCAATGTAAAAGGAGAGCAGAGGGTGAATCTTGGACAATCGTAAACAAAGAACTGAGACAAGATAGCTAGTAGAGCAAGTAGTCTGACACTAGCACTGGCAAACCTAGACCTGTTCTAACGCTAAGAGACAATTAGAAATAGTAAGGACAAAGCTACAAATGGATGCTACTCACTTAAATGGTGTCGTGCAGCTTCATGGCAAGAGTCACATGACACATGTGTGGCAAAAATCAAGGGTGGGCAGACAGAACCAAGGAGACAAGTAGACAGTGGTGAATCCAATGGTGGAGTGTAGAGGGGCAACCCAAGCAAGAGTGCAGTCAGCAAACAGCTTGGAAAGGGGGCTCAGAAAGGGTGAGGGCTAGGCTGATGGGCCAGTGGGTTGGTGGCCAAGTTGGTGGCACTTGATCCTCTTGATGGTGACCAGGGGAGGCCAGGCAGCATCGGCAGCATGAGGGAAAGTATGATGAATGGGAAGTACAGAAAGAGGAGGCAAGGGGTTGAAGGTGGTAGTGAGATGATGGGACTGGCCAGGCGGCAACAGTGATTCAGTGAAACACTGTGTAAAGCTGAGTGGCAGCAGAACTGAGATAGTAGGAAAGTCAGTAACTCATACAGAAAGGGCCATGAACAGGGCATGAACACTCACGAGAATCCCTAGATTCACCCTCAGAAGCCACACAGAAAAAGGAAAACTCAAAACATCCCAGGTTCAACATTCAACCCAAATCAAAAACAGGGCACATGACCTGTGGAAACCCATTGTTAGGGTACGGGTTGGCCTCGGGTTGAGGCCAGCTACCCATAACTGTACCTGGCAGTACCCAACCTGGAACCCAGGCAGGTTACCCACACCCCTGCCAATCACTATGCATTAGATCTGTAACAGTTCCTGCCTGAGGCAAAGGACACTGAGTTGGTCTGCCACTGAGCAGAATGGCACCTAAGTTAGTAGGGTGTTCCTTGATATAGCCCAAGGCAACAAGGCTTTCAGTGGGAAGAGGAAATGGAAGAGAAGAGGAGACTTTGCTGAGGGGACAAGACAGTAGATTGACAAAGCCAAAGCTAAGGAGTTACAGTTTATCCTAAGGTGCTTATATACAGGTACTCCTAGAGTGCCAGCAAGGCAATGGTGTGCTGTCACTGCCAGTGAGGCAAGCATGAGCTGACATACTGTTATGGGTAAAGAGAAGAGAAAAGGAGGAATGGAAGAGGAAAATAGGGAACATTCGTGACATGAAGTCATGAAAAGCCAGGCCTTTGACCTGGCTCTCAGGCCAAGTGGGGCTGGCAAATCACTACAAGTCAGATGTATATTATCAATAATTTGCTGGTGAATAATTGAGATGGCAGGGGAAGGGGGCTTCAGTTTGGGTGGCATAGCGATGGTAGAAAGGAAATGAGTTCAGACAGTTCCTCCTTGCTCACACCCGGCTTGAAGCACAACAGAACAATAAGACGTATCATGACATCACCATATTGGTGCAGGTTAGGAAGCGACTGTCGAGATCAGGTACTACAGGATTCATAACGTCACATAGTCGAGCAAGGAGCCAGATGAAGCTATGCGAACAGCCTTTAAAGCCGAAAGACCCTCCGATTATAAGTTACATCATTCATCACTCATCGTAGCCTTTTTGAGCATTTCTTGCCAGTCCATCCCGAGCTTAGCTAAAGTCTTGCTACGAGCTAATAACGAAGTCAGAGGCGTTTAAAGGTAATACTGAGGGCTCACCAAATACTTGCAAAACCTCCTTTAGCAGATCCCGCTTCCAATGACCAAGGAGTGTGGGGTTCCAGTTATTGTCTTCCTTAACCACGCCAGGCCGCCTAAATCTCTTCTCAATGGAATCTTCGTGGACGAGGACGAATTACAGACCAGTATACCGGGCCAAAGAGTTCTTTGATTAATTCCTCAGCCTTGTTCCTGAACCCCTCATCGGCGATCTTCTTGGCGTACACCAGCAATGTTTGCTTGTACTCCGAGCTGCTGTCGAGCACACGCGCTGCATGCAGCTTGGTTTCGAGGTGACCAAGGGTCAGGGCGCTCGTCCACCATTGAGGGCGCTGTATATTTCCAGGAGGGGGGGGGATGCGTTCGGAGATAGCACTTTCGATTGACGCAATTACCGCTTGCTGAGCGTTGTTGTTTCGAGGTCGACTGGACCACGCATCGGACCCTTCGGCCCACCAAGGCTCGGATAACTTTACGAACGTGCAAAGGCTGCTGTCATATGAGTATGTGATGCCAGATGTCGTGCCGAGTATCGGACTGCCGTTTGGTCGAGCCATGAGGGACGTGATAGTTACGTTCGTTCCCCGGGTAGAAGAATTCGGAGATGACAACAACGGACGCACGGATATCGGCGCAAAGTTTGCACTCGATTTCTTGACATTCCTGCAGAACAACATGAGTACAACGGGCGCATGGTCAAAAATTCAAAAATGAAGCAAACCAGGAGTATAAAATGCCACCGGTTGTAATCGCAACCAGTGAGAGCTTGGCACTAGACAGAAAACTCACAGTACCGTCAAGTGTGAGAGCAGGCATGAGCCTGGCAACATGTCAGGTGCCGAAGTGAACGACAATTGGGCATAACTACTCATTACCTTCGACCAGTTGGAGAGTACACATTCAATGTACCATCCAGTAATCCAGCTGCACAGAAGGCACTGGTGGCCGCCAGGATGACAGCAGGAGAAGGAAGGTAGTCCAGCCAGCATACCGTTTTGCCGCTAACATAACTGATCTCGCTTTGATCTCATAGTTCCGGATGAAGTCAGCCCACAGCATGCCATTCATCGACCCACGAAAATTTACCTCCAGTTTCGGTATTCTTGCACTCAAGTATGTCATCTCCGGCGTCCGCGACTTTCAACGACAAATAACTGAGTGTCGGAGGCGCAGAAAGAACATTGTTCTCAGCATGGGTGTTCCAAGGGGAAAAAGTCCGTTCGTCTGTAGGGGGCAGTATTTCTTTCACGGTAGTTGGGATATCGTCTCTGATGCGGTCACCACCGAGAGTACGGGCCTTGGTAGGTCTATCTTCGGTTTTATCCGGGACCGAAAACTTGCGCTTCTCCCCTGGGGTGCCAGAAACCCCGAGAGAATCGATGGGGACCTCAGCAACGATATCGGAGGACATGTGGTCGGACAGACGGCGGTCTGATGAATACACAGACATTGAAAAATCGGAGGCTTCTGGAACAAGATCCGAATCCATAATGGGACGGGTACGAGAATGGGCGTGACCGGGCGAGCCATGATGAGATGCAAGAGCACTAGAAGAATTCGAGCTGCCGAGGGGTCCGAAGAACTTTTGTTGAGCTCTCCTCTTCGTGTTTCGTTTTGCGATTAGCGTGTTAACGATCTCGTGGGCAGTTCCCGTGGATGGAACACCAAAGCCGTTCAACCCCTGGTGGTGATGAGACGAGCGACTAGGCGAGGGTGGAGGCGTCATCCGTTGGCCGGACGATGGCACTTGCACGTTTGTATGCGACCAGCCCTCTGGCAGAGGAGGGAGAGTGAAGCCAAACTTTTGCAGGTATTGTTGTTGAACGGAATGTGGCGCAATACCCTCCAGTTCCTCAGAATCAAAACTGAATGCTGCAAGCGTACCGTCAGAGGATACAGCATATAGCGTCAAACCATCCCAGGACCTGTGCAATGTCAACACTACCGACATGTGAGAGGTGAGTGTCTTACCAACTAAGGTCCATAATTTGTCGCTCGAAAACCTCTTTGGCCACAATTATTGGCCTAGCAGACTTAGTTTGCCAGATCGATACCGAGCGGTCATCAGCACCAAGGGCAACGACAGAGCAGATGTTTGAGGTAGCGACTGGGGCTGCAGGGTTACGGAGGAATATGTGAGGATTGTATGCCTAAGGGTGCGGTTTGTGTTCATCGCGACACCAACCATTCGGTAAATGGAGACTTACAGCGACTTCCACTGTGTTCTCGTGTCCAACGAGACTAATTTCTGAGGTCCAGCTGTTGCGAGCAATAACGGCGGCGATAAATACAAATCCCTTGTTATTTGTAGCATTTGATGCTGTTATATGAGCTCCATCCGGCGACCAACTAGCCACTAATGGTAATGAGTTCATCGGGAGGTGGAGAGGCGAGCAATTTACCTGAGCCGTCGGAAAAAAGTACTCCCAGGAGAGTCCTCAAAAGGTTTGCGAACCTCAGCCTCGAGTTCCCAATCCGTTGTGCGCCAAATTTTGACGCTGCGATCATCAGATTGTGTTGCTAGAAACTCCCCTACTGGGTCCCAACAAACACCCTTGACGAAACCGTGATGCTGATCGATTTTGCGAATTCGTTCTTGAAGGCAATTGCCTCATGATTAAAACCAGTTGACTCGTGACTCGCAACGCAAAGTGGCGTACCGAGGGTGAACCCACTCCAAATCAATACTTGAGAATCTAGGCCCACAGAGGCCAGGTACCGATCCTCAGGAGACCACGCAAGGTCGGTCACATCTGCAGGGCGCGGTGAGAACAGACTGGATTGAAAAAGTAGAAACCGTACCACTTTCATGCCCAGGCAACCGCTTTAGAGGCTTCCAACCTTCAATATTGACTTCGTCTGAACCCCATACTTTGCCTCGAGCTGTACTGGGAAATGGTTTGTTTGAGAAAGCTCAAGCGAAGGATCACATGGATGACAAACGGGTCAAGGTCCCATATCATGACAATCTCGTCGTCGCTTCCACTAGCGAGCCATCTGCCAGAGTTGGCCCATCGTACGCACAACACGGGACCAGTGTGCATAGTTAAAGTGCACAGAGACTTTGGAGGCCGATTCGACTGTTCTGCGATGCTGTTCAGGATTGGTTTGGTGCTCCATATCCTTATTTTCGCGTCAAGACCACCGGTTGCGATGCGAGAGCCATCCGGGTGAACATGGACCGAGAAGATGGACAAACGCTTGGGTTGTTGGTCACTTTTTCCAGAAGAGTCTTCGAATCGTGAATCAACGAATTGAGTTAGGAGAAGAATAGCAAACCATTATGAACTACCCATGAAGGTTTAGTAAATTTCATGGTGACACTTGTAAGTGGCAGTCGTCGCACAGTGGAGCGTAGGACGCAGTCACGGTATTGCAAGCAGTGTGTCTCACGTCTCCAAGTTCGCGTCCAGTGCCCCGCTTACATAAATAATGGGTGATACACCGACACGGCCCGGTGTTCCCACCGACGGTATCGTACCCAACTCAACAGCCTTGCCAATACTGAGCGCTAAGCAATGACGAGTCTCATAGCCATTCTTGATCTCAAAGGAAAGCCCCTAATACAGCGCTCCTATCGTGACGACGTTCCCTCGTCATGCATTGAACGCTTTCTTCCCTTGGTTCTCGAGATCGAAGAGGAGGGTCAACAAGTCACGCCTTGTTTCTCTAATCAAGGCGTCAATTACATGCATATCCGCCATTCAAACTTGTATCGTGAGTGACTATTTACCGGGACACATCCTTACATGATGACTCCTGATACCCAGTTCTTGCTCTGTCGAGGAGGAATACCAATGCGGCGGAGATTATCCTATTTTTACACCGCCTATCTCAAGTCCTGGTCGAGTACTTCAAGGAACTAGAAGAAGAGTCAATTCGCGACAATTTTGTCATTATTTATGAACTTCTCGACGAGATGATGGACTTTGGCTACCCCCAAACGACAGAGAGTAAAATATTACAAGAGTCAGTCATCTCAGTATTAGGTGGTTTACTACCCGCGAACCGCCAACTTTGCTGTCACTAGGTATATCACCCAAGAGTCTCACAAGCTCGAGATTCAGGTTCGACCGCCAATGGCGGTTACAAACGCCGTTTCTTGGCGTTCTGAAGGGATCAGGTATCGCAAAAACGAGGTGTTTTTGGACGTTATCGAGAGTGTAAACTTACTGGTGCGTAAGCATTCAAACTCGCTCAAAGACCTGCAGTTCCAAGTGTACAAGTAGGTCAACGCCAATGGTAATGTCGTACGTTCAGAAATACTCGGGGCCATCAAGATGAAGTGCTATCTATCTGGGATGCCTGAACTGAGACTCGGCTTGAACGATAAGGTCATGTTCGAGACTACTGGGCGAAGTGAGTTATCCGTTTATCCCCACTCCCCTCCCTTGGAAACATACACATGCAGCGTCTCGTGGAAAGTCGATAGAGCTTGAGGATGTCAAGTTCCATCAGTGCGTGCGCTTATCCCGCTTCGAAAACGATAGAACGATTTCATTCATTCCCCCGGACGGAGAATTTGAATTGATGTCGTACCGTCTCTCGCAAGCGGTCAAACCGTTGATATGGGTTGAAGCTGCCGTGGAGCATCACAGAGGAAGCAGGGTTGAATATATGGTGAAGTGCCGAGCCCAATTCAAGCGCCGAAGCACGGCGAACAATGTGGAAATATATGTCCCCGTTCCGGATGACGCTGATACCCCTAAATTTCGTGTATGATTTCAGCTTTCCAATTCAAAGTCACCCCAGTGATGGTCATTCTAGGCGTCAACCGGTTCTGTTCAATATGCTCCCGACAAGTCGGCTTTTGTCTGGAAGATCAAGCAGCTAGGCGGTGGTCGCGATTTTTTAATGCGCGCACACTTCGGGCTGCCGAGCGTAAAATCAGGTATATAACCTCTCGGAAGAAACGTCTCGGTGAAACAACTCTGATCGGTGTCAATTTTCAGAGCAGGACGTTGAGAAGCGAGCTCCAATCACCGTTAAATTCGAAATTCCGTATTTCACGGTGTCTGGGATTCAAGTTCGCTATCTGAAGGTTGTAGAAAAGAGTGGCTATCAGGCTCTGCCTTGGGTGAGGTACATTACCCAGAACGGGGACGATTATAGGTGCGTGCGCAAAGAACCCATGGCAGCGTCCAACTAACATGTCACCAAGCTTGCGAACCGCACTCGACAAAGGCAGTGCCCCTATTGTTCCAATGTAATCTCTGTCAGTGGTAGCCCACGGGAAAAGGCAAATATTCAGGAGCAGAAGTCTTCACACAGCCTCTGGTATCACTATGACTCCCATTTCCTGTAAACTCCGGCTGAGTAGCTAATTAGACGCACACCGCATTGGCTTGCCGCGCACGATCATGATAATGATATGGCAATGTTTAACCTCTTCGGTGATGCAGTGCTCGGTAAATAACAGCATAAGGAAAATCTTTGCAATGTATCCATGATCCCAAAGGCCAAACGTGACGCATAGTACAAAGTGCGCCAAAGCGTAGCATGGTCCCGTCTGCGGCGACGCAGTACTGGACATGCAGTTGGGTTTCTTCGAAACACCATTCCGTCAATGGCGGGTGGGCTTCTTCCCTGCACGCAAGTTGAGACAGAGATAAAGGGCAAATGACAAAGAGAGACCGTACCGTCGACAAACATGTTCCTGGTAGCGGCTGGAAGGGTGGCAGTCATGCCATCAAGCTCTCTAGTTAGTCGGACCTGACACCCAAGCCTACTTGTTTCAGAGAGGCCGAAAGCCATGTCTAGCATGTCATTTTCGTCATCTTCGGGCTCCGGAAGAAGGTCGTAATGTTCCGGAGAGAGGACAACGTGGCACGTCGAGCAGGCAACGGAACCTTCACAAGCACCTGCCACGTGCGTGAAATGGCGTGTCACGAAAGGCAAGTCTACTCAAAACGATAAAATGGTACCTTCCAGATCAATGTCGTGTTCGTGAGCTATCGAAAGAATGTCATCTCCTTCATTGGCTTCCACAGTCTTAATGAGCTGTCCCTTCGAATCGCGAAAATGTAATTTGATGCTAACGGAACGGATAATTGAATATGTGAGAGGGGGATATGGTAATCGAACACACCCAGTTCCAGGATTTGGTCGAGTGATATTCCCATGGGGGACTGCTGTTGTGATGAATTGAGAGGTCACGCGAAAGGAGCGAAAGTAGAAAACAACCTTACGATGACTAGGGCGAAAGGTGCGAATGGGCACGAAGGCAGGGTAAGAATAAGCGTTGATGAATAGACGACGTGACCTCGCAGAGAGCCTCTGCAATGCAAGCGACATGGGTTGTGATCCGAGTCAGAGTCAGCGGGGGTGACCACCGACCAAGTTTTATGACAAGCGCGGGGTTGATGTCGGCCCGGTGAGCCGCAATGATTATTCTACACTGCACGCACGCAGTCACACACACCTCAATGGCCTCTACTAGTGTCACCCAGGTGCGTCGCCGTCAGCTCCCCGATTTACAGATATCTCTGACCATCGGCCTTTCTGCCACCAAGCTGTCAAGCCCACCAAGCCCATCCCATCTTCCCACAGAAATCCTTTTGCACATATTCGCTTTCTGTGTTGCACCTGACGAGTCTAACAACGAGGCCTTCACCGCACTCCATATCGTTCGCATCAGCCATGTTTGTCATGTATGGCGAGAAATTTCTCTCGCATATCCGCCATTCTGGTCGAACATCGCTTTTAAGACACCTTTTCTCGCGACCACGATGCTTGAACGCTCCAAACCGATGCCAATCGTGATTCGAGCCAATCTAACCCCAGGGGGTGGGCAATTTGACGACGCATCATATCGCATAAGATGCATGTTTAAAGCCGTTTCACGCGCCTTACGGAGCTCAGACCGCGCAAAGGAAATTGACCTTCGAAGTGGTCCCTCCAAGCATCTGACAAAAGCATTCGATGATATACGCCCTGCGACTTCCCAGCTCGAATACCTCTCCCTGCGCGGTTATGGTGATAACCTTCGGTCCACAGTCTTCGACGTTCCCAGCTCCATCTTCTCTCACTGTCAATTCCCTCTTCAGACGCTCATCCTCGAACGTTGCCATGTCGTCCCTTCGTCCCTCGTTCGCCATTGTATACACCTTAGTCATCTGGAGTTGCGTTCAGTTACTGCTTTCAGTATTGGAGATATCGTCACCATTTTCCGACATGCGTCTCACTCATTACGGTCTATTATTCTCGATTCTGTCCCCCTCCATGCAGGCGTGGTCGAAGAAACCACGCAGATCGTTCTCCCTCACCTCTCTCTCCTACATTTCAATGCAATTCATGGAGACTCACATGCTCATAATGTTTTTTTTCTACTTCATTTCATTACTATTCCCCCGACTGCGTCCCTTATCCTGCAATTCCTCATCCTTGGTTCAACACGGCAGATCCCTGTCCCTATTATTAATACCCTTGGCCGTCACTTCTCTGCGGGTGAACCAATCCGCAGTCTTATCGTTTTCCAGGCGAATCTTCACAAGCGGCGCGGCCTACGAATACAAGGCTGGACGAGAGCTACTTTACCGCGTTTCTTTTACGCAGATGATGCATCTTCGCCGAACATCGACCTTCATTTTGTATGGGAAGAAGAGGACGATAACAGCCTCATTGAACGAATCCTACCCGAGTTTGCCAGCATTGGCCCGCTGCACGCAGTACAAATGCTCACCATTGCCCGCGTGTCAGTGCTCTCCGTTGCCGCTATGGACGTTCTTCTCCTCATGCTACCCTCCGTGAGGGAGATTTGTGTCCACGGGTCTGCAGCTCTACGAGCCCTATACGGCCTGGAGCTCAATGGGAACCCAGTCAATCGCGCCCCCCCTCTCGCGCGGCTGCGTGAGCTGCGAAGCCTTACTATCCACGAGGCCTCCTTCCGGAATGGGGAGACACAGGATGTCGGCCTACGTGCTCTTTGCGATCGTCTTGACGAGTTGTCCGCGAGAGGCTATGGGGTTACCGAGCTCATCGTGTGTTACTCCGATGCATCGCGACAAGACATGGAGGAACTAGCAAAACACGTTCGCGAATTCCTTTGGGACGGATCTATGAACGGTACGAGCGGTGTTCCCGTTCCTCCGCAGTTGGATCTGGCCCCTTCAAGCGGTCGGTCTTGAGGGACGTAAACAACTCAGTGATGCGAGAAATAAGTACCAGGTGTGCTTGCACGCCCCAGCCATTAGGGATCATCACAGATTCCTTCGAGTTACGAACTGGATTGTGGTGAGAGGAAGGGTGTAGATACAATGTCACATCGACGATAATGTCCAAAACCAAAATAAAACTGAAAAGTGTACCCAAAAATAAAAGTGAGAGAGTGGAGATTATGGGAACGCGAGGAAGTAGATCGAGTAACAACCAAAACAATATACGCGCGCCCCAAAAACTACAAGTATGCAGAGAGTACTAGGCGCAGCAATAAAGAAAGATCGAACACATGAATAGGTTACAGGATTATGTGATTGTATTGTTACGGGGATGGGAATGAGCACTCCGGGAAAGATTGGTCTACGTACGGACTGAGAAAGTGCGGAATACATAGCACTGTCAACGATGACGCATTCCAATAACACAAGGCTATGCACTCACAAGTATCCTTTGGACCGGGTATTGGGAGTGCGGTCGAGTCACGCCGTCCCAGTGAAGGATACGAACGTAATCACAAGGACAGAATGGCGCGATTAGGGGGTGGGCCAAGGAGGTCGGTTCGGGGAACGACGTGAATAGCGCCCCAAATGGGTAAAAGGATAGGGAAAAGAGAGGCCGGTATTTGGATTGACGGGGAATGTGGTTTGACTGGAAGCACTGCTCGAACGGAGAGTGCTGCAACAGCAGAAGCATGATATTTTTGGCTTTCGGAGACGGTGTCTTGCCATAGACCGGGGGTCGAGAGAGACAAAACAATGACACAGTGACCATACGCTGTCTACGCCATAGCGGCAACGTGCGTTGGTCCCTGTGAATGACTCGGGAGGATGGTGCGTGGCCAGGAAACACAGAGCATGCCATCTGCCAATGATGCGTTTATGTCTTTAACCTAGATTAAGTCGAGTCAGTGTGAGTATCGTGAGATCCCTGCGCGTTCGCAGGACCGAAGAGGCATACCTCAAGCCCTGCAGGCACATTGATTGTGCGCTCAAATCTGCCGTATTTGAGTTCCTTCACGGGGTGCACAGGAAGAGCAGGATCTGTATTGAACAGAAATGGAGGCGGGCGGCGGTCACCGGAGATGGTGAGACGACCATCATGAGTCAGGTGAACGCCTATCTCCTCTTTCTTGAGACCTGGAAGCTCGAACGTAGCGGTAACGAAGTGTGATTGAGGCTGGTCACATATTTCTACACTAGAAGAAGAAAATAAGGGAGGGCAAGATGACGAACGTCACCAAACGTACCGGGGACGCATTGGTTCCTCAGACGTTACTCCATGCTGAGCAGCGGCTAACCTCCGTCGGTGAGCGAGGACGAGGTGGACATATCTTGTTGCAAGAGCACGGTCGAGAGAACGGTAGCGGTCGGTTGGAGAATTCTTGGAGGGGCGTGCACGCTTGTTCATGTCCAGTGGGACTTTCACGGTCATGAAGATGGGAGGTAAACAGGGAATTAGTTTCTGGTGCAGGCAGCAGGCGGTCGGACGAAGGTATTATATATTTTCGCACTCATAATGACCCACTGTGCACCGCGTGGCAGTGGTCGGGCGGTTGAAGAGTCAAGCGACTCGAGAACCGAGGTCCGGAATCGCGATCGCGGCCGAGGGCTCGATCGATCCGGGGCATCGATTTGCACTTCAGACCGCAGGCCCGGAGTGAGTCATCGCCGGTTGATTACAGGATGACTCATCAGCTCATCGGTGTTACCCGTTCCCGTGTCCCGGTCACGACACTCCTCCCTTGACGTTCAACAGCAAAGTGGCAATGAGCAAGGTCGTCTTCGGTAAATGAGCGCAACCGTCCGTTCGTTGACACTCGCTCATCCGCTCACACAGTCGGAAATGTTCCCTATAATATGGGCGAAGTCCGTTCGGTTTATTTATCTATTATTTCTTAGATAACATTTCATTTCAAGGAGCAGCTCATTGACGTCTTCAAGTCCGTCGGTCAGGTTGTCGGCTTTAGGCACGCTTTGTCATCTTTGTCCTCTTCGCCTAAAATCTTACTCACCTCCCCTCCAAAGACTGGTCTTTGATAGGGAGACGGGAAAACCCAGGGGTTATGGGTTTTGCGAGTTTGCGGGTACGTCTACCTCCGCTCTTCCCCACAATCAACTGCATCACCCGCAGATCACGAGACTGCCCTATCTGCCGTCCGAAATCTCAATAATGTGGATGTCGGAGGTAGACCCCTTAGAATCGACCTTGCAGACTCCGACCCTTTTCTCGAAGGTAAGACAACCGTACGTGGAGAGCTCATAGACGGTGGCGAAACTCGCGCCCAGTGGCGCGAACGTGAGAATGCCAAAAGGGACAGAGACTCGGACGGTGGCAAGGACAAAACCTCTTTCCTCAGAAGCCTTCCTCAGGGCGTCCCTGTTCCTCCCGGAGTGTCGGCCTTGGACATGATTAGCCAGACACTTGCAACGATGAATCCTGCTCAGTTGGTAGAAGTCTTGGCCCAATTCAAAGTGGGTCTTCCACTGCCCTGCGTAGCCCATCGCTAATCTGTTGACATTACGACAGGCCTTCGTGATCACGCATCCGGACCAGGCGCGGGCTTTGCTCGTGGCTCATCCCCAGCTTGCATACGCGCTCTTTCAGGCTTTGCTTCTTAACAAGATCGTCGACCCCGCGATTCTCCAGGTACATCAATTTCCTGGACATGCCCCGCCCCGTCCTACTCAACCACTTCGTTATTCAGCGCATGCTTGCGGCCACGAATCCAGGCCACCCTGTCACTGCTCCCGCTCCGACTCCTGCGCCCGCATCTGCCCCGCATCTAGCACCAGCACCTCCGACTATACCGCAGCTCACTCAGACCGGCATGCACCAATCGTACCACGGGGCTCCACCCCCGCAGATCCCGCCATCTTTCTACCCTCCACAAATCCCAGTGCACCCTTCACCCGCACCACCACCCCAGCAGCAGCAGCAACAGCAGCAGCACATGTCATATTATGGTGTCCCACAGTTCCCGCCGCAACCGCCGCCTCCGGCTGCACCAGCCGCTGCTATCGATAGCATCGACCCATCGCAAAAGGTACTTATCTATTTTACAAAAAATATGAACTAAGCGAGGCATATGTCCCAGGCAATGTTGCTCCAAGTCCTCCGTCTCACACAGGAGCAAATTAACCAGCTTCCACCTGCTGAGAGGGACGCCATCCTTGCTCTCGCAAGTTGATTCCGCTGCTAAACATCTATTTGTCGCTGATGGGTACCGTTTATAGCGATCCCAGCTTGGTAGCCTTGCATGATCGAAACTTGTGAGGCCCGCCCGGTGATGATCACTTATCCTACCAATTATTTCTGTCGCACGCCCAATACACCCCGTCTGAATATCCCCTATCAGTTGCATAAATGATCAAATTATCATTCCCAACCCCTCTATCTGCACCACCAATTATTTATTTTTGTTATACCCTTGTCCACATCTACTCGGGCAACGCATTCTGCAGGCTCTTGCTCGCTTTCAGTCTGACCAGCTTATCGATAATGATGTCGAGTGGTGCCATTGCCGTCTTGGCTTTGGTCCCAACATCGTCCCGATTGCGGACATTGACTGAGCGACTATCTAACTCTTCCTGGCCCACCACTGTATGGGAATAAAACGTCCCGGCCGTTCGGTTGTCCCCAGCCACACAGTACATTCACGACGTTGCAAAGATTTTAAAATTTAAGAAAGAAAGCCAGGCATAAGTAGCGCACGAGAACTGAGTAATACGGGACACACCAAGGATGAAGTTATACTGTGCAATTTCACCGTTTCGAATCTTCTTTGGAAGCGTATCCGCTCCGTTATCGACGTCAGCAAAAATACCGTTCTCGGTCAACTTGGCCGCAACCTCAGACGCGTACTCTTTCTATGAAGTAAAGAGTATGCCAGGGTCAGTTGGGTCAACGATTTTGCGAATGCAAGAAACTCACGTAAGGCACAGCGACAGGGATGACGAGAACCTGTCTGGGGGAGAGCCAAAAAGGCCTGCATAGGACATTCGTTATTCTGGGCTGCTTCTGGGTCCAAAACACCTCACCATTTTCCAGCAAAGTGCTCGGTAATTATTGCGATAAAGCGCTCCATGCTTCCCAAAATGGCGCGGTGGATGATAACTGGGCGACTTGGTGGTTTATCAGGGTTGAGTGCCTCTTCCGCAGAACGATATTTCAAATTGAATCGCTCTGGTAGTTGGAAATCAAGTTGAATCGTCGCGCATTGAAATGACCGGCGGAGAGCGTCACGGATCGTTATGTCGATTTTGGGACCATAGAAGGCACCATCCCCAGGATTGAGTTCCCACTTGCCAGGGTACCGTTCGTCAAGGGCTTTACTAAGTTGCTGTAAAATGTCGGTGTCAGCTGGTGAGGGCCAGAAAAGAGCCGAACCGATTCTGCGGCGTTCCAGGTTTCGATAGAGCCAAGATACTTCTCTGGCCGAGTAGAAAGCTCCAAAGAGAAGTCAAAGCCAAAGAGGCCATATGTATGCTGCATGAAATCGAACAGAGCATGAATTTCTTCCTCGATCTACCTGACGTGTTTAGTGAAAGAAACGAGCAGAGTGGCGTCGAAGCAATAAACCTGGTCGGGCATGCAAAACACATGCGTGTCGTCTTGAACGAAACGACGCACTCTGGTCAGGCCAGTCAGCGCACCGCTTGCTTCATTTCTATGGATGATGCCAAATTCGGCCATTCGTATGGGCAGTTCTTTGTAGCTACGATCACGGGAATCGAAGATCAGACAGTGACCAGGACAATTCATGGGTTTGAGCGCCCATTTTTCTTTCTCAACGTCCAGTGTGAACATGTCGTCCTTGTAATTCTGCCAGTGCCCTGATGTTTCCCAGAGCTTGGCGTTGAACATGTTGGGGGAGATCACTGAAACGTAGAGTGAGATACTTTGTTGGAGAAAGATGGTATTCCGTGCCTTCTTGGTATCCGCGCTTGTAGTATTCTCCCTGAAATATCGGCTTAGTGATTTCCCGCTAGCAAAAGTAGCTTTTTCGCACCCGAAGCATTTCCAAGAGGGTATTGTAGATACGCGTACCATGAGGGAGCCAAAAGGCGCTACCAGGACTCAGGTCATTGAAGAAGAACAGCTCCTGCTCCTGTACACGGTGCTAAGACATATTACTAGCCTTATCTCAAACAGCGTACCTTGCCAATTTTGCGGTGGTCACGCTTGGCTGCCTCGACCAAGAATGCCTTATATTCGCTCATTTGCTTTTTGTCAGGGAATGAGATACCGTATACACGCTGTAAAGAATCGTTGTTCGAGTCTCCGAGGAAATACGAAGCAGAGTTCTGAAACAGAGATGTTTTTGAGAGAGTACGAAAAAAGTGAGACATCACAGCCACTAACTTTGGTGACCATAAACGCCTTGATTTTACCAGTGTGGGGGATGTGGGGTCCGACGCACAAGTCGATCATGGGTCCGCAACGATACACGGTGGTAGATGTCCCATCGGGGACTTTAGTCTCAATGAGATACTTCTTGTACTTATTATACTGGAATGCGACACCATCAGATGTGACGCACAATCTAGAACATGGTGTCTTTCTGCTCACATAAAACATCTCTAATAACTTTTCCTTTGATACAACCAGACGCTCGAACTTCTGCCGATCTTTGACGGCATTTTCGGCGATCTTCTCAAGTAGGGGATATTCTGCGTTTGTCACCACTCTGCAGAGGTTACACATAAGAGTTGGAGGCGGGGAAGAGAAAGTGAAGAGCATCACCTGTCCTTGATTGCCATTTCATAAAAAAAACCGTCGTCCGTCGGTGGACCAAGGCATAGATGACATCCATAATGTCTTTCGGTGGCTTCTCCTAGTACGTGCGCGGAAGAGTGCCAAAACACCCTCTTCCCTGGTTCGGAAGGATTCAATCAGGAAAGCAGGGATGAAAGGGTTGTAGGCGTACCTTCTGGATGCTCAAAGTCAAGTAGCTCTAGCTTTGCAGACCGTTCGAGGGGTCGTTCGAGATCCCATAGTTCACCGTCCACCTACACGAGGGTGCTCAGGGTCCAATACGTGCGCCCCTCCATCTCAAGATGGGTCGAGTACCTTTGCGATCACAAGTTTTTCGGACAGGCTTTTGGAAATCTCCTTCGCAACATCCATTGGACTGGTCTCCCAACTTGTACCTTTGCGCTCGGCGCCATCAGGCAAAGTTATGGTGATTTCCTGACGTGGTTTCGCTAGCCACAATGAGCCTCACCCTGCGGGGAAGACGCTTGCGTACGAACCTTGTACGAGAGCATCGTATTCCGCCTTCAAGTCTTCGAAGATCTTGATGCGGTGGCCAAAGAAATCGGGAGGCGGTTGAAGCTGATGAGTTTGCGATGAGACACAGTCAAATTGCTACAAGTAGACAGCATACTTCCAAAGGATACTGGGACGCGGGTTCCGCTTTTGGCTTGTTCTCCTTCTGGGATTTAGGCGGTTTTCCCGGTGCATTATGAGCTGGAATATGCACGGGGCCAGAGGAGGGAGATAAGAGTGGTTGGGCCATGGAGGGTACTTGTCGATGAAAAGAGCGACGGAGATAAAGTAGGCTTTGTTGCCACCGAAGCGGCCGAAGTAGCATTCCACTGACTCACGAGCAGTGCTCACACACACATTGGGCTGACTCGCTCTCGGTAACGCCCGGGTCTAATCTAATCTGATCTAATCTGTGCCATCAACACGCCAAACCTTGACATTCCCTGCCCGATCCCCACTAACTATCCCGCATCGGAACGGCGAATCAATACACGCCAATGCCGTGATAGTGTCCTGGTGCGACCTTAGTAAGTTTTGCTGACTGTTGCTTAGTAGCATCATCCGTTGCGAAGGTCGGTTCTGCTGGCTACTGGCCTGAGACGTCTCAACGTGGCTGGTCACAGAATTGCGAGAGGTGGTAGAGCTATCCCTCAAACCATCAGATTAGTAGTTCAAATGCACATTTTTCGGAGGAAGAGTACCTGTAACTTGGCTTCTCATTTTCCAATTCCGCCCCGCTGAGAATTGTCGTCCGTTCCACTTTTCCAATGTCCCAAAGCGTGAGCTTACGGTCCGCGGAACCGCTCACCATGAATCCCCGTCCTCCTGTTGTGTGTCCGTCTGAATTCAAAGAAGACCCTGCGGATCGGTGAACAGTTGAATGGCCACCAAACTCCAGCCCGACCACAAGAGCACGGATATCCAGAGAAAGCCCACTATGCACAAACTCTCTAGGAGGCACCTCCACAGTTGGATGGCGCGCCCCTTGTAGACCTGAGCCCATGCTGTGTTGTCTTGCGCGAACGAGTGTAGCAATAGCTGCCGCAGCACTGGGTTCCGTCGCGCCACCAGAAAAATCTTGAGGCTCATCTAGGACAGCCGAGGCGTTAGAAGTCATTCTAGTGCCGTATGTCTCCACTAGCTTGGTTGTTTCAATGTCCCATACTTCCATAAGGGTGGATGGGACACTCTCAGATGACGATCGTGCCGCCTCCACTGCCACGATGATCCACCGCCCCCTTCCACGACTAGGATGAACGACACATTGGTGAATGCGTGAAGACCCACTCGCGGTAGCAGTAGCAGTTTTCCAAGTCTTAATCATCAGGCCGAAACGTATGTCCCACAACGTCAAGACACCGGAAGCCGTCCCAGTAACAACCCAGGCGCGCCTTCTGTCCAGGCACATGGATGTAATGGGTCCGCTATGACTCGGATGCTCCATTGACAGCAGAACTCGCATAGTCCGCAGATCCAAAAGACATATTGCCGAATGTGTGGTCGCATACACAAGGTTGGAAGTCGATTCTAAAACGAGTCAGTTTTTGTCAAGGGGGGAAGGAAGAGGCGCACCCGAGTCATAATGAATCATGCAAGTGATGTATTCCCCAGAACGAGACGTTCGATGCTCGCGAATGGTATGTAGCTTGGTGTACCGTGGAAGAGGGCCACTCTGGCCGACATGCACACGAACTACATGGAGGCTTCCATCATCGGCAGCCGTTGCAAAACAATGCACGCCCTCGAGTATACAGACGGCTTTAATCTTCGCGTGGTGCTGTGTGTATGTAAATCGTGGCTTGCTCGTGACGTTGCGTTCCAAGCGTGCGGTATCCCAAACCTTTACGGTCTTGTCGTCCGATGACGAGACAAAAAATACATGGTCTGGTGACACGGCAAGGGCAGTAACCGCATCACTGTGAGAGCTCAACTGGGCTATAAGCGTTGCCTCGAGCCGGCGAGCGGTGCCATCTCGAGGGATGAAGCTCTGCCGTACGGGATTCCGCCGACGTACAGGGCCCTCATGGACTCGGGGCCCAAAATCGTGCTGATATTCTCGGTTACTGTCCAGATAAAGGTGTTCTAAAAGATTGTTGATGCCAGTTTCGTGGCCATCTACTCAACTATTCAGCTTTCAACGGTATTAGTTAGGAGGCCTGTTCGCTAACCGTAAGTGGATATTGGGGCCAATGACGAAGGTCGCTGCCAATGTTGTCCCAAAACCGTCCCGGCAGTGGAAACTGGGGAAGTCCTCCCAGAACGCTCTGGGGAGCCTTCAGGCCGCATTTTGGAAGTAGGTTCCAAGTGACCGGTTGCATTAGCTTTCGATGACCCGATGGCTGGCGCGGCTTTCTGTCCATCACCACCCCCAACATGAAAACGATGCATCGCGCGGTTCAAGGGAGGAATTGGACCAGACACCACAGAGTCCGTAGGGCTTCCAGGCCGGTCGGACACCTCTGGTAGGTCACCTAGCGTGAGACCAGCCGTTTGTGCGGGACTCGAGACAGACACTGAAGGCGGACGATGGGAGAAAGCAGGGGGGAGGGAAGCTCCGGAGCCGTTAATTGCGGTTAGTCTCCGACGCAGGTCTTCAAACGGCGCACCGCTCAAACCGTAATCGATGCTGGGCGGACGCGACACACGGGAGTTATCGGTGTTAGGTGACCGAGGATAGTCGAAGGAGTAATGACGAGAGCCTGGGAGCAACCGTGGCGTGCGAGAGGCCATGTCAGTCGCACGAGTCCTCAGAAAAACAGTTTGCGGGACGACTTTTAGCTTTTGTAGCTCGACATGGGCCGTTGACTTTAAAATCTCTGATTCTTCGTCGCTCTTTTGGCGCAGAGCATAGCTACCAAATATTATGTCACGTGCAATGTAGCAGAGAATTTGGACAGACCTCGAGATGGCATTAGCAAGTTTTAGAATATAATCACGCATAGACACGAGCTTCATCTCTTCTGTTGAGGTCATACCAAGTTGTCGCAATTTCGCTAGCTGGTTCTCATCCCTAGATGTGAATTGAATAGCGGTCATTTGTGTGACCCAGTTGTACGTACTCATCGGTCTTGACTCGTGGGGTCGATGCTCTTCTGATTGCTCCAACGCTGTCCTGCGGTGATTCAAGTTTTGTAAATTTCCGATAACCTCTCCAAAAGTGCGTTTTATCCGCCTTCATAGCCCATTGTAATGCGGCGTCAAAAATTTGTCTTTCTAGCTGTGGGATGTTGTTAGGATGTGATACATAAAGAAAGTATAAGACAACGAACAGGTGGCTTCAGCGCAGTCAATAAGCTAAATTCGTCAACGTCGCGCACATCGCAGCGAAGAAAATGTCTGAGAGATGGGTAGAGGATCCCCCAGACATCGCTGGCTGGGAGATGCTTTGCTGCAGAGGCAATAAATGCCGTGGCGCCTGGGGCAGGAAAATGTCAATTTAGTCTTCGGTAACAAGTTCGGAGGTACCTTGCCGTATCCAAGCATTGGGGTGGTAGAGAAAACCCAAATTTGCACTCATAAGTTCCCATATCCGCATCTTCTGGAAGAGTCCCAGTTCACACAAACTAGTCAATGCAGCCAACACTCGAGCAACCACACTTTCTTCGACATCTGGAAGCGAGCTCGATCATGAGTAGCAGACGAGAAAGCAACTGTGGTGCCAACCTGACAACGCTTGAATCATCAACGGCAATATGTACTCTTCCAGGCTCCTTCCACCAGTATACGCCGCCACGTCCACTATGGCATCGAAAAATGCATATCGAATAAGCCAGTCTCGGTCGTTGAGGTACGTGATCATGTGGCTTAGCAGGATATCGTTCGTACGCTGTCGTCCCAGGAAGATGCACATGGACGAAACATCACGCAGGACAGCGCGCTTTACGACACTGGATGGATCGACAAGTAACGTTGTAAGATGTTCTTGGATAGAATTCTGCAAGTCTTGCAGGGCAATGTCGTATGGAACCTGATTACGGTAAGGCCAAGAAATAAGAACCTCACAATGAACGAGCTGACTTCGAACTGGGCCTCGTCGTATTCGACACCATCCGCGGCAACCTTGAATGTTCCATGCGCTTTAAGGGCCTGGCCCATTTCCAAATACCGGACTGCTACATCCGCAAGGGGGACAATGCTTTGCGCGTATAAGGAACGCACAGATACTTCAGGATCATGGACTAGCGGGTGGATGTTTGGGATGATATACTCGGGGAAAATAGATGCGTTAGCAGGCGCTATGACGTTTACAAGTGAGAGCTTGTGGACCGTTAGTTCCTTAGTGGCAGCTTTTATATGAAGGTACTGACCACTTGCAAGAGCGTCCTGAGAGCGGCAGCGCGGACCACGGCCGTGTCGTCACGCAGGAGGTCAACAATGTATGGTACCAGCCGGTCAAGCTTCGCCTCGTCCGTCAGATGCATAGATAGGGCGAGAAATACGTCCAATGCTCGCAACTTGCTAGATGGCTGTGAACAATTCCGAACGTTGGTGCAGACAAGAGCAAGGATGATAAGGGCAGGTCCGTCTATCATAAGCCGTTAAACTCCGACACGGCGAAGATGACAAAGGTTACCTTCTGTTGCTGCACTGTATCTTGGCTTCTTGACTCGAAAGAGCTTGGAATCCCTGTTTGGTATGCACAATTCTACGGGAAGGATGTCCTGAGAGATGTCTAATCCTCAAAGTGTTCCCCAGTCGATTCAAAATAGTTAACCGACCTGGAGCGGCTTCCCTGAAGTCTCTGCGGGCCCATATTCGACTCGAACGTCCGTTACTGTGTCCTCGCCGCTATCTTCGACGAGGTATGGCTCCACACTTTCGTAGTCAGCCCAAATCTTCTCCAATTTGTGATCCGCGTCTCTGGGCACTGCAGCTTCGGGGCCTTTCGCATCGACCGTGGGTACGGGTGTCGAGGCACCACCTTTCACTGTGGGAGCGGCAGTTGAGGTTGCTGGCGTCAAGATCTCTGGGGAGGTCGATGTGGTGGGTACAGGGGCTGAGAGAGTTGTCGCGGGTAGTTCGTTGATAGATGAAACGTAACCATGCAGGAAAGAATAGAAAACCTCCGGGAAAACGGTGCCGCGGACACTGTGGAGTAGCGTATCGAAAGGAGGTCGCGCCGAAGGGTTGAGGGCAATCATATCCTTGATGAGGTCCTAATGAGAAGAAGTTAAAACATAACAAACTTCATGTTTCTATTTGTGACTCACGCGAACGCCGACATCTTCAACCGAGGCAAGAAGACCGTCGGTATTCAGCTCCCCTTCACGATACTTGAAGAGCTGACTGAGTGTGAACAGGGGCGCACCCTCCCTAAAAAGCTCTGCAATTACGCATCCGGCGCTAAAGACATCCATAGCCTCCGTCACCCGGGTTTCTTTATTCTCCCGGTCAGCATCCCCAAGTGGCGATACACCATCTAGACGGGCACCCGATGCGAAGAAACGCTCCGGAGCAATGTAACACGAACGTCGGCCCGAAGTGTCAAAATAGAAGGCAAAGTCGGATGGATCATCCAGCGGAAGGTAAGTAGGCTTATGCGACGCGAAGTCGGTAAGATAAACCCAGTTCCAAGATGTAACTAGGATATTCTCCGACTTGACGTCGCCATGAGCAATTTTGTGAGCACGAGCATCTCGTAGAGCATTCAGCAGCTGGAACGCTATCCACTTCTTCTCTATTGTACTCAAAAAAGGGCGGGTGCTGTGGAATAGAAGCCGGAGTTGTGGACATGCCCAGAATTAAGTTGCACCACTCACCTTATACGGTCGTAAAGATTACTTGCGACCCATTGACGGATAAGATATCCGGCCTTATCAGAGTCTATGAACGTCTGGTAGCTGTATACGTTAGGAATGTCGAGCAAGGCTTCTCGCTCAACTAGCTCAACCGTCAATCAAACACCAGCGTGCCACACGGACATGTCACCCACCTTTGAGCCTCCTCTGATACATCTGTAAACTAGCCCCTAAGTCTGGTTTGATGTATATTTTCACGACTACGAGGCCGTTTCGGTGTCGACAACGGACAGCTTTCAAGAACCGCGAGGTCCCAAGACTTAAGTTACATCGTCACACAGCTCCATTTACCAGTTCACGGGAGCCACACACCTCTTTTCATAGACGGTTTCAGGGCCAAGCTCGTTAATAAACGAGTCTAATGTAGCAGCAGTTCGCGTAAGTGGGTACCCAGACTGGGTGTTGCCCATGGCAGTGGCAAGGGAGAGTATGGAGAAAGCGCCGAATGCGGTAAAAGGATGTCAGAGCAGATCGATTTCCTTTCTGGACAATTTCCCGCCCAGCAACCCTATTCGTCCTTACCAATCCCCTTCCTCCTCGTCTTCGTCGTCCTCGTCAAAATCTCCAAGTCTACCACCAACCCATCGTACACCGGACACATGCTCATCGCCACACCCTACATTATCGCTATCATCCGACTCAGAAGAACCCTGAGAATCACTCTCCACCTCAGAACTAAATGATTGCTGGCTGCGAACGCGGCCAAATAAACGCATCGGTGGTCGGGCAAGTGATCCGTCACCCTCATCCTCGTCACTGGAGAGCGACGTCAAAATAGAACGACATGTCTTCCTTCAAAGAACTTACGACTTCTCGTGAGGACTACTCTTGTCGTCCCTGCACGCAATGGTAATTTAAAATGCTTCAAATGACTCGTTCAGAGTACCCACGTTTCGTTGTCATTTCTACGGGGGTAGTAATCAGAACCCTTGTGGCGTGCATAACCAAAAGCACCTACTCATCGTTATCACTGAGTACTTGTAACCGAGTCCTTCGGGTGTCAGAGCGTCGCTTCACAGTCTGAAGTTCATCAGTTTGGCAGACTTTATCGCATTTATCGGAAGGAAGGACCTGGGCATTTGCTGTACCATCCCGGCCTTGTCCCGAGGTCAATGGCGTTGTCTCGGTGACGGAATTGCTGTTATCGGACATAATCTCGATTGCTTCACTTGTTCCACATTCGGAACGTTCGTCGTCTATGAAGCTGGCTTCATACGACCCATCCTCTGACCCGTCTACGCGAGTGGCACGTGGCCAACCCATGATATGTTCCATCGCAGGCAATAATACTCCATATTGCATGGTGTTCTTCGGGTGGTGCTTCGTCGTCGGATAGATCGACATTGTGGCCATCGTAATGACGACCGCAGTGTGAACACGAGCGACCCCAGATTTCGTGCATGCAATCGAGACAACGGTATACTTGGTCCTCTGCATCAAACATACCAAAAGCATCGGGCGAACCCCCAGTGGGAGACAGTCCTGTACGCAAAGGCAGAGGGGGGAAGACGTTGGCCCAGGGATCGCGCGATGGGAGTTCTGGGTCAGCAGGCTCTCCAGATGCTGCCTCGTTCGGGTCAACTTCCGCTGGCGGTGGAAAGTCTAGAGCGAGCCCGCTCTTGACAACAACAGCCACCATGTCCTTGATATTCCACGCTTCTATAGGACGTCCACGCACCACGGCACGGCACTGGGGGCATGTTTTCTTGCGGAAAACGTGGTCGCCTTCGAGTTCATCGGGTTGTCGATCAGCATTGAACCAATTAATAAGACAGCTGTAACAAGAGACGTGACCGCACGGGGTAAGGGCAAAGGGTTTGTGAAGTAAATCGAGACAGATCTGGCAGACCAGAGAAGAGAGAAGAGAGGTGAAAAGTGCTTCATGGTCGGGCAGTGACTGTAAATAGTTTGTGCGCCACTCAAGACAAATAGAGAGGGTAAGCAGACCGCTCACTTGTTGGGGCGCGCCACGACACTCCGGCTGACCGGTGTCGTGACACAAAGGTGGCGGTGATGCAACAGGAGGTGAACGATCAGGCAGAGGAATGGGTGGCAAATCACCGGACACAAAATTAGGGTTCGAGGAGCCAGCAGAGCCCATCTGTGTTGAGCTAGACGCAGTAGGGAACGAAATTTGAGACGAAGAATAATCCTTTTGCGTAAGACCTGACGACATTTCTACATCGCGCGTGATGGGTTGTTTCTTCTTTCTTTTTTTCCTCTTTTTGTCCTTGTCCGAATTATTTCGACTGGGTTCCGCTTTGTGTTTCTTGGTACTTGGCGTAAAGGCACCAGGAGAGGACGTGCGTTTCTGAGAAGACGCGGGATCAGAGGGAGTAACAGGTCGAGTCGGGGTAGGACATCTTTCCATGGGTCGCTTACGGTAACGCGTTGGTGGGTCGCCGCTCCTTTAATTGAACCAAATTCACGTGACCGGAACCAAGATTCATTGTCACACACGCTCTCATCTTCACCTTCAATTCACACATCGGGATGTCTCTCCACCTCCCTCTCCACGCCACCGTCACACCCTCCTTTCATCGCCCAGGGGCGCCCCGCTTCACGCGTGGCGTTCTGTCCCGTATCTCAAAGATCGATACTTTCCCGAGTAATTCACCCCCAGCCGATCTGTCTCATGTCGCGTCAATCTCCAAGTCCTCCTCCCAAACAACACACGACATTCTTCCCCTCCCCGCTCTCTCTGTCCCATCCCGTCCATACCTATGCACCAATCCTACCTTGGCGTTCTTAGAGGAATCGCGCCATTACATTTCTGTTATATTTCGCTCAGCTCGTGCTGGTGTCGCTGACATTGCTAGCTACCAAGCATTTTGGCTTGGCTCCTACTTCGTCTTGAACCTCGTGCTCACCTTGTATAACAAGATCCTTTTGGTCTCGTTCCCATATCCCTATACTCTCACCGCCGTACATGCAATCTTCGGACTTATCGGTGGTACTTGTCTTCGGTTGCAAAACGTCTATCAACCAAAGTCCCTCTGGGGTTCAGACTATATCCTCCTACTCGCGTTCAGTTTACTGTACTCCATCAACATCGCTGTTAGCAATGCATCTTTGGACCTTGTCACCGTACCAGTAAGGCACCTAGCATCTTGCGTATCCACCCAACGCTTAAGCGTACATAAGTTTCACCAGGTGGTACGCGCTACAACACCATTTTTTACTACTGTTTTATCATGGCAACTTGTCAACGCACGTTTCAACCGATATCAACTTTCTTCTATGTTTCTTGTCATCCTTGGCGTTTGTCTCGCTACCTATGGAGACTACTACTTCACGGCTTGGGGTCTCATCCTTACACTCTTTGGCACTGTCTTGGCTTCTCTCAAAACGTTGGCGACACACGAAATCCAGACGACGTCGATCGTCGCTCGGCCTATCAAAGCACACCGCTGGTTATATTGCTTTCGTACGCCGTTCGGAGCTGCTACTGTATCCCTGGCACCTCTGCCTCGGTTTCGCCGACACCACCTCCAATTGCACCCCCTTGACCTCCTCACACGCCTCTCTCGACTTGCAGCCGTGCAGTGTGTTATCTATGCCTACTTCTTTGGAGAGATGGACGATGTACGACAGTGGTCTTCGAGGTCTAATGCAGTGCAGCAAATCGTTCTCCTCTCTGGCAATGGTATCATCGCTTGTGCTCTGAACATCGTCAGCTTTGAAGCTAATCGAAGGTCGGGAGCCCTTGCCATGGGTGTTGCAGGTCATTCTTTGTTATCAACTACCTCATACGTTGCCGTACTAAACTATACTCCGGTTAGCTAACGTGAAGCAGGCTCTCACTGTTATCTGTGCGGTTTGGTTCTTCCGTCTCACCATCACCCCTTTGAACGCGCTTGGCATTGCACTTACGCTTCTGGGTGGTGGCTGGTACACAGTTGTTGAATGCAATACAAAGTACGGCTCCCTTCGCAACTGAACTTTTGGTCAAGTACGTACATCTGGCCTTATACGCAACGGAACAATAATGGAAGAGGATCTGACAAATGGACACCACTCTTCGTACTACAACTTTTGGTCTAGGTTCACTTCGTCGATTTATCGCTTACCTTTGTTAAATTCCCAATCTAAGTACCACCGCATGAACGGTTATTATACAAGGCATGAGAAGGACAACTCCTTTCGAAGTTAACGTTGCGCGTGTCACACACCTTTCTCACAATCTTGTGCACGGATGGCCAATTTCAAGTGACTTGCGAAATGGCCGTGTCTTTTTCAAAGGCCACACGAACCTAAGGGGTGCTGAGTTAGTGTCTAGGCGAGGAATTGGCAATGTCATGTGTACCTCCGAATAGAATTGGTCATCTTGGATGACTCTCAGGCCGGTCAAGGCAAGTGCCTTGCACACCTCTAGGCAAGCCTGGTGTGCTTCGGGCGTAGCTGCTGCAGAGGTAAACGCAGGAGTATGATTTCCCCCGTTTGGTTCTGTAGGGATGGCTACAAGTGTGAGAGGTATTCAGTTTCGGTTCTCGAACCGGAAAGAACGGCATACAAAATCCGGGGTGGATCGACGGTAGCGCTGCAGGAGGCTGAACATCTGCAGTACGCGCGATCAGAGAGACCTCGTACCATATGTTACGTTGCCCTAAATCAATACTTAGCCGTGAATAAACGTAGCCCTGAGTGTGGATCTTACGAAGTCAGTT
Organism: Lactarius indigo; assembly: GCA_025766275.1. Taxonomy (NCBI): domain Eukaryota; kingdom Fungi; phylum Basidiomycota; class Agaricomycetes; order Russulales; family Russulaceae; genus Lactarius; species Lactarius indigo. Next base: position 205,364 of record JAFKAC010000038.1, read on the forward strand.
GATGCACTGCTAATACCCCATTCGTGATCTACTGGCCCGGTTTTACTTCTAAATATCCGCGAAAAGGTCTCGCCTAATTTTGCGAGTATGTGTGCCTTAGTGACCGATGAAGGGATGTACCAGAAGGGTGTACTCAACCCAGCGCTTTGTTTTGCCGCAGATCATACGCGGGAGTTTCCATGCCAGAAACCTCAACGCTGCATCCTGTGGCTAGTGCAGAAGCTCTTCCAGCGCAATTTAGACGCTCCGACTGAGATAACTGCGGCATCAGACTCACTGGAAGCACGCACGCACGCGCGGATCTAGCTCATTGACTTCCGCGACGGTCGGAGCACGAACATACCAGCTGTGCGTTGTCAGGGGAGCAACCAGAAATGAGAGTGTACAGGCCGCACAGCATTTTCGCATTGTCCGGTATGACTGGAACCCAGCAATGACATCGGTACACGCAAATAAATAAGGTAGGAAGCACTCACTGTTTGCCGCCCAATCTTTTCCCTCAAAAACACCGTGGATCCGATGAGAAGGCTTCACCTGCTGTCGGAGTAAAGCTACGTTCGTATATGCAGCGACAGCTGCATCTAGCGCATTCTGGCCTTGCCACGGAGAGAGCGCAGCATGTGCTCTGCGTTAGTTGAGACAGTGTCTGTGAAAAAAAGCATCGCACCACGTACGTATGACCACGATATTCCACAGACAGACGCTGTAGAGACAACGAGCTACTAAGACTTGCACCGTGCTCAGGACCAGGAGCAGGATGACACCTGAACGAAGTACCATGAGCTGCGGATGCGCGTAGGTTGGATGTTGCCGCACATCAAACATGCGTGCATCTCCTTGTATGCACCGTTTTCAAGCAGCATAACCTTTCCCTGCCCCCCTTCCTCGGCTGTTATTTTTTTTCGTCTTTAGTGTCACACACGTGTCATAGGCCGTGTAAAGAATGCACACCAGGAGTTCCCAACAAAATGACTTTCCCAGGAATGTCATACTGAATGAGAGCTGCTTTGACAGCAATTGCGACGGCAACTCCTGCTACGGCGATGAGATTGTGACCACAGCCATGGCCAATACCGGGTAGGGCATCCATCTCGGAATTCACTCCGAGGACACGCCCTCCATTCCCATGGGAGAAGGTTGCGACCCAAGCGGTGTCAAGATGATAATGCTTTTTCACGTCCCATCCCTTTTTCTCCATGAATGTGGTCAGGGTATCATGGGCATAACTACGGCCATTGTAATATCATCAATAGCTCGTACAGTTACGCTGTTCATGAAGAAACGTACGTTTCTTGGAACTTGAGCTCTGGGTGGCCTGACATAGCACTTGATTGAGCAGAATCATCCCCAGCTTACTGGATGGACAACGTACCGTGTATGTCGAGGCTAAGGAGACGAAGCTCATGGTCAATATTCGAGATCGTTTCCGAGATCGTCTTGTAGATATCTGGCCGGTAGACGTCAAGGGAGGCGTCATACACATCTACAGTGCATGCATGACGATCTGCAGACACATTCTCCGCCCACCAAAATTGAGCGTGACCTTTAGTCCCAGCTTCAGCGGGCATGGCAATACAAAAGAGTTGATCGATGACCCAATATGCAAATGCAATGATGGTTTTTGGAGATCCTAACGTAATCAATAGGCCTCCGCGTCTGTTCGCGCCAACACTGATCTTGTCGCATGTCTGCTTCGTCATTCATAGACAAGCACTTAGACCTCCTATCCGAAGAACGTGATGCAGAGATCGGGAGGACCTCACTTGTTTCGTCAAAATGCGGACCGAAGCTTTTAGAGCAGAAAGGGCTGGCATTGAATGGTTTGGGGGTAGCTAGCATTGGTGTGGGTCTCGGGAATAAAACGTGAGTTCATATATCCTTTCATTCATGCAGCACGAACACACACAATTCTGAGAAGGGTAGGTTAATCGAACTGGAGCGTCCATCTGCATACCATACGGTCACCACTCTCCCTCCACATACATTTCGGTGCGAGTTCATTTAAGGTCTTTCCTTGTTATCAAGGTATCGATCATTTAGGCCGGGGGATCTCGCGTCCATCGAGGAGAATCATATTGTCTTCACTAGAAAATCCAGGAAATCTATCAAATCAACTGACGCATCAGGGCGGGACAAAACAATGGCAGCGGTGGAAGGGGTTGTATACAAAGTATATCGATGGTCCGCCCTTGGTTGAACCAACTCACTAGCTTCTCAGGTATCGGACTCCCGTATTGTTATTGCCGTTGACCCTTCACATTCGGATCCCAGCGATTTCGAACTCCCTGAACGCTGTAGAGTCCTGAAGTTGGCTAATAGTATCACTTACGACAGGCAAGCCTCTTTTGTCATTTTTATCATAGCCGAGCCAAATAGGCGTGACAGAATGGAAGGCGCCTTAAGACAGTTGAAGGGTATGATTGGATCTCCAACGCTTTCTGAAGCGGTGATACGTCTCATCTCTCGGGAAGAATGACTACTTACACGTTTCGATGAGGGTGTACCTACGCGGTCTCGACTAATAGAGGTGCTCCTTGGCTTGGCAATGCCTTCGAGGGGTCCCATGATCCACAGCGTGACCTTTTTCGACAATTCTCTCAACGACAGCCAGAAGGCCGCTGTCAGGTTTGCACTTGAATCAAATGAAGTAGCGTGTATCCACGGTCCTCCTGGTGAATATTTCTGATGCGACTGCGTGCGTTCTCGTCCTGATATATTTGCAGGTACTGGGAAAACGCATACGCTCATAGAAATTGTTAGGCAACTCACCTCAATTTCACCGGTCAACCCAACGGCACTGCGCCTGCTTATCTGTGGCGCATCGAATTTATCAGTCGATAATATCCTGGAACGGCTTCTGGCACTGCCTGCTCCTTCTCAAGGACAGAGGCTTAGAGTTACCCGCATAGGACACCCTGCGCGTGTCATAGCTCATGAGGGTGCTTTGAATGCTACTTTGGAAACACAAGCAGACAGGTCGGATCAGGTTCGCAGTCTTCGTACTTCGTGCGAAATGCGCTTCACATATCCCTACTAGGCCGCTTTGGTCAGAGACGTGAAGGCTGAACTGGAGACTACATTGAACGTCCTTTCTGGGAGAGGTAAGGGCCTAAAAATGCCCCGTGGTCCAGAGCGAAAAAAGATGTGGGAGGAAGTACGTGAATTAAGGAAAGAGTGGGCGCCAATCTATAAGTCTTTTTGACACTTTTATCCTTACGAGTATTGCCGATGACAAGATTCCGACGGAGAGAACGCGGTATTGTAAGCGCAGTCCTTCAAGGGTCCCAGGTAAGCGGCAGCTCGTTCGTCGAACGTCTTCGCTTATTTTTCGACGCAGGTAGTACTATCTACTTGTCATTCTTCGGGAGGGCACCAACTCCGTAACCAAGAGTTCGATGTGGTTATTATCGACGAAGCAACTCAGGCACTTGAAGCTGTGGGGCACATTTTCGAATTGTCTGGCGGACAGCTTTAACACGTGTTCCAGGTCTGCTGGGTCCCCATATTCAAGGCAAAGAAGCTCATTCTCGCGGGAGATCCAAAACAACTTCCTCCAACTGTTCTTTCTTTGAGAGGAAATGTTTCTCTGGATCAACACCCTCCAGCGTCGAAGGTAGATACACCTTCCAGCGCTTCGGGAAATGATGACTCTCTCCCACAATCCGATGAAGGTCCTGGCGCTGATGACAGCAAAAACTTGCCAGCCCCGGAAACTCGTCAGGCACTGTGATAAATGGTGCTCGAGCATCTGGATCGGAGAGGGCCCAAGGCTTCTGTTACCGCGGCCTTACTCTGCCTCGCACACTGGAGTTGACCATGTTCGAGAGGCTGGAGATAATGTATGGTCCCGCAATCAAGAAGATGTTGACGGTTCAATACCGGTACGTGGATGTGCCCACTACCAGAACAACCTTCGTAATCGCGATTGGTCAGGATGCACACAAAGATCGCCGAATTCCCCTCGAAGACCATGTATGGTTCTATGCTCACCACCCACTCCTCGGTTGCTACCCATCTCCTTCGTCACTTACCAAATGTTGTGGTATCCTCAGAAGAGGACGCTCAAGAAATTCTTGGGACACCTGTGGTCTTTTTTGACACCGCAGGTTGCGAGTATTTCGAACGGTTGGAAGGTGATACTGACGAAGGTAGCCGGTGTAATGAAAACGAGGCAACCATTGTTAAGCAATGGGTGGCAAATCTGGTGTGGTATTTCGCTAGTGTCTGCTCCATTACTTTAGGCATTGATCACGCATGGCAAACCAGGTCGCGATGGGGGTCGATCCGTCTCAAATCGCAATAATCACACCGTGAGTCCGGTCAACTTTGGCTTGGTATTGCTATCGATGCCGTGCACAGGTATCAAGCCCAAGTTTCACTCTTGACTTCCCTCCTTCGCTCGACTATCGGTCCCGAGCTCGAGATAGGTACAGGTGGATGGAATGCAAGGGCGCGAGAAAGAGGCCGTGATCATAAGTTTGGTTAGAAGTAACGACAAGGTAGCCCGATACTTTCTTACCTTGCTCTGACTAACCATATCTACAAGCGTGAGGTGGGGTTTCTCAAAGAGGAGCGTCGGCTGAATGGTACGAAAAGTTCGGTTGCGTTGACCACTAGCTTACTTTCCACCTTATCATTAGTGGCCATGACACGAGCACGACGACATTTGGTGATTACGAGTTTAAATCCCAAACACTGTTTTATTCTAAATTTAATTCAGTGCGTGGTTGGGGACTCGTCCACGGTACAACACGGCAGCAAATATTTGAAGGATTGGCTGATTTGGCTCGAAGAGAATGCGGATGTTCGCTACGCGGGACTGGACTAACCCTTGTCAAGACAGCAACACCGGGGAGAGTACTAGCGAGAAAGTATAGTATGCAGGCAGATGACTGGAATGTACAAGGCTCTCACTCGACCCGTGTTTTCGAGGGAGTTCAATAAGTTACATTGTGGGCGTGGCAAATGTGGCATGGCAAAAATCAATACTCCATATCCGAAAGGGATGCATATTCTGAAACTGAGCGTGTGTCCTCGTACTCCGCAACAACCTCCCGCATCGCATACCTCATGATGGGTGTAGCAGGCAGCACCTTTGGACCAAAAATTTCTTCTTCATCCTGCGCATGAATGAGATCTTGCTCCACGAGAGTGTAGGGCTCTCCGTCCATGCCATCCATCTCGACCGAGTCGCTTACGATCGCTGTGCCACTGCTAGACGCGCCTACATGGTGAACACCGATACTAACACGACGACTAGTAGGCATGGGTTGGTCAAGCCCCGCTTGTGCAGGATACACCTTCTTGACTTTCGGAGCCTTCCTTCGTAACAGGGTCCATCCACCGCAGATCGAGGATACGGCCTCGTACCATGCCATCCACAGCACGCACACCGAATTCCCGGCAGAGCATGAAATACGGCAGGGAACGTACGCCGGGTTGCGTGAGGCGACTCATGACGCGTAAGAGTTGCAACGCCGTAAAATCTGATACATAGCCTGGCTCTGGAGCGGGAGGAGGGGGGACATGAGGATTGCGCAGTGGGCCGGTGAGAGGTGAATAAATGGGAAAGCCAGCACCAGATCGCGTCGGAGAAACAGGATTCACGGACTGACGCATTGCGGCAGTGGCGCTGCTCCGGCGACTGCGTGGCTTGTGTTCGACAGTTTGAGGATTTTGCGCGGTGTGTATGATATGAAGGTTAAGAAGAGCATGGGCTTGAATAAAGTGGGAGCTTTGGTGTACTGTTAGGGAGGAGAGTTGGTCAACTAAATGAACTCGAGCCAGCTCACGTCGTTTCACTTACTTTCTAGACGCCCGCCAGAGTTAGCTGTAAAGAAAACCGTGAACAAAAGGTCACCACAATACGTGAACGTGCTCACCTGTAGTCGGTGACGTAATCCTGAATGTGCACAAGCCGCCCTCCAAATGCCTCATAGAGTCTTTCAAACTCTAGACCACTCTTCAGCCGTTCTGGGACTCGTGGTAAGATCCTTTCCTCAAAGAATATACGCGTCTCTGCTTTTGAGCAATCACCAATTGTAATAATCTATTGCAACCCTTGTTAATGACCCCACGAGGTCGGAGCGTGGCGCGCACCTTGCAGTGTTGCATGACATTCAACTGTCTCAGCCATGTTTGATAAAAAGGATCGCTAGTTGCGTGAATGACATGACAGAGTCGGTCTTGCTTTGTTAACACGAGCATAGAGTCTAGGAGAGCTTTCATTGCCTCAACTGACTGTATAAGACCCGGTCTGAAAGCGTCATTTGAACGGAGTGAAGAAGACAGGTGAACAGCATACAGCTTATGCGCTTCGTCTAGGAAAAATACTGGCATTCTCTTGACCGGCCTAGTTGATCGTTTCTCCTGAGCAGGTCGGGACTCGGATTGACTTGGTTTGCGTTGAATAAGACGATCACGCGAAGCAGAGCGGAGAGGCCACCATCTAAATGGCCGTGTTCGGCTCTGGTTCGAAACGGGGCTTGAGCGTGCCCTGGGTTCCGGGCTGGGGACACATTCCGAACGCTCAGGAGGGGAAAACTCCGTGTATTTCAGTAGTGAACTCTGGAAATACACCGTCAGAAGGTGCAAATAAGGAAAGGCACGGGTAGAATAGGAGATGACCTGGAAGAGCTCCATGAGTCTGGCAATATCGCTGGTCCGGATTTGACCCGAACCGTTTGCGTCAGATAGACGACGTTCGACGTTGAGGCGGTCATGCTAGATAGGGATTAGATAGGCCAATGAGCACCTAGAAGTGAAGTTGCACCTTGAAACCCCATGCTTCTTTCTCGAAATCCTCGTAGCCCTTCATGTCGGCGATGCAGTTAAAATATTGCTCCATTTGTTGGCTTAGACTTATGTAAAGACTATCCAAGTCTGCAAAGCCAGCAATTCGGAGATCGAAATGAAGGACATGATACTTGTCGGACGTAAGGAGTTGTCGCAGGAGGGCAGTCTGCGTCAAAAGAGGTCTGTATCGGATGAGAGACATTGTTCAAAATAGAGCAACCTTGCCAACTGAACTCGCGCCGAAAAGTACGGTAAAGCAAGGCTCTTCTTCCAAGGTACGTCCGACTGCTTGAAGTTCGGCTGGCCGACTAAAGAAGGTTGGAAGACGGGAAAATGTGTGTGAAGGACGAAGTTGAGCCCGTTCGCGCGATTCAGCTATTTCTCGTCGTGCGTCTTCTAGAAGCTGGCGAGACTCGACAAGGGAGCGAAGGGTAGAGGCAGGCTGATAGGTATGGGAAGAGAAAGACATCGTGTTGGTGTACATTGAACGACGGTTGGGGTTTACGAAGGGGGCGAGTCAAGTGTGAGCATGCGATCAAGGGGAGCCTGGGACGTGCGTACGTTTGCGACAACCTGCAGGATCTCGCCTAGGCCAAAGAAGCTCCGCCGCTGACGATGACTAGACGCCAGACTATGACGAGAGGTGCCGGAAGGAGACGGGACGTTGATAGGAGGATTGTGCGGCGCGGGTGTGGAGGCCACGGTGCATTGGCAACGAGACAACGTTCACCGCAGTTGGCTGTGGTGAGTGTGTAAGACTCATGTATGAAGAGCTATAAACGCGAGGCCTTAGGAAGAAAGAGGAAGGTTGAAGAGATGACTCGAAGGAGAGGATACGGCGGTACGAGCAAGAAGGAAATTTTCGCGAGCGGAAGCTTTTTCAAACGTGAAGAAAAGCACGTTGTAGTCTTCATATTGCGATGGGTTTGACGCGGAACACGCATTTACACGCATATATGCACGCCGAGTGGGTGAGGCAGCGTTAGGCAGCGGATCAACGTGTATGTGTCGTGCTTGTCATCATATCATCACGTGGCCATCGCTGTCAAAGGCTGTCCACTAAAACTCAATTGACGGCAGAGACCCCATTAGCCTTCTAGGCGCCCGACTCTACTTTCTTACCAGCAACACCCACCAAACTAAATCATGCAGAGAGGTGGTAGAGGCCGAGGTGGCCAAGAACGCGGAAGGGGCGCTCGTGGTTCCAGTCCCAGTGGCGATGGCGGTTACAGAGGCCGCGGGACTCCTCGCGGTGGCTTTGCACCCGGAGGCGGTCGTGGTCGCGGTGGTATCTTCGCCGAGGGTCAACCTGCAGTCGTCGACTCTCGGCTCGCTAATTCCGCTGAGGATCGACTCATTCTCTCGTTCAAGTCTCTCTCATTGCGTCAAGATGCCATGCCTCCTCGTCCCGATTATGGGACCAAAGGTCGATACTCCTGACTTCATTCCACTCCTGATGGGATTTGATATCTGTGCAGGAAAGCAAATCAAGCTTCGCACCAATTTTTTCCCTGTTCGCGTTCCCAAGGGTCCTCTCTACGAATATGATGTTAGCTGTTCTCCCCAAGCCGCTTCTAGTCGCAGAGTCAAGAGGAGGATATTCCAACTCGCCGAAACGTCTGAGGACTGGATCTCAAATGGACTTAAAGGCTGTGTTGCTCACGACTTTAGCGCGAAGCTGATCGCGGCCAAGATCCTACCTCAGCCTCTGACAGTTACCGTCCTTTACTTTGAAGAAGACGACGATAGTGGCAATGATCGAGGAAAGAAAGAATACACATTAACCATCAAATATATACAGCCCATCGAGACCGATAGCTTGCAACAGTAGGCTCAATCCCTCGACTGTTGCAGTCCCCGCTGACGGGTTTGCATAGATACCTTGTTGGTCACGCGCAATTCCGAACCTATGACATCTTCCCGGTCATCGCCGCACTGAATCTGATTCTAAGTGCCCACCCGAACCGTACCCAGGAAGGCGGCGGTGTTGTGGTTGGCAGGAACCGGTATTTCTTCCCATCGGCATCACCGCCCGTCCCTCTTGGTGGCAAACTTGAGGCTTGGATGGGTTTTTACTCTTCAGTTAGACCTTCGTTCAGTCAGCTCATGGTCAATGTCAATGTATGTGCGACTGCCTTCTACTCGGAAGGGAACCTAGCCGAAGCAATGATCGCATTCGAACAAGCCAGTTTTGGCGCAAGGATGTCCGCGTTTGTGCAGCGCATTAGGATCAAGACTGATCACCTTGGCCACCAGAAGACGGTCAAGCGATTGGCCAAAGTTAACGCTAGGCAGCATAAGTTCGAGGCACAAGAACTCGGTGGCACGGTCACCGTTGAGGAATATTTCAGACGCAGTGTGTTACCTTCCTTTCTGTTGGCTAGCCGCCTGTTGATAACCGATTTATAGAGTACAAAATCAATTTGCGGTATCCAAATCTTCCTCTGGTCGATGTGGGCGGACAGAAGTCCATCCTCCTCCCCCCTGAAGTATGCAGCATCCTCCCTGGCCAGCCTTTCCGCGGAAGGTTGCTTGATGAACAGACGGGCGAGATGATCAAGGTCGCTGCCAAAACCCCCAACGTAAACGCCAACGCCATCACGGTCAGCGGACTTCGTGAACTCGGTTTTCTACGTGGTTCCAACGTTTCCCCCATTTTGGACGTGTTCGGGGTCGTCATCGGCAATGAAATGGCAGTTGTCCCTGGCCGTATCTTGACCTCTCCCCGAATTCGCTATGGCAAAGGGGAGCAGAGCGTGGACGACAGGGCCAGCTGGAATTTGCGGAATGTTGTCTTTGCAGAAGGCTCCAAGCTCGGCGCGTGGACGGTACTGGTTATCAAAGATGGCAACCGTCGGGAAGAATTTGGCGACGCACAAGATCCAGAGTTGCGCGGTGTCATTCAGGGTTTCGCTTCCATGTGCAGAACTTGTGGAATCAGTGTCCCTCAAGCACCTCCCCTGATTGCTGTGGCGGAGCTTCCGCGAAAGGATCCCCAAGACCCCATCCGGAGTCAAGCCATCAATACTATCCGCAGTGCTCTGATGGCAACGAAGCAAAGGCCCTCTTTCCTGTTGGTAATACTGTCTAATGGCGACAAACATATTTATTCGGGGTTGAAACATCTGTGCGATGTTTACCTAGATGTCCCCAACGTATGCGTCCAGGCAGGGAAAATACGAAAGGAGCGCGGCCAGTTGCAATACTTTGCTAATGTTGCGCTCAAGGTAAACATGAAGCTCGGTGGTATGAACCACAGCGTGGACGACCCGTCCCTAAGTAAACTGCGTCAACCTCCCACCATGCTCGTTGGAATGGACGTCACCCACCCGGGACCATCCACGATCAAGGGAACGCCGTCCATTGCTGCAGTCGTGGCAAGCGCAGACCTTCGGTTCAGCCAGTATCCGGCAAGCATGCGCATTCAAGAAACGAAGAAGGAGGTTCGTTGGCATCTATTATCTCTGCGAGGCACAGAGGCACGCTTGTTCACCCATGTATTAGATGATCACGGACTTGAGGGATATGATGGAAGAACGTTTACTAGCTTACCGAACCAAGAATAGGGACCTCCCTCAGAGGATCCTCGTCTACCGTGATGGTGTCTCGGAAGTTCGTCGACTAGGGTTTTCGTCATATTCTGTACTCCGCCTGATACGTCGTCCTATTTAGGGTCAATTTTCCATTGTCATCGACGACGAAATTACCAAGATTCGGGCATCCTTTAGGAAGTTTGATACGCCTCAAGGTCCTTATCGCCCAAAGTTGACCGTCGTCGTTTGTGGGAAGAGACATCACACCCGGTTTTATCCCACGGAAGCGATCAGTGCAGATCATAATGGGAACCCCAAACCGGGCACGATCGTTGACCGCGGTGTCACTGCCATTTACGAATACGACTTTTTTCTCCAAGCTCATGGCGGTTTGCAAGGCACGACTCGCCCAACGCACTACTACGTCGTCTGCAATGAGATGGACTTGAACGCGGACGACCTTCAAACCCTGACAAATGCCGTTAGCTACACCTTTGCTAGGGCCACGAAGGCTGTCAGCCTTGCTGCTCCCGCATACTACGCCGACCTGGCCTGCGAGCGTGGACGGTGCTACCTCCACAAGCTTCTTATGGGGTTTTCCGATACCAATACAACGACGGCCAGCGGTTCCATCAATGAGGAAGACGTGTTCAAGGAGGCCGAGAAACTCTGGAACGGTGGTGTCAAAGGCAAGCTCAAGGAAAGCATGTATTATCTGTGAGGAGCTAAAAAAAAACCCTGATGCTAAATTCGTCGCATTTTCTGGGAGCCTCACCGAGTCAGCTGTTGTTGTATGTATCGTAGAAATGTTCTGATCGCTGTTTCGTGCCGCCCTTGTTCGTATTTAACTCCACTGTTGTGTTTACCAGTAGACTCAAAAATTCCCGTAACCCCCGTCGCTACTTTGCCTTGACACCATCCAGTTCTCTCTGCGTGATGAGGTGTATCTCAGTCCCGACGAGATTTAGACACAAACATAAGAAAATAACAATTAATCGTAATTTAGTCCTTGATTATCTTATCAAGATGACGCGAATGTTTGGCGAATACATTTGCAACACCATACCCACCTGATGGAGTTGAGAAATGGAATACAACGAACGGCTTTCCTGGGAGACTTACGCCGACGCACTCGGTGAAGAAGCCCTGGAATTCACCCCACAGTCCACCGCAGTGCGTGGCATCATGCCACTGGTGAGGCCACCGACGCGTACCTGGGGTCGATGCACGTTCGCACCACGCTCGCCTATTTCCGAACCGACCCCAAAGTCCCAAGCCATGTCTCCTTCAATGCGCTCAGCGGGGACAGATTTGTCTGATGCCTTTGTACCTGCCTTATAGGAGGCAATTACTTCATACCACGATACCTCGGTATGGTGCAAAAGTAGGGGCTTACCGATTTCTTGTCCAGATTCTTCGTATTTCTAAGTACCTTTTGCGGACTGGTATGACTTCCTCGACCACGTACCTTATTCCGACGGCCTGAAAATCTCACGCGGGTCCTCTTCTGATGGCCTTCACCGTAGGAAATTCTCACAACATCCTTTGACCTAGCGAGGTTTGGGCCCCTGCCGACCTTGTACACGATTACGGACGGACGACACGCCCCGCTGAAAGGAGGGTTCGAGCCCAAATCCGGATGGGGGGCGTTTGGTAAGGAGGTGATGAGAGTACAACCTCGTTCCGGAACCACCGTATCGTTCTTGGAGGTAGTCGAGGACTTAAAAGGGCATGTCTGCGTCCCTTCTACATGACTCGATCCCCCATGTTCACCGAAATCCAGGGGGACCAGCGGAGAGGGTGTCAGAATCAAATCAGCGGGAGGCGCACAGTACGGCTCGTCCTGGGCCGTAGCGCACACTGGTGTGGCGATATACTTCGTCCGCTTCGGTACCTTGGGAGATCAACCTGTCAGCCGCGACTTGCCAGATCTCCTCCCTTCCATCTTTGAGCACGTACTGGCGTCTCACCCGGCCCTGAGTCTCCCTGTGCAAGCAAAACGTTTTTTGAGGATCCCGTCTTGCTAGTGGCACGACCAGAGCCCTGTCTGTCCCTCTTTCCCAGTGAGCCCAATCGTTCGGCCGACTGATAAGTTGGGGCCAGTGATTCAACTGAGCAGGTGTTCGGGGGTGGTCGTCACTTCCGAGTTCATTTGGCCATGGGGACGTTGTCGGCTTCGGGATTGTGAACTTTGTGGCATGAAGAGATCGACCGTCATGTAAAGAGATGGCTTCTCCTAGGCTATTCGCATCAACGTTTTGCAGTGCCGATGTGCACAATGGGCCGGCGTGCGGGTGATCGTTATGGGACACTGCTGCTCTGAAATATTGTGGGCTGCCTGAAAGCGGACTCGTTCGCTCATTTTGTAAACCAGGTGCCTGTGACGGGAAGGTGACCTGGGGGGACAAGTCACGGTTGGGGGTTTGACTAGGCAAGAATAGAGGGACTTTTGCACAAGAACTATCAGAGAGATCGCAAGAGCCAGTGGAAGAAAAGCTCGGTAATTGGCCCAGAAGGACTGGGAAGTCAGGAGCGCGCTTATATTGCTGTGAATCTGCGGAATCCCCACCCACTGAGTGGGAGTGGACAACTGACGACCCAGGTGAGACAAAAGAACGCGAAGGGGCCTCATATAGGTGCAGAAAGATGTCTGGGCACCTGGTTGGTTCCGAAATTAAAGTTTTCCTCTGAGGGTTTAGATCCTATCGCATCGAGGCCAACCTCTGGACGGGGGCATAGAGAGCGAGGACGGTGAAGAAGACCCGAGTTTATCGTTGGCTCTGAGTCAGACGAGAACGAAGGTCCCAACTGGTCCGGCGGATCCTGAGCCAGCCCTCGTGGGAGAGACAGATGTCCCGATAAGCAAGGAAATAGGAACACGAACAAAAGTGCTGCGTGGGGACCAAGTTCCAGGCACATCATTTCTTGACGGAAGGCGATCTCGTTGCCGACATTGTTTCCGAAACATTTGGTGTGGTGAAAGACAGGGTCCGCGGGCGCGTAACACACGCGACTCTGGAAAGGAGATCATAGGCCGACCAGTTGGGACACAAGTTTACGCAAAGTAGGATACGGAAGGCGAACGAAATGCGAGAAGGTTCGGAATCGAAAGAAGGGTCATAAATCCAGCGGGAGGTAGATAACAAGGATTTGCTGTCTGAGAATGGGCACTATGACGACAGTAGGGAGTTAAGAGGGGTACAAATTGGATTCTGGTCTGAAGCAATCTTACAACGAAGAAGGGTTCTTCAAAGAGCATTTCGGAAACCGATGATCGGATACGCTTTATAGACACAGCAAGGATGTTGGAGGAATTGGACGAAGGGAGAATATCGAGAAGGTGGGAACAGAGTCCCTCATAGCATATCCCCTCGACTGATGCGTGGACGAGCGGGACGAGCGCTACAAGTCGTAACCATCGTGAAAAATCAAGATGAAGGTCGGTAAAGAAGGCAGAGCAGCCGCCGGGATACGAGAGTTGAGGTGCGATTTGAGACATCGTGAACAAGAAAGTAAGTCTGAGGCTGACTCGCCACCGTATTCGAATGAATCGCATGGCATGGATTGGAAAGGGCAGGTCACCTGATTGTGACACGGTAAGTGCAATTCTGACAACAGACATAAAGGCGTTGACACTTCCTTATTGCCACAGGAAAGCCTACGTCCGACAAGGAGTGTTCAGGAATTCTCTTGTAGAAAAGAAAAGAAAAAGTCAATTCAGGCTTACAACGGCTATGTGCACTAGAACGATTCAAGAGTCCACAGTTTTCTTCAACCACTCCCCATAGTACTCGCACTCGCCAGGCCCGACTGGGCCTCCTTCTTTGCAAAAATCAAACACAGGGCACCTTCCGCATGGCGCTTCGGACCAACCCAACGCCACGCGTTCTTGGCGTACCGCGCGATACACATATACACTTCCGAGGACATTGGAGAACGCTACGGGAGATGACGAGCGTGCGCGGGCTCTTCTCTTGGACGATGAGGACTTGAGATGTTTCCGTGACCCTGAACGCGACTCTGTGCGTTTCGAACGTGCTTCAGGACTGCTGCCCAAGGGTGAAGAACCGGTTTCAGATTGAGAATCCGACCCGGATACATTGCCCCTCCCGCCTGACTTCGCCCTCGATCTCGAAATACTCTTCGACGCGGTTGAGACGTGCTTCGGCACGTGCATGTCCTCGTCTTCACTGCTGTTGTCATCGTCATCCACATTCTGCTTCTTCCGTCTTTTGACATGGTTTCCACAATCGCTGTCATCTGTTTCATCAGGATCACGTTTCCTCTTCCCTCGTCTGTCCCCAGACGACTGTGCCCTCTTGCGTGACTTCTTTCGTGAACGTCTGCTTTCATCCCCCGAGCTCGATGTATCGCCACCACTCGCAGCCTTTCTCTTGTCTGCCCGTTTCTTTTTCTTTCGGACGCAGTCATCTCTCCCCATGGAAGACGTAGTGGAAGAATTATCAGACCCTTCATCGCCATCGCCGTCTGCCCACACCGATGCACCAAAGGCAGGGAGCTATATGGTCGTATAGACAACTTTCAACCAGACAAATAAACTGCAATGGAAACACCGGCGCACCCGTTCAATGTCCCCATCAAGTACCAAAACGTTGAGTAACATCTCTACATGCTCCTCGGTAAACTGTGTCTCCGTGATCTTGCTCTTGGTCAGAAAGGTGAGTACTTCCTTGGCACCAGGGTAGGAGACACCGGCAGAGACGGGGTACAAAGGCAGAGTCGACGAGGAACGCCCGTCACCATTTTTATATTTCGGAAGTGTCTAGAATTTGGAGAGTCAGTCGGAAGGAAGGCGAAATAGTGGGTGACTACACACTCGCTCTCTGACAAATCGGAGGCAAGCACCACAGAGGAGCTTGATAAACTCGGTATCTAATTCGTTGTCCGTATACCAAGGTCCTCCTGTAAGTTCGACTGATGGTTCAAGGTGTGCCATCATGTAAATCTTGCGTGTCGGATACTGCGGAGAAAGATGTCAGGATGACCACTGGGGCGCAGGACTGTCAGCTGAACCTTGACGCCTTTGACAGACTTAATGAGTTGTTTTTGAACAAGAGACTTCAAACAGCGATCAATCACTGTCTGGTGGAGCTCTGTTTTCGCTTTGAGATGCTTGGTCCATATACCTAGACAACGCGTACTGAATTGCTTAATCGGAGCAATGAAACGGTCCGAGATCACCTTGATTCGCAGCTGCTTGAATGTGTCCCAGAACCATGTTCTCTTCTCCACTCAGTCTCTTTTTACTGGCAAAAAAAGTCAACCAACATATATCCAGTAAAGAAAAACTCGTCATTCGCACGTTTCGAGTTCATTTTTCTGGACGGCACGGTACGAAAGAGTTCCATTCGCATCTCTCATCAATTTGAGGAGGCCCTGCAATAACGTAGTTAAGAAAGACGACACGGGTACGTTCACGTTTCATACGGCTGCCAGGAGGAAATTGATAGCATTCGTGCGCGCATGGGGGTCGGGCACGAGAGCGTCGATTTCATTCTGGGAGAGAGACTACAATCCGAGGGACATGAGTCTAGAGAGAGATGGCAGAGAAGAAAGACAGCATACCCTCCCCGCCTGAAGAGCGCTCTGATGTAGCCGAGTCTCGAGAGAATTGAGCTTTCTGCTCAACGATGAAGACGACGAAGCCATGAATGAAGTGCCGGGACAGGTCGGGCCGCTTGTTGGCGGAAAGGTGGAAAGGAGGCGGCGGAAGCGTCGTTTCGGGAGCGAAACCGGAAGCGCAATTTTTACTTACGACCGACCATCACGAGAGAGCATGGGGGCTCAGAACGACAAAGGACCAAAGACATCTCAAGACACCCTCGCTCCTTACTTTGATGACAGTGCTGCGGCCGTGCGGCGGGCGTTTGCACGGTGGGCCTCCTGATCTTCTTGTAGCATATAAATCCTTATGCTACTTAGCCTCGAAGAAGGCTATATTCTTCCTACTGCAGATCTCTTCAAGGCGCAGTTCTCTGCACACCCCATTCCCTTCGTATGCGCATTTTATTTCGTACTGTATCGTGTCTGATTCAGACCCCTTCTATGTAGATCTTCTTCTCCATTTTTGTGTCTTTCAGCTTCTTTCCTATTCTCGCGTATTTGTATGATCATTCATTCATCGCTGTGCCATTTCGTGCTACAATTAATACTCTCCTTTTTAGTGTCATCTCGTTTGCCACTCTTTCGGTTGCATTGGCCGTGGCTCTGTCCATTGCCTTCATATTTTCGGCTGGCGTTTGCATCTTCCTAGGCAAGTTGCCCTCTATGTTTGAGTTTCTGCCACTTATTCATCGTCTGGTCAGGTGGCATCATCCTTTCAATCCTCGGCCTCACACTACTTCTTTCGGGATTCTTGACTTGCTTCGTGATGTCCAATTACCTTGCCGCGCGTCTCATATCCAATTTGCGTCACTCTGGACGTAATGGTTTTCGTGCTTGGTACCAGGAAGTCACGACCATCCTTTATCCATTCTCACCCCATTTAGCACCTGCGGATGAGGATCCATACATTTCGCAAGATACTAAAGGATTGAATGGAGGAGAAGCAAAGGACGGTCACGGAATTGACACGGAACCTGAACCCTACGAGCAGTAAGCCTGTGGCACCCCAATTTTTGTAAATTCAGCGTGTCCAGGAAAGAGACGTCAACGAAATTACGTTACGAGCTGGTTTTCGTTTTGTATCGTAAAGCTATGTTATTATTACCACTATTCTCGTCTGTATCTTGCGCAGCATTACAAGTGACGCAGAGAAACGTAAGGGTTTCACAGATGACAGATTCATAATAAGTTACGTTCCTAAGTTCTTTGTGCTGTGAGCGCGTTTGGCTTTGCGTGATTTACCTGTCTTGCGACAAACAGTAGAACGATGTCTTAAAGCCCTTGCGCATGCAACTGGAGTTTAAACACCCGCGCGCCATAGTCCTTCGCCGAGAACGATATCGAAAAAGGCCAGCCTACTGTATTCGCTTCCATCGTGGAGCCTTAGAGCCAGAGTACCGGAAACAACAGACGAGCCCGTCTCGAATCGTGCGTTTGTCAGTGGGCGTCATTCGTGGGATTAGAACAGTCCCTCTACTCTTTTCTCAAGGCCAACTGACGCTCTGCCAGACCTGATCACGACCTTAATTCCTGGGCGCTGATCCACACAGCTGGCACCTCGATGTCTCGTACGACTTACCCTTGAGGGTTGATCCAGATTTTAGCTAGATACCACGGCAGATTTAATTGGTGTTGGCCTGGCAAATTGGGTAGACACATTGTGCGGCGATCGATCTAAAACACGCGCTGAAGCTACTCCTGTACTAGATAGAGCTAGGGGTGATGGATGTAACACAACCCTTGAATCAGAGACGGTCTGAGTCAAGGTTTGAGCACAGGATGAGTCGTTACGGAGACAGGGCGCTGTAACGACCACCACAGTACTTCCTTGAAGCTGTGCTGTAGACCTGTAGCGACTGTAGTACGGGAAACTCAGAAGCACAACAGATGTGAGGCTGTTGCATGTCATCAGAGACCCCAACCGCGCCAGTGACCGGATAGTAGGCGACACGCGTGTGAACGTATATCCGGAAATGAGTGTACGTCAGTGTCTTGTCACTTCTCGGCATTTTGCCAGGGAGCACAAGCTAGGCTTTTACGACAGTAATATTTTCTTCCCGCTTCCATTAGAGTGTTCCTCGGGGTACAACAGACAGGAATTAGAATACCCGAATCCGTCAGAGTGACCGTATAGTATCGAATCGTAAGAGTACAGCGGCATTATAGAGTAGATAGCACTGAGGGAGGTTCATGACATCGACACATTCCTCACTGTAACTCCCTGGTTCATCCATCCGTGCCAGCAGGAGAGATGGCGGAATAGTTTTTGTGACATAGGTCGAGACGCTGGTCGATTTGGGGGAAATGTCAAGCGAGAGCAGATTACTTGGCTGGAAGGACATGCGCGCATGTCACGGCCCTAGCTTCTCATACATGCGATGGAAGATTGGCTCCAGAGGGTATAAAGGCGTGTCAGTTGAGCGATACGGAATAAGGTAAGTAGCTTCTATTTCACTCACCATAGAGTGAGTATTGACTCGACATCGGATATGTCTGTGAATGGGGTTGTGGAAGTTGTTGGTTCTCGTGGTCAAGGGGGTTTGCAAAAGGTGCACCCAGCTGACTCAAAGCCGAGTAATCACTCCAGAACCGAGGATATCCACGCCGGCCAAGTGGTGGTTCTTGCTGAGAGCTATTGCCAACTCCAGTAGCGGTGTTAGCATTCGAACTGCGAACGGGACCTCTGTCGACAAAACCTGTGCTGTATTGCTGAGGAAGCACGGATGTAGACAAGCTTCCGGGGAAGGAGTTGAGGTTCCCTTCTCCCGGCCACCGATCATATAACGGGAAGAAATTCTGGGGGCCGCTTAAAGTGGATTCGTGTTGCTGATGCAGTTGGTCGTGCACGGCACCCAGCCCTCGAGTCGCTGACTGTAAATCGACGTGATAAATCGACGGATCACCGTTGAGGAAATGATCAGCCGTTCGTTTCTGTGTCTTGATAGGACTATTTTCTGTCGTGGGTGGAGAGCAGACGGCGTTCTGGATATTTGCTTTGCTTCCATGAAGAAGCTCCCAAGCCCGCCCAGCGCTCGGCCAGGCCACCGACATGCGCAGGAGTGCATCCATGCAAGATGTCAACCCATTGCGCGCCTGTGGGTCATTCGGATAGGCATTAACTACACAAATGAATATGGGAATGAGCCCAACAACGCCTGAGGCAGAAAAACGCACGAGTAGTGACATGCATGATGCTGGCCGTGAAGACGTAATATGAAAGAAACACAGGTGCGCGTCTCACACAAAAGCGCTCCTTGAACATCACTATAATGGATGTGATGCGGTTGGCGGCCTGCACGCAGAGGTCATAATTCTTCTGTAAAATGACTCGGAGTTCTGGGTCGTCGGCATCATCCGATCTTCCGATGGACATTATCGGACTGTCTACGAGATGTGTTGAGGGACTCACCCTTGTTTTCGAACTTCATGTGCATATTTCATACTAGATATTGGTATTAATTAGACAACGGACCTTCCACTGAGAGAAAAATACTCACAACGGGCGGTGCAACAAAATGACCACACACCAATATTGCATATGCAACGTCATAAGATATGGGGACGGGGGGTGCGACCTCTTCCAGTTGCTTGGGTCGAACCTCAAGTGCTCGGGTAGGTCCAGGAGCCATTTATCCAACAATTCCCCAAGACGTAGTAACTCGGAATGGCGGCCCGGGCTAGGACGAACGGAATAGATATTTTGCACAACTTCGCTCAGGATGATGGCTGCAAAAGGCGAGTGAGATTAAAACCCGGGCGAACAGGTCACAAGCGTACAAAGCGCGGCAGATGCGTTGAAACATGAAAGGGTACGAATGGGGAAGGGAGTAACTTGGCAAATGTCTTCGTCACGTGGCACTGGTTGCCATTCTTCCATTTCTTCGGGCTATGTGAGGGGCGGCAATCAGTGATCAACACCCTGAACCACAAGCAGACGGATGTACCTCATCGACACTCGGAAGCTCAGTATCGAAGTCCCGTTCGTAGATGCATAATGGTCGTCCGATATACGACGAGACATACTTGTCCATTATCACACAAGCATACCAAATTCTGCGACGTTCCTGTAACTCGATGGGACCGAACAAAGACGCCCCGCCATGCATCCATTGATCTGCGTTCTTATGAAGGCCAAGGTCCTGAGCCATGCGAATGGCCATCCCGACGTAATGCCACGCTTGTGCCATCGCGCCGATTCCAATCTCGCGATACCCCATAAGGAGTAACGCCTGACATGTGGCAGCACGAGAGGACGAATAGGACGAATCCAGAAGTCGTTTGGCCTCCTCTAGATATACATCGCCTTCCGGCCACATTGCGGTCTCCGTTGGTGGCTTGTCTCCGTCGTGGGTTGATGTGTACCGGGCCGCGACGGAGAACATCGCAAGTAAGAGCAATGACGATATGTTAGGTCGTCGCCGCCCGAAATGTGAGGGTGAGGGGGACTCAAAATCGTTATTGCCTTGGCGCACAGTGTGTCTAGGACTACGTGCTCAGGGTGATCGCATGCACGGGAAGAATCAGAAGTCGCACCCTTTACGTATCTCTTCCAAGAAGCTCTGCTTGTGGAGAAGGGGTAGTGCAGGGTGAACGTATGCGAAGTAGATTTTCAATAGTTCCTCTTGTGTGGCAGAGTCTGGTAAAGAGACGGATTCCTCACGCAAGTGGGGATTGTACTCGGATTGCGGTAGAGGCGGCCAGACACGGGCTTTTGGAAAACGCCTGAGACATAATCAACGGAATCCTACTGCCAATCTCAATGTCAGGTGAACAAAACTCACCATATTCCTCCTTCATTGCGTCCGTCCACCCGCTCCTTGACGTCTAGCAGGTGCAAACCACTCGCCTGGCCGTGGAACCGCACCTCCCTCTCTTCATTTAGACTAAGCTGACCAACCTCGCTAACAAGCGCATCCTCTTCAGCACTGCGGGACCTTTCAAGCTCGTCCATAATATCACTCCCCAAGACAGCACTACTCACGACAGCACCTGCCGGAGATGAGCGTAAGGAGAGGAAAGAACCCACAGGAGACTGAGAGCCCATGCGTCGCTGGCGAGAGCGTGGAGGTTCGCTGCTATCCGGTGATCCCGTGTTTCCGATAGTGAGAGACAAGGTAGGGCGGCCAGTACTAAAGGAGGGCTGCGGGGAGGTGCGGTCGGGGGATTGAAAGGTCTGCACACGAGAGGAGGCGAGGGAGGACAGACGGTCGATGAGGTGCTCCTGCCATTCGGTTGATGGGCTGGAAGTAAATAAGTTGAGAAAATGACCTGGGCTAATTTCTTTTAATTAAAAAAGACGCACTGTGTCGCATGAGAAGACGGATTTGGAGAATCAGACTTGGTCTTGACTCCAGCCGGATGCGGCCGCGCCTTTGATGAGGCAGAAGACGACTCAGCTGCTCGAGCCCGTCCTTTCACACCGTACGGAGAGTTATCGACACGTTGAATTATTTCCTGGGCTAGTGGATCCTGATGAATGATATCTGGATTGGAACAGGGCTCGCCAAAGAGAAGATAGTTGGAGATAGTGTGCTTTACCTGGGACAGGTCATCCAACAGCCCTCTTGCGCGGGAATCGTTGGCTGCCAGCATAATGCCAACGAGGGCTTCGGTTTGATGCAAACGTGCCTCTATTGCATCAATATATCCTTTGGGGGGACCACGTTTGCGTGACGGTCCGAGAAACGTGCAATCTACACGAGTTCAACCAAACGTATAAAGCGCAAATAAGTCAGCTCTGGGTCTGGGAAATGGAAGGCGGTCGTTTAAAAAAAAAAAAAAAGGGGGGGGACCGCAGCGTCTAGTAGCACCCCCGTAAGTGCGTGGAGAGACCCAGACACTCGCAGCGCTTGTTAAAATAAGGACCATTGTACCACCTGCCAAAGTGGAATATATCTGCGGCCCGAGTGTGAAGAAACTTACGTGTTCCCAACATGATACAAGCTTTGCAGGGCTCATTTTCAGACGATCTCTCGCATTTGCACTTAGACTTGCGACACTGATCACAGGCTACCCCAAAAGTGTGTCTGTCAGAAGATCTAGAAATAGCGAAATTCTAACGTACCTTTACTACTTCTCCTACGGACTGACTTGGACGACAAGCCGGGGGAGTCGTTAAATACATCTACAGCTGAGCCAGATCCAGGAGGTAAATCGCCAAGCTCATCACCATCGTCATAGTCATCGGTCAAGGTAAGGACAGCTGGATCGTCCATAGATGGTAAGGTGAAGTGAGGCTGGGAACTAGCGGCAGAGCTCGAGTAAGGATTTGCAGAGGAGATTGATGTGTGGGGGTGATGCCATGTAGGAGAAGATGACGACCTGGACTGGGACATGAAACTGAACGAAGGTAAGTTGTGGTCTCCCGTGCCAAAACGAAATTGGGGGACTGTATCCGGGTAATGGGAATGGGGTTGCCGGGCAGATGATATGGGAATAGACTGGAGGGGTGGCGACTCGGACTTGATGGGAGGATATGTCTGAGGATCGTTGAGGGTGGACGGGGACATCTGTCAGAAGAGGGATGTGATACGGGGAAACGAGAACATACCAAGGCTGAATAAAAGAGAATGGACTCGGCTTATTTTGTTACGAACACACACGATCGACTCCCCGGTCCCGGCGCTGAATGGGACTGGGCCAAGTGAAAGTTATTGACGCCGGTTGACTCTCGGAGAAGTACGATCGATCGGCAAGTGTTACACTGTGGAATGCGATGCGATGATATAAAAATAAATAAATCTGATATCTAATTTGCTGTATGAAGGCCTACACAGAAGTCTCATCCCACCAGGGAATCCATTTTTCGACCGCAGCCTCGTTGCGTCGTATAGCAGGTTGCACCTACTCTTTCCTTCTCCCTCTCGGCGTCTTGCTCTATCCGACTCCGCAGCCCGCATACACATGGTGCTCATCAGAAAAGAAATTGCTGTATATGTCACCAAATTCGGGCAACCCAGGCATCTCCCCTCCAAAAAAAATCAATGCTATTGGTAATTGAAGATCCCATCTTACAGATCTCGAAGCTTTATTCCGGATCTTGGGTTCCCTCAGTTCCCACCTCACGGCGCTCCCGTTGCACAAAATACAGCCCACGTAACCCTCATTAGTTCCGATGAGGCGGTCCAGGCCCCAATCTTATGCTCCTCCAATTGGCCAGTCTTTTCTTTGGAACCACGTGAGCTACATATGTGGCATCGTGTGTTGTGAGGGCGTCTCCTAATGCCGCGAGTGACGAGGTGGTATGGTACCAAACCACATGAATAGTGACACATTCACTACGATCCGAAAGCGACCGACGATGATAGACGGCATCGCAATGGTGGTTTCAGGTTCGTACTTCAGTAGCGTCTGTCAAGAGCGCTGTCTCCAACCGCCCAACAACTGTTCAAAATAGCTTCTACATCGTCCAATGATCGCCGTCCGTCATGGATACGTAAGGTGATGATAACAACCCTCCGTCAGTGCAACAAACAGTCCACATGCTCCAATTCGTTCACAGTCTCAATATTATTGGTTGAACGCTGAGGACGCGCTATTATAGGCTGGGAAGCAACTTGGGCACGCTGCTTCCTTCACCCGGAGCGCTTCGGGTAAAGATAAAGAGTTCGACCGCGGACCTACTCGGACATCATTCCAGAAAATCAATCCTCCGTCTCTGTAGATTTTAGATCAGGAAGGGAGCGGGTACTCCACTTGTGGGTGCAGCACCCGTTCTCGCAGCGGTTTCACTTGGAGATGTTCACCATCTTCGAGGATCACTTTCGGTGATGCATATTCATATTTTCGGGGCATCGCGGCCGAACAATTCGAAAGTCCAGCATGTCGACACGACAAGATATCCGACACCTCTGACATACGAATTGAGATGTACCTCAGCCCAACATACCGCATGGTAGCCCCGATAAATGCCCTGCGAAGCTATGGGAGAAATACTCTCGAAACGTCGGTCACTCTTTCGAAACGACCGAAGCTTAGACCACAGTCCCAGAATCTGTCCCGGTGAATTATCGTTATACCTATAGCTAGGCAAAGAAGACCCGGTTACCGTAACTGCCGGCGCAATGAGAAGAAACTAATTAAGTTCAACATCTTCTGTGACTGACACTATCATACAGTGGAACCTCAGCTCACAACGCAGGGGTTTGTAAACAACCTCAATTTCCGGGACCGAGCGTCGGCTTGATGGTTATGTCATATTAATGGAAATTTGCGGGCGCCCATGTGCCCTGACGCGATCACCAACTTCACTGTCCTCGTTTCGTAATCCTTGGACATCACAAATCCACTCTCCCTTCAAGAGGACACGCTATCCTACTGAGAAAAACATGTGTATTTCAGTCCACCAGGTTTGGTACGTGGATACTACGTGTATCTACAATGTATGTGGAGTAAACCAGACCCTAACCACGCAAAGGGCTGCATTAGCCAAGTCAAGACCAGACGATCTAGTTCCTGACCCTAGTACCCCCAATAGATTCTCGCTGCCTTATCACAATCGGGACTCATCTTGGCCCCTGTTCGCCGTTTTCAACTTTCGGTTGACTGGAATCCAGCTAGAGTGCTGTACACAAACGGTGCCATTATCTACGGTCGTGTGTGACATTTTGAGAGTCCGCGAGGCTCTCACTTCTACTTTAAAATCTGCGCAGTACCCAGGCCACAACTTGAAGGGGTCACAAATTCTTGCTTGCGCTGGACTTGCGGTATGGTATGGTTGCCCTCTGCATCCGAAACCAAAACTACTGCAGGCATGGAAACAAGACGATCGCACTTTTGACGCTTCTGCGATTGCACGAACCTGAGGAAAAGAGGGCAGTCTCGCTCTCACAGCTAATCTTAGCTATGCAATATTCACGTCCCATACTGTATACAGCGTTGCGCATGCACTACATGCTGACCGATCAAGGTACTGTGATTGTCGGTGCAACTTTCAGTTTTTGAAACAAGCCGACAGGGGCACGCTAATAGACCCGCAGCAGGTACTATAAACTTGGGGCCCTCGATGAAACAAGTCGGATCGAGCTACGCGGACGAGATGAAAAACATCCGATAGAACGGACGAGAAGGTATTCTAGGTGTGGAAGGCTTGGGGAATTATATTTGCCACCAGGAGGCCACCCAGCAAACGAGTGTACTGCCACAGCCAGCAAAAGCTGATCGGGGAACTGTAGTCGTACTCCTCTGGGAGATATCGGTACTAGGAACGGACCGATAGTGCGATTGTCGGTTGCGATGTGTACGTGCCGTTAGGTGCGCTGATCGGGGGACTTGGCAAGAGGGCCGAAAACGGCGAATTAAAGGTCTTAACAGACATAAAATATCACGAGCACGCCATTTATAACCTTGAACTGATTGGCTTCTTCCTTATTTGTATGATCTTTCCCTCACGCCTGATCAAAGGTTTTAGCACTGCACACCCTATTCCGATTATCAATTGCAGAAAAAATAGATGGAGAAGCAAAAGTCGCAAGACCTGGTCTATGACGCCGGGATTCAAAAAGACTCAGCTACTTAGACATAGACATAAAATTGAGTCAGACGTTGGCTCTTGACAATTTTAGGTTCTTGCTACCATGTGGAAAACTTTTTGTTCTTTTCGGTTCTTTTCACAGTTTTCAATGTCATTGTCAGAGTAGTGATGGTGATTCGGGAAGTAATGTGGGTGATATCACGTGGACGACCGAGTAAACGCCGAAGGGGGTCAATTACCGTGCTTCACGTACTGTACTTGCACTTTCCCGACATTCTCCTCGTGCCCGCTGGCCTTTCAATGGTTGGCGTCCTTTCACCATCATCGATTAATCCTGCAGCAGAATCAGCCACGGACTTGTCAGCCTCACCTCTCTATGGAGTACGCCTAATCGAGGCGATAACGTTACCGACCGATCGTCGTGGTATCTCCTCATTTTAATGTATACTGTATATAATTGAACATCTCTGTAGCCGACTAGCGTGGCGACTGTCAATTTTATCTGAGTGCTCATGGAGTCACGGCGTACACGAGCGACGGACTGCGATGAGCGGAACATCACCCTTGATTATGCGGCGCCATCAATGCTCAAGTCCCTGCGTGTTGCCATCTGCTAGAACGAGGTGTAGAAATCGATATCCTCGGTGGGTGCTTTGTCGCCGCCCACAATGGCTACCTCTATGAGATCTTATAGTTTGGAACACAAGGCTACAATACCCTTTACCTTGTCACACACCTTCCATTTCTCTCTTATACCTCCTTCACCAAACACCCTATCTTTGTCGACAAGCGACTCTGCTAAGATACACCGTCCTTATGTGCGTTGCTAATCAGGGTGACGCGCTCTCCGTCGAACTGCTCCTCGAGCACGATGCAAATCCCCACTCGCGAGATGATGCTGACTTCACACTTATGCATCGAGCTGTCGTACGTGGGAACATGTTCTGCTTCGCCGACGGTTTGAGAGATGCGCCGCGAGGAAGTTGACCAGGGCCCCGTGCTGCATCAGATGACGACGGTCGAAGTTTCCAACCTTCGGCGGGTACGGCTATATGGGTAGTGGCGGTGGCTCGCAAATAGGTCATCGCCACAAATATATACGGGGACTCGGACGGCTTGCTTTCAGACGATAACATGCCAGCTGGACGGAGGGAACGCACACGGTCACGGTTATGTCCACACATGTCATGGGGCACAAATTTCTTGATTAGCTGGTCGGCTTTGACTACTTCACCTCGGGCTCGCGCGTGACATCCCGCGAACCCTTTCAACGTGTGCCCAGGCACGATTACGAGTTCGGGTACGACCGATTGTACGAGATGCCCGCTGAGGAATTTCGTGAGGCATGCAGCAGGTGCGAATGTGAGGTTGCGGAGGAGACGAACATCGGGAGGAAGGGCCATGGTTTGCGGCAGGAGCTAGAGCTAAGTACAAGTTTCAATACTTTTTGAAATATACATTCTATATTTTAAAAGTTGAACGTTGAACTTGGGTCGTCACTCTTGGACACATACAACCTTGAGGGATGCTCCCGAACCGTTTCGATTTTAACTGCTCAGGGTGTTCATCCGATTCGTCGCTTCGTAACTACCCCTAGGTGAATTCAAACATCATTTCATCTGGTTTCATACCCCTTGATTAAAGTCCTGACCAAAAGTGATGCCACGATTCACTAATATTCACTGCCAACATCACAACCAACGTCGAGAATTACGTGCTGTGTCTTAGTAGAGCCTTTGTATTGCCCCCAGCTGGGCCGCCCGTCAGACGTGATGACGTGGACATGAGGATAGCTATTGGTATTGTTCCGCTCGAAGAGGCGGGGGATGCCAGTGTATGTAGGGTCAGGTGTCCTTGTAGTATGACTTCGGTACATGAAGTTGGGTCAGTCTGGTACGGGACATACAGGCAACCCGAATAACGTTCCTTGTTTTGGGCTGCAGTGGCGACAGACAAGAGAGAGTTCTTGAGTCTGGAACTGCGATAATTCATTTGGGAGAACTAATCCTGCAGTTCGGCCTTCAGATAAAACCGAGGACAGGAAGTGCAGGGCGATGTCTCACACAAAGCAAGGATAGGCAGAAATGGTACTTAATAAACACCGCGAAGTGCATCGTACAACATACTCCGCATTTATCTGAAAAACTAGGCGAACGGGTTCCATACGATCTTGGCGGGTGCAAGACGGGGAGATAAATATGGGGAATATATCACTGAGCGATGTTAAGGGAGCGGCAGAAGCACGGGGGAGTATGGGATCATCATGCAAAGTGAATGCCTGAGTCATGGAAGGCCGACAGCAGTCTGAGAAAGTACGATCAGATGAAATGGGCGGAGTAACATTGAAAAAGACACATGCTTTAGGATGTCATTAAGGTCCATTTTTGCTGCTCGGGTGTCACTGTGCCCAGTCTCCCCTAAAATAGATTCGATCTTCTGCTTCATTCTTATGTCCTCGATCACCTACGACGGGAGGAAGTATTTGACCGTTGAGTATGCAGGACCCCAGCGCACACCCCGTGGAACGAACACACCTTATCGTGCTCCGAACACCATGTCTTCCAGTTCTTTTCAAGCATTTCGGCGACACCCTTGGCTTGGAAATTTGCGTGCACCGTTTTGTTCCGGCGGCTAAATATGATGCGTGTGAGGCCATCAAACTCTTCAAAACGCACAGGGGGCGGAGGGTCGAGCGGCACGATGCGCACGACCGAGGATTCGACGTTGGGAGGTGGGCGGAAGTTGTTCTTGCCAACGTTCATGACGTGGTCGACCTTGGCGTAGAGCTGTACGTTCGCAGAGAGACGTGACCAGAGTGTGGTGCCAGGCTGGGCAACAAGCCGCATTGCAAATTCGCGCTGGAACATGAGGATTCGCAACACGGAAGAGCGGGCGGTGGGAGAGCAGGCGGAAGACAAGCGGCGACGAGATTTGGTATGGGGTGTTGGATATGCAGACATCGAAATAGGGCAGCTCTGCTTTCACAAAGTCACCAATGATGATCTCGAGCCGTCGCTGCTCGGGCCTTGGGAGAATCAACGAAGGGATGAGTGGAAGAGGCTAGGTAAATCGTGGACGGAGTACGCACTTGCCCTGCACACGCTTCGTAAGTTCGGCGGCCATGCGAGGGTCCATCTCCACCGCGGTGCAGTGTTTTGCCTTCTCCAATATCCGTACGGTCAGATTCCCAGTACCTGGACCGACTTCGAGGACCTTGTCCGTCGGACGGAGGTTGGCCTAGATTGCAGGTTTATACGAAGCCAGGCAAGAAAAAGGGGGATCTTACCTTTTCCACTATTCTATAGAAGCCTCAGCCGTTGCACGTCGTAACCAGAAGAGGCGGCGACATACTCCTGGGCGATAGAAGGGTTTTTGAGGATGTGTTGGCCAAATCGCTCTGTGTTGAAGATTGGATTTCGGGACAGAAGATGTTGATGGATCTCCATGGCTTTTCGAGGGGCCCGACTTTCTTGCTGAGGGCTGGTGGGCCCTTGAGAACCGCTCAGATGTGGCCCTGGGCATGACAGGCAGTCGGGGAGCGGACGCTACCAAGCTTTCGCACGGTTCACTTCACTCCTTGCGCGACTCGCCACACTCGCTGAAAGCTACTCGCGATGCCTCCAATGTCGTTTGTCGGAGTAGTCACCAAGGCTGGATTCATGAACAAGACGGCTACAGTTACCGTGTCTCGTTGGGTTATTGATAAAAGAACGGGCAAGGTGGGTGGTGACCGATCCAATGTTCTTTTGACAGCATTTCCTTACAAGCTCACCTAGCGCATTTCCCGGGACAAGAAATTTCTGGTGCATGACGAGAGAAATCGTGCGTCTGGTTCTACTCGTTGTGGACGGCCACCTTCACCGAAGGCACTCCTACTGATTCTCATTTCGTAGAACTTCGCGCGGAGGATTCTGTTTTGATTCGGAACTGTCCTCCCATCTCTGCGCGAAAACGATTTACGTTGGAGAAAATCGTACGTAGCCCGGAGTCCGAACGAGCCCTTGCACATGCGACTGCCGTTGCACCCCCTGCCGAGTCACCAACGCCTGTTTCATAACCGAACACGCCGACACGGTGTACGGCTATCCCAAGTGTCGCTTAACATACCAGCACTCCCTACACTGGCGAATCCAAGTATGGCGGTGGATAGAGTGTGCGCTTATTTCCGGTTGCCTGCCCCCTTGCACAGTAGATGCCATTTAATATAAATGTACATTTCTGCGACCGACGCCGTATGCGGAGTTTTCCCCTCGTGGCCATAATCATTTATCAGTTGATTATTGATTGCCATAATCTGGTTGGTGGCCTAGTAAAGCCATGTGCGGGCATGGCGATGCTCTTGTACTGTGACCGTCAAGATTCATGTCAAGGGCACCTTCTACGGACCCAGACCTATGGGACTGCCCAGTTGGTGTGAAAGGAGAACTCGGTGTGACCTCCGCACGTGGGGGAACTGGCGTACCATCCCGCCAGCCAGCTCCTCCACCCACCAGGACAATACCCGATGACTGGGATGATGACCCCTCATCCGATGAGGAGGATAGCCAGAAGATATGGGAGGACGCGTACGTTGTCTTTCCCTCCGAGTATTGCCCACTTCCCCTTGGCTGAGTTGAACCCTCGCTCGCTGATAGAAACAAGGCGGGTCCGATGCCCGAACTCGTGTTGGCATCCTCCAGGACGGGATCCACTCCGAACGTCGTGCCACCCGCCTCCGCTTTCCAATCCCCCGTCCGCATCTTGAAGCGCTCTCCTCAGAAACCCACGAACACTGGTCAGTCGGCATCTGCGACCACTGAAACATTTGCCGAGCGGTCTGCACGATATAATGCCGCACGGGAACGCATATTTGCCGACACGTCTGAAGGAAAGGTGGGCGGCGGGGAGGGTGGAGAAGCTTCGCTGGTTGTTCGGAACCCCAGAGGTCCTAGGCATAGTCCAGGACCAAACGGGCGAGGTAGGGAAGGCTCCTATGGCTTTGCGGAAAGAGATGCAAGTCAGCGCAGCGACCGGAAGGAGTGAGCTTGGATAATATGTCCATCAAAACAAAGATATATATAACGAGGTAGTAGCTACTCGAAAACACCTAGCCCGTCCACACGATCACCCCCGATTATCCTCTCAGTCAATGCCTCACATCGTACGACGGTAGCGCATTCTGTCCAGCACCTCGGCACAGCGTCTTCTGCTTTGCTCCGCTTCTTCATCTAATAGTTCATCACCGGGCACATGGAATTGAACCACAGCATATTCGAGGTCGACCCGCCGTAGTCGTGGTCCCCATATACTCTCGACATAACAATCAACGAGCCGCACAGTTGTGAGCAGACTCATTTGCGGGTTACAAAGGAAGGCGTGCAAGGGGAGCGACGGGGACGAGCGTCGCTCGACCAATGTACAGTGTGCGCAGGGTAGGGAGGATGGGGAAGAGCCCTTTCGTATCTCCGGGGAAGGCGATGTTTGAGAGATGCAGATCCTGCAGCATCGTCCACGTACGAAAATGAGTAAAGAGCACGTTAACAACGGGGGCGACGATCTGCATCATGCTCTCAGGTGTAGATAGCGACGAAAGCGGGCCCTCTGCACAACGCACCGCGATAGAAAAATGGTGAGCAGGATCAGGCCCCGTCCATTTGAATTTCTGTGGACTGCCATCCATAGCAGTAGCTATGCAGATATCGGGGGTTGATTTGGTGGGAGCAACTCACTTGACAAGTTCCAACGCCGAGAGGTTTTGGTCGTCTGCGTCTCCATCGCTCGTGGAGTGCATGCAGAGACACAAATCTTCGAGTTCAAGGTTGTCCGACTCCGTGACACCTTGGAACCGAGTGCTTTCGAAAAAGTGTCTTATTTGACGGAAGGCACCCAGGCCCACCTCCCCTCCTGAAAGCCTAACAGCGATGCTGCTCGGTTTCCTCAACGTTTCTGACCCCCAGATCATCGGAGGAAATCGAGCCATCGCAGATGTAGACGAAAAGTCTAGGTGTTGATACAAAATCCGCGAAGCAATGGCAAATATGAATTTGTTGAGGACGAGAACATACGCAGGTATGGGGTGGACGGCGATAGCAATACCCAAGATTTGTGTCAGTAGTTCTGTAGGAAGGCTGAGCAAAATCGAGGTCATCGTGTGTGCTCGATGGCATATATTACTACGCGCCTAATTGGGAACGCTGTTAACAAGTCTCGACTGGTACTAATAGCGCCTTGTGAGAGATTTATTTTTTAGACTAAAGTATACAGGCATCACTTTCACTCTGCAGACCGAGGTTCACTCGCTGTCAATGTCAATCTAGTGATTGTAGATGATTAGCAGCGAGTTTCTGGTTATGAAAATGTTTCACCTACGACGTTGGCCATCTTCCCTCTCGCCCTCCCAGCTGCCGCCCTTGTCGATGTCCTCCCTGCAGTCGTCTCTGAGGGTGCGAAATTGAGTGTCGTCTGTCTTGCCTTGGTTGATGTTTGGGTAGCCTTGCCTGCAGGGGCTCTCTTGTTCGTCTTTTGATTACTGTAGGAGCCAATTAGATCTTGCGGCGATAAGAGGAACTAAATACGAGCCTCGATGCCGCAGAGCGACTAGCTCTCTTTGTTGTCTTCGGAAATCCCTCCTCGACTATTTCTTCATCTTCATCGTCCTCATCGCTCTTGACCTCCGTAAGTAGGATATGTATTGTCAGGCGTGGCCCTACTCACTACGTCCTTCTTCCTAGAGGTTGATGCCTTCTCCTTGGCCATGGTCGGCCCTGCTGCCTTCTTCCCTTTGGTTGTCGCAGCTTTCTTTGCTAATCGAGGATGGGCTGAATCAGAGTCGAAATCTGAATCTGGCTCGTCGACCTCCATCGCCATTGAATCGACCGACTCGGCGTCGTCTTCATCAGCCCCAGTACGAGGCTTAACTCCGCCCTTGATGTCCACCGGGATCAGTATAGTTACAACGAGCGATACAACAGGACACACCTTCGCTGCTCCCGTCTTCCCCGATCTTTGTTCCTCCACATATTGTTTTTCACGTTCCTCGCGTACCCTTTCGAGCTGGACCATCTAGGTGAGTTACGGTCTACATCAAATATCCATTTACTTACCACATCGTCCAAGGTCTCCTCGGGCACTTCGCCGCTCGCCTGGACACCTTTCATAAGCGCCCGTAAAGTGCTCTCCACATGCCTGTGCGTGATCAATCAATCACGGAATGCTCAAGAGAGAATCTAACAGAAAACACGTACTTACTGATGGCATGTGGGTCGTCCTTTTCCACGAAGATTTGAATCGCGTCCGACATGCCAGCCTCACCAAGCAGTTGCATCTCCTGCGCACGCAAATACTCTTGTACTAGCGAGTGTACCCGCACTCGCCCAGCAGCAAGCTTCTCGAGTCCATCGCCATCGTCGTCACCTGCTATCTCGGGTTCGTCTGCAACAACGCGCCGCGCAGCGGACTTCTTTGCACGATGGAAAACCAAGACGTCGCGTGGATTCGCAATTTTTCCCGCGAATTCTTGGCCAAAGCGGACGGGGTTCGACATGCTTGACACGCCGGTCGTGTCAACCTGGACATAAATAAGTCAGAACGCGATACTGATCAGAACATAGTGGGAGATTCAGCAACCTTAAGCCGAACGAGCGGAAGCATGCGAGGAAGCTCGACCTCGCCATCCTGCACGGCCTGTGCATTGCGTCGGTCCCACACGTCATTTGCTTTATCGATCAACTCCGCCACCTAAAGGAACTCAGGACAGAGAACCGCGTCTCTGTGTCGTGTTACTTACCCTCAATTTGAGATACTTCGTAACCTCCATCTGATCCGTAACGTCGAAACCTTCCTCCTCTGCGACTTCTGTAAGGAGAATCTCATCCATCACGAATGGGCGAACGGTGCGCAGAGGAATGGGTGTCATTTCGAACTCTTTCCCATGAATCTTCAGGAGTGCGACGTGTCTTTGGCAAAACCAATTAGCCGCCCGTGAAAAGT
Source organism: Lactarius indigo (assembly GCA_025766275.1). Classification (NCBI taxonomy): domain Eukaryota; kingdom Fungi; phylum Basidiomycota; class Agaricomycetes; order Russulales; family Russulaceae; genus Lactarius; species Lactarius indigo. Next base: position 238,757 of record JAFKAC010000038.1, read on the forward strand.
AATGTGATATCAGTCCGCACTTATCCACTGCCTCACCTTCAGCAAGAGAGGTTGCAACAGATGAACCAGGCTGCGAGATAAAGTATTTCTTCCCGGCGACTGGCTCCGGTCTGATGCGGCAGTCGTGTTCGTGGCCCCAGACGACAAGATCTATACTGTCATCAAAAAGTCCCTCCGGAACGGATTCTTGTGGCCCATGTTTAACTCTGAAGATGTTCAGGATCAGAAGACCTGAAAGACTTGAAACGTGATGCTCTTTCCGCACCGATTTTGGTGTAAGAGCAACACGTTGAACCAATCTTCTTTATCCTTGGGCATGTACATTCGAACGCGATTGCTGCGGAGCTCAAAATGCATCCTTGCATCTTTGACGTTCCCGATTCCATACAGACCAAGGTGCGTGTTCCCTTTGCGGAGTAGCACTGGACGAACGGCGATGCCATCCGCTGGAATGTCACTGAGCGGAAGCTCGACCTTTCCGATGTAATTGACAAGCCCCGCTGCGGACAGCATATCAAGAGCACAAAGCGCGCCTTCCTGATGGTCGTGACGAGGTGATGAGACGAGATGAAACTGGAATGGATGGATTAAGTCGAAGCGAACTAACCGGCCCAGCACCTTGTGGGTCATCATGATTGCCGTGAATTGAGAAGACAGGAATAGCGATGTTGAGATTTCTGTCCTCGTAATTGATAGCCGGGAAGCTATGGTGGACATTATGCGTGAGAAGATAAATTGTCAGGAATAGAACAGTTTGGCGTACGAGTAACCTGCAGCTTTACCCTCCTCGGGACTGCTTAAGAGCTCTACCTGAACCGGTTTGTCCCCGAGGGTGTATTCTCGCAGAAGGCTCATTACTTGGTACAAGCAGTCGCGGGACGGTCGATTCTCGTGGAAGAGGTCACCAGCGAGAAGGATGAAGTCTACCTGGTAGGTTTAGGAGAATATAAGTGGTGTACAGGACAGGCTGTGACGACTGACATCATTTTTAACAGCAAGGTGCAAGATTTCTTTGAAAGTGTGGACCGAATCTTGTCCACGGATGGGATCACGTTCAAGGTATCCAATGTGGTTATCGGTTCGCAAGCAGGATACGGATAGTATCCTCAGGAACTTAGAGACGCTAGTGTGAGTCGTCGCTTCCTCGCTATATGTGACCTACGTACGTCCGTGTTTAATCGTGGGCGGTGCGAGATCAGTTCCAGACTCGCTCATAATGTGGCGGTTCAGTTCCGTTCCTGGCAGGCAGACACCGCGTCTCCTGTTACTGTCATAACAATTGAGCATTTTCGTCTCATAACATCACCTCCTCTCATTTCACCACTTCGACATGTCTGATATGTCGACGACCAACAGGATGCACGTCGTACGTAGCATATCTCCTCCATAGGTTCCCTCTAGCTCACCCAGTTGCAGGCTGGCACCGTCACTTTTTATCTCGTCGCTGCACTTGCGGTAGGTCTGCTCTCCCTGAGCCGTCTTTCGTCGATTTATACTCTGCTACTTCATAGATGGTAATGATGTATGTTGTCTTCTGCCACGCTTCTCCGCCGCTATTTTACTGACATGGCGCAGCAACAAATGGGTCCTGAACGTCACAACCGCACCGCTTTTCTTCTTATTCGCCCAATTTATCATCGCCGTCATCCTTTTCTACTTTTTCCATGCACTCAAGATAATTACCCTGCCCATGATGCGTGTAGATGCTCCCATCCTAAAAGGTCTTGCCTCAACCGTCATTTTCAATGTCCTAGCATTGAGGTACATCTCCCGCTTCAATATTTTTGAACGCATATTGACACCACCAACCCGTCGAACAGCACGAGCAACTACAGCTTAAAATTTGTCGACGCGTCATTCTATCAGGTTGCGCGAGGCCTTCTCCTGCCGTTTACCATCCTTACCTCTTATATCATGCTCCAAACACGCCCCAGCGTTCGCATCTTATTATCGTGTTCCATTGTTACCTCCGGCTTCTTCACTGGCGTCTTCCTAGACAGTACCCAGGTCTCTGCTCTCGGCATTTTCTTCGGTGCCTCAAGTTCCCTGCTGAGCGCACTGCACGCTGCTGTGATGAAACGCGGTTTTGAGGTCGTGGAGGGTAGTGCACTGTCCATGAGCTGGTACTCCAATCTGCTCAGTTCCGTATTACTCGTACCATTCATCATAGTCCTCGGCGAGGGTCCAGCTGTGCTTGAACTACTTTCTGGACGCGCGGAGGGGTTCTGGACGTTCATCATTGGCTCGGTGGCTACCGTGAGTGCTGTCTGTTCAACCATTGGAAGGGCTTACCTAAATAGTCACGTTTGTCCAGGGCAGTGTCGGCTTTCTGCTCTCCATCGCGAGTGTCCTTTCGATAAAAGTCACATCTCCGATTACGCACATGATTTCATCTGCTATCCGTGGTGTAGCAGCGTCCATTCTTGGTGTCGCACTTTTCGGCGACATCTTGACATTGTGAGTGAAGACGCGATCCTCAACGATTACCGTAAAACTGACGTTGCTGATGCAGAGGTCGTATGTGGGCCATCCTAATCATTCTCGGGGGGTCCATATATTACACCTGGATTAAACATAATGAATCCCTCGCTCCGGCGCCACCATCGCGGCAATATGAACGGGTAGCGATGGAAGAGCTCGAGGAAGGATTTGATAAGGAGCAAATCAAAGCCTAAAAGTACACGATACATTGCGCGAGATATATAGCATAGATATTACATACAGTCTGCGGAGTCTTAGACTAGACTAGACGAGACACTTTTCTTCCTTCCTTACCCTAGACAATAGACCCTTCAGATCTTTATATGCCACTGGGAATCGCCTTTCGATGAATCAAAACCTAAGTTCGCACAACTGGAGGACAATGATAACTTGAAGGAACCTTGCTGTAAGTTCTTGCCACCATGTGAGTATTTTTTTGCCGATTCCCACACTACTGTAGTACTAGTACTCTCACGTAATGTATCGTGAGGTTTCCCTAGACAGCGACGATGACGATGTTTGATCGAAAAACTATCGCCAGTGAAGCGTATGCTCTCGCAGTGTCTAATGAGCCTATTGCTCCTCTCGTCAAGGAAGCACTCGATGTCATTGATCACGCCCTTGACGAATATGGGTGCGCTCTTATCTGAACATCAACTTTTCTACCCATTTACTAATTATTGACCTGCTAGCCCGAATAAAGTTTCCCTGAGTTTTAATGGTGGCAAGGACTGTACGTACCCACCTTGCGAATATCGACCCCAGATAGTGATCCGAATTGTGCAGGCACTGTTCTCCTCCATCTATATGCCGCCGCCCTCGCTAAGCGCAACGTCGATCCTTCAACCCCCGCACTCTATATCCCCGTTCCGTCGCCTTTCCCTGCACTCGAGGCATTTATTTCCAGTGCTCCACGCGTGTATAACTTGTCTGTTTTCACTTGTGCTACGCATTCTCCAACCGCAACTTCGGTCGGGTCCCCGACAGCGGGTGATGACATACAGGCCAACGGCGCCGATGGCATGCGTGGGGCTCTAGAGATATTTCTTGCACGCTTTCCTACGGTGGAGGCCATTCTCGTTGGTACACGGAGGACGGACCCACATGGAGGTATGCATTCCCTCTTCCTGCTTGTCGGTCTGTTTCTCTGAGAAATGTGTAGCGACACTAGGCTTTCGCGTCAAGACTGACCCTGACTGGCCACAATTCATGCGTGTAAACCCGATCATCAACTGGGGCTATTCGGACGTGTGGACATTCCTCCGCAGGCTCAAAGTGCCATATTGCTCTTTGTACGACGAAGGGTAAGTATATTTTTCCACCCTCGATTGTTCTTCCATGTCCCCACCCTAGATATACCTCTCTTGGTTCCACCTACAACACCTTCCGAAATCCAGCGCTCCTCGTAGCCGACGAGCCTCGGCTGGGTGTATCGTCACGTGAGCATAAATCTGCGCCGAGTATATATATAATTTGACTCGATCACGGTGTGCCCCTTTTCCAGCCTCTACCCTCCACTTACCCAAACCCAACGTCATTCCGAACCCCATCGTCGTAGCAGTAAAAATGACAACGCAGCCTATTTCCGATAACTCGGCCACTCCCGTCGCATCTGACTCAAAACCACCCTACCGCACTGACGGCGACCCCGAGGTCGTCCCCGTTCGCAAACCTTCGTCCGGACAAGGCGACCTCCCAGATCTCACGAGCCTGCAAATAATTGCCAGCGATCCCGAGACCGCTTGTGGGATTCCCGTCCAAAAAACAGTCAAACGGTTCGAAGTGGAGGCGGCACGAGATGAGTTGGTTGGTGACACGGCTACGATAGACGCCCCTGCTCCTCATTGCACTCCAAACAACGACGCCAGCCTGCCCGCGCCAACCCCCCGCTATCGTCCCGCGTACGAACTAGCCGATGGTGCGCACGAACGACTGGGTAGGGGTACACACCCGCCTGTGCTGAAAACATAGCCATATCTAGTGGGTGTTGTTTTAAGGCGATAAATGTCAGAAGTATGTATAACATTTCTGGCCACCAGGCTCTACGTTTTGTGTCTTTCGAGTCCCTTACATTACTTCCTGGGCCGTGGAACCCTGAGAAGGTTTAGTCTTAGCCCGTCGATGTCCTCTTAGCATTTTCTTCGAGTATGATCAATCAATCCCTTCTACTGAGCGCTGAGCATCGAGCACCACGGCCCCCCAGCTTGGGTCCTTTTTTTGCACATCAGACCTTCGACCTTCACAAAAGCTTACGCTTCCGGCGTGCAAAACGACAGATAGGAGTCCCTCGATGAGACCAAAAGCAGAACGGGATGTTTAATCTGACATTTGTTACCAATTAACTCATCACTCTTCTGTGCCATTCAAGTTCGCCGTGTAGCCAATGCTTGTAACCAGCTTCCAACGTGCGTCTTGACGCTTCAAAGTTGCTCGAACAGCCAACAAAGCAGCAACGAAACTGACGCCTAAAAATACCATGCCATTGGCCTTACCCGTGCCCTTCCGATACGTTCGTGGTGAGGGGTGTTCCGACTCTCAGAACGAGGACGGCCTTTTTTCTTCCTTCTTGCAGTAAGACTTGTCTAACGACCTCATCACCCCCACTATCTACACCGATAACTTTATAGGCATGTTCTGGTGGAGGCTGCCTTGAGACAAGGAGGCAAATACATTCGATTTATTCCGCTCTGCGAGCGTTTCTCACCCTTGCCCCTCGTCAACAATCTCGTCTCAATGTTTAATCTAAGCGTTGGTCTATGATAGTAGCCCCACAAATCAGTCGCCAGTCGTTCCTGTACCTGGTCCCTCGTGCATACGGCGATTGGTTGCACCACCAACGAAGTGTGCAAGTGCGAAAGTCTGCTTGACATGTGAGAATCCCTGTCCCCGGTCTCGTCATGAGAGAGGAGGCACGGAGCTCACCTATATCATACCCATAACGTCGAAGAATAGCATTCGGAAGGGCCAGATCGTTGGCAGTGCACTGGTCTTTTGGAGATAACCCAGGAGCTTAAAGTCGTCCCTGGCTGACGTGTACACAGGCGCGCTGCTCCAGCCGGACACATTTATGACTTCGCTACTTGCTATCTGAAAGATATTTCTATCGTGGATCCGAGTGAGACGGACCCATTCCGTCGCGGTGCGCAAGCAGACCACGATGTCATAGATAAGAGCTACCCCATGAAGAAACTTTCGGGATTAGATATCTAAATGACCTGTATTCTGCACAGCGTACACTGCATGTGATGCCCGACGTCGGGGAGACTTCGGTGCTCATCATGTCAGGGAAGGCCAACAGCGGATTACCAAGAGCGATACGGAGACGTACCCCTGCCCGAGAGCCACCTGGGTTACTCATCCCGCAAGGCAGAGAAGGATACAAAAAAAAACAAGGAAACCGGGGGTTCTTGCAACCGGAGGTACGTTCTGTGCACACACCCCAACTGCCTGCGACGCCATTGCAGAAAGTGGTACGTATCGCCTCTTATCTAAGGCACGTTCTTTATGGGCCAAATACATCATGGTGGGGTAGCGGGGTTACAGGGTGATAAGTCAATGAGCAAAAAGGGGCCTCGGTGACGAGAAGAGCTTTTCGAATGCAGCGATAGGAGGGGCATCGGCATTGAACATGAATTTTTGTGTGGGTAACACGGGTTAACTGTTCTAGGTGTAGTGCCAGTGAGCGCACTCCGCACCGTGGTGCCGTCGCATGATTATTCGAGGCTAGCGTCGTTCGAAGACGGCGGCGCCTGTGCCAGCGGGCGTACCAAAAAAGGTGAGAACAATGAATAGAGGCGCTCTCGGGAAGCGAAGTGTTGTCGATACAGTACAGCACCGGCTTCTCGCTTATAACGGGATCATTCGTTGCCATTGCCGCAGGGTGCCGGAAGTAAGTTATACTTACGACCGCCAAAGGCTTGATTTCCCCTTGTAAACGCCAGCAGCCTTTGTTGACTACGTACCCTTGATTTTTTTTTTCTCTTCGCAGCAAATTTTTGTGATCGTTTTTACGGAAAAGGTTTAGGTCGACCACTGGCACTTGATCATGGTGGCGGGGCCAAGTCCAGAAAGCTGACAGCGACAATCGCGGTGCTCTGGTGATCGTCGGCATCTGGATCCGATATGAGGCGAGTGCTACAGCTGTCCGGGCTGGTAAAATAATGAATAATATTCACCACGATTTGATGCATCGAAGTCGCCGGTCAGCGCTTCAGCTGGCACAGGCGGTGGGCGTTCAGCAGGCCACGACCTAGGATCCGGAGGGGCGTCAATGTTAGGCGCCGGAAGGGGGGTGTCTGCCATTGAAACTCGTGATCGAGAAGAGCACAACGACTGAAGACGCTAATTGGAGATGCAACCCCCAGCTGACAATACCCACGACGACGACGGGCATCAAAGAAAGCATAATCTAAGCTGACAATTTGTGGCGACCGAGTAGCAACCTTTGCACTAGCATGGCCAAGCGCCGCCACTTGAACAAACTCATCCATCACGAACGATTCCGGGTCACAAGTGTCAACGCTGTATTTTGGCCCCTCCTCCAAATATGGCTCACTTTCCCTTCCCTAATACCGTCGTGCCATTAAATATTCCGCCATTTCCACCTCCCACCTACCAACTCCCACACACACACTTCTCCCCATGGCAATCGAGACCTCTCACTCGGTCATCCTCGTCACCGGCGGTACTGGTCTCGTCGGCTACGCAATACAACATGTCATCAACTCCGAGCCGCTAGGCTCAAGATTTGGAAGACGGGCGGGCGAGACGTGGGTGTTTATTGGATCTAAGGACGCTGATCTACGGTACGCGGCCCACCGCGGGGTTCTTCTTACACCTCTTCGCGCCGCTAATATACCAATACCCCACAGAGACCCAGAGCAGGCAAGGATGATCTTCGACAAGTACAAACCTACACACGTCATTCACCTCGCAGCGCTCGGTACGTCGTGCATTGACGCGTCCTTCTGTATCCTTCGGACATCCCACCTGACACTTACCTGTAGTCGGTGGCCTATATCGCAATATGCGATACAAGGTAGGCGACCGTGCCTGCCTCACAGGGCCTAACGCTGATTTTTTCCCTCGCGACCACAGCTCTCCTTTCTGCGTGACAACACACTAATCAATGATAACGTGCTCCGTTGCGCCCACGAGATCGGAGTGTCCAAAGTCATTTCATGTCTGTCGACCTGCGTCTTCCCAGATAACGTCACGTACCCTCTCGATGAGTCCAAAATTCATCTCGGACCACCCCACGAGAGCAATTACGGATATGCATATGCGAAGAGGATGATCGATATCGCTAACCGGTATGTTTCGTGTAACTTGTCTAGAACACGCATCTAAATTAGGACGACAGTGCCTACCACGACGAACACGGATGCAACTTTACGTCTGCAATTCCAACAAATGTGTTTGGGCCCAATGACAACTTGTGAGACACCTGCCCCCTGAATGGTATACATGTTTTGAACGGCTCACCCGCTCAAGTGACCTAGAAGATTCGCATGTTATACCGGCTTTAATTCATAAATGTTTACAAGCCAAACGTGCGTTTGAGACGAGGCAACTGAGTAGCCACTGACACTCATGACACTTGATAGGAGATGACACGCCTTTCGTTGTGTTCGGCACTGGCAAGCCTCTCCGGCAGTTCATTTACTCCTTCGACCTTGCCAAATTATTCATTTGGCAATTGCGCGAGTACGACGATGTTGAACCCGTCATCCTCTCAGGTGCGTAGCTGGGTGCGATCACCACGACATAGATGACACTGAGAATGAACTTTGATAGTTGGGGAGGATGAGGAGGTCAGCATCAAGCAAGTAACAGACGCCATTGTCGCGGCCGTTGGTTTCGAGGGCGAGTACAGGGTATGCCTCGTCTCGCGCTCTCTGGGACCCTGAACGCCAACCGATTGAGCATTTACAGTTCGACCCCTCCCGAGCGGATGGACAGTTCCGGAAACCTGCGTCGAACCAGAAACTTTTGTCGCTTCTTGGGAGCAAGTTCGAATTTACACCATTTGACATTGCGCTGCGTGACACCGTACAGTGGCTGGTCGAACATTACGATAAGGACGCCAGAATTGGGCGGACCAACGCAAGAAAGAATGGAAGCAACGTGACTGACGTGCACACTATTGGGGCGAATGGGCGCAAACGAGAACAGGGGGAGTAGCGTGCTGTAAACGTGCTGTATACTATCTACGATCTATGCCTTTATTTCCACGTACAATTCCACGTACAAATACAATAACCCCTTGCCAATGCGGAGATGATTGTCGATAGCCGCAGTCGCTTCTTTATCAACGGTCTTTTAAAGGCCCTCTCCGCATCTCCACCGACACCTTTTTTTCTTTCCACCCATGGCTACACTCGCAAAAGCTACCCCTTTCGCCCTGCGCAACCTGCCGTCCCCAGAAGAATGGCACAAGCGCAAAGTTGCCCTGATCTCAGGTGTGTCATCCTCCACTGGGATCGCTAACAGACTGACGCCCCTCGTGTTTCGTGTTTGCACAGGCGTCACTGGCCAAGATGGGTCCTATCTGTGAGTGCTAGGAGTAGCTCGTGTGACCTCAATCGCCAATCAACCCTTCCGTTTCCCCAGAACAGAGCTGTTGCTAGAGAAAGGGTACGAGGTGCATGGCATCATCCGTCGCTCTTCCAGCTTCAATACTTCTCGCATCAACCATCTTTTCTTCGATCAACATGAGCGTGCGCCACACAGTCCGGTGATATCCTTGTATCCGTACTAATCCCACCTTTGGGAACAGGCAAGAACAAGTTTGAGTTACACCACGGCGACCTGTCTGATAGTACCAACCTCGTATACATCATTGCGCAGGTCCAGCCATCCGAGATCTACAATCTCGGTGCACAATCGCATGTCAAGGTCTCCTTCGACATGGCCGAATATACCGGCGATGTCGACGCCCTCGGTACCCTGCGTCTACTCGACGCCGTGCGCACCTGTGGCCTCCAGAGCCACGTGCGATTCTATCAAGCGTCGACTTCTGAGCTTTACGGTCTCGTCCAATCTGTCCCGCAGGATGAGAATACGCCGTTCTACCCACGCAGCCCCTATGGCGTCGCAAAACTGTATGCCTTCTGGATTACGAAGAACTATCGCGAGGCCTACAATATTTATGCCTGCAACGGTATCCTCTTCAACCACGAGAGCCCGCGCCGTGGGCGCACGTTCGTGACGCGCAAAATCACTCGTGCCGTCGCAGACATCAGCCTCGGAAAGCAGGCGTGCCTCTACCTCGGCAACCTCGATGCCCAACGTGACTGGGGCCATGGTGAACTTTTTTTATACATGGGCCTGCTACGTCTTCACCCAAATTGACTTGGTTCCTATGTACCCCTCTAGCCCGCGACTACGTAGAGGGCATGTGGCGCATGCTTCAGCAGGATAGTCCCGAGGATTTCGTCCTCGCAACCGGCGAGATGCATTACGTGCGCGAATTCGTTGAGAAGGCATTTAGAGTTGTCGGTGTGGAGATAAAGTGAGCTACGGCACCTGAAAGACGATTTTTCGCTGATCGTTGTTGTCCAAAATAGGTGGTCCGGAAAGGGTGTTGAGGAAGTCGGAAAGGACTCTCAGTCCGACAGGATCTTGGTTCGAGTCGACCCTATGTACTTCCGCCCGGCCGAAGTCGAGTAAGTACCATACCCTCTTCATCTGCAGGTCTTGATGTGATCTATCCCTCAGGCAACTCCTGGGAAGGCCTACTAAGGCCGAGAGGTTACTTGGCTGGAAGCGTAAGGTCGATTTTGATTCGCTGGTCAAAGAGATGGTGGAGGCCGATCTCGTGTCGAGCAAGGGCCTGATTGAGGACCACAACTGAGTGTGTAAATGTTACGAACATTGCTACAAAATCTTGTTGCTGTATAGACAAAGGACATTCCTATTCAACGCGTTCTTTTATAAGATTGTTTCACATCAAAACAATTATTATGCCGTCGTGGCGCAATGGTAGCGCATCACCTTCCTACTCACGTGATTTACGAGTGGAGGCAGGTGGGGGTTGCGGGTTCGACCCCCGTCGACGGTAAAATACTTGTGCTATTATGTTTTTCTTGGTTGCCCCCATCATTCAGCCACGCCCACAATGAATGTCCTTATCTACACGTCCTCAGCATCTCCCGGGCCATCTAACGTCCTGCGCACCGTACTCTCACCTTTCTATACAGTTCAATCTATTACTTCCACGACCCTAGCCACACAACCTTGGTCTAATTCCTGCGCGCTTCTTGTGCTTTCATCTCCTCCCGATGCTCTCGGATCCCTGTCACTTCCTTCGCAGGTACATGCAATCATCCAACAGTATATCGCAACTGGAGGACGTATCCTGGGTCTTGGCCTTGGCGTATCTATTCTATCCCATCGTCCCGCACAAGATCACTTCAATCTCTGGGACGCACAGTCAAGGGTTGCCATCGTTCCCGAGGCACCGCGCGGGGTATCGGCGCACTCATCACCGGCATCTATTCGCCTGCGGACGGGCACGTTGCTTTCCGGTCTTCGCCCGGCCGGCGTGTCATTTGAATTGACACACACGACGTCGGACGTCATCCGTGGACACTGGGAGGGGCCCGCCGGTGCCATTGCGGGAATCCAAATTCCCGTAGGATCCGGGTTTGCGGGGTTCTGGGGTGTCTCGCTCGATGGCGCGGACGGTTCTCCCGGTTCGCTAGCTCTGCTTCGATGTGCCTTGGCATCACTTGGACTCACCATACCGGCGGAGAGTCCGACCGAGTCCTTGAGCGCCCTGCCTCCTGTCCCAAAATATCCCCTACCCCAATTTCTGCTCCACCAACACGGGAAAAGGCAGATCGTCGAGACCGTCCTCGAAAGGCTTGGGCTTTCCATCGCGGAATCATCCATAGACGCCGGGATCTTCAACGATGCAGTGGACACGTATCACTTTTGCCGAACAACCCTCGAGGGAAGCGCGCGCCTAGTCGCGGAAGCGCGTATGTCCACAGAGCCGGCGACACACGCACCACGGGTCGTTCTAGGTCCTTCCTCCGGACGTCTTACCCCCCCAGGAACTTACACCAAGATTTGATGCCGACAGGTACTTCGCCGTACTTGAGCAGGTGCGAGGAGATCGAGCCAGCCTGTCGGGCAGCTGGGGTTTCGGCGAAGCTCTGTTTTATGGCGAGGCAGTAACTAGCACGCAAACGATGCTGGAGAGGTGCGCCCGCTGTTATTATTGCGTAATACCGTTGCGGGGAACGTTCTCAGCGCCACCACACAGGAGTCCGCGTTTCCTAACGTCTCTTCCTGCGCCGCTCGTCTCACTGGCTACGTTCCAGCTCTCCGGGCGGGGCCGCGGATCTAACACCTGGCTCTCGCCGGAAGGGTGCCTCCAGTTCTCTCTCCTCGTCCGTGCACCACTCGGCGCTTTCCCGGCACCCCGCCTGGTGTTTGTGCAATACCTGGCTGGACTCGCCATCATCAACGCGTGCCGGGACAGGCGGATTCTAGGCGATGATTACGGCACTCATGTCAAGCTCAAATGGCCCAATGACCTCTATGTCGAGCTGCCTGGGAGTGACACGAAGAAAAAAGTTGGCGGCATCCTCGTCAACACGAGTTTTTCGGGTGGGAATATGGACGTCATCATCGGTGCGTGCCTCCTCTCTCCCCATGCCGTAACCGCTGAGACTGTTTATACAGGGTTCGGTGTCAACGTTTCCACCCCTGTGCCTTTGTCATCGCTCTCCCAGCTATCTCCGCCGGGTCAGCGACTCAGTGAAGAGACGCTCCTGGCGCTGGTCCTTACCGAATTCGAGCGACTCTGGGTTGCCTTCGTCCAGGGGAGAGGTGGTTGGGCGCCCTTTGAGGACGCTTATCTGGACGCGTGGATGCATTCGTGAGTAACACGCTTTCTCCACGCACTGGATGACTCTGATGATCGGGACACACAGCGACCAACTGGTGACAGTGACGACAGTCGAACCGCCTCGTCCAGTTCGTATCGTCGGGATAACTCACGATTACGGGCTGCTGCGCACACTTCCTGAACGAACCGGGTGGAGTAAGAGTTCGGGTCACGGTGATGAGGACGACTACATCGATCTACAACCAGATGGTAACAGCTTCGATATCATGACGGGGCTTATCAAGGCCAAAAAATAAGCCGAAGGAATTCAGTTGTATTGTAGCAGCATTAAGGCCATGTAATAACACAGTAGCGCATGTAACGAAATGCAACCACGACACATCGGCACCACTATCGACGCAATTGAGTCCTGCTCTTTCATCGAGAGTGGGGGATGAAGATGGATGCCCTACAATTTTGATAACAGTCGGCTACAAGATAGAGAGATGCTGAAGGACCGGGTCGCCCTCATCTCTGTTGCCACCGGGGTTGGAAATTAACAGCGGAACCAGATGGCTTGAAGCTGAAGCAGGCCTGCACGTTCCCGTTATCGCCCATCGCGTTCTTGGCAATAGTCCGTCGTTCCTTCGCCTGAACGTCAATTTTAGATCATTACGACGTATTCTCTACGGATCATTCTTGTCCCGGCTTTCCGCCGCTGTCCTTGTTTCGAACATTCTATGTTGCGTTCCGAAGCGCAATTGAGCTCGGCTTTAGGAGACTATCAGGCGTGTACCTTTTCCGGACATCGTGTCGATGGTCGACCGGAAACTTGCCGCCGGTGCTCGGTCCCCCGGTTGACCCATGTACGGATTGGAGGGCGGGTACGAAGACAAGCACGAGTGAGATTTAGAAAAGGCCCTTCGTGGGCCAGCCCGTAAGTTACGTTCTGGGTGAAGCGAGGGCGGCTGCACACGTTCTGATCATACGAGTATGCGCGTTCTGGGAAGGACGCAGGGAGCGACGTACCCCGCGGGGCCGAGACGCACCACGAAGTCACATAGATAACGGCAAAGGTCGGTTGCGCTTGGAGGTGAGATCTGGTAAGACTTGGTGCATCACTTAAGGACGAATCTCTGGTAACCTACCCGGACACTTGTTTGGGAGCAAGAGATGCCGATTGATGGTAGATGGCCCGGCCGAGGATGGTCCGGAACGGCTTGACTCGGATTACGATCAACTTTGTCTATCACACAGACAGATAACCTGAATCATGGCGACTCCGTTGGATTTTCTCGACTTTGTTGACACCAACCAGGGCAGATTCATCCAACGACTTGCACAAGCTGTAGAGATCCCCAGGTATTGACAACCCGGCTCACTCGAATCATCAGACTCGTTCTAATCCAAGTACACTAGCGTGTCTGGCGATCCTGCCCATCGCCATGACGTCTTTCGCATGGCCTCTTTCCTTGAGTCCCAGTTGAAACAGTATGGTGTAGAGACGAAATCCGTTGATCTCGGTACCCACACAATGGAGGGCGAATCCTTGAAGCTCCCCCCCGTTGTCTTAGGGAGGATCGGCAATGACAAATCTAAGAAGACAATCCTCATTTACGGTCACTTTGACGTCCAACCCGTGTGTTATTCCTCGCGATCTTAATGCCCCAGCTTCGCATATCTACCTTCTATCGTTTTGTAGGCCCAACTCTCTGACGGCTGGGATTTCCCTCCTTTCCAACTGACCAGAGATGAGAAAACCGGCCGTTTGTACGGTCGCGGCTTCGTCCGATGACAAAGGTCCCATCCTTGGCTGGGTCAATGTGCTCGACGCGCATCACACCCTCAAAAAGCCCCTTCCCGTAAACATTCGTTTCTGCTTCGAAGGAATGGAAGAATCCGGCTCTGAGGGGCTGGACGAGTTCATTCTCGCAGAGGTCAAGAAAGGCAAAGACTCCTGGTTCGATGGTGTCGACGCCGTTTGCATCGTGTGCACATCCACTTCTACGTTCCCCACTTCGTCCTCATCGGAAGCTTCTAGTCGGACAACTACTGGCTTAACACGCGGACGCCGGCCTTAACCTACGGTCTCCGTGGTATATCATACTACAAGGTTGTCGTTTCTGGTCCGTCCAGGGACCTCCATTCGGGCGTCTTTGGCCGTATGGTCCATGAGCCCATGACTGATCTCATCGCTCTCATGAGCAAGCTCGTCGATCCGAAAGGCAACATTCTCATCCCCGGCGTCGACGAGATGGTGCCTCCCCCGGACGAGGAAGGAACGGAAAGTCCCACTTGCTCATAAACTTTACTTGCCTTATCAACCCTTGTATTGGGTACAGGCAGCTCTACCGTAATCTTGATTACGCCCTCGAGGACGTCGAGGTTTCTGTGGGGGCTAAAACCACACTTTCGGATGACAAGGCCTCTATCTTGATGGGTCGTATGCGCTCGCCTTCTCTCTCCCTCCACGGTATCGAAGGCGCGTTCTACGGCGCGGGTGCCAAGACCGTCATCCCAGCCAAGGTCTCGGGCAAGTTCAGCATCCGGCTCGTTCCTCCGCAGACCCCAGAGAACGTCGACCCACTCGTCATCAAGTACCTACAGGACGAGTTTGCCAAACTAGGGAGTAAGAATACGGTCGACGTAGAAAACCTGCACGGCGGAAAGCCCTGGATCGAGGACTACAAGCACTGGAGCTATGAGGCTGCTCATCGTGCCACTGAGGTATCTGGTTCAGCTGTCCATCTATGTCGAGACATTGAGCTTATGTACCTTTTCAGGCCGTGTACAATCAAGCACCCGACTACACACGCGAGGGTGGCTCGATCCCCGTAACGCTCACCTTTGCGGAGGCTCTCGGTGTGAACGTTTTGCTGCTCCCAATGGGGCGCGGCGACGATGGCGCGCAGTATGTTCTTATTTTTTTTGTCGCACGACACGTTACAAAGTTGTCTTGACTTGCCTGACACAGTTCGACCAATGAGAAGCTGGATACTTCTAATTTTATTCAGGGGGTGGGTAGCATGGCAATTTATCGTGTTTGAACGATTGAATCGATGCCTTGACTCGCAGACCAAACTCCTTGGAAGCTACCTTTACGAGGCCGGCGCGGGAAAGAGGGCCTGAAAGTGTCTTTCGGTGGGTGCGCATGATTATGTAAGTGGAATGTTGGATGCACGAGGTGGTGTACGTACCAACTAGTGTACCTATACATCAGGCCTCAGGGTTTGTAGTCGAATCGCGAAGTATGTTTTGGAAGCTCGGTTCGTCTATTGCTAGGTGCATAAATCTCCAGATGCCATCCGTGGTGATGACAGGACGTCAGGAAACCCTTAAGAGAGGACGCACGTTCCCTCAGTTACAGTATTGCGCATGGTGTAATCGCAGATCTAGTAAGTGGCCGCTCCGTGGAGCATATTTGCTCGCTCAGAGGGAATTATACAGGAAGGGTTACTTCCGAGGGACGTTAAACGAGACGCCTCTCGTTCTCAGAGGGTGTCGCCGAAAGGGATATCCACTCAACTCAAAAAGGGACAGTATCACGCGTTATTGCGCCAGATATGATAAGCAGAACGTGCATTCTGACAGGTAAAGGCTCGACTGCAGATTTTGTCTCTATTCGATGGACTAACACCGCGGGATGAGGCCGCGTCGTGAGCCCAAATCCGGAAATCGCGCCTGTTCGAGGAGTTGTGGTGGTCCTCCATTATCCACCAATCATTCGTACAACTTTGCTTCACAGAGGCCTTAAAAGTTAACTTGCCGGTTCAAGATGTCCCACTTATCTCGCGCCTCCCCATGCCACCTTCGGTCAGGTCTGAGAAGTTCTACTCTCCCAGCAGAGAATACAGCTTTGATGCTGTTCCAAGCCTGAGCGTTCGTGGAAATGGGGACGTGCCCGTTAATCATATAGACCCAAAAGTTCTCAGGAAGGCTACCCTCAAAATCGATTTCTATCTTATTCCTATTATCGGCATGTTTTGTGAGCCCTCCCTCTTGACCCGCTCTTTACTTATCTCTCACCACTCTGGTTTTTTTTTATGAAGATCTTTTGTCTTTTCTTGTGAGCACTCCTGCAATCTCTCACCTGTGAACGCTCAAACAATCGCACACTCCAGGATAGAACGTATGTCGTCCCCTTTCAATTTATTTCTTGTTTCTGACCAAAAATAAACAAAAGAAACATTGGCAATGCTCGAATTGCTGGGCTTGAGACGAGCCTCGATATGTCCCCGAAACAATTCTCGATCGCTTTAACTATCACATAGTACGCCTCCTAACCCCGGTCACCAACTCTTGTCTGATTATTGAAAGTGTCCCGTACATTCTTATGGAGCTACCCATGAACTTACTTATGAAACGTCTTGGTGCGAACGTGACCCTTCCGCTTATGGTCATTCTCTGGGGGATCGTCTGCACCTGCCAAGGTACCGGTTGTCCCTCCTTTGTATCGCTGTCCTTAGCGCTTACTGCTCGTTTTAGGTGCCGTGCATTCCTACTACAGTCTTCTCGTCTGTCGTTTCTTCCTTGGCGCCCTCGAAGGTACGATCCCTTGGCACCCGCCGATCCTCCTCCGACCCTATTGACGTCTTACCGCTTAGGCGGCCTTTTCCCCGGGATCACACTTCTACTTTCCATCTTCTACAAGCGCCATGCCATGCAGCTCCGCTTTGCTTTGATGTTCAGCGTCACCTCGCTCGCTGGTGCCTTCTCTGGTCTTCTTGCTTTCGGAATTCGAAACCTCGATGGACAATACGGAATTTCCGGTTGGCGGTGGATTTTCATTTTGGTTCGTCGTCTGCCTCGTCCGTTCCTTTGTCTATTGACCATGCAACTCAGGAAGGAGCTTTCACCGTGGCTTTTGGACTCGCCACTTTCTTCTTCGTCCCCGCTTCACCAAAGACCATCAAGTTCCTTACAGAAGAGGAGCGCCAGACATATTGCCGTGACCTTGCTTATGACTGGAGTGGCGACGCCGACACTCTTGGCACCTATCATGAGGTATTCAGTTGGAGCGAGGTCGCAAGTGTGTTTACAGATGCACCCCACGTCCTTATGCTTTTTCTCCCCTTCTTTTTCAACGGCGCGACGGTGAGAGGTCGCGCGACGTCATGTCACCTCTCATCCAAGTATTGATGGATCGTTCATTAGATCTATGGGCTCGCCAACTTGTATTTATTCTTGGTTTCCTCTCCGATTTCGCTCACACACTGACTCACCTACCATGCAGCACGCCTACCATTGTTAATGCGTTAGGGCATTCTGCTAGCTACACGCAATTACTGACGGTGCGCTCATTTCGATCACACAGGGCCTCACTTATCTCACAAATCGTTACTAGGTGCCACCGTTTGCCTGCTCTTTCGTCTTCAGCATCGTTTCTGCCTATTTCAGTGATAAATACAAGAACCGTGGCGTCACGGCTACCATTTGCGCTCTCATCGCCGCTGCAGGTTTTGCCGTCTTCCTTTGTGCGTCTCCTCGCCTGCCCCACTGTTCGAATAATAATACCTGAAGCACGATTTTTTTGTCATTCATCTACATAGGCTCAGACGACAAAGATGTCAACTACGGCGCACTCTTTCTACAAATCACCGGCGCCTACGCCATGGCGCCGTGCCTCTCCACATGGAATGCAAATAACGTGCAGCCTCACTACCGCCGTGCGACTGCTGTTGCACTCGGTTATGTTGGAACCAACTCTGGCGGCATTGTGTCTACCTGGCTTTTCACAGATCCTCCACGCTTTCAGAAGGCGACCCGTATCAACCTTGTCTTCTCGCTCGCGATGGCGACATGCGCCGTGGGCATTGTCTTTTACTTCCGGGCCCGCAACGCACAGAAGCAGAGGGTAGTACAACGATTAGTACAGATCCACGGGGATGACACGGGAGTGGGTGGGTGGGACTCACTCGCAGAGCGCAAGCGACTCGGAGATCGCCATCCGCGCTTCGAGTTCACAACTTAGACCCATCACTAGACTATTGTCGATTCGATTTCGTCCGAAAGATTTGCTATACCCCAAATTTGAGAAGGGAAACTGTTCGTCGCAATCCATACCCATTTGTAACAGCACGGATATCACTGGCAATCATGGATGCCACAAGACTCTCGAGTGCTGCCCCTGTTATGATTCTCGCCTCTGAGTCTCTGACTGTGCGAGGAGAAAACGCCTCTTCGGTAGGTGCCGACGTCGCGCATAAGAAGCACCGTTGAGCGTGGCGCGTCTTTTTGTACACAGCGGAGAGAGAGATTAGAAATCCCAAAATAAATAAATAAATTGCGTTATGCAATAGCTGGAGATGTAGTACGACAGCAGCAGCCAACACACACACACACACACAACACGCACGCAAACGTTCGTGGCGGGCCCTGATTCTCCCAGGAATCTCACTCGGGCAAAGCCGACGCAGCGTGGACGCAAACAGATGGAAGTCACGAGTGCGAGGGGTGTCAGGGGGACGGAATGAAGAATACACGAGATGAATAGAATGATGGAAGGTTTAGGAAGTTTCCAGGATAGAACCCATGAGGGCCATGCGGTCGACCTAAGACGTTCCAGAGCGAACGAGGAGACCCCGCCATGGGGCATTGGCGACAAAGGTGGCAAGTGGTGTCTGGAGTGCACCGCAGCTGAAGGCGTAACTTGTGACCCGCCTTGTTCGGGTCATCACTGCATCACTAATTGAATGGCTTAAAACCTAAGGCCTGTTGTGGACGTGACGGGTGAAGGTCAATCACGGGTCGATCAATAGGACGAAGGTAAGGAGATCACCGGCCACCCTAAAACTCGCATGTCAAGTTAAGTTGTTTTCACGTCCCGGGCTCAAGATATTGATATTGTGGGAAGGTGGCACCCGGTTGGAGAAGCGATGCCATAATCGTGGGACTGATCACTGAAACAAAGTGGTTGATCGGATTCTTGGCCTCAGTTAATACAAAAGAGAGGTGTAGCCTGTTGTCTCGGATGATGACATTGGAGCCTTGATTTGGAACATTAAACAAAATTCTCTGGTTTGGATAGGGAAAAGGCTGATTGCACTGGATTGGCGAGACTGCGGTTCGAAGGATATCCACATGATCAATTGACTTCTCGAAGATTTCATCGTCCGCATAGCCGAAATAGGCACCAGGACCCCAGACTCCCGCTGGCATTCCTTTCACACCGACTGATCGAGTCTCATAGCAATGGCAGTTTCGCATGGCCTGAGAGCCCACTTATCAACGAGAGCTGTACACCTCTGGCCTGGGACCAGATCTACTTGTAGACGTGAATGATTCCACGGGCTCAGGACCACTCAACTCTTCCCATACTCTTGATGTACCCGATTCTGATTGTAGGCGCCGAGAAGGAGACACCGTCCTCCATCAATAGAACCGAGTTGGGCGTATACCTTTGTTTTAGGATGCTCACGGGCTCTCCGTGTCGTACTACAGTCTACTCGAAGTAAGGGTTGGCGGGTTCTCACCAGCTTACGCAGACGGGTGCGTGGGTTAATGATTACTGGTCCATACCCGCTGAGACTGCTATAACTATGCGGACCCAATCACATCACCTCCTTTTTCCCTCATCCCCTTCTTCTCCGTCGCTTCACAGCAGCTTTTGTCCGGTTCCGTGCTCTTGCGCTGGAGTGGTCAAACATCCATCCTTGATAACCTCTTACTCTCCAATTGTTGTGCGACCCTACGTACGCCACTCGTCCCCATGGATCCATCTACTTTGTCCGCCCTACTTGAGAACTTGAGGCAAATGTCCGTTGTGTTATCCTTTTGTGCTTCATAATGAGCACCCCATACTGACTCTTTCGTCGAAATTCGCCTTTCTAGCCTAGTTGCAAAGGTGTGGAACGCCTCGGGAGCCATAATTCACAACCTTTGGTCGCCGTTAACTAATCCCCCCTCTACC
Source organism: Lactarius indigo (assembly GCA_025766275.1). NCBI lineage: Eukaryota > Fungi > Basidiomycota > Agaricomycetes > Russulales > Russulaceae > Lactarius > Lactarius indigo. The sequence continues at coordinate 258,985 of JAFKAC010000038.1, forward strand.
AGTACTTTTTCTTGGGCGCGTACACAATACTGCTGTACGATCATATCGTGACCATCCCTGAGGAGGTTAGTCACCCGTTCCCGAGTTGTCTGGCTTTCGGTGACCCCCTGGTGGCGGACTACAGATTCAGACAGTGTGGAAGAAGAAGAAATCATTCCGTAGGTCATTGTCATGAAATGGGCCCCAAGAGTTCTCTGCTTAATCCCCCCCTTCCCCCTTCGTCCAACTCCCCTTTCTTTAGCTCTTTACCTGTTCATCTTGGTACGGCTACCATACGTCTAGTCCCGGCAACAATCCGTCCTCACCGTGGCTCACAACAGGTCCGGTATTACGCGCCACTTTCGGTGAGCGTCGTAGCATTCGGTTAGTCACTTTCCCATTGATATACGACGCATCCTTATCTATCTCATCAGCTTACTTCTCGACATCCATGACACGTTCGCGGTGCGTGTTCTTTGACTGACGCGAGCAAATTCCGCGAACTTATCCTCCTATACTCTCGACACGGAATGTACTGTTATTCCTCAAGCTGTGCACGTTGGATGCTTTTCCTCCCTCTTGGCGTCACGATGCCGTTGACCATCCTGCCTGGGATTCTTATGCTCATTCGGTCAGTTAGAATAATACCCTCTCGTCGTTGTGTTCTTGTGAAGCCGATACATCTACCGTCGCAGGGTTTATGCATTATATAACCGGAACAAGCTCATTTTATACGGACTGTCTACAAGTTTAGTTCTCCAGACCGTTGCCGGGCTCTGGCAATACACTGTCAGTGGTGGAACTCGTGAGTCGTCGTTTTCCAACCGAGAATATAGCTAACAAGCACGGACGCTCAGCTGCGCCGGACCCTCTAGATAACTACGAGTATCATTGTGAGTGAGCCGCCGCACTCATACCATTTTGGAGTATGTTACCGAATGACTCCTAGTCTGTATTTATCTCCCGCCTAAAAGAATGTGCGTTATTGTCTTTGTATTTTGTCTCGTTACCCAATTATTGACCTCGTTTCTAGTGGTCATCTTTCGACCATGTACATTTTCTGGGAGCTCGGTTACGATAGTGTCGTTTTCCTCCTCACGATTGCGCGGACACTCTACATGCATTGGAGACACCAGGGCGTGATCAGAAGCGGCGGTCTAGTCAGTAATCTAGTACAAGACGGTGCCTTCTACTTTGGGTGAGTACCGATCATTAGGAAAAACCGGACTGACTTGCGTTAGCTGCATCTTTTCCGTGAATTTGATGTGGGCTATCATGATCCTGCACGCACCGACAGGACTCCGCGCAATTGCTGGCGTGTACGTTCCAATATCTCTGTTTGACCCGCTATTTATCAAACTTATCTCCTGTGAAGCCCATCCGCCTGGTAAAAATTTCTTGGCAGATGTCTTTTTGCCTTTAAGTCACTGATACTATTCCCAGTGTGAACACACTTATGGTCTGTCGAATCACTCTCAACTTGCGAACAGCCGCCTACGGGCCCACCACATTCGAAATCACGCAACGCACTGGCAGTATCCCGATGACTGACCTGAGCCCGCGCTCACCGCGTTCGCTCTCCACGCTCAACCCAACTGGGACGAAGAATCTGCAGGTCCATGTCCAGACGGACTACGATCACATACGAGATCACGACAGTACTATTTTGTTATCGAAACGGCCTCGGGGACCATCAATCAGATAGCAAGGGTAAAATATATTGTCATAGTATACCTAATTTTGCTTGCAATTTTGATTGTCTCCTTCGTCGTCGTTCTTATAATTTGGGTGGGGGCTTGCGAGTACCATCCCCTGGGCTCTCAGTGCCTCCGTACTTCACAAGAGCAAAGCGCGATGCGGTGATCACGCCATAGGTGCACGTGACCCTGGGAGGAACATCTCGCGGTTCGAATACAGTACAGTCGTTTCTACACCACTTTGACAGGAATATCCATGGTTCCACCCAACATTCTGTACCATAGATATACGCAGCGGAATAAATTCGGAACAAAAACTCATACTTCATTTCCGTGTTTCAACGTATCTTCCAGCTTCTTCTGAGCTCTTTCTAATGCCATGTCTTTCTCCCGCTTCTTGTATTCTCCGAACGCACCTGAGGTTCGATAGCCTTCCCATCCGTGGACTTCTCGTAAAGTCTCCCACCATGCCTCGCTGAACGGATGTCCTGGTGCACCTGCATATCCCCAGGGCTTTGCTGTATACGGCTGGACCCAAGGGTTCAGGACGATCTCCACATCCGGATTGGTTGGCCCCGTGAAGTGGACAAGTGACGGCTTGGCTTTCATTTCCTCCATCTGGGCCGCGATCCGTGCGCGGTCGGTGCTCTGACCGTCTGCGTAAGTCCCGAGACCTTGAGCGTTCCATATCAAGGGGACCTCGTGCCACTCTCCTCGAAAGTGCACGTTAAGGAGGTCCTGGTCCTTGTATACCCAGCGGTGTGTGCCCCTCGCGAGTTCCTTTATCTGTGGTAAGCGCCTCCGTATACTAGCGAGATCCATGAGAAGCACTCCAGAATTGAAGTACTTTCCTCGGCCCACCCCCTCGTGCCCGTATGGATGTCCCACGTCAACCACCGCACCGAGCACTTTCTCCCCCAAGTCCGTTCTCCACAAATTCTGTATGTCTCCAAAAATCAACGTGTCAGCATCCAAGTAAAGTGTGCGCTCGACGGGTATGACCGAAATAAGGTCGATCCTTGCCCACGCTGCGCCCATTTCTCTCGCGAGAGAGTCCGGAGGAAGGTCCAGGAAGGTAAGAGTTACATCTTCACGAGTGGCTATAGTCTTGACAATTGCCTGCTTCCCTTCTTCCGATAGACCACAATCGAGGACGTATATGCTGACCCTCCCTGTGGTAGCCCTTAGAAGGCTATGGATAGAGACCACGAGAGGTGTGACGTAGGACTCGTCGACCGCGTATGCTATATTTGCGCCATATCCAAGAGCACTCTCAAGGTCGTCGTAAATCTCGTCTTCGATGATGAATCCAATACGCATGTCGGCCGTTTTCTGGAGAACCATCTGGTACTGGTCCTCCCCAGAAATCTTTCGGTATTCCCCTTCATGAAGGTCGAGGAATGCGTCGATCCCTCGCTTCGGGTGATGGCGACTGTCCTGGGGTTGCGTGTCCCAATGATAATCATCAAAGATGAACACAGCACCTTTCCTCGCCAGGCGCCACGCGAGTTCTCCGTCCAGGAACGTGTCGTCCGCCTCGTGCGAGCCGTCGACATAGACCCAGTCGAATCCCGGCTCTGCAGCGGACATCTCCTCGACCAGGACCTCCATGAGGGCAGGGACGCTAAACTTGTCCTTGATGCGAAAGCGACCACCCGCGAGTGCTAGGTTGTGCTGGATTCTGGTGTAGCGTTCCCGGCCTGCTTGCGTCCGCATGAGGTCAAAGTGATCGATGCATACGATCTCTCCTTCCGTCTTGCAGAGCTCTGTGAGAAGGAAGACGGCCGAACGGCCTTCCCAAGATCCTATCTCCAGTGCGCGGGGGGCTTTGGACCGAACGAGCGGGAGAAGGGTCGTCCACGCCTCGACGTTGAAACTGAACCAATCTTGGGTGGGAGTGAAAACGAACTTCTCAGAAATGGCCTAAGTACAGAAATGTCAGTAGGTGCGTAAGTAGTCTTGAAGCGGGTCAATGAGTCTGATCGTGACTGACCATGATGCAGAGTATGATAGTACGTTGGCTTGAGACGAAGGCAGGTCTGACTTGGGACCCTAGTACCATCTCATGGAAATAAGATTCTAAAGTTTATTGTCCGTTTGATTCTAGACTTTGCGTATATGGAAGAGACTACCTCATGCTTGTCCCATGACTTACGATGGCATCTTTGCACCCCACCCCGTCTCTCATGTCCGCAGCTTGCAATACATTCTTATGACGTTCTACGTCCCGAATTCATTCCGCAGTCTAATCTCCTGACGTTTCCTAGTTGCCAAGAGTCCGCCCGCAATACAGGAGGTTTTCCTGGTGACTTTTATCTAAGCGCGACTATCGACGGTCCCTTCATCAGGAAATCATACAGCGACCTCAGGTTTCTGATACTTCCGTTCTGAGACAGCTCAACTCTTAACTACTATCAGCGCTGCGCCCTCCCGCCGTGTCTCCCGTTCTGTGGTACTTACGCCGACGATTCCAACGGCCTGCGACTGCGTGCCGTGTTTGCTGCGGAGATACTTACCTACTTTGAACCTTTGCGCTTTCCCTCCTGACAAGTTTTGTGGAGATCGTGAACCCGAGATGTATCGGCGCAAATACGCACCACCAGCAGGCTTTGGCTTAAAGTAAGCTCAAATACAGGGTGTCATGATTCCCATGTCACTTTTGAGATGTGCGAAAAAAACCCTGATCTCTTCGTCGTCACTGGAGGAAACGGCTTCATCGTGAGTCCCACAATAGCTAGACAATATGTCCCCGTATTGATGGATAAATAAGGGCTCACACGTCGCTGCCCGCTTGCACAGTATGGGCCACCGCGTCCGTATTGTCGATATAGCCCCGCATTCATCTTTCAACGCTCCCATCTGCCACGAGAAAATCATCGGCAATCTTTGCGATCCCGCCACTTGCGAGCGTGCTGTGAGCGGCGCGCATACCGTCTTTCACTTCGCGGCCATGATGGGTGGAATGGGCACGATCCATGCCAACAATGATTTCGCGATCTACGAAGTAAATCATTGCATGACACAGAACATCTTATCCGCGTCTCTCACCGCCGGCGTGAAGCGACTATTCTATGCTTCCTCTGCCTGTGTCTATCCGGAGCAGTTGCAGAAGGACAGCTCCTGCGACGTCTCGCTCGCCGAGGACGATGTGTGGACACACCTGCCACCTAGCTCTCAGGGCCTGTATGGTCTCGAGAAGCTTCACTCAGAGAACCTTCTCTATCAGTTCAAGTCAGCAATCGACATCCGCATTGCCAGGTTCCATAACGTCTATGGCCCGAGGGGTGCCTGGGCCAATGGGCGTGAGAAAGCACCGGCAGCCCTCATCCGCAAGGCTTTAGCCTCGAAGCTTCTCGGAGACTCTCCTGCCCTCATAGAGATATGGGGGAACGGTACGCAGCGCCGTAGCTTCCTTTTCATAGACGACGCTGTCGATGCTATTCTTCTCCTTCTTTCCTCCAACTCTGGCGATGCGGTGAACATTGGTTCCGATCGTTCTATCACCATCCTGGACTTGGCCCGCCTCGCTATCAATGCCGCCGGGTTGTCCGAATCTGCTGTTGAGTTCCGATTCGACCCCTCGAAGCCCGCGGGCGTTGGCTCACGGAATTCGAATAACACACTCATCAGAGCGCTTCTTGATTGGTCCCCGCAGGTGACGCTGGAGCAAGGTGTCGTCCGCACCGCCCAGTGGATCGAGGAGGAGATAGAGCAAGCGGTCAAGGACGTTTCTCATGCCTCGGCGCGCTCGGCCTTCCTTCGGGACCTACAACGCAGCCGGTTGATCGAATTCCGGAAGGAGTCGGTCGTGTTCGCCATACTCCTTCCCATCACTTCTAGGGGTACTGCAAACCCGAGAGTGTGCCTCGAACGCCTCAGGAAATTTGCACAGTCACTCTTCCGCACTACTTGGCGCGATAGGAACGAACTCGGCGGAACCCAATTCCACATTCGCATCTATCTTGCCATTGACCATGACGACGCACTGTTGGCCCCAGATGGCCGCGAGGCCAGCGACATTCTTGTTGCCGAAGGGTTTTCTGATATTGACGTGCATTCGTACACATTCCCCAAAGGACACGTCTGCAAACTCTGGAGGGCTAGTGCACGTCTTGCGTGGGAGAGTGGCTGCGATTACTACGTCCTCATGGGTGACGACGTCGAACTGCTCGACGAAGGCTGGATGCGAGATAGTGTCTCCGAGTTCCAATCCATCGCAGGGCGCGAAGGGGTCCCGCCTAATTTCGGTTGCGTCATCTTCACCGACACGTCGTTCCCGGGAATGCCTACTTTCCCCATTTTGCATCGGACGCACCTCGACATTTTTGATGGAGAGGTTATTCCTGACCTCTTCATCAATCAGGATGGCGACCCTTTCATCTATCAGCTGTACCGCCGCTGGGGCTGCGCAGTCATGTTCAATTCTCGGATTCGAAACAACATAGGGGGCAGTGACGAAGCCCGGTACGAAAAGCAACACGCTGCCAACTGGGCGCTCCAAGGTTCTCGACGATTCCTCCTCCCGAGTTGAAGCCTGGCTTGCCACTACAGCTCCGGCAGTCCAACGAAAGTTGACTTTGGATGTCATTATCCCCAGCTACCGCGTTGACATGGGCTTCCTCGAACCGATCCTCCGGTTACAACCATCCCCTACGTGTAGCGTCATGTGGATTGTGATCGTCGACAATCGCGATGCACCCGGTCTAGGCACACTACAGCATCGGTATGGGCATCGCACAGACGTCCGCATCCGCGTCAACAACGCTAACATCGGCGCATCTGCCTCCCGTAACCGCGGGTTGGATGAGTCCGCGGGCGAGTGGGCGCACTTCCTCGATGACGACGTGTTGCCCGCTCCGGATTTACTTGAGCAAGCCGAGAAGGTGATCCGTGCGCATCCAGATGCCGCCGGCTTTATCGGCAATACTCACTTCCCGGAAGCCGCCACCGTCTTCACTTGCGCGTTGCACCTCGCGGGGGTCACGTACTTTTGGGACATCGCGTCCAAGTTGGCCGAGGAAGACATCCCGTGGGGCGTGACGGCAAACATGATCGCGCGGCGCAACGTGGACGACGGGGTGAGCTTCGATTTGCGCTTCCCGAAAACTGGAGGTGGAGAAGATATCGATTTTTGCCGACGCAAGCGCGCACGAGCCAAGGAGGGATTTCGCGCTGCCCCCAACGTGAGAGTCACGCACCCATACTGGGGTGGGGGCACACGATCTTACTGGCGTTTCTACATGTGGTCGAAAGGGGACGGCGCGCTGATCAAAATGTACCCCGAATTGACGTATCTCGATGGCGCGCCTAATAGCGCGGAGCTGCTTCTCGTGTCCGCGGGTACCCTGTTTGCGGGCGTCCTTCTCTGGAGTCGTGGTCTTATTGTGCTTGGCGCACGTGGGGCTGCAGCTATTTTTCTGGCTAACGTCACGCACGACCTATATCGACACCTGCTGCGTGATGCGGCGCGTACGCAAGCTGACGCACGTTACAGACTGTCCGGACCGTTGTGGGCGGTAGCAGTAGCCGAAAGCGCACTCATTCGGATGTTTAGCGAGTTGGGCCGCACGGCGGGTCAGTTGGAACGAGGGGAATATGGGCTTATTGGACGCCGGTTCGAGTGGTTCGCAGGTCGGGCAGGAAACGGGCCAATGGAGGAAGAGAAGAGAAACTCACGCGAGCGGATGGCATTGTTCGTTACGGTGGTGGCTTCATTGATGTGGTGCTACTAAGTAGTAATGATACGTAAACGGAATATTTCATATTTGGATTCTGCGCGGCAACCCTCGTTTGCTTGCAACATTTATTTCATTGGCACCATCGCAACCCATTCCTACACTTTCACGTCTCCTTTCCTTCCTTCCACTCGGTCATCGCTCTAATGGCTCCGGTCGACGTCAAGAGAATCTGCTGCAGTGCGTACCTCTCCTCATTCCTTTCCTCTCCGTACATCCCCTGACCTCTTTTTTTATTCCAGTCGGTGCCGGTTATGTTGGTCAGCGCGTCTGCCCGTACCACACTGTACGGCACCTCACCACATTTTACAGGCGGGCCGACGTGCGCTGTCATTGCGCTCAAGTGCCCAAACATCATAGTCACGATCGTTGACCTCAACCAGAATCGGATTGATGCTTGGAACAGTAGCGACTATGCGTTGCCCATTTACGAACCTGGTCTCGACGATGTCGTCAAGCAAGCACGTGGCCGCAACCTCTTCTTTTCGACCGACATAGACCGCGCGATCCAAGAGGCCGATCTCATTTTCGTCAGTGTCAACACGCCTACAAAGAAGTCTGGCGTTGGTGCTGGCTTCGCAGCCGACCTCAAGTGTGTTGTCATTTCTCTGTGTCGTTTTATGTATTGTTCCCTCGCGAGAACTACCGCGGCTTCTATCGTACGCATGAAAAAAAAAAATCGTGGTGCAGGGGAGCTCAGTTCACCCGATTTCGTGCTTCCTTTGCCAAGGAAGGCAATTAATTTGACACTTACTGATGAAACGTTCGCAGCTATGTCGAATCCGCTACACGCCGCATCGCCGCCGTCGCCACGTCATCCAAGATCGTGGTCGAGAAGTCTACTGTACCGATGCGAACCGCCGAGTCGATGCGAACGATCCTAGAGGCCAATTCAAGGGCGGGCATCCGGTTCGATATCCTTTCCAATCCCGAGTTCCTCGCAGAAGGCACCGCTATCAGCGATCTATTCGCTCCCGATCGGGTGTTGATTGGGTCACTGCAAACTCCTGAGGGCAAGAGCGCGTGTCAGTCCCTGACTAACGTCTATGCCAACTGGGTCCCGTTAGTCTGCGCCACATTCGGTTTAATGCAGGTCGACTCATACGCACTATGACAGGACCGCTCGCATCTTGACCGTCGGCCTCTGGTCGTCCGAACTGTCTAAACTAGCGGCCAATGCGATGTTGGCCCAACGTATATCGTCTATCAATGCGCTGTCCGCCATTTGCGAGGCAACGGGAGCCAACATTGAGGAAGTCGCTCATGCGGTCGGAAAAGACACGCGAGTTGGGCCCAAATTCCTGCGCGCTTCTGTCGGATTTGGTGGCTCTTGTTTCCAAAAGGATATTCTCAATCTCGTCTATCTTTCGGAAAGTCTCCACCTTCCAGAAGTGGCGGCATATTGGCGTCAAGTTGTCACCCTGAATGAGTATCAAAAACGGCGCTTCTCGAAGCGCGTCGTTGACTCGCTCTTCAATACTATTACCAACAAAGTATTTCCAATTATGTTTTCCATCGTAGCTCCATTCTTATGGAGCGGTCTTGTCTTTGACAGAATATTGCTATTCTTGGCTTTGCCTTCAAAGCCGACACGGGTGACACCCGCGAATCTCCCGCAATCACACTCGTCCGCGACTTCCTTTCTGAACGTGCTCACGTCACGATTTATGATCCCCAAGTCGAAGAATCTCAGATTTGGTTCGACCTTTCCGAAGCCCTTCCTGAGGTTCCTGTAGAACAGAGTACGTGTTACCAAATTACCCTGATTCAAGTTTCTTCATCTTTTTTTTTTAGTCAAGAAGCAGGTGACAATCGCCAAATCAGCGCTCTCAGCCGCTCAGAACAGCGAGGCGGTCGTTGTCGCGACGGAGTGGAAAGAATTCATCAATATCGATTGGCGCGCCGTGTACGACACCATGAAGAAGCCCGCGTTCGTATTTGACGGACGCATGATTCTCGACCGCGAAGCCCTTCGCCAAATTGGCTTCGAGGTAATGACCATTGGCCGCGGCGACAAGTTCTAGATGGGCACATATACCTTGGACACGCCTTTTTTTTTTTTGGTTCCCCATTGACTCTGATCCGATTGATCGACACTGCAGTCCAATTGCTACTCGTCCTACCTTCATAGATGGACGGACCTTAACTCCTTCCTACGTACAGAGTATTCCCCTGACCTAGAGACGTTTGCGACACTGTATTTACTGGGACAATTCGTTCCTCCCATATAAAACATCTAACTGTCCATTTCACGAACAATCAACCACTCGCATGGGGCGCCACATATATATCGAGAAGAAATCAAGATCTTGTACACGACAAACGTCCAGTCGACATAATTGAACAGAGAAGAACTGGGATATATCGCAATTCAAAGCCAGACTTGCAACGGCGAGTTACTGGTAGAAACCTCCACTTTGCTATCAGGCTTCAATGCCTCATCCTCGGGTTTCCACGCGACGTCCCCATGGATGACCCTGGAGTAACGACCGATCGTGCTGACGTTGACGCTGCGCTTCCGGTCGCGACCCGCGGGATCAACCACCTCGAGGTCAGGTGAAACCGTCGCCGCGAATATAGACGTTCGCAGCTTGAACGTCCCTTCGAACGACGGATGCAAACGCACTTTGACGGGCGAGTTTGACGTGTGCGCGTCGAACTGGAGCAAACCATCCGGCGCGTGGTCCGAAAAGTTGACATCTAGCGGAGAGTTGGAGGTGTGAGTGGCGACAGTGAAGGCGCCGCTCGTGCTATTCTCAAAGGTAGATATCAAGGAGAGATCCGCAGAGAGGATGCTACACGCGGTCGGAAAAAAAAGGATGATCAGCTGAGCCGGGTCCAGCATGCGAGTGGACCGACCTGTTGCTGGTACGTATCCTGACATTGGTCGGTGCAGAATTGTTCTGATTAAAGGCATTGACTACAACTTTGACAGGGGTGTTGCTTGTCTCGACGTCAAGAGACGATGAGGTATTGAACGTGCCCTCAATCGGACCATTTCTCGAGCGAATGCTGATCTTGTCACCAACAAGGCTCTAAAGGGTAACATTGTAAGTGCTGCTGCCTTAGTCAAGAAAGAAGACGTACTTGTGCGACTATCGGCCTATTCGTGGAGTGAAGAGAGATAGAACCGAAGGTATGGGTTGGGAGTCCGGCGACGATCTGACTGAACAAAGGTAGGCGGGTCTCAAAGTGAGGGACAGTGATGACTTCTTTTCCCTCAGGTAGGGAAAGAGTGATGTTGAAGAATATCAGGTCTCGCTCTCGTTCATGATGGCGATGACGATGGTCAAATCTGGGTGTCTACCGACCGATCGCATGTCAACCAACAAGTTAAAAAGAAAACAATGACGGATCAAGTTGCTCACAAAAATCCCGACGCCATGGCCGTTGTCGCCACGGCGAAGCGTGCACACACTCGACCTTTCGAATAGATCGCTGTCGTCGTGGTACCCAACGACCACTTCGACTCCAATGTCATCGCGATCAGCAGCCTCAATGACCTCCAGATGGCCGAAGGCGTGGACCCCCCGGGACAGCAAGAAAATATCGTCCACGTCCGTCGGCAGCGAAAGCTCAGCCCGCTGCCACACGGAGAACCCGTGTGGGTGGTGGGATTCGTGGGGGTCAACCTCGGTCCAGTCAGCATACTCGACACAGGAGTCGATGCTTTCTCCCGGGCGCGTGCGAGGGATGGCCAGACCGAAGTCAGAACCCTGAGGGAGCGTCAGTCTGGCGGTTGTCTAGACTAGCGCCAATGCAGGCTTACCTCAGTGAATGCCACCGAAGTGTGGAGGGACCAAACCTCCTCATCTCGCAGTGACGAATGACATGACGTGCCGTCACCCAGATGAACAGGGCGGCAAAGAAGAAATGACAGAGGCGTCGGAAACGACGACGACGGTGGACGGGCGGACCGGGCTCAGCATCCCCAGGTGGAGGGTAAGGTGGCTCTGTTGTTATTTGGTAACTGGGTGGCTGCACGGTATGTGCAGAAGCCACTTTCTCGTCGGCCTGAGTGGGTTGCCCGAAGCTCATGAGAACAAAGGAGGGGGATAGGGGATGAGTGATGGCAGGACCAAAAGGGAGTCAATATAAATCGCCATGAGGAACTGCGGAAACATCAGTCGGCGCCAGGACAGAGATCAGGCCTGCCAGACTCGTCAACTGCGCAGCAATCGATTGGGCTCGGCACTGCGGCGATAGGTCCACGTGATCCTCCCACATACAGCGCTGTCCTATCACTGTTCCGAGACCGTGCCGTAGAGACTCGTAACCGTTCAAATGAGGACGGGGATCCCAAGCGACTCGAGGGTCCTACTGTAAGCGCAGTCGGCACTCCCATGCGGTCATTGGTCTAACCATGCCGCTGTATTCGCCAATCAGGTGCTCCACTTTCTTGCTAGTTAGTACCTTGCTGATGGCCAACGTTTCGTGGTACCTCGTGCAGGAAGGTATCCAGATATACACTGACGAAGCGGATAGTCGCCATATGAACCCTGACCCTTACCTATTCCGGCACAAACATTCGAGCTTCAAGAGCGGTGTGTCACCTTTTTGATGGCAAACGCGGGGCAAGTCGCTCGGACACAGGTTGTGTGATCGATCCGAGACCACAACTTCTACATCGAAGCACTAGCTGAAAGGGGTGCTTCAGATTAACTCCGGGCCTGACATTGGGAAAAGTTGCTCTTCTGTCAGGTGTTTTCTACTCACCTGACCTCGAATTTTCTTCCCTGCACTGTTTCTATGGCCGAGGACACGTACGCTCGAAATCCCAGTATACCACCGCAAACAGATGACCCCTTGAGGAAATAAATGAGCATCAAGGTTCATTCAGTTTCCTTCATAGTCTTGCAATCATTCGTCGTCATTGGCGATAATATCTGCAACAACAAGTTTATCAGCACAGTCCACTGGCAGGTGGCCAGTCTCTTCCAATAGAGGCGCAACATCGCTAGCAAGTGGCTGCAATTGTCTCGATGGCAATCTTCCAGCCTGCTTAAGATAAGCGCGTCACTGATGTCCCGTCTCCGTCGCATAGGTTGCGAAAAAGTGGCGGGAGGGCCTTCCGGAATGTGGTTCATTTCCCCATTGTGCTGTTTTCGAAATTGGTTATTTGCGCATAACTCACAGACAGTTGAAGGAAGTGAGGGTAAGTAGGCGTTAATAGTACGTGACTAGTACTTATAGGAGAAATGATCAGGGAAACGACACTGACACTGAAGAGATGATAAACGGATATTTCCGCGACCTAGGGCATCTAGCTCTGACACAGACTATAGTTCATTAAGAGTATTATTTGTGTATGTGTAGGTACGAGGGCACGTACCAGTGCCCTCACCTGGCTCTTACTTCACCTTTATTATGTCCAACGGTGCCATAGGCACAAGGTACTGGCCATTAGGGCTGTTTGAGGGCATGGAGACACGCGCACAGCGAGCGGACGACGCCGACATGTCTTATTACGACAAGTTCTATTCGTAGTTCTGTCGTGAAAAGACCAGCTCCTGGATGCAGTGCACTTTGTCATTCTCGATTTCCAGGCGTTGGTATATTCCTGGATTGGCTGAACTACTTGGCATACTCCGCTACTCAACATGTGGAATGTACCCAAAGGGATTGCTATGGGAGTATTTCGCGGCGGACCGACACAACACTGATGGAGAAAGCTAGTGGTGTACAGAAATAATACAGAATATATTAGTTAAGCTATAGTACCGCTGAATCATATCGATGTAGACCCTAAGAAGCCACCTCAAGTCATATCGACATCTTCGTCCCTGTTGACTCGCGTGCCTGTATCCAGGACATCGCTGAGTGAGAATACGTCATGCGCGCCTACCTCAAGCTCGAGGTCTGCCCATAATTCTGCTTCTTCTGCTTGGGCTGCGCGTTCTGCAATCTCCTCTTCGTCAAATTCCGAGGGAGGCAAGTCTGACTCGTAAACCACAGGTGACCCGTCGCCTAGAATATACATTGAGCCGCCGAGGATCCCTTAGTCGTGAGTGAGGGCGTACCTTGTAACGAGCGCTCCCACGCGGCGATATCCTCCATGTCAGGATCAATCGAAGAACCAACCTCATTTTGAAAAGAGAGACGATATGAATAGCGTTGCTTTTGACTAGCGCTGGCGATTATTCTACGGAATAACTGAGGTTTTGTGTCAGATGCCGTAGCGAAGCCCGAGGTGCCATGATGACATACCTCATCGTTGAGTGCCGTATCTTCGTCATCCTCCTCATCGCTGTCCATGTCCACGTCCTCACCGTCACTACTCAAAGCATTTTTTCGCCGTTCTGTTTCGAGGCGTTTTGTACGAGCCTGTCGTGCCTGACGAGCACAGCGTTCCCTCAAGCGACCACGGAGTAGAGCATCACGAGTATTTTCGGATTCCCCAGAAACAGCTGTCGAGGAAAACAGGCTGGGGACGAAGCTGAGTTTATCCACCGATACACGGCTTGGGCGAGAGGAATACGCGGTTGAGACGCGACGCGTAGGCGTGGCAATAGATTTGTATTGCGCGACACGACGCGACTGGAGACTTGAAGTGGAAGGTGAAGGTGAAAACGATTCAGACAGCGGTGAAGATGTATGTGGACGATACTGTGGATGAAGATGAGGGTGTACGTGGATCCTGGTTCAACGAGAGCATCATTGACACTGACAGGTGATCACGGTTCAGCGAAACCGCGTCACGCATCCGCTGTTTGTCAGTGTTTGAAAGCTCGGTCATGTGATTCCGGATGCTAATGACGCCGCGCAATCAAATCCACCAAATAAGGGATTTGATTTGAGCGTGAGAGACTGGCTGCAAATGGTGGCACCAGTAGCGGCTCGTGTTGGAGGTGCAAGGCAACGAACTGGGCTTTCCGAACTTCGGTGCCCTGATCAAGGGGCCCCTTGACAGCAACGAGCTGGCACTACTATAACAGGTCCCCGGCGTTTGTGCTCCTGCCGGTTTTGGTAATCCCGGTCCCACAGCGTCTGCGCACCATTGTCCGAATGGAGCTCGCTGTCTAACGAAGATCTCATTTGATATATATTTTTGAAATCACAAAGAGAAATATGACGGGAACCACAAATCGAGTCTGCTATATAGCCATCCTCTGTCGGACCACTCCGTCCTCTTCTTTCCAGGTGCCTAATCTCACCTTAGGTGGGTCTCTCTTCTCATGAGCTACGACAAGAGCTACGAACTGTGCCAAGCCTATCGGTAAGTGTAATCCACCAGTCAGTATATACCAGCCCACTTATATTTCAAGACTCGTTGGTTAGTTTCAAGATGGGTAACGCCTCTGCAGTCTCTTGCTACCGTTTGTTTCGTTCGTACACCTAAAGGGACACTTCTAATGATTGGAACAGTCATACTATATTACGATTACTTCCTCACATTGTCCAAGGAAATCGATCGCTTCTGGCACCCCAGACCACATACGTGGGCTTCAATCATATTCTTTGCCAACCGCTACATAGCGTTGCTAGGCCATGTACCATTCCTGTATATTGTTTATGCGGACCCATGCAAGACCGTGGTAGGTCCGATTTGTTTACACTCTGATGATAACTCATATTCCTACTTTCAAGCACTTGTAAGTCTCTCCGTGCTTTACCCATAGGCCAACCATCACGCGTCACTCGTGGCAGACAGCCTCTTCTCGCAAAGTACCACGGCGTTTTGATGTTACTTCTTCATTTTCTGACTGCGGGTGCGTCCTTTCGAGGACAGCCTCAGTACTGACTGACGCACTTGTGTTGTCAGCACTTCTTATGATGAGAGTGTACGCCCTGTACTTTCGAAATAAGTGGGTTCTTGCTTTCGTGGCTCTCGAAGGCGTGGCTGCGTTTTCTGTTGCATGCGTAAGCACTTTTCTTCTATGTGACCAAGATGCTCGTATGTCGACACCCATACTAGTGGGCTCTCACTAAACCTACCGGAGGCGCTGGCGTAGACCAACAGAAGAGGCGAGTCTCTCCTTCCCCCGAAATTTGTGACTTGTAACCAATGCCATTCCCTCACCAGCGTCATTGATACCCGCCGTACGTGTACCTCCCATCGAACTGTTATTATATCTATAACTATCCTCGTCAGCTCAAACGGCGGCGGCTTTCTCCGGTCTACTGGTTTTCGATTTCACCGTCTTTGCACTTTCTACGTACCGTTCGATAAAACTAGGGAGACATAACGAGCCATTTTTGAATCGGCTCTTCGTGGGCGGTACGTTCGTGAAACGCATACCGTACAAAGAGCTGACACCGCGAAATGGCGCAGGCATTGTGTATTATGGGTACGCATTTGTTCTTTGTGCGGAGACCCATGTGCTAAGGTCTTCATTAGTGTGACGTGGAGCGTTAATCTTGTTAACGTCATCGTCTTGGTGGTACGTTATGTTTTATGCCCTGTGTCTTTTCAGAACGAAAGGGTCTTACCTCACTACGATTCCAGACCGCCGATGTAGGCCTCATCTATCTTTCAACTATTGAATCTGTCCTTAACGGAAATGTCAGCCTTCGGTGGACTTATCTACTCCGGTCTTCGCAAACGTGTATGTGCCCGGGACCACTATTTCACGACGCTAACAAACACGCTATAGATTGTCGGTAATAATGGTCTCGCGGCTAATGATCAACTTAAACGATCCAATGTTGCACAATTCGACGGTCCGGGGCGACGCAGACGAAACGGACCTTAGCTCACGGACCGGATACATCTCAACATTTGTGCCAGATGGCATCTCCTTTGCGCTGGAGACTCGGGCCGGGTCGAGTAAGTCATGTTTCGCTCTCTTGGTCAGGTTTGCGTCATGTCAATACGGTGTTAGGTATGGAACTGGATACGCTAGATCTGCGCCAAGAAAACGCGGCAGGGTCAATACCGCACGATGCCCCTTAGCACATGTCCTGCACATTTACAAGGGATACACCACGCGTCGACATAGGCGCAGGTCCGTTGGCCTCACTGGCGACACCTCTTGACAGCGTGGCTCAAAATACGTGCAACTGTTGAAAGGAGGGCATCCGCTCGAATCACCCCGCGTCGGAGACCGGACGGAAGGGGCAGACACCAGGGGTCGATGAAACAAACCCTCGTTAGCCACGATTGGCTATGATCGAGCTTTGTTATTGTATAGTATTTGGAATCAACCCGTCGTCAATTTTCCCCGTAGCTTCGAGAACATGGTATTGAGGGTGCTTACTAGTAGGTACGTCCGCAGTGAGCGCTACGTCTCGCACGTTTGAAATGAAACTTGTCTTCTCAGAACCTAAAATTAAAAAGAATATAGTCCGTCTCGGGGAAAACGAACTAAAGTACTTCCAGGCTGGCAGATTCGACAATAACGTCATATGCACTTTAGTACACCCGACTGGTGCAGGGTCACCGTAACGTACCTTCAGACTAGCTATGATAGAGTACGTGATCGTTCATCGGCGTCCATTACTATTACCTAACCTCTTGTTTTGTCACTCTGGAATGCGCACGTTCTTGTCGGTACCTTAGATTTTGAATTATATGTTATTGAATTCCCAGGTTGCCTTCCCCCACACGGACAGTCAAACTAAACAGCCGTCTTTTTTGTCCAGAATCATGCTAACCATTTTTTCGTTCATTGCAAAGGCTCAATTCTTTTTTGGCCAAACTCTTGGCTTGGGATGATCGCGCCAGCTTTGAAGGTGCATTTAGGAATTAGAACTGCCCAGACTCGTCCTCAACCCTCGACTGTTTCCTCTCGGACCGTCATTACCACTTGCTCATACCACGGGCTTGTCTCGGCTCGCAACCGATATGATTGTTGAAAGTCGGTCGTGAATCGTTGTTGTCGGGTATGGTGCGTCTACACATCATGTCGCCATGGTCTTATCTCGGGATGTCGTCAATACATTTCTTTCTACAGCCAACCAAAATCCTTTAGAACCTTCTCGGTCGTTTCCCACAGTTCCTTCGCCAGGTCTTCCCTTTGTGCATCCTTGCTCGCCTCTTCGATGGTTCCGTATGGTACCAAATACTTCCCTTTGTAATTGTCACACTCCTCGAAGACCTGACGTGCGGCGGCTGCCCATGCTGGCGTGTACCCGCCATCGTGCGGGGAGATGAAGAAAAGCGAGAAGCCCCAATTTATCGCCTTCCCGAAGGTCAGAGACTTAAAGAGCTTGACGTTTCCTTCTGTTTCGTCCAGTATCGATGGCAATCACTATGGGCGCCTTCTTTTTAGGAACGAAAGGGGGGAGCCCACCGGACATGACGTTGCCTGGGTGGACAGACATCGCTGTAATTGGGATCTTCTCCGCGTCTAACTGGCGCTGCAATTCGTTCGTCCAGAGCACATTTGCGAGTTTCGTGTACGCTGCACGGGTCGTCCCCCAATGGTTCCATCAACGACTTTCCCGTGAAAAGTCAGGGTAAATAGAGTCTCACAATACACGTTCAGCTTTGGCCTCCACGTGTTCGTGAAGTCATTGTTGAACGCTTCGAGACTATCATACCGTGGTTTCGGCACCCAGCGGTGTGAGACCGAAGTTACCTGGATCTTATCAACCAAAGGGAATCTGATACCTCCGAGTGCCGCACGTACGTTCACGATCCGGACGTCTGACCCGGGCTCCAACGCGGTCTTTTCCATCACCGGCAAAAGCGTTCTCGTGAACAAGAACGGGCTGATGTGACTACCAGTATATCCCACCGAAAAGGCGACAAGAAGGATCAAAAATGTCATGAGTCAGCAACGACATAGACCGTGCAAAGTGAGCCTCGGACTCCTGCTTACTTGATGACCATACTGTCCGAAATATTATCAGACGTTCTTCCATACGGGCTCAATATCCTAGTCGCGAACATATTAGTACCGCCATGATATCAAGAATGAAGAAGAGGACGGGGGTTTCACACACTTGGCAGCATTGTTGACTGTACCAAAGGAAGTGAGAGAACAGAGAAAGAGGGCCAGTCAGCTAACTCCGATCGAGCAACCCAGAAGAGCGATGTCGTTACGCACCAAGTATGTCTAACTTGTTCTCTCTCTTGATAAACCACTCTGCAGCTGCCTTGGCCCTATGTGGGTCGGTCAGGTCAATCGGGAGCCAGACAAGTTCACCCGGGTGTTCTCCCAATCCCTCCTTTTCCATCCGCACGATCGCATTTAATGCCTTTTCTTCACTTCTTGCGGCAAGGTAAACCTTGGCACCGCGTCGCACGAGGTGAAGTGCGATGTACAGACCGATCCCAGAGCTACAATGCCCAAAGGATAGCCATTAGTGGCCGTGTGTCCCAATGCACAAAAAATTCCCCTGCTTTGGGGAGATGACGTACTTTGCACCTGTGACGATGGCGACCCGGCCGTGTAAATCGAGTAGGTCCTTTCCTGTGGAGATGTTTGACGTAGAGCTGCCCATCTGTGCCAGAGTAGGGTGCAAAGTGGGAGATTTGTGTCCCGACTACATATCAGAACATATCTTAGAGGGATTCAGACCATGAAGAGAAGACTGCTCGGATCCGATATAATTCGACAAAAGACCCGAGGTGTTTCGTTCCACTACGACCAAGTACGGCACAGATAACAACAAAGGAGGCCAGGGGGCACGCCACATATTCAATTGATCGCGTCCGTGCTAGTATTAATAGCGCATCATATCCTTTGTGTGCTGTAATATTGCGGGTGGTGTTCAAGTTCAGTACCGTCCTCAAACATCAAACACATAGGTGGGAGTAAACCGGCAGTAGTTCAACAACATGGGTCAACAAGTGAGCTCTGTCCACGTCGGACTTGCGTGAGCGGGGGATCCTCAGGACTAAAGTAACAGATAGTATCGACCGAGTTTCCCATTTCACTGTTCCATGCGCGAGTGTTCTTTGTTGTGTTCTTTGTTATTGGAGGTACCGGGCACCAGTGTAAGCTCCGGACCAGCTGGACCAGCAGCACGATGGCTACTTGACCTCGGTTCTCAATTTTACTATTTACTCAGTGGTTTTAGTAGCAATGCCCTAGCATTTTCTCCCGAACGGCTGTTCGTAGGTTTTGAGCCTTTTTAAAAATTCTTATCATTACTCTTACTTGCTGGGTACTACTTCAAGCAAACTTCAAGTTAGTGGCGCTTCTCGCGTTCCTACTCAGTGCAGAAAAGCAGGAAGAGTGTATGTGTCACATGCGTCATAAGTGATGGCTACACTCGACATCCAGAAGACATAGAGACAATTAGTGAAGCGGGGGTTGAGGCTCATAGTTGTATCGGCACAATACATGGTAGGCAAAACTACCGAAAACAATACCAGACTAAAGAGTGCGAGGGTGTTGAAAGAGCTGGAGACGACCTGAGTATGGTGATAGAAGTATGGTACTCGTACGGCCTACTGTGCTACTGTGGTAATAGGAGAATCCTGAAAGAGCAGTGATTGACAACTGGAGTGGGCTTGAGGCATGTGCGCTGTCGACGACAAAAAACAATATACAGGTAAACAATTACAGCATTTACAGGCGGGAAATACGTGCGCGAGTTGATGGGAAATTGGCGTGTGGATGTGAATGTGTCCCAAAGGAACTAAATGCGAGGGCAGACCCGATGAGGCACAACATTTCATCCGCTTCCAGAGCGGATCTGTGTACCAATATCAAACGCGGCCACATCGCGAGTTATCGCAGCGTCGGTCTTGTCACCTCCATGTTCTTCTCCGTTATATGTGCCGAAACTATCCCCAGGATGGGGGAATGACCCGAAGAAAGGAGTAGAAGGGCTGAGTGTAGATGGTGTGCGCGAGGACGTAGAAGATGACGAATTGTACGTGAGCGCTGGTGATGGTATGAGGAACGGCGAATCGGCAGGGAGATTGTGCAGATGCATCAACTTGACATCTGAAGGCAGTGAATCTATCTCGCGGTTGATAGGTAGCTCAGTTGAAGGAATGCCAACGTTGAGCTTCCCTACATGCCCACGGTCTCCGATTCCAGCTCCGGAGTGAAGAGTAGGAGAAAGGATGCCGTTCAGTCGCAAGCTGACAGTTCCTGCGTTGTGAGCGATACTCGAACTACCGACAGTAAAATGTGGTGGTAAGGTCGTCGAACGCATGTGAGCTGCGAGATTCTGCTGTTCCTCGCGCTGGGTGGATCCTCGACCCTCAGCGCTATCAGGGACAAAATCGGTTGGATTAGAGGGAAGTCCAGCGCAGTCCTTGTCGATGAGACTTGTGCTGTTGTGGTTCTTCAGACTACCATCTTTGGATGTGAGGCCGAGAACCCTAGAATTTATTGCGGTGACGCCTCCGTGTTGCTGCTGTTGACAAGAGAACGAGAGGGATTGAGACTGATGTAACTTGCTGACATGATAATTATCGGCTACTTCGGAGGGTAACAGGTCGACTGATAGACGGGACGAGAGCGCTGGATTGTATGTCTGTGGTTGGGTGATGCGAGATGCCGTCGCGCGAGGAACAAATTCTTTGGTAGGAAGTGTAGATCTTAGGCCAAGATTGTTCAGGGACCGCGAAAGATCCTCGGTTTGGTCAACAAGGACAGACGGTGGTTGAGTAGAACCTCCGGACAATGAGCTGCTGCTCTGAGAACTATAGAAAGGTCGCCTGCGTGCGTCGAGTTCCGCTTGCAGGCGTGCTTGTAGGATGAGTTGTTGTTCGAGAGGTGTGAAACCGTTTGCACCAGCGGCACGAGAGAGTGCAGAAATGTCGATATCGCTTCCCAGAGCAGCAGAAAGCCCAACGGAAGT
Organism: Lactarius indigo; assembly: GCA_025766275.1. Lineage (NCBI taxonomy): Eukaryota > Fungi > Basidiomycota > Agaricomycetes > Russulales > Russulaceae > Lactarius > Lactarius indigo. The sequence goes on from JAFKAC010000038.1 coordinate 280,103, forward strand.
CTGTGTGTCAGTTCGTCCTTGAAGATGATGGGTCGACACAGGGTGCGAGGTCGTCAAGTTTTCGGGCTCAGACTGGCTCTGGGAAACAGGGTGGGGCGGGAGCCGGGCGTGCTGGCGATGTACGCTAGACAAATCATGGGGGTTTGGATGAACCTGAGCGGATTGGATGCGACGCTGATCTGAGAGAGTAGTGGGGTGCTGCTGGACGCGGAGGTGACCTTGGACTTGCTGCCCTCTTAAGTTAAGTAAAGCGGCCTGCGCCATCGTGAGACGAGCAGGAGAGGAGTCATCCCCGCGGCCCGAGCGTTCGGTACGCTGAAAATATCTAAGCATTAAGGCGGGAGAGATAGTAATACAGACACGTACGCGTAGCTCTCGTTGTTCGGCCGAGTCTGCAAAGCGAACAGAAATTCGGCTCCCGGGGTCGTTCCACCCTCTGACCATGCGTCCATGGAGACGCTTGATGACGTCTTCGCACGCCGCACGCGTCTCTAGCCTTAAAATATAACGTCAGGTGGTACCAAGTAGTCAGAATAAGCATCCGCCGAACCTAACAAAGGCTATAGTCCTGGGAGGGTGACTAAGCCTAGTCTGGAAGAATCGGCTGCTCTTGATAGTGTAGGGAGCTACCAAAGCAGCCATGGTCTGATTCAAACGATAGGAAAAAAAGTGTAGTATTGAGCCGAGAACATAAACAGTATTCAAGGAACACATACAGGTTCATCGATGCTGAGAGGGAGTCCTTCAATGTATAAATTGGTGCTCGTCTCGTCCTTTAGTCGTTCCATTCGTGACTTGAAAGTATCGCCGTCCATTCCCGGAGTCGGGGAGGACGGAGAAAGCTGGGGGCTCGGAGACGAAAGAGAGGCATAGCGGGTGCCAGGAATGGGGTGAAAGTTCTGAAGCGCTGCGTAGTTGAGAGTGACCGAAATACAACAGGGGGGAATACTACCTGCCTTGCAAAAGGACGGGTGGAGGTTCCGATACCGTCGAAGGGCTTCGATACACTTTTCGGCGCTCTCGATCGTGTCGAATCTAATAAACGAGTGTGATGAGGTGATTGCGCCGAATATGGTGCGGTTGGCCATACGCACAGGACAAAGCCGTAGCCACTGACAAAGGAAGTATTTCAATGGGTGTGACTGATACGGAAGGCACGATACGTACGAGGGACGATCACTGACGTGGCGGGTGAATGTCCGTACACTGACGACACCGCCAAAATCCTTTGTAAGGGCATAAAGCTGCTCCTCTGGAAAATTGGGAGGAAGGCCGTTAATGTAGACGTTAGGTATGCGCGGCTCGCTAGAGTCTGCTTTAGTCACTGCAGGTACACCAGGTGCCTCAGGGTCAGGTGGAACGATAGGAGCCGAATTGGATAGAGTGGCGCGTGATAACGGTGGCGCAGCAACCTCGGGAACACCGGCCACCAGAGAACAAGACAATGTGGTTTGCGTAGCTGTAGGGTTGACTGCGGGAGGTCTAGGAGGAGATATGGGAGGCTGAGAAGAGCTCGACGAGGCAGAAGAACGGGGAGAGGAACGCGGATGAGAGACCGGAATAGAAGGGTGCGAGTCAGAGGCTGGGGGCGTATTAGGCTCCATAGTTGGCATAGGCAAGTAGAAGGGGAGATCTATGCGTCCTAGAAGGATGTAGCGCGTGAGTTGAGCGGGCAAGAATAGGAGAATGGGTTATGAATATATGCTGGATGTGTGGGGAAAGAAGAGAAGAGAGAAGAGAAGGGGACACGAGTCACAACAACTTATAATAGGCCAGGCGAACAGCGACGATGAACGGATGCATTTGGGGGTCCGCGGACGTCGAAACATGTGTTATCAGTGATCCACTCCATTTTAAACAGAAGCATGCTCCACGTCAAATTAACATATCAAAAAAAGGCAAATTTCTTGCCTTTCTTGGTGCGTCTGCATAAATTAAGTGACCTCTAAAGGCAGTTTTCATCGCGATGTGTTCTGGCGAATAGTTCTTCGTTCCAAGTTATGACACACGTCCGACTGGCCACGTGGGACGAGGATGCCGATTAAAGTAATTTTCTTTTGTAGGTCCATTATGTTATGGGTTTGTAGGTCCATGTTGTCTCTTACTTATTTTAATCTGTAGGTCCGACTGCCCTCGCATCTCCTCTATTGCGATGCATCCCCGGGATCGTATAAAAGGTGCCCATGGCGCCCCTTGCGTCCACTTCTACTTCGCCATTCTCGTCATCCTAATCATTCCTTTCGCTTCGCACAATGATCAATTCTCTTCGCACTCCTTTCGGCTTCGCGCGCTTCTCTACCTCCATCGCCTCCGACCCTGAGGCTCAGCGTCAACAAGCCTCTTTCGCAGATCGTAGAACGATCGTCAATTTTCCTAAACCCGTTCCTCTCCGTCCTTGTGCCCGGGGCACAATTTCTGCTCTCCCTTTTGATTCCACTCCAACCCTCAGTGCCGTGAATACTTACTTCGCCATTTCCTCTCCTACCTTCTCCCGCGGAACGATTTACTCCAGACACGACCGACCTCCTGCTCCTAGCAGTTTCCCTTTATCCGAACACCTCCCTCCTCCTTACGAGTACCCGCCCTCGGAAGACCTCACCTCTGAGGACGAAGAGGCGCGCCTTCCCTCGTACTCTGAACATATCGGCCCTTGCGACGATGACAAACCCTTTCTTCTTGCAAAGTTTTTGTTCAAGTATGGTTTCGGTAGGTGTCTTCTCCTTCCCCCTCGTCACCCGAATATCGGACCGTTTGTCATCTGTTTTCGTGCAGTCTTCCCTCCCTTTTGGTTCCTTTCAATCATCATCTTACTTATTCCCCTCACCCCACCATCCACCCGGGAGCTTGACAAATCACCGGTGGAACGCGCCACGCTTTTACGCCACACCCGCGCCACCGAGCGTTTGTGGGCGCACCGCAGCCTTTGTGCGGCCGGTATCTTCTCGGGTCTTGTCACTCTCACTGTTGCAATTTTCGTGTTTGCCCTGCACGCTCCTTGATGACCATCCATTGACCGCTAGATGCACAGATCTTCATACCCATATCTGACAATTTCCATACACGTTCCTTACTTGTGCTCGATACTCATGTCACGAATGTTTAACACATGGCGGGGCCCATCATGTAATTATCTAGTTAGTTGCTGTATTAGTTCTCTGGTAAACCAAATTGTAGCAATAGATTTATGGTTTAAAGGTTATCAATTCGAATTCACGTAAGACCGGTCAAGGTCAACCCTGACTTATGATCGAAAGAACCACGTCGTTGTCACTAAAGGTATGGCTTCACCTTCTGCTCATGAAATTACCCCTCTCTCGCCCATGAGGTGATTATACCTGGGTGACCCGACAAGTACCTACTTGTACCATCCAGAAGCTTTAACCAAGCACCTTCACATAACGTAACAGACATTTCAAGGGGGGTCGCATTTCGGGGTTCCGACTGGGTGTGGTCGCGATTCATAACCGCTGGTCTTGTAGGTTTCACTAGATCTTTGCGTGGCCTCACGCGGCTAAGTTTCGTTCGTGTATGGCAAAGGCGCGTCTGCAATATACTCAGTAGGCCCGACGTCACGGTCCCGGTGTGAGTCAGGAATTGAGAGCAGGTCGTGCACGGCATGACCACACCACGATCTCCTGCCGGGGCAGAAACAACTCGGTGGCTGTTAAAATCCACAAGGTCCGGCTGTGCCTGCTAACACACAGTCCTGCGAGCTTGCTCAATCGCCTCGTTCTCGATTTGCAACGACAGTGGTCTCGTGGGGCTTCGAGGAAGCCCCACGTAGATTCGCTGCCCGGGGAAGTTTTCTCAGGCAAACCGAACAATCAGCGCTTGCGTTCATTTTAAAGCGGGACTACGCTCTCCATGGACCGCTTGTCGACTCCCCCCAAGTTTCGGTCGAGTGCCTAGGTACCGTACCCCATGCGGCATTCGCACGATCCCTATGCTTCACAACTTTGTACCATGGCCGCATTAACTCTCCTATCTACAATTTTTCACTATCAGTATGACGCAGGCCACATATCTGCGTACCTGGTCACCAGTCGCCATCCATCACTGCTTCACATAGCCAATAACATCGAGACTTGTAGACCTGCGTGGTACTACTGGGCGTCCCGATGGAACGCTATTGCAACCATCTTAAATCCAAAATTAGAAACTGACAGCCCCCCTGCGCTGCCGTCAATCCGTGCGTTCTTGAAAATGCTCAACTCACGGCGGTACTGGTATTAATATTCGCGCGGGTGCACGTAGGGGCAACGTTCCGTCTATCCACTCTCGTGATCCCACTCATCCACTGGTCTCTCTTTGTCTCCGTGTCGCGTCTCTCCCAGGATAAAATGCCCTGCGTCCTACCTAATTGACGCTTTGTCCTTGCTCATTATGTCGATCCCTTTGTACCCATCGTGGCACCCACTTCTGTGCATACTCAGCGTATGCCAGCCATCAGGTTGACACAGAGTTAGGGTGTTTACACATGCGCAAGGGTGATGTCCAGTCTATCTACTCTTGTGAGCACTCTCGCAGTCGCCTCTGCTCCCAAGTGGTCTCTTTTGTCTCATTTCAGGTCCCTGCGGAGATAAAACACCCTGGTTGGTGTTTGTCAAAATTTGTCTTTGATCCTCATGCCATACGTGATGTCCACTTCTGTGCACGCTCAGCAGATACTGGTGATCAGTCTGACATAGGATAAGATTTTCGGTCATCTAGACAGACATGTTTTAAGTGTTGTATTTATTTCATCAATTTCAGTGTGAAATGGAATTGTTTCCGCAGAAGACCGTCAGCACCAACATTCCAAATGATCTGAAAGCGACCATTAGCTTGTCTATGCTGAGCTGATTTCTGAAAACCATCTAATTCCATGTTGGCAGCCAATAACGTGCTACGTAAGTAAGTTATCATGGGTATTCTCAGATAGCGAAGACCCTTTAATAAAAGCTTTTCTCCTCCAGCTCTATCTCACGGTGCTCCTGCGTAAGTGAGCAAGGTGTACAACACCAGGACGTAATGCAATCCTCAAGGGTACTCCCACGGATGCTGTAGCGTGCGCGGATATCTGTGCGTTCGCCGATCTGAAGATCTCAATAAGTAACCCCACTTGTGGCTAGCCGCCAACTTAACATACCCCCAAGATCCAGGATAAGCGAGGGCCCGCTAAGCAGCAGTAAACGGCGCAATCGCCATTAACGTATGTACCCCCACCCGGGAGAGGGGTGCCTTGACTCTGCAGGTGACGGAGGCGTTGTTTGTTTCTGCCAAAGATCACACCGGGACACCACATTGCCAAGCAACCTGCCAGGGAAAGTGGGTCAGCCCGCGCATAAGAGAGATTGAAGGGCCAGACGACATACAAATGGTAAGCCCAGAGGAGCCACTGGGACAGGAGCAACCGCACAACTGCGTGCTCCAGTCACGTTGGCCGTCAGTTCCCACTTCACGATTCATGGCGTTCTTGTTGCCACGCTGCGCCATCGGAGCAATGCCCTATTTTGAAAAACACGGAAGTCAAAAGTAGTTAAGCACCCTGCACTAGGTGGGACGAGGTGAACGCGTACTTGGGGCTGGGTGCTGATAGGTTCCTTAGCGTCGTCTGACATGTTGATAAAGAAATGAAAATGGGGGCGCTATGGGGGAGAAGACTCTTCACGATAGTATTTTATACGAGTTGGAAAGGGCACCCAGGATCGGCGGCCAAAGAGAGACAAGAACTCAGGGCCAGGCATCTGCAGTCGAGATTTTTCAAATTGGCCAAGAACTCCCGGCTGTCGCACGCAGGGGTTACACGGCCAATCAGAGCACTGCAAGGGTGCCCCGAATAGTCAAGTGTGGCGGTAAGCGAAGTGTCCCAGTCGCAGAGTTACGCGGGGGCATGAAACTGCAGATTAAGAGGTGTCCGTGCTACCCGAGTTGTTGTCAGAGTCATGTTCTGACGCCGTACGGGACCCGGCAATGAGAAATCGGACCGTCCGGCTTCCGGTACAAAAGGGTGACCCGCGTCACCGAAGACATCTCGGTGTTCCAACAACTTGAAATCCTCTCCAAATTTTAGTTTAGTCGATTGATTTCGCCACAGCTATCACAGGAGCAGGAACACCTTCGCCAAACCAAACCTAGACTGAATTTCTGAACTGCTCCAAACTCGAGTCTGGAGCTGTACAACTCACTGCTGGTGTCGAATATAATGCTCGTATGGTGCTCCAGATTTGAAGCTGCCTGGCTTGCGATTTTCCAAAGTTTGGATCCCAGCATTTCCAACTTGCCATCAAATTACAGTCAGTCACCGTATTTCCGGCGTTGTTGGCAGTACCGTCATTTGAGCCACTAAAGCCGGCCGCGGTGCTGCAATTCTTCATGCCACTGTACGCGCTACTTCCACGCATGCCATCGAACGGTGGTGGTCAAGGATCAAGGTCTCCCAAGGCCTGTTGTACTGTAAGCGGTAGCTTTAATCGCAGAGGACCTCTAGTAGATGGCAGACTCTGGCCAATCTCAAAGGTATTTGGGGTCAGTAGAAACGTTTTCTTTCCTATTAGTTCCTCATTTCCCGGAAGGCCAATTACAGTCGAACGCCAAGGTTAATCGCCTAGTCAGGTGGACCGTCCCTGGCCCTTTGACAGGTTCGGGCACCGATTGCATTACTCGAAATTGATGCGTGCTGGTGGCAACGGATACCGATGCGTATCTGTGCGGTGCATCGCACAGGGATCAATTCACATGTTGGCTCCCATCACAGTCATTGGCGCTGGCGCTTATGGTTGATTGTGCAATTGTAAGTAATCAAAAAATTCAGGAGAAGAGTAAACAACTTGGGTGCTTGACGATTCCTACTGCAATTTCGTTTTTGTTCTTGCTGGGAGAGCGTATTAGGCATAGCACGTTACCTGCTGCGGATTTACTCATTTCAGGTAGTGGCGGCTATTTGTGGTAACTCATGCGCAGTTCTCCTACTGTTGACTGCGGCTGCGGCTGCTGGTTTGTTCTCACTTTTATTTGTCCCGATGGTGGTTGTTGTCCCAGACACCGACGAAAAAATGCCCGCCGAAGAAGCTCGTCAAGCCGAGGAGAGCCCATCTCTTGACCCCGAGGTATAAACATCGAACACCTCCCCCGATGCACGCTCTTCGTACTGATGGCTGATATAGAACCCTCCGCCATACGCCCCTCCCCAGGACTCATCATCCCACCAGGGTTCATCTCTACAGGATGTGACGCTCCCAAGGTCTGGATTCCCTCCGGACCTCCCTCCGACGAATTATCTTCATGTCAAGGAGAAGAACAATTCTATCAAGACAAAGATCCTCCTCGACTTGAGTATGCCCCCGCCGCAGGTATCCGCCCTGCCGACAGGGATACATGACCCAGATATGTCGCATCTGATAATGGATTCTCACAACGGTGCCGTCAGCAGTGAAGTTTGGGTACACCGTCCAGACCTCGGGGACACCGCGTCAGGCAGAAAGGATAAGAGAAAACGCGTGCGGCTGGAGTTCCGCAGTCATAATGGTGCAATCAAGGCTCTAGTGGTAAGAGTCTCCCCCATTCCGAGCGCATAATTTTTACACCTCATGACTGACTGACTGGTGGTGGCAGCACATTCATCCGTCGATGGCCGAGCCTCGACCGTTCCTCCAAATAGAAGCGAAAGGGCACAACGGCTCAGTTACGATCTCAATACCGCGCTCTTTCCGAGGGCAACTTACGCTTCACACGGACAATGGTCGAGTGGTACTCTCGTCCGCGCTGGCACCTCGCGCCTCAATGCTGTCCGGGCTCAACGGGTCACATACGTACTTTGTCGGCGAGCGTCCTGACGGCGACAAGTGGCGCACGGGCACCAGCGGGGAAGGAGAAGAAGTCGATGAGGTGATCGGCTGGTCCAAGAACGGATCCGTGAAGGTGTCATACGATGACGAGGACTTGGGTACGAGAAGTCCGGGAGTGTTGAGCTCTCTCTTCCGGGCTATAGGATTCTGATACCTCGTTTGAGCTCCTCGTTTCTCACACACCTATTTATATGATCATCTGCGTGTGACGTGGTGTTCTCGAAATGGCTTTATTCCTGAGAACAATGATACCTCTTATGTTGTGGATAAACTACCAGACGTGAAAATGACACATCGCTGTGCCTATCGTAAGTGGAACTCCTGGCACACGTGCGACAGTAACGAGGGAATCCCTATTCACGTGCCGTTGGACCCTTGACGTCACTGCCATCGATAAGATCATATCAAGACACCGCTTGCGACATAACAGGGTCCTGCATTTGTACAGTGGCAAGCACTTCTCTACGGATAGCTCATACACAACACGAGTCGCTCGTAAAGAGACCCCAACCACACTGTCAGAGAGGGGACTTTTTAGACGGTACCAGATCTCGCAATCGTAACTTTCTTCTTTGTCGTGCCGGACTGGGAACCCAACGCCTCGACCTTCTTGACGACGTCAAGACCCTCAACAACTTCACCTGATAAAGAGCGTTTAAATTGAGGCCCTAATGTAGAATCTGCACTTACCGAAAACGACGTGTTTGCCATCAAGCCAGGACGTCACCACCGTCGTGATGAAGAACTGAGAGCCATTGGTGTTTGGGCCGGCGTTGGCCATGGAGAGGAGGCCAGGTTTAGTATGCTTATATGTGAAGTTCTCGTCTGAAAAAAAAAGATATGAAATCAAGTGAACGAGAATATGTGAAATACCTACCCGCGAACTTCTCGCCATAGATGGACTTGCCACCAGTACCGTTGCCCTTGGTGAAATCACCTCCCTGCAGCATGAACTGAGGGATGACACGGTGGAAGCTGGAACCCTGGTAGCCAAAGCCGTGTTGGTTTGTGGCGAGCTCTCGGAAATTCCTTGTGGTCTTGGGAACGGCCTCATCATAAAGCTTGAATACAATTCGACCGGCATCCTTGTCGTCGATGGCGATGTCAAACTGCGTGTAAAGATGAGTGACTGATAAAAGTCAACTAAAAAGTGAAAGCAGCATACGAATACGTTAGACATGGTTGCTCGGCACTTGGATAACTGTGATCAAGGGATGGTAGGTGGTTCGAGTGAGGGGCAGGGGCATATAAGCACCCTCGGCTTTTACCGAATCGGAGAGATAATCTTCTGGCATTGCTATCAAATCACATCAGCCGTCTGGACCATTTGTAACAAGCGCACATGGAATTATTTCGGAACATTCTGGGCACTGCCTACAACTATTTATTTCCCAGCCGCATAATCTGCGTTTTATTCGTGTATTGAGCGCCTGTGGGGTATCACTGTGATGGGAACAACCCCTGGCGCAGACAGCCACAGCTCTCTGGCACCACCTTATAGCGTAATCGCCCATCAATGTCGAGATGGGGGCTGCAGCTGATGGTTCTGTGGAATCAAAACCTTGGCGATCCCTTCATTGCCCGTCGTTGGCTGGCAACGATACTCTCTGAGAGCCATGCCGAGATTCCTTGCGCTCAGCGCCGTCCCTCTACCTTTCCAACCATCAGGGTTGCTCGTAACTAGAGGCACCGAACTGGCAGATCCTGGTCGTGACATGCACGACTGCCGATCGCTGGGAAAAGTGTCTCGATAATCTCCTATTCAATGTGGAACGCACAAAATACAAGGCTACACGCTCATGTAGTTGTCCGATTCCCCTCTCCCGACTGCACCCTCATACTGCCGATTACTGTAAATTTGCTTTCGATGAGTCTAAGTGACATTGGTGCAACGTACGGTCCTACTCCTGTCCGTCTAACCGAACACGTTGATAAAAGTTCCGCGACAGCTTCACGCACTCTTGCGCGCAAGTTTTCGCTATTTGTAAGTTACGATTTCTGCGCGGCGACCATTCTCGATGTTGAGCGTTGTGCCACCATAGCCCTCCTCTATTACGACCATATCTTGACCTTCCCCGCTGAAGTATCTCACATATGGTCTCAACCCATCTCAGTTAATACGTTATTATTTCTCTTGAATCGATACGTGGCCCTTCTTGGGAACATCACAGTTCCTTTGGTTGGTTTTTCTGGTCTCATCAGCTTGACGGTGCGACGACAATTTACTCATGAGTTTCTTCATTCACGTCTCATCCTGTCCCCCCCACAGAGGTGTGTCCAGTCCTGAATATCGTGACCAAAGTGGATTGTGAACTTGGCCGACCCCAGTTGTGCCTCCGCTACTTACGTTCGCCAAGGCTTGTTAGTTTTAAGTCAAGTACTGGTTTCGGGTGCGTTTTCGAATCAATTCCTGAGAAACTCTATAGACTAATCACCTAGCTAGTGACTCTCGCCATACGAATCATCGCACTCTATCACAGCACTCGCCGCATCATCTTATGGGTTGTGGGCTGTGGTACCCTATTGGCCGGTGTCACCTGCGTGAGTCCTCTTTTCCCACTTTGGTTACTCATGACCCACTATCTACGTCTGTAAGTGGTCCTTGGTTGGTCAGCACGCCGCCTTCGTACCTGATGTACCGGGCTGCTACTACTTAATACCAGAAACTACGTACGTATTTACGGCATTTGAACCTGGACATACTTCTTACACGTTCTTCAAAAACAGCGGCATCCGTAAGTCTTCACGTTTCCGTGGCGGTACAAACACCAAAAACAAAAACGGGTGCACACAGATCTTGCTTTTGCATGGGAGGCACAGGCCATCTTCGATGCCCTAGTCTTTTCCCTGACGGTTATGCGAACATTGAAGATGCGCAAGCTACACAATATGGAAATCAACCTCTCAGGGATGGGGCTTTTAGATGTGCTTCTACGAGACGGTGAGCAATCCAGGGCCACACATGTAACGCACGAAATTCACCCCTAAACCTCACGACACAGGCGCGTTATATTTCGCGTGAGTCGAGAGGAATAGATGTATGTGTCGCCTTTGTCGTAATAATTTGTCCAACGCCGCAGCGTCATGGCCCTTGCGAATCTCGCGAACATCTTTACTTTCTATGTAAATCCTCCTCCCTTTTCTGGGCTGTCCCCGTCTGAGCTGACGCCCGTTGTTCCAGTTTTCCAGGGTAAGGAACCGACGCCCGACCCGTGTATGATCTGACCTGATTGAACAAACTTATATAGCCCGCGCTTAAGGGCTTTCTCTCAACACCCGCCAGCTGGTCCGTGATAATCCTAAATGAGTGAAAGAAAATTAACTCTCCATGCTTTCTCACTAGCGTTTCGGTGACCCTGTGCTCGCGTCTCGTCCTTCACTTGTATGAAGTTGCCACGCCAGCTTCGTCAATTGCCGAGTCTTCCCTCGAGTCGGTGTCGGCCGTCAACTTGACTACGCGTATCGAACTCGGTATGTCCATGGACGATCGTAGCGAGGTATATTCGGTAGAAAGTTCTCGTTGACCGAGATTGGGACAATCAGGACACGGTGATTTCATTGGATCCATGCCTCGCTGTGTTAGATAGACTTAAATACTAAATGTAACGCCTATAATCATTCTCTATACCCTACATACCTGCACGGTGTTAATCATGAATCAGTACTCCATGCGATACTAGACTCGTGTTCCCTTGACACAATTTATGATAGACACAGGGCAGAACAGTGGGTCGTGCTTGAGCGCTTGAATGTCTTCAACAGATACACACCATCGTGAAGGGTCAGAAAGAGAGGGTAAGTGATTCATGAAACTGAAACGAGCATAGTATATCATATCGCAGACATAGAGTAACAAAGAGTAACAAACATAGCGCGGCTCACTGCCGGTGAGTCCTTTTACTGATACACAACAACATAGCTACTCGGTACCGCCTGAGGCTCAAATGCGACCTAGCACTCGCGGCTGCGACACGTCGGCCATGTTGATGAAGATGTCGTCCGCAGGGTGGCGGTACAACGGCGCGCGCAGGCGCTTCTGGTCGAGGTGGTGGCCGATGAAACCAATCGAACGACCCAGGACGAAAAGGCCGTTGAGAGTTCCAATCTTAATGTACTCATCCGCCTCTTCGCGGGTGAACGCGCCGGAGTCGCGCAGTAGATCGACGAAGCAGACCGCAATGCATCCATCGACGTTAAGGATGAGCGTGTCCTTCTTGGCTGTTGTCACCTTTTCGACCGCGAGCGCGTAGTCGAGCAGTGAATGACTGGGGAAGTGCTTCAGGACATACTCCTTCACAAGTTGGACTCGCAAATCGGGGTTGTTCACACTCTTGATCTTGTGGCCAATACCAGAGACTACAATTTTTTCGTCAATATTTTCAAGGATCAATCCCATAACGGGTGAACGCACTCAATTTGTTCGCCTTCCTTGATTGGTCCACGAACTCGCGGGGAGTGAGACCAGTATCCCGAGCACTAGAGAACATAGCAGCGGCTTCGTCGAGAGCACCTCCGAAGCGGCTACCAATGGTAAGAAGTCCAGAGGAAAGGGAGGATATAAGGTCTTTGCCGGCGCGGGTGGCGACAATTGTGTTCATGGCACTATGGCGCATATCAATACGAAGAATAGAGTGACATTGGATCTGACGTACCCAGAGACAGCAGGACCGTGGTCGGCCGTTAGCATGAGTACCATCTCGATGAATTTGGCGGCCCATTGCGGGAGCCGGCGTTTGAACCAGAGTAAGCTGACGACACCTCCAAGACCAATGTCCTCCTTAAAGACGTCGGTAATGCGCATACCGGCATAGATAAGTTCCTGGCCGCGCTCGTCCGAGATAGTCGAGATGAACGCTGCAGGTTTACGGATGAGACCGAGCTCCTGTGCCCACTTGTAGTCCATAGGAATGACAGGTGGTTCACGCTCGGCGGCGGGCTTGATCGTTCCTTTGCTCACGAGTCCGTCATACGTGTCCTTCAGCACCTGAGGGAGATCCTCAAACGTGTCGGGAACAATGAAGCCCGCTTCACGCATGGCACGGTTCTTAGCATCGGCGGTTTCTTTATCGGAATTTGCCATTGAGCCAGCGTGGCCGAACTGAACCTCCGTCGCAAACATCTTTGCGCAGGTGCCGATGGCCCATGCGACAATGGGCTTCGTTATTTTGCCCTCCTTGACCGCATCGATGACGCGGTACTCCTCGATACCGCCGACCTCACCGAGAAGGACGAGCATCTTGCACTCTGGATCCTGCTCGTAGCGGAGCAGGTGGTCGATGAATGTGGATCCAGGATAACGGTCCCCACCGATGGCAATGCCTTCGTATGTACCATTTGTGTACAAGGAGAGAATGTTGTTCAGCTCGTTCGACATGCCACCGGACTTGGAAACGTAACCGACAGATCCCGGGCGGTAGAGCTTAGATGCGATGATGTTGTCCATCATGCCTCCCGAGTTTCCTATCTTGAAGCAACCAGGCTTGATTCCGCCAACCGTGGCAGGACCAATGATGTGAACACCCTTAGATAGAGCGACGTGGAGTATCTCGCGTGCGTGGCGCTCTGGGACCCCTTCCGCGATGATGGCGATAGCTTTAATCTGGGGATAGCTGAGGATCTCGAGAGTACTGGAATAAACAGAACGCGAAGAGGCGAAGTTCACAACGATGTCCACGTCAGGGTGTTTCTTCACGGCATCGTCAACGGACGTATAGACGGGAAGAAGCGTTTCCTTGGTACCCCAGTAGAATTTTTGAATGTGGTGACCACCGAAAGGATAGATCATGGCAGCGACCGAGGGATTCTCTCGTCCACAGGAGTAATCGAAGTCCAGCATGCCTTGTATGGCACGGGGTTGGAGACCGTATACGAAAGATCGGGTCGTGGCATCGAAGGGGCGATACGAAGGGCGGTTGTGGTTGGTACTAGTCTCGAAATGTACGATATGGTCGTCGGGTTGTGAACGTCTGCCATCGGGTCGAATGGTCCCCACTGCAGGAGTGTCTGGTGCTGCTGCTGCCTGTGAGGGTGTTGGGGAAGGAGGTGACGTAGGGGGAATCGAGGGCGCGGTAGACTTGGTCTCACGCCTCACGCCAAGGGCTAAGGGAACAATCTGAGTGATGTGCGTCTCTGGTCCATAAACCTTGATTGGGACGCCAAGTGACTCTCCGAGCAAGCGCATCGCTTTCAGACCTTCCTGGTAGTTCGGCCCACCACGACGAACATATATGCGTACTTGATGGTTGATCAAAGGGGTCTTGTACTCCTTGAGAGCGCGGATGATGCCCTTGAAAGTCGCTGCGACGTTGGTGAAGTTGGCAATACCACCGCCAATGATCAGGATCTTGCCCTCAGGGTGTGGTTTGCCACGAGTGATCAGGTCGACTGCAAAGATATGAGATAGCGGCGACGGTATTTGAAAAAGCCACTCACTGATCGTCTTCGCGTATTCATAAGTTTGACCTTCCGTAGGAGCGCCGGAGTATTCTCCGTAGTTGGCGAGTTCGTGAGCGAAGCCGTGGGCTGCAATGGCGTCGGAGTAGACGACTGAGGCACCACCACCAGCGACCATGGTCCATATGCGGCCTTCAGGGTTGAGAACGGTGAGCTTAAGCGATGCACCAGTCGAACCATCAAGCTTCTGGATGTACGCTTCCTCCTTTGTGAGGTCACGACCGAATGGCGCGGGCCAAACCTGAGATAATTTTGTTAGGCGACGCCATCACGTACAACGCCAAGCACAAGCTTACCATGGGGGGGCCACGGTCAGCAGAGACGCCCTTGCTCTGAGTCACGGTTTGGGAAGAGCCCGACTCGTAGACAGTGAGATCGCGCGCAATCGCCCATTTGGGCCCGCAGATTGAATCAGCGGTCTGATCGAGCTTGGCTGCCATGTCAAGGTAGTGAATCGTGGGCTGACCACCGTTGACACCGTCGAGACAGACGAGCGGGTTGATCTCGAGGTAGGCAAAGTGGAGGTCGACATAGACGGAGTAGAGACGAATGAGGAAATCGACAAGAGTGGCTTGCTTCTCGGAAGGGACATGCTTGAGAAGAGTGGAGATGAACTGGTCGCGTGAGGGGAAAGGCTTGCCAACGAGAATGTCTAACTTGAGCGCCTTTGCATCAACGTCACCAATGTCGACACCACCTTCGTGGGTGAAGAGAATGGTGTCACCCTCGCGCTGGGATGTAATACAAACGTAATACTCTGCGTTTGACGGGTGGGGAAGGAAGGGCTCAAGAATAAAGTTGGAGAGAGTGCCAGTTACCGATTCGACCTGATTAAAAGATTAAGTGTGAGTCCGAAAGTCTGGGTCTGGGAAAACAAAGAAACGGGAGGGGTTAAAGCCGCGGGGGTCACGTGCATAGTCGCGTCAAGGCTTTGCGCGTCAACGGCGCGGAACACCTGCCACCACTACGTCACGTTTTGAGTGCGTAGATTCAATGCGTGGGCGCATCATCCTTGCGCCAAGGATAGCAGATCAGAAGATGGAAGACGATAAAGCGGCGCTGGATCTGATCCCGATAGGGAGTACGCGTCACACGACTGGAGTGTCTCGGCCTTGTCCCAGCCTATGGCACCAAAATGCAAGCGATTGGAGGTACCACTTACCTTCTGGGGCTTTCCCGCGCGGGCACTGATCCATTCCTTCGCCTCTTCCCAGGACTTGTTAAGCGCAAGCAGCCCTGCCTTGCCGCGGCGCTTGATCAATTGATCAGGTTTCGCGACAAGCTTGGTGGTGAACACCCAGCCAGGGAGCTGTGTATCGGGGGTGATAGTGTTCGTCTCTGGGTCCCAAGAGACCTGCGCAACCTTCGGTGCAGGGAAAACGAAGGGAGTGGTGAGTTTAGCGTGAGGATCTACAGGCGGTGCACGCTCGAGCCAGTATGCGAGGAGCAATTTTGCGTCGTATTCACGGATGGCTTCCGGTCAAGGTAAGTATATGCGCGAAATAATGGTGCCAGACGAGAGGAATACCTTTGGATGACATGATGAAAGTCTAGGAGGGAAACAAGGAAATCTATGACTAATGGAGGCAAAGAAGAAGGAGAGAGGAAGCGGAGGAGCGATGCAATGCTTTTGAAGGGGTATTTATTGGGCGGATGGAGAGAGAATATCTTGATCTGTTTGATCTCTCGAATGGGGGTCACGCCCGAATCCCCCAAATTTCACACGCACTCCCTCGACTCCTGGCTTGATCTGACCGACCTGTCCTGACCCGGCCCTGTCACTGTCGTCCGATTCTATTTCTCGCCCATTTCTCGCTTTATTTTCTTGTACGATCGCCCCATTCTTTGGAAGTCCTGTCCCATTTATTCATCTTATCGTCTGGTATTTCGTGAAGGGTTCCTGGCTTGGTATAGATTGAATTTCTTTTCTCCGACCAATGACATACTGTATTGCATACATAAATAGGCGCACCTTCCACAACCAATCACAGGCTCGAATCCTCGCCAATTTTGGCTCTTCCATGATGCCCTAGGAGCCTGTTCGCAACAGAGCAGCACCGTAGTATGCTGACACTTATCGTTCACCTCGTTTCCGTCTTGATCGAGCTTGATCTCCAAAACTGGAACTAGATTCCCGACGTATAGCACCCCCCCACCGTTGACCTCCGGCAGCGGCGGATCTGCTAAACTATGTAACTCACCGGAAAAGACACTGTGTGGTCCACTATTGCGCTCTCGCATCTTCTTTCTGACACTCTCGATTTTTGATCCTTGTCCAACGGAGCTCTCGTAGTCCACAGCATTACGGAATGATTCTACCCCACTCAGTACCCACGTCACATCGGATCACAAATTGTAACCTTCCGACTTCTGCTTACGGTTCCCTCGGATACGAGCCGGAGGACACCGCTTGCCCCAGCGGGCGAGATGGTCGCGAGCGAGTGCAGTATTATGTGATCTGTTAGGTTACCGATCTCGATCTAACAAGCCCGGAGTCCCCAACACCGCGACCCAACAAGTCCCCAATGTCCCCCGCGGCCGTTCGCCTTGAGATAAGAGCCCAGACCAAACGTGCTTTGCGTTCGTCGTGTTATTTGTTACGCGTCACAAAACCGCTTTCGCGACTGGGGACCGAGCAGCATGCCCCACGCTCACTATCTCTTACCAATCATTTCTCAGCCACTTCTCGCCTCCTGGTCTCCTGATCCGATGAACCTTGCTGTCCTCCGGGCTAACGGTGCTTCGGATCCGAGTGCCACGGCTGCGGCCATGATTATCTCCGTGGCACCTTCGTATCAGGGTATACATATCAGCCGTCCGATTTGCCATTAAAATCTTGTGAACTGAATAATAAGTACATGTTGCAAGCATCATCCGTCATCAAAAAAAAGTATAGGTACACAAAGGGTGACAAGCGTCGTGAATAGAACGTGAATGATACGCCTTTGGTACGAGCCACACTGGCCAGACCAAGTGAAGTAGCTAAGATGGAGTGCAAATAAGATATTGCTAGTGGGTTTAGCATGTGGCTCTAGCGAAGTGTCGGACGTGGCTTAAAAGGTGGGATGTATGCAATGCGCTGCCAAGACGAGGTGGTGTAAGTAGACGACGCCACAAAGGGCCCGTGCTGGGGACAATTTCCCCCAATCCCCCCAATTGGGACGCACAAGTAGACTCCCTTTTTTTTTTTTGGACTGGTCAGGCCGTGTGGGGGGGCACAGTATAACGATCGAAACGTACCTTTTGACGAGCGCATCCCCAACTAACAAATAACGCAACAACAACTTCCCGTGTGCTCGCCCGTTTCGGCGTCTGCGCTGGATTCACTTACGTCAACCGTAGATCGCAGGTTCCGCCGCTTCTTCTTAACAGCCGAATCCCCTCGGGGTACGAACGAGCGCACGGAAAGATGCACAATAGTCGGCGTTGCGGGTTCCGGAGGGGTGTGAGAGGGGAACTTGAGTTCTATGCGAGAGGTCACTCGTGCACTACTCAACACCCACAACGAATACACATACGCAAGAGCGTATCGTCGTCTTGGAGGATCTTGCCCAGATGGAGGACGCGCAAGTACGAAGGAGCGGGTGGGCGCTCGTCTTGCCAGTCTGGCGCAACGTCAAACAGGGGTCCACGTCAGTGAAAGTCCGCCTTTTCCCCACCACACAGAAGTGAGAACGCCTGGAACGCGAAGGGGATAGGGAGAAGCGAACACGGCATCGGTAATTCCGCGAATGGGAGTGAAGTGCAGGAGATAAGATGGATAAGATGTAGACGCGGATAGTCTACAAGGGTGAAAGAGTCGAGAACGAGAACGAGACGCACCGTTTGGCCAAGAGTTCCACACCAGTTCCTTCACACGGCCCACGGTCGTCTCGGGTTCAAACCCCATTGACCTTCGTCGACCTGAGACGAGCAAAAATTGGAGCAATGTCTGAGGTATTTGCGGAACTGGTGCCATCGCCGCTGCTTCCTCCTCTTCTGGCTCGTTATGGAGCGATTCTCGTGCGCCCTCGTCATTGGGGCCCGCCTCGTCACGCTGGCTGTCATCGCCCGCGGAAGTGCCCGGCCGCGTATTATCGACGCGAGTGAACGAAGTCCGCGTGCTCGCTGGCTGCGTAGCGACCTCGACTGGAATAGACCTGGAGAACGTTGGGAGGGACGTCTCGTGGGGCGGGGGGCGATGCGGGGGGGAGAGATGGTGGTCCATGGCTGAAGTGTGTTAAGGGGGCACGAGGGACGACGGCAATTTGGCAGTTCTCACGAGTGAGTTATTTATTTTATAGGGGGGCCGGAACACCAGGCGGGTTCCGTTAACGACAAGTTTTGTATTATGATGCGCAGGAACGCAGGGATGGTATGCAGTCGGAGGATGTCGCAACCGTCTTGAGCTGCCACTGCCAAAAGCGGGGCTTGGTCCGGCACTACGGAATGAGAAGAAAGGCTCACGAGGGTGTAGAATGTGACAGCTCAACGTTGTGTACTCCGGTTCGCGAATGGACCTGGAACGAGGCAAGGCCGGCCTATATTGTTGATGATCGAGACTGGCAGCCTACAGCACTTGGCTTGAAGAGGCGGTTAATTAGTACTAAGTTATCCCGCGATTACGATAAATGGGGTTAGAGCAACGGCGAGCGCCCGGGGCTCAAAGCTGGCGAGTTGGGAGAACAGGAAGCGAGCAGAGAACGAAAAGCGGACACAATGGCTTAAATAGGTTGTTCAGGCTCATGACGACGGAAACGAATAAGGGCCACACTACAAGGCCATTGATGCGATGATGACTCGCCGCCCATCAAATGGTCCTCACTGCCTCACCCTTACGTTTACTTGCGGTTGCAATCGCGTATCCATACCAGGTAAAGCGGAAACGTCGGATGTGGTGCTCCATAACATATATTTGGGTCGTGTAACAAACGACGGTGGCTCAGAACAGCGGCCAAATCGGCATACTTATTTTTATCTCTGACCATAAACCACTTAGAATGTACTGGGGCGCTGTGCGACGAAGGTCGAACGTGCTTTTCCAACACGATGGGGAAGTGGGAAGCGGAGGTTCGGCTCAAGAAGTTGCTTGATATAGGGCCGGCGAACATCTTCCGTCTTCTCAATCTCGACAACACGGAGGATCTGCGACGGACATATCATCAATACCAAAAGTAATCCCATACCGCACTCATACGCACATGGATCGACCGGAAACGGGCACGGTGGCGAGCTGCCATGTCCTGATAGAGAGATTTCACTGCGTCCGCACGAGTGAGCTCACGGAACTCCTTGTACATGTTGTGCGTTCCAGAGCGCGAGTCGTAACGAATCCATATGCCAAAGTTCTTCACTTTCAGGGGCTTCTTTTCATGAATCTATAGGGGAAAATCGCAGGGCACAATGCAGATGCAAGTACGAGACGCGAGGGGCAATGGTCAGTATTCCCGTTCGCCTGCCTCTTGAGGGCTGCATGGGACAACACAGATAGGTACTAACGACGTTCACTCCAATTATCTCTCCATTAGCCTTCTTGACCTTCTTCAATTTTCTGTAACGCCCGTGAGCACAGCTGCCACCAAAGATTCAGAGGGAAGTGGTAGATTCGACCGCACCTCAGGAAATACCAGAACCGCGATTTGGCGACGACCTCATTGGGCGCAAAGATACGCATGCGGTAAATCTTTGGATTAGCCTCATGCTCCGTAGGAAGGTGGCGGCCGACGACTTGATATTCAGTGAGGCCCATCTGACAGAACATCACTCAAGTTAGCGCGACATCCTTCCGTGAGAGCGCCATCCACCCTATCCCACTCGAACTCAAACAAGGATGGTCACAGAATGTGATTGCGACGCGCCGCAGGAACGTCATCAGATGATACTCACGGTGAAAGCTTGTAAGGACTTGGTGTGTGGACGTTGTGGACGACGATAAGGCCCTGTGATTTGCGGGTATATTTGGGTTTGTTGTTGTGCCTACTGTGTAGAGTGGCTGAGCCCAAAAGCTTGGCTCAGCTTCAATCGTATTGGTAGTGGCGTTACTATTACTCGTACAACTAGTAAGTACACGACATCAGCCCAGCTAGCCAATGGCCATTTCAACTGTCTCCTCGATAGACGCGGCCACTTCGGAAGGTGCCCTGCTCGGCCGACCGGAGAAGAGTATGTCCTTGATGACCTGTGCAATGAGCCCGTGTTGTGCTTCCATCGCAATCTTTGTACTGCCACACGGTACTTATCAGCCAAACGCCTTTAGCGGAGGGGTAGGAACGAACCTGTCTTTCACATTCTTCGCAAGTTGGTTCTCGACTTCCTTCTTTGGCTCAGACTTTTGGGACTACAATAACGGGACACGAGATGTAACCCCTGACCCCCAAACCAATATTCCCAACTCACCTTGGTTGTCGCATTGACCTTCTCTCCAGTTGAAGGTAGGGCTGGAATTATTGGTTTCGTTTGTGCAACATTAGTTGCTGCCTTCGTTAGCTTTTGGTGCAGGTCGGTGAGCTGAGAGGCAGCATAGGCCCTGTTCTGAAGGAGGCTTTGAGTTCCAGTTCGGACATAGAGAATAGATATAGGTTACGTACAGAAATAAGTGGGCTCTGGCTAAGTGTGTTGACCCAATACTTGTTCCATAGCAAGCCAAGAAGCTCGGTGTCTAGGCTCGACTTGAAGATTTGCACCTCCAACGAATAGTATTGATTTGCGTGAACGCCGAAATCCTCGATCTTGCTGAGGGGGATACTCTGATATTCGGACGACGATGCATTGGACGGTGTATAACCCGCGGGGTAAGTGCGAAAGGCGCCAATGTCTACGCGCCCTGCAGAAATCGTGCGGTTGGGATCGATCTAAACGACAGACCATCAGGACCACAATGGGTAAGGTGAGGGAGTGACGCAGCGCACGACAACAGCGACGAACGGATCGGTGAATTTCTGGTTGTTCATTTGCGTGTTGACATCGATGCCGGACAGCCAGCAGCCATACCCAGGATGCGAGTGGTACCAGCCGATCGCATTCTCCAATCGTCCCACCTGCGTGCCCGGGTGCGGATCAATCCATCAAAGTCGTGTTGTGTGCGAAGTAACTCGCGTACTTTCTCAGACTCCTGGATGTACTGGACCATGTATTCGTTCGCCTCGTTCGCCGCGTTGACGCGCGTCTCCGTGCCCTGAACGGGCAGGGCAAACGAATCCATGATCACTAGGGAATGTCCAACGACTTTCCCTTGCATGAGTCCCATGATTTCCCATGGTACACCGGAGCGTGCATGTATGACCTGGAAATGCCACCAGCATCCGATTGGCATGCGCGTGCCCACTGCCAAGGGAAGTATAGCGCACCATTTTTATCAATGCGACCGCAGAGATTTTACACGACTTGAAGAAGTGGGGACTATATGGTATCGTCAGTCCAATCGGATGCATACACCAACGGTGACAGGGGCTCACTCATTTGCCCACGGCTGCTCACGGTTCAGCCGTTTATTGGCTTCTACATCGAACTTGTAAATCTCATCCTGTGGAGGTATGTCTTTGATGTCGTTGGTCAATGAGAACGTCTTTAAGGCCGTGTCAGAGGATGAAGCCATGCGAACTCAAGTCTCCTCGCTCGTGGCAAGGAGCTTCCTTGTCACGTGCATGTAGCAAGTCAGTAAGTTACGGCATCATTTTCGCCTGGATCGTCCATCTGCTACCAAAACGAGCTCACTGGGGACCAGAGACCAGGGCTCATGCATCGTGTATCAGGGATGAGCCGGGGATATATACTTGATCAGAAATGAAAGACAAGTAATACAGTAGTAGTATTCTGCGGTGCCAAAACAAACACTAAGCAAGCAACTCCACAGAACGGCTTGAAACCGACGTCCCACTTTTCAATCCTCCCAGCACGGCCTTGCGGACAGCAGCCATCTACCTACGCTGGTTCTCATTGGAATTTCGTGAACAGTATGAATCGTGAGTCCAGGTCAACGATTCCAAGCACAGCTCCTATTGAACGTTGCTACAGGCGGGATCTTTAAATGTGGGAGCATGGTGAAGAGGGGGAAAGAGGCTCACCCGGGTATGTGTGTCCGCGATGACACGGGGCCATGTGGGCGCATGATGTGCCCAGGGTAAACAGTTGGCGCATGGTTGCCCAAAGATCACGCACGGCGATCAACAAGACTTGGAAACGACCACCTCACGAATAAATACTGCTAGAAACGACGTACTGGTCCCTGGCACAAACCAGTCTGTGATCAGTAGTGCCACTACCTACCTGTGTGCGTCGGACTCCAAGCTCTAAGCCCTGTGACGGCCACTGGTATGAACACCGAAAACGCAAGGGAAAACAAAGGAAGGCGCACTGAGGGGCCTCTGTGGCGGCACGAGCATCTTCCAAATGATGAAAGATGAGAACTTCGTGCTTCCGCCCAGTTCTTTTCTCTAGCACTGTATCCTCTGTACCCTGTCGTGCGCTCATCGGGTGAGCCATGCAACCATTCGGTTCGGGGGCAGAGGAGCGGGCTCTCGCGAATAGACTTTTTGAATAGTCTCGGAAATCGTGGAACAATTGTTCGTAACCTTAGGACGTTCGACTGATTGTCTCATTGCCAACGGTCTGCAGGTGTCTAACTCATAACTGAAGCTCAAGATCGAGCTGCACAACGCACCGCGATACTGTAGTGTACTGGTTTGTCGCAGAGAAGGCGCGAAATGTCAATGCTCGCCGAGTGTGGGTATGACATTGTGTGAGAAAGTTTTGCAGAGCTACCGGGAAAACTTGGTAGTCTGCTGCACTTCCGTAATCGTATTTAGAGAAAAATGGCCCATTCATTGCGTATACGTTGGTTTGCCGGTGAAATTTGATGTACCTTAGATGTACTAGAGAGAATGTTGAGTGAATTTTTTGCACGAGGTATACTACATACAGTTGTAGGAGTCAACGTAATCTGATATATCCGATCCGATAGCATCCTGAACAACCCCGTTTGATTATTATTAGTGAGAGTGTAAAAGGGTGGGGAACCACGACACGTACCAGTCAGTCGTCCCACTGCATCGCCGCAGGAACCCAATATGCCCGCCCCATGCCATCTGGACCATCTTGCTCATCTAGCCAGCAAGTCCCGTCTCGGAGGAGCATATTCAACAACACGGCCCTCGCACGCTCTTCCGTCCACGCGTTTCTTCGAACCAACAATTCCTCGTCCACTCTCCCGCCCTGCTCTGCAGCGATCGCAAGCACGACCATCTGATCTTCGTTGAGCTCCTTCGGGACACTACGCACCATTTTCCTGCCGCCATCGCCAAAGTCGAGGACCTCATACCCTGCTCCGAGGGGCTTTAGGGCCTGGATACTGCGCACGACATCTTCCTCCGTGATGGCACCGCCATCGAGACCGCGCAGACGGCTGACGAGACGGACGAGCTCGGAAAGCTCGATGAGACCGCCGTTGCGGTCGCGCGTGCTCACGCAGACGTCCACGATCTGTACGCCGAGTTCGCTCTGCCAATCACCCAGCCCAAGCGCCTCCTCCCACCAGCCGCCGCGACGTGGACCGGCCAGCGGGTCAACGCCTATGGACGCACACATCTGTTGGAATGCGTGGCGGAACCGTGGGTCGCTGCGGATATCGGCGCGGTGGTGAGTGGCGAAGTGGGTGAGTGCGGTGCGGAACTGGTCGAGCTGTGCGTGGAGATTGTCTACTTGAGCATTGGAGAGTTGATTTGAGAGGGCGTCAAATGATCTTAACGATTCTTGCTGGCGTTGGAGTGCGGCCAATCCTGCGCCGCCAAGACGATGCATAAATAGCAAGGCGAAAGTGGTTCGGGTGATGCCGTAGCATTGCGCTTCCCTGCATCTCTCGGTTGTTTGTGACGTTCACGGTCGTCTTCTTCTTTTGCCCTCTCCCTTGCGGCTTTGTCTCTTCTCACTTGCAAAAAAAAAAAAGATGGTCTCTCCTCGTCTCGCCTTCTTCACTCTCGTCGGCACCCTCGTTGGCACTGCTGCTGCAAATTTCCGTATTATCAGTCCTGGTGGTACTGATCTTTGGTGGGGTGGGTGTCTCTTCGCTCGCACTCTCCCTTTGCCAGCTCACAACTGCTCTACCAAGTCGCTCAATCCCAGAATACCATTGTGTGGTCTTGCAATGATAACCCCCCTGCCACGGCTTACCAACTCTTGTGCGCGTCTTTTTCTTTTTTTTCTTCTTTCTTTCTTTGTAATGGTACACACTCACTAACCTGTCGTCGTCAGGGTGAACAACACGAATCCTACCATTTTGGCTGCCGCTGAGGCCATTGTCGCAAACATTCCGAACGCTGACTGTTCTCATTCCATCACGACGCAACAAGCCGCTTTGACTCCGGCAACTGGTTACACGGTCATCCTTGCCGATACACTCGACCAAACAAAAGTGCGCCACCATCGGTTTTTTTTCTTCTTCGTTCTTCCTCTGACTAATTCCCGGTTCCACAGATTTACGCTACATCGGATGTCTTTGAGGTCAAGGCCTTGGGCGCCGCATACCCCCCGGCATCTGCTACGCCAACTGGTTCCACGACATCTACTTCCGGTTCTTCTTCTGGCTCGGGCACTGCTAGTGGCTCTACCTCTTCAAGCACCAATAAGCCAAATAGCGCTTTCACGTCCTTCCAGGTTTCTGGTGCCGGTATCCTGGCTGCCGTCGGCGCTGCCATTGGTATGCTCTGAAGATGAGCGGTTGCGTTATGATTGAGAGAACATGTGCTTTGCCTTTTTCTATGTCTTGGATCCATTTTCCTACCCATTCTCTGTGGACTAGTTAAACGATACGTTTTCAGACAGACAGTTACCCATTTTTTTCTCCATTACCTGTGGTGTATGGCTGTTTTTAATCCAACCTATACCGTCCTATCATTTAAATTTATCACTCGTTTCCTCATGTGTTTGATATTTGGAAATAGTATGTTCCCCACCGAGAAATGGCTGAGCAACATCTGTCTTGCCAAGCCTCAACACAGGTGGGGAGACTGGGTAAATTTACGGACAACGACCACGGAATCAACACGAATTACGAAGACATGCCGTCCGTCTGCAAGTGTCCGGAATGATAGGCAATGTTACACACTATTATGGATACGAGCCAAGAGCAAGTAAGATGGCATTAAGAGGGAACAATTAAAAAAATTTATAGCCAAGGGACTTGAGCAAGGGCTCGAGTTGGGGGAGTTGGGAGTGGGGATCGGAGATAGTGCGGCTTTTAAGCGCTTTAAGCCTTGGCCCGCGGCCCAACCGGTTATATTCTCTCAAGCGGGCCGGCCTTGGGGCTTACCTCCGCACCCGTGCGACCCCCGTGCGATGTCGGTCGCTCATCGGACCTGGCTCTCGTCTCATCTTAAAACCGGCTCACTACTTCCGTTTCATCTCTGTCTCACTCCCAGACTAGAGCGCGCCCTCAGCCAACGTGATCCCCTCCCGCAGCATGTCTTCCGCGCCGCCATTGTCTCACACCGCCTCAGCGAAGGCAATAGAGGCTGCTCTCCCCGCCCCCGTATCTTCGACCACCCCATCGACGACCTACTCGACACTACGGCGTGGCGGGCTTCGGGAGTTCCTCATGACCGAAGTCGATCCGGATCGCTCGACGATACCGCTTGCCGCATACTGTTTCATGACGGGATGGATGTCTGTCTCTCATTCTGCCACAGTCCTGTCGCCATGGCTGACACTGTACTAGTGACGTGGTGTCCTTCTCCGCCATATTCGTTTGGTGTGCATTCCAAACTGGAAACACGTTACAGGTGCGTTATCGTTATCTTCCTCGCTACCAGCCAGCGCTTAGATTTACCCCCCCCCCCTGTGAAATTGCAGCTGGCGGTCGCTCTTGCCCGTCTTTTCTATGGTCCCCCAGGCCAACGCGACACCTCATTCCATCTCGTAGACAAGCAAGCGCTCACCTCCGTGACGACGTTCCTTTTTGGCGCCTTTATTGGTCGCATCGGCGACCGAATTGGCGCCAAGACGCGTCTATGGCTTTTCCTTGGCACAATTTTTCAGTCACTCCTGACGATGGGCGCAGCGATCGCCCTTTGGCAATCCCATCAGGGGAGCGTTGCTTCCGGTCGTGACGTGCCACCGTGGACCAAGGCGAGCACATATGCGTGCTTGGGGTTGATGAGTTCGAGCATGGGTTTGCAAGGCATCATGGGCAAGCGTGTGAACACGCAGTTTGCGACAACCAGTGCGTCGCTCCTCTCTCTCCTTTCTGCTGGGTGCTGACGGGAGTCGATGAAGTTGTGTTGACGACCGTTTGGTGTGAGCTTATGGCAGACCCGAAGCTGTTCGTCTTACGTCCTGTGACCACCCGTGATCACAAGATACTCGGCATTGCCGCACTCTTTGTCGGTGGCTTTTGCAGTCGCGCGATCTTGCAGGCGATAGGCTCACCAGCCTCTTTGGGCATCGCCGCTGGCCTACGCGTTCTCGTCGCTTTGAGCTGGTTCTTCGTCCCGGCCAAAAGGACCACTGCGACCAAAAGACCATGAGGGCTTCTTAGATATCCCGTAGATTTTTTGTCTGGGCTTTTTTTTCCCCCTTGGATGTCATGTCGCCCTGTTTTCTTAATGTTCTTGTTTCACGCACACATCACATTCGGATACGACTTCATGTGCTCGCGACTGTCTTAGTTTAGATGCCAAAATAACAATAGCGTGCCACAATCATTATGATACGATGCTAGGAATTGGCAAGTTGTATCACCCCCGGTAAGGAACATCACCCCATCCGCTACCGGCCCTCAAAAGGAAGGAGGACACTCCAGCTGGAGGTGTATTTTATCTTGGACGTGCTGTAGGCTCCTACGCGAAAAGAGTGTTTATGCAGCGTAGGGGGACAATAATGCGCGTCCGAAATGAGTAGAGAGAATACCAATGCGATGCACCCGCTCCTTATATAAGCCAAGACATGTGACTCTGTGACTCTGTGACCGATCGTGTTTGTCGTGTTCGCTGCCTTTTCAGGCTAGTTGTTTCCACTAAGTTACCTAGGTATGGCGAAAAGGACTCGGAGGAAGGACTTCAGCGAAGACAGTAGCTCGTCAGAATTCGAACCTACACTCCCGTCTAACAAGAGATCCAGGCGAGCGCGTCCATTGGCGGCGCGTAAAGCCCAGACAGAGGTGTTGGAAACCTATGATACCCCTCACTCCCTATCCGGGCACTCGATATCCTCTCCTGATCTCATAAGACCCCCACTTCTTGAATGGTACTCTCGGGTGCACGCTACGCGCGGAATGCCATGGAGGAAACCGTTTGACCCCTCTTTGGACGCTGACGCCCGAGCTCAGCGAGCATATGAAGTACGTGACCAGGCCAACGTCGGTCGTCAGTTTGGTTTACATCTCGGTTTTCTGTGCCATAGGTCTGGATTTCAGAGATCATGCTTCAGCAGACTCAGGTCGTTACTGTGATTCCCTATTACAACCGGTGGATGGAGAGGTGGGTGTGCTCACGTTCGTTGTTTGGACATTTTCGTGACGAGGACCTTGCAGTTTCCCAACAATTAAGGACTTGGTACGTAATGTATAGTTACCATCTGCACATAGCTGGGCTTCATTTATTATTGAGGCTGCCTCAGATATAGATACGGTCAACAGCATGTGGAAAGGCCTCGGGTATTATTCAAGAGCTGCCCGCCTCCTCGCGGCTGCAAAGAAAGTTGTTGAAGAGCTCGGTGGTCGACTCCCTGATAACGCTAAGGATATGGAAACTTTAATTCCGGGTGTTGGACGCTACACCGCTGGAGCGATATGCTCTATCGCTTTCAACGAACAAGTTCCTGTGGTACGCCGCGATTATCACCTCGACTGCTCAAAGTATGGTCTCATTTTTTTTGCCAGCTAGATGGAAACGTCAGCCGCTTGATCAGTCGGTTTCTGGCGATCCACGCACCCCCTAAAGGTAAAGCTTCTCTTGACCTCTTGTGGCAGGGTGCCCAGGCTATGGTCAAGGGGGCAACATGTGCCGGCGATGTCAACCAGGCTCTCATAGAGTTGGGAAGTACTGTGTGCAAGCCACGGGAGCCCGAGTGTACCAGCTGCCCGTTGCGACAGTGGTGCCGTGCGCGTCGGATTTCCGAGAAAGAAGAGGTAACTGCGGCTTGGTCGAAGTAATCTTTGCCATCGTGCTGACGTTCGATCGAAAGGTTGGAACCGGGGATATCGAGGATCTTTGCAGCGTCTGCGACCCGATACCTGTCTCTGAGGGCTTCGACGCACCGTCTGTGACGTCCTACCCTATGAAGGTTGAGCGTAAAAAACAAAGGGAGGAGCTCAACATC
This sequence comes from Lactarius indigo, assembly GCA_025766275.1. NCBI lineage: Eukaryota > Fungi > Basidiomycota > Agaricomycetes > Russulales > Russulaceae > Lactarius > Lactarius indigo. The sequence continues at coordinate 308,668 of JAFKAC010000038.1, forward strand.
GTGAGCGTCGTCGAATGGCGTAATGACGACGATCGTTGTTTCTTACTGAGCCGCCGACCTGAGGGAGGTGTGTCGCAAAACACCTAGAGTCGGAAGGTTGGTATCTGATATTTGTATCCCCTCAGGACTTCTCGCGGGCCTCCACGAGTTCCCTACTTCACCTGAAGTACCCACCTCAATAACTCCCTCTGAGGAGAGCGAGACCGCTATGACCCTGTTATCTTCCCTCATCAAGTTTCCTCTCTTGGACTCTAGGGCTGAGGATACAACTGGCTCTACCGCACTTCGTCTCGTCAAGATAGAGCGCGCTGGGGACGTTCTGCACGTGTTCTCACACATACGCAAGACTTACCGTGTTCAGTGGGTTGTTCTGGAGGGCGGCGGCGCCTGCCCACCAGAGCTTGCACGTCGATCTACTTCGGCAGTCCCCCAGAAGCCGGGTTCCAAGAAGGCGAAGGCCTCAAGCGACTCGCCTAAGAATGAGTCGATGTGGGTTCGCTTTGATGAAGTTGAAGAGGCCAAGTAAGTGTGGTTCAGCATGCGTGATACCGCCCACTACTAAGCCAGGCGCATTGCACCGTCATCTTTTCCAGTATCGGTACTGGTGTCCAGAAGATCTGGTCGCTCGTTTGCTCGCTATGGGTATCTGAGGGTAATAAATGGACCTGTCGTCCGCTCATACACCGCTATGCCCAGAATACGTTGATTTGCTAGCGTCCTAATTATCGTAACAATGGAAGCAGCACAGAAATCTCCCGGACTTGGATCTTGGAGTACTAACAAGTTTCCGAATTTGGACGAATATTGTGTCACGAGCGCTAATTTGGCCCTCCATTTGGAACAAGGGAATAAAGGACGAACCGTGACACTCTTCTCGCCTCGGGGCGTTGTGTCCGTCCTTACACCGCATTTCGCGGGCGGCTATCTGCAGGCGGTGTGACTGAACAATGAACGAATTCTCGAATAGAGCGGACACATGGAAAAACTCCGTTGACAACCCGGAGGCTTTGTCTTTGCGGTAACGGAATTTCCTCTTGTTTCTCGTCACTCTACGGAAATGTGGTCGTTGCTGGGACGCCTATTTCCTGATTCTGTGTCAAGGTGCTTCGTGTGTCGGCATGTTCTCGTAGCAGTACTTATACTTGCGTGGCATCTGCACCTCGTCTGATTCCTGCCCGCTCTTTATCTTGCTAAATTTCAATCCCATCATCGGAGTGCTTGATGCGCGCCGTCCCACTCTTTCCCCTTCTCTTTCTGATACTGGCGCACTTTTGTAAGTCCTTCTGTGAGCCTTTCCCTAACTGATGCTGACTCAAAGGCTTTCTTCGACAGTGCTCCCAACATTTGCTACACCTGTTGGCCCAGATGCGGCGCCGATGCAGATAAAGCGATTCTGCCGGTTTTGGGCGTGTAGGAATGAAGTCCAGGTAAGATATCCTTCAGGGGATAAAAGCCACATGACATTAACCACGATATCGTGTAGCCCATGTGGATGCAGACCCTCTCACCCAATCCCTCCTCGACCCTGGCCGCAACACCGTCCGCCGCAGTCGTCCTTCCAACAGTTACGCCTACGGTCTTGCCCACGGTGCCTCTGAACAGTACTACTACTCCGGAGGACGACTCTGGATCCGACACACAGCCAACTCCTGGCTCGAAAGCAGGATCCTCCTTGAGCAGCGTCAACGCTGGCGTAGCTCTTTCTCCCCGCGGCACTTTTTTCTTTACGGTTTTGGCTGGTGTGATCGCTATCTCCCTAATGTTCTGAGTGGGAGCCTTCCCGTTACGTGTATCACCTTGTGTACTACTACTACATAGCCTACGCCACCCACTTGTTTCCATATCGCATTTCTATAGTGTACAGCTGGAGTGACATAAATCAGTTTGGACTTCCTTGTGTATCGTGTCTTGTGCTGCTTTATTATTCTTTATCTGCCTTGTATTTCTGTCATTGTCCCTCGGTGTGATCAGTCACATGACCAGACATTTCTCTTGCCCTCGATGGTCGCACTCGACACGCAGTCGGTCAAGGTCTACACCGTCAATGGTGCCGCTGCGGGTTCTGCGTCCTCTCTGCCCGACTGGCTCGTGAGGAAACGTGCGGCAAAGGCGAAGGGAAAGCGCGGTGCGATTCGCGAGCGTGTGGAGGGCACCATCGAGCTCATACAGCACTTCGAGTTCCCAGAGGCGAGCAACCACCTAAAGACGACTCGCGATGGCCACCACATCATCGCCACGGGGACGTACAAGCCACAGATGCGCGTGTGGGACCTCGACCAGCTCGCACTCAAGTTTGAGCGGCACGCCGACGTCGAAAACGTCGACTTTATCGTGAGTTTTCTCCTGGCCTTCTTGACGCCCACCTTGACAATGAGATTTCTCTTGTTCTTTTTTTTTCTTTTTCTCGCTCACAAAGGCACATTGTTGAAGAAAAAAAACTCCCCTTTCACAGATCCTTTCTGACGACTGGACAAAGACGCTGCATCTCCAAGCGGACCGCACGATCGAACTGCACACACAAGGCGGCTTCCATTATCGCACACGCATACCGCGCTTTGGCCGTGCGCTCGCATACCACTTCCCCAGTTGCGATGCGCTCTTTGGCGCCTCAGGCAACGAGGTGTACCGATTGAATCTGGAGCAAGGGCGCTACCTAAATCCCCTCGTCCTCGGTAGTAACAGCGACGACGCGAGCTCCGTGGCCGGGGTCAACGCCATCGACGTCAATTCCGCACACGGGCTATGGGCGTTCGGGGTCGACGGGAACGGGACGGTCGAGTTTTGGGACCCGAGATCTCGGAGTAGCCTGGGCGTCCTCGCGTTGCCTCGTTCGCACCTCGTTCCTGTCGGAATGGTCAGAAAGACGGTACTGCCTGGTGTCGAAGGCGACGACAGCCCGGCATTGTCTGTAACCGCCCTGGCTTCGCGATCGGACGGGCTCTCGTATGCGGTTGGCACCTCCACGGGCCATACTTTACTCTACGACATCCGATCACGAAAACACTTTGCGCTGAAGGACCAGGGATATGGGCTCCCCGTCAAGAGGGTCTCCTGGGTAGAGGGCGGCGTTAAGATGGCCGGCGACGGGCTGGTTGTTAGTGCCGACAAGAAAGTCATCAAAATTTGGGACCGAAATAGCGTGCGTTCCATCTGGCTTTTCTCGTTGGCTCCCCACGCACCGTGCTGCAGCCATCAAAAAACTTCACGTCGTTGACCCCGGCCACTGACCTGAACGACGTTCACCATATACCTGGCAGCGGTCTCGTGATGACCGCGAACGAGGGTATCCAAATGACGACGTATTACATTCCTCAACTCGGGCCGGCTCCTCGCTGGTGTTCTTTCCTGGAGAACATCACCGAAGAATTGGAGGACAGCGCTGGTGGCGGGCAAACAGTCTACGAGGACTACAAATTCGTCTCTCGCGCAGAGCTTTCTACGTACGTTTGTTGTACATTCGTCGCCATCACCGGTTGCATTAACTACCGTTTTTGTCTCACCAGTCTGGGCTTGGACCACCTTGTTGGCACACCGGCCCTAAAACCATACATGCACGGTTACTTCCTCTCCCTGAAATTGTACGACGCTGCACGCGTCATCGCTAATCCTTACGTGTATGAGGAGCATCGCGCAAAGATGGTCCAGGAGAAGCTAGACAAGCTTGCAGAAGGACGCATACGAACGCGTAAGGACCAAGTCAAGGTCAAGGTCAATAAAGCTCTTGCTGAGAAGATCGCCCGCGAAGAAGAGCGTGAAATGAAGCGGGAAGAAAGAAGACGCAAAAAACCCGCAGAGGACGGCACTGCGGTCATGGACGTCGACGAAGAGGAGGAACTCGCAAGCAAGCAAAAGACGAGTCTTCTTTCCGACTCGCGGTTTGCGGCGCTCTTTGAAGATCCAGATTTCCAAGTCGATGAGGAGAGTCGCGAGTTTGCGCTGCTCAACCCTTCTGCGGCTGCGCAGAAGCGGGATCGCGCACCAGAGGCGGAGGGTAGTGGATGGGGACGGGGCAAAACGGCAGTTGAGGACGAGGATGAGGAATCTGATAGGGACTCATTTGACGAGAGTCCAAGCGAGGATTCGAGTCCAAGTGGCCAGGACGAGAGCGAAGAAGATAGCAGTGAGGCTGGAGGTACGCGCTCGTTCGTTCACTCGGAGAACTGATTTCGACGTTCTTTAGATCTCGTCCTACCTCGGAAACCATCGTCATCCTCACGCCGTTCAACAAACGCCCACATGCGCCTCATTCCTCTCCAAGCTCAGCCATCGTCTACCGCATCCGACCCTGCGGCTAGCAGAGACGCTTCTTTCGGCTATCGTCGATCTACATCAGCCCGACATCGACCCGATGGGAAAGAGAGCCGTCCCGATGGGGAGCACGTCTTCCGCAAAAGCGACGGGTCTGTGGGGGTCTCCTGGGTACCCGCTCCGAGATCCAAGTTGGATGCGAGGGCGGACGAAGACGACCTCCTCGTGGGCAAAGGCGGGAAGCCGCGCAAAGTTGCACCCCCCAAGGGTGTGGAGAGGTTTGGAGCAGGAATGGAGAAGGGTGGTGGGGTTCGCAGCGCGCGGGAGTTGAACGAGCAGGAGAGGAGCGGGCGGACGCAGCGCAGGCGGGGGATGAGGAGCGGGAGTAAAAACACCCTTAGACAGGCGCAGACATAGCGAGGACAGCGTGCCCTCGTCCTTTGTATCACTATATAAAACTGAGGGCAGGTTCGAATCGGTTCGGCGTGTGATACGAGCGAGTTTTGCTTCACACTAGGCTTTCTGGGCATAAAAAGGGAGGGTGGGAAAAAAAAACCACGGCACCCAGGATTCCCGCGTGGTCCCCCACCGTGGTACTAACTGGGCGGCACTCTGGTTAACTGCGCAGATCGGACGGGATGCGGTGCTTTCAGAGTCCTATGGCCGTGGATAACTATGTCAGTGAGGAAGGGTATATATACCACCTCTTTCAGCATCGCAAATTAAATTATGCTACATTCAAAGCTATGTGGCTACAAGATGAAAGCAAGCAGGCGAATATCGTGTGTTCATGGAACCAGCATTCTATTCTATCGCACACCTCCACGGCTGCCCTTGCCCTTGATAGAACTAGGCTCGAAGGGTGGTGCGTTGAGAGACAGAGCGGACTTTTCTGCTTGTGAATGAGGTGGGGGTGAGGACTTTCTCCGTGCGATCGATCCCTTTCCACTGCCACTGCCACTGCCTCGAGTAGTGTGGCTTCGCTGTAACGTGGGTGACTGGCGTGTGGTCGACGCAGAGGTGGGTGAGGAATGAGTCGCAGCACGGGAGTGTGCATGTGAATGGGAATGTTGGTGAGGAACGGAGCGCTTGCTACGCCCTGAGTGACGATTGTGGCCCGGAGGAGGGTGACCCTGTGCACGCGCATCGCCACCCGCAGATTTCTCGGCTTCGTCACAGTGCGAGGGCATGCCGATCACCTGTCCACACGGATCTGCTTCGATGCGCTCGCGCTCGAGTGACATTTCCCGCAGTTTTGCTTCGAGCTCGCCGACCAGGCCACCGCCACTGGCGGGAGCACCCAAATTGCTGCTGTCGTCGTCTTCTCCGTCTGCTTCTCCCGGGTGGCCCTCCAGCCGCTCACGTTTCGCACGCAACTTCTCAAGGCGCGCTTCGACGGCCGCAAGCTCGGCCTTGGCACCTTGAAGCTTATTGCCGGTTTCTTCCTCTGCCTTTTCGCGACGTGTTCGCCACTCCTCGGCGCGGATCCGCGCCTCCTCGAAACGGCGCAAAGCGTCGGCAAGTTCCGCTTCTTGTTCGACGCGGGTCGCCTCTAAAAGAGCGTACTCTGCTTCGACGTCCTCGCGACCCTTTACGGCTTGTTTTACGGCTTCTTCTAGAGCGCGCACCTTTTGTTTCATGCGCGTATCGCCCGCGGAGTGTTTCTGCGCGGCCCGCTTGAGCGAGGATATTTCTGTACGCTGGGCGGCCTGGGCCTTCTGAGAATCCCGACGGGCGGACTTGAGTGAGTTGGAAAGTGTTTCGTGTTCAGCCTGGAGGTGAGAAAGGGAAAGTCGAAGACTGCAGAGATAATCCTCGAAGGTCTGGGAAGAGTAGGAAGGGCCGCCATTAGGTGTCGAGGGAGGAGACGCCGACGGGGGTGAGGAAGAATTATCGGCCGCAAGAGAGTGAGAGACAGCAGACGAAAAGACGCCGACTTGTGGCGCGCTATCCGAATTCGACCGAGCACTGTCACTAACTATTGACAATTAATGAGAGAGGAGATAGGGGAACATCGACTAGTACACACCAGCACTCTCTGTGACAATTTGGCCTCTGAGTTTTTCACCTGCAATGAGGCCAAGTTCGATATCGTAATGGCGGCCAGGCATGAGTCCGTAAACGATGATCATGGCTTCGTCCGCATTGTCGGATAAGCGTGCAAGGCACTTCGGCCAAGGAGTTCCGTTAACCTTGACTGAGACACCCTTCGAAAGAGGATCTGGAACGAGAGATTGATTGGAGGATGGGGTCAGGCCGTCATCGGGTTCGAAGTGATCTCGACCAGTAAGGCTGACGATGACAAAGGTTGCAGAAACCGAAGTGATCTCTTTGACGAACAAAGAAAGACGAGGGTGCCACGGTCTTATGAAGTGCCATTTTGACAACGAGTCTTGTTCAGGCATGGTCGAGTCCAGTCGAGGGTTTCGGGATGCGGAGTGATTAATCCCGACTCGGAGTCTGTTTGTCCACGGCAAAGGCCACGTCGCTCAACGTCACTCAACCACGTTGCTATTTCTATTTCCTTTTTACCTCTCCCGCCACTGCCCCCCCCCCCTCCGTTACTTAACATGTCCTCTCGCATAAGCATCGCCCGCCCTCAGGGTCCCAGTTACAGCCCCGACCCCCATGGTATCGGTAATTCGCGTCCCTCATCTGGCTATAGGGCGGCAGACCCAGAAAACCCGGTCGAGAAGCTCCGTTATTATGCAAAGCAAATCGAGGACTACGTCGAGATTTATTCCCAACCTCTCAGGCCTTACCTCCCAACTATCGGTCGCTTCTTGACCATTGTCACTTTCCTCGAAGACTCGCTCAGAATCGCCACGCAGTGGGGTGACCAGCTCTGGTATTTGCAGAGGTGCGTTTCTTACCCCTTTTCGCAAGCTCAACCACCCCAGCTGCTTTCCATCTCTTCCAGACACCGGTCCTTCCCTCGAGGAATCTCTCACATATTCCTCCTCTTAAACGTCATTGTAAGCCCCTCTCGTTCATTCATTTTTCACATGTTTGATGTCACCTGACCCACTACACTTTGCTCGTATAGACTATGCTTGTCGCCTCCGGCGCTGTCGTGGCGAAGCGTCACACTGAATATGCCGTTGCGGGACTTCTCGCAGTTGTCATTGTTCAAGGGTTCGGCTATGGCCTCATTTTCGAAATGACCTTTTTCCTCCGTAATCTTTCCGTAATTGGTGGTCTCTTCATGGTATTCAGTGACTCTATGATCTCTCGCAAGAAGCTGTTCGCTGGTATCCCGAGCATCAGTGAGAACGACCGCAGGAAATAGTACGCTATTTTTTTTTTTCCTCCTGTGACACTCATATCTCACCTCCCTTTCCTCCGTAGCTTCCTCCTTACTGGTCGCGTTCTCCTTATCTTCCTATTCCTTGGTTTTATCTTTCAAGGCAAGTGGAGCATCGGCCGTGCATTCCTATCTTTGTTCGGTCTGGTCGCGTGCGTCATGGTTGCCGTGGGCTTCAAGGCCAAGTGGTCCGCTTCGATCCTCGTCATTACACTCAGTATCTTTAATGTGGCCGTAAACAATTGGTGGAGTGTACATTCGGCGCATCCCGCGAGGGACTTCCTCAAGTGTGTTATCTTTCTATAAGGAGGACCAGGATGAGTTTAAATACTCACTGGCCTCTTGGATCATGCCACACGATCGCTGACGTGCCCACCCCTAGATATGACTTTTTCCAGACACTGTGTAAGCCTATCTTGTCCTGCGAGAACCCTCATTCAGTGCTTATCGGTCTGATGCCTTTTCAGCGATCGTCGGTGGTCTCATCCTTCTCGTCAATATGGGTCCCGGTGCGTGACGTATCTTCTCTCCCCCTCCCCCACTTTTAAATGCTCCCGAACACCACAGGTGGCCTCTCGGTTGACGAGAAGAAGAAGAATTTCTAAAACAGTATTTCCCGCTCGGCGACATGGGTAGCGGATGTAGCCGTTAATAGCTACATGAACGGATCAGCTCTGTGTTCTGCAGATGACTCACAGTTCAGTTCTATATATGAGCCGTATATGTACCAACGAATATCCGTGCACACAATGAGAATCTTTTCGCCGCTCGTAACCCTTGATCGTTCCGTTTTCCTCGTCGACACACTTAGCTTTGGAGTGTGACAATCAGTGCACGTGGCATGTGTGCAACGCAACTCTCATCAGATGATGATTACAGCACTCATCAGAGCATCACATGGGATCTTGTTCATTTAATTTAATGCGACTGGGCCATATGGCATGGTGGATTCTTCAACGTCCTACGTGGACATGACCCAGACGCAGTTATCATCCTTCCAAGGCGTAATACTGTTGTAAACGGCCGTCAGATAAAGAAGAATGTAAGACGGGAAGTGAGCACAGCGCACACACGCGTAAACTTACAAGCTACTGTAACACCACCATTCTGAGCAACGAGCCAACAACTCGGAAATTAATAGTGCTTTCTGCACAGGTGTGCCGCGTATCGCGACCATGGCGATTCTGCCAAGAAAAATATAAAAAAACAGCGAATTTGCATATCGTACCACTATCGCCCGTCCCATGACCTTGGCCGAATTCAATCAGAGATCTGCACCCCACGCTTGAAATTCTGGAATCTTGAGAACGTGAAGAGCGAGGACTGCGTGATTTTGCTTTTTTGCTTATTTCTTGCGTGCGTCGGTCGGTGTCCCCGCGCCAGTCCAAACATGGCTTAATTGTCCCATCGACCGCGTTGGCAAGGGAATGGACAGAACGCTAGTGCATAGCGGTCTAATACTGACATCAACGCATCAACAAAAAAATATCTTGATCCCCGAATTGTTTGGTTCAGCAAAATGCATCAGGCAGGGTCAACTTACCGCAATCTCATTTCATTTTGCGAGCGATCTGGGCCTCGCTAAGGTTTGCGCGTTCCCAAACCGAACGGGGCCAAAAAGGGGGAGGCGTCTCCAGACCGAGAAGTTTCTTTCTCGAAGTCTGTAAAAAAAAATCCTCGCTTGAAACGTGTGGGGCTAGCTGTCTTTGGACAGAACAGAGAAATATGCCTTCACAAATTCTGAATGCCCAATGTGTGGGCTAGAGCGGGCGCCGCTTATTGACCGCAGATACACTGAAAGTGTGCGGATCGAGGATCGGTTTAATGCGCACGTAAAAACGGCGAGATTATACCCCTTGACAGACAAATTTGAGAGGGCCTTGAATAGGACCGACCTATTTCAAAAGGTAAAAGATAACTTCCCATCTGTTGTTCGCGGCTTTGCGTAGTATTGTATGATAAGGGGTTTGAAGGGGAGAGAGAAGGGGAGGGGACGTCGCGTAAGATATGGATTCAGTTCAGGCTTACGGTGAGACACCGACCGCGAGGTGGGGCGGGGAGACCTGTCCAAACAGCCAGGGTGGTGGGGTGAGTACACGTACTGTACCATGGGTATACCGACCGAGCGATCCGACGTTCGCAAGTGCCTGTCGATGTAAGATTGGCCCAAATGAAAGGCGGAGATGAATCCCCCCCGATTTTTGACGATCCGTTTGGGAAACGGCGTATTATGGGTCACGATTCCCACAGTTATGAGCCATCACCCGGGCGAATCCCAGCTCGCCGACCGACGAATTGGGCTTTTGATGGAGGGTTCTTGAGATTCTCGAGCTCGAGATGGAACAGCCGAAGCCGTTGTCATGCCCGAGTCGAAGGGGTGGGTAGGAGGGTTCACCACGGCCAAGATCGACCGCAGAACCACGGTGAGGAAGGAAGGTCGGGTGTCGAAACGCATAACGCACGGGGCATCGCGCCCGCCCACCTCCAAGTCCAGGCACGAAATCTCGTTACGCAAAATGTGGCTGCTGCGATCGCGCCCCACCCGCCTATCCGAACCGCGCAATAAGCACAAAAGTTGATCTTCTCCGCTAAAAGCGAAGGAGGATCTGTATTTCGATTGCGGTCTCTCAATTCTGCAAAATCTTATCAATTTATGTGTCCGCTGACAGCGTGCTAAGGAACTGCGCACATGCCTCCAAAGGACGTAGAACTGATGTAGAATACGCGGCCGCCACTTCGCGCTTGAGGCCGGAGATAGGTCATTGGCTCCTTACTTGTAGCCACGTACTTATTGGCCAGCGGCGTGCCACTTGTTGGGTAAAGTCAGGCTGATTGGTGGCTAACTTTTGTTCTGGCTTTTTTTGGGGGGGCAGCGTGACCAATTCGGACTGCTGCCTATTCTGTATAGGCGTAGCCAGACCTGCATGCACTAATCTCCCGTGGAAATCCTAGTCCGAACACTCAAGCCACTCCCCATTAGCACGTTCTCTACCAAACTGACTGCGATTTCCATAGGGGCTACCTGTGTACTAACCGAGAGTCGTGCAAAGCAAGAGTGGCGCGTCGTCCGTTCACTCGGACGTCTTGCCCAATCAGGACGTTATGGGCTTCTGATTGGTCTTACGACGCAGAGCTCATTGGCCAGCCATAGATCATCGCAGGATCAAAAAAAAAGAAATAGACGTCAATTGACCGACCAAAGAGTGCACCAAAAGCGAGGCCTCGCGCGCACACAATACCGGCAAGCCCAAGGCCAGCTAATGGAGGAAAGCTGGACCCGCGAGCGACACCGCAGTCACCGGTGAGACCGGTAGGCCCCTCCGAGCATCGTATGTTGCTTGTGAGGTTGCTGGGGGAAATATCAGCGCAACGACCGGCGGCCCAAATCGCCGAAGTCGCGGTATGAAGCCTACGTGGGTGAAGGGGGGTGCAATAATCGCTTGTTCTATGCGCTTCGGGGGGTCTTTCTCTTTTGGCGAAGACTCGGGTGGAGCGAAATCTCTTGACACCCTGGCAGGTCCAACGACTCCGTATATGTGGAGAAGTGGTGCGGAAGGGAGAGTGGAACGTGGAGCTGCTGTCGTCCATCGTCCGGTTATCGCCACCAAGGCCACCCGCAAGGTCATGGTGGGTCCTGGTAGCACCGGCGAATGGTTCGCCGTCCAATCGCGTTGTGGGCAAGCCGTCAACCAATAGCATACTCGAGCGCCTGACATGAGGAAGCGTTAGGCAAAAGGTGACAACGACGGGCCACTGATCGCTGTCTAGCCCGGCAAAAGAGCCAATGAAGTCTCCGAAGAAGACCGAGAGTCGCCCCGCGGTAGGATCTGGATTGGAAGCACCAGAAAACATAGTCAGGGTACGCCGTGATTGGTGAGCGAAGGTGGCGCGGCTGAACTGTGAACGCACGAGAGGCGTATGTTTTTCCGGACACATATGTGTGAAAACGTGCGCCTCCGAACGCCACGCTGGAGATGAGGTGCAAGTAGCAACGGCCCTGACAGTTGCTTTACACTAACGCGTTGCAATGTGTCGCATCATGAGTGTCCCGGAGTCTCATTGGCAGCTTTGGAACGAGTTTGGTTTTCGAAGAAGCGCAGAGCCTTTTTCCCAGCCACCAATTAGATAACCCCGGCAGAGATGCGAGCCAACGGGTCATAAGTCCAAAGAAGTAGTGGTTGTATAGTGATGTTGTCATGTCTCCAACGCCACTCCACAGCTTTTGCACGCGGAACAGAACCAGTACCCTTGAATGGTGGTTTGCTTCAATGCCGTGAGCTCGCACGAAGCGTTGCGCAGTCGGAACCAACCACGAGAGGATATACCGTGTAGGTACAGCCGCTTTTTGTGAGTAATAAGCTGGGTGAGGACCCGAGCGACTGCAGCTTCCTACATTACGAAAGCTAGAGAGAGAAGAAGCCAATTCTTGTTGTTGGGCACCTACGGTATGGGGCCCTATCAACTGTCTGTCCGTCGTTCGTCCCCACCGCCACAGTGCCGCTTCCGCGGAAACGCCCTCCCGGCATTGGACGGGTCTCGCTGCTGTAACAAGCCCAGCATGGTTAAATGCAAGCGCGGCCCCCCTTGCACTTACGTCCAAGTTCTTTTGACGTTGCTCTTGCTTTTTGATCTGGTTCTCCAAGGAGGGGTGACACTCCATTGGTACGGTCGCGTCCCGGTGACTAGGGGAAATTGGTTTACTTGTACTAGTTACAGGCCCACTGCTCGCGTGCCGATGCAACCGATGACCCACACCTCCTCAGTTAACCCCATATGGATATATTTCTGTCTGCTCCGAGTGTTACGTTTCTTTTTTTTTTGGGTTCGCCCACGAACGGTCGTGCATTGAGATCACACGGTGTGGCATCTTCAATTTCGGTTTGCAACTTGGAAACAACTACTGTTTACGACGTGAAAAAAAAAAAGGTCTTCATCGAATGGTTGGTTGCCATAGCCATAGGGCGGTCTCTTTCTCGGATTGGCCAGTACAGTGCATACTACTATATATGATATGAATGTCGCGCGGCCGCGGAATGCTAGTTGCTGAGAAATGGCGTATTGCTGGACAGGCTGTCTGGACGGGCTATTCCACCCCCTGGTTCCGTCCATCCGGTTGGACCGCAAAGGAGGCGATGCAGACAAGGGAATAAAAAAAAAAGACCCCCCCCGTCGCCAATGTGCACTTCTAGGTGCTGCGCACACGCTGTTATGTCTTGGCAATAGCCAGCTCGGCGCATCTCATCGCCCTCGGCACTGGATCCTTGTGTAAGGAGTGGGGCCCTGGCGATGGATTTTGCAAGTTTTTTTTGCCTGGGCCTTGGTAGTTGATACTACGCCAAAGCTTTTAATACAATTGGAACATTATCGCATTTGGAACATTATCATCATACGAGTCCAATGGGGACATGCACAAATGATTACAACCCTCCAAAAAAAATCGAAACAAGAATTATCTGCGGTGTGGATCATAAATCGTACGGCCTGCCGTATATCCGAGTTATGCTCGGCCAAGAAAATAAAGAGAAAAGGATGATTCGTAGTTGTCTAGCCAGGGCACGAAACGAGCTAAAAATACACGGTTAAAACAACAGGTACAGCGAATTTGCAGGCATTCATTCTGTCTTCGAGAAACGTAGTATAAACTTGAAGAAAGCAATGTCGCATGTGAATGGTGATAGGAACCAGGTTAAATGCAACAACCCCTCTAGTGCGGTGCGGGTCACACCCAAGCTGTCGTCCGTGCCCCTAGTACGGCACCAAACGAGGTGGTAAGACGCATGAATGGTGGTGTGGCGTTGCCACAGGAGCCTACGGTGCTCGAAAGCCGTTCTTGGGAATTACGCGGCCGGTGTTTGACCCATGGCCTGAAGACGGTCTAGTACCCGGGTCTTGATTCGAAACAGAAAGCTTCTCGACCATGCGTTGGTCAGTGGGGTTCCTCGTGTTTGAGCACGCTTGGAGATATTCCAGTGGGACTAGGGATGGGGGCTGTCGGACACCTGGGGGTCTTGCTTGGGCAGTTGGAGGTATGGGGGCTGGAAGTGTCCTCGGGGGGGTCGGTGATGGTCCAGCGTGAAGGTGGGAAGAACGGGGAGAGTGAACCCCAGAGTGGACCACGCGCGGTGAAGGATTGACTGGCACTGGCGCTGCAGAGTGGCCTCGTGAAGAGGAGCCGTCCTGGGTGTATGGATGCGCCGTTTGCGGCCCATTTCCCGAAGAAGGGAATATAGTATACAAGGCCCCGGATTCTGACGCATAACTCTCTGACCCCCCAGACGTCATAAAGGCATTGCGCCTCGGGTCATCTCGCCTGCTCTTGGTTGCACGAGCACTCTTAAAGAGACCCTCCGGAACTGGGATCCGGCCGACGTTGGGGACATCTTCGATCGGAGTCAGCTCGTCGACCGTGCTCTGGTTAAAATAGGCAGCTAGTAGTGATCAATATCAGGGAGGAATAAGTGTGTGCGGACTGATCGCCTACTCAAATGCCACTTGCGAGTGATGTCTTGGCCTCTGTCTTCTGGTAAAAATACGTAGACACTGTACGTCTGCTTTATCAATTTATCACTATCAGGAAGAGGGAAACTCATTCTCCTGACGAAAGGAAGTGTGCTGAGTTCGGTCAAGAGCGTGGGAGTAAAACACTCACCCTCCGCCGCTGGGGAGGCGTTCCTGAGCAGGGTCTCTTTGGTAATAGAATAAGAACTCCTGCAATAGAATGAAAGAGATCAGTCACTGTGCGTGTCCATGAGGCGGAACATCACGAAACGGCAGACCTCTCGTATGCGCGACGGACCCCATGACATTCCGTCGGTCCTGGAAGAAAATGTACACTGAATACATCGCATCGGGGGTAGGGCAAGACTGGGAGCATACCACCGCTCCATGGTGAGGCCGCCGCTATCCACGGTGGACGCACTGCGATCCTCCCAAATATAGACGTTTCCGGAACGGATTGCCTTGCGCTCGTCGGCATCGAGCCGACGGGTGAGGAGGGTGAGGACATTGCGCGCAACGGCAAAGAAGACCTGAAGGGCATCTTGGGCGGTGCGAATGCGCGCGTTCTGAAGGGTCGGCTGCTGGTGGTAAGTCGGAGACATGTGGGCGTGAGGGGGTAAAATGGAGACATGGTGGGAGGAGAGAGCGAGACCATATAGCAGACAGGCCAGGGACAAAAAAGGGTACCGGGCCTAAGAAGCTTATATTTGACTTTTCTAAAGGGATTCTGCATCGAGCTATGATTAAATTTGAGGCCGATCCGGTTCTTGGATACAAGTAAGCGCGTAATGGTAACTTGAACGGAAGGGGTAAGGACACTCTCAGCAGCGTGATCAATAAGGTGGCGCCGAGGAGTCTCCAACAGCCAGTCTTGTCTCTCTTACGGCTCTTACGGTAATTGAACGCTCTAGCCGTCGATCCGATGAGATGCGCTTTTGACAGCGGCCTGCCCGTCTTCCCGATGGGGCGACCTCAGTCAACCGACTTGTCGAGTTGAGTGATGCGTGATCGATTGCTTCCGTCTCGTCCGACTCCATTATCGGCTTTACCCACAGTTTCTCTTCCGCGACCGCCCGCATGCCGGAGTTTCCTCATCAATTTGGCCGCTCTCTGAGCTGCCCCCCTATATTTGGCAATTCCAAAAACAAAGTTCGGTTCTCCTTTCGTCAACTCGGTGGCTTAATTATAAAATGAAGAACGGGTCCAGACAAAGTGGTGGACAACAACAATGAGGGGAGGGGTCGGTGGAGGTAGAAACAATAGCATAGACGCCACACACTACCAAACCCGTTCGACAAGATGGTCTAAGTTTCCGTGACAACGAGAGAGAAAGAGGAAAAAAAAATTATCAGTAATCAAGACCGACATGAACAGGTGACCACTCTTACCTCCCAGAGGAAGGACGACTGGTTTATAATCAGGGATCTCACAATAGTGCATGCGACCTCCAAACGTATAACGTATGCGCAAGCATTTGGCACACGATGGCACAGGGTCGTAAAACCCCTGTAAACCCGACTGTTGTCGAATGGTGGGATAAGTGGTGCGAAAGACGCCCATAATCAAGCCCGGCGTACATACCTTTGAGCGATGACCAGGGATGTACAGTTGGCTCTTGTGAACGAGAGCCTGAATTGCGACCGTCACGTCTACAACGAGAGCTCTGGCCTCGGGATCCGGATCTGTTGGCCCGTAGGATGCTTCTAGAACCACGAGACCTTCGCAGGGACGATTCGGTTAATCAATTCAGCCACGCCACGCGAACGATCAATCGCATGAACATGCCTTCCTTGATCTTCTCTGCCTGAGTATGTCTTCGGGCCGTCTCTCGGAGGAGTAATGTGGTTTCCTCAATCTCGCGGTGTATATTCGATTTCTCTTCGAGAAGCTCTTTGCGCGCTTGACGATAGAACCTGGGGAAACTAAACTCAGCGCGCGACAAGCCTAACGATGACAGTAAGACTCTCACTCCGCTCGTTGTTTTCGCCGCCGGGGCTTCAGGATAAATTGGTACGCTAGCAGAAAGGCAGCAGAAGGTAGAGACGTGACAAGGTAGGCCAGAGGCGCATTTCCGTTTTCAGCGAGGACAATCGGTAGCACTAGTCGCTGACCAAGGTAGGAAAGACTGCACACATTCATCAACCGAACGCACGGAAATTAAATCAACTCACGTACTTTAACGTTAGGTCTACGCCCGCGGCGTTGAAACCGACAGTCGTCGTGATACCAGCTTGGTCATCCCCCCATGCCCCCGTGACTAACCATCCAGGGCCAGCGAGCGACAGCTGTAGTCCAAGTGATGCTTGAGCCATCAACTCAGGGAGTACCAGGCCCCATTCTGCTCTCAGACTTGTTCCCAAGCCCGCCAGGGTAATCCCACAAGACCATTGCCTCACACCGGTGCCGAAACCCGACCAGGACCCTAATTTCGTCTGTGGTTCTTCCCGGTCGAAGTATAAAGGGTCAGACTTAACCCCGAATCTATGAGGCGAGACGATATTGACAGAGAAGTGGGGTTGATTTCCCATGTGACAAATGAGAACGCCTTGTGTCATGGAATCCTTGAACAGACGACGGGAATGTGTTAAGGTGATCGGTGGAAAGGCGGGTTCGAAAGAAGGGGATAATGATGTTTGGAGCACGTAGGTACACGCCTCATGTTGATATCGGGCCTTCATCATCACGAAATGCGCTCGAAGTAGACTTGCGGTAGCCTAATTCCGAGATTTAATCGGATCGACGAAACGTAGAGGATCGTCTAAGATGCTAACCTCGAAACTTAGTCGTGGAGAATACTGGTGTTTGACCGTACCAAGAAGGCTACCCGTTCCGGATTTGCCTGAAGGCGCACGAGTCGTTAAAATAAGCCTAGTCTTGTCATCGATTTCCCTCTAAAAACAACGTGAGGCTGTGTGACGGATGGAAGTAATTGCTTCCATTGATTACCTGAAAGCTATGTCTCAAAGCAAAGGAGGATACACGGACTCCTTGCAGTCGCCTGTACCAGCTATGGAAGCTTTTGTGTAGAGGGGCGGAAGCCACATGTTCAATGTGACTGAAGAGAGAACTCGCATCGACGCCAATTACCACACGGCCCTGGGAGCGGACAAGATCCTCCATTCTCTGAGCTTCGAGTTCCCATTTGGAACGATTAAGGAAGTTTACTAGCTGCAAACATGATAAGAAATCGGGAATTGCTGCAAAATTCCGAAATACCTCATCCCTGGGCTTTGACCGAAGTTCTGGCGGCCATTTCATGTGTGTCCCTTCAAAGCCTGCGGTGGACAGGTTGTCTTAAAAAAAGGAGTTCTACAAGAATCTAGCATGCCCCGCGCACCATAGATGTCATAGACCGTTCTGTGGCCACGTCACAGAGATATAAATCAAAGCATAGATGAGAGCAGTACCTTAAGAATGGATCAGATAACACTGAAAATTGAGTCCGTTGACTCGGTCAGATCGAACTCCGAAACGCAAAACAGGTAGATATACCTTCATATGCCTTCTGGATCTCTAGGAACCGCTTGGACGCGGTGTCTTTTGTGCTCTCTTCGCGCTGCTTGTCCGGATGAAATAAGACTGACAGGGCCTTGTATCTTTCCCTGACTTCTTCTGCAGAAGCGGTGTCTGGAAGGTTGAGAACTGAACTAGTTTCTCGTAAACAAATGACCGGGAGGAGAACGGAAGTTAACTGACTAGAGGAAGCCACCCCTGTCGAAAGGATTCTCCTTCTCTTTGGAAGCGTTGGCGTGCCTCTTGGACTGGCTCATGTGGTGAGACTGAGGGTGTGCTCCTGCTGCCAAGTGCCACCGTGACGGTGAATGGCAAAGCGCCGTACTTCGGGGATTGCCGTGTCAACACACGAATTTGAATTTGATTAGCATGACCCTTGTGCCCAAAAGTCATTAATTATGCCACACTTTCGCCCGACTTCCGGCTGCGAGTTACTGCATTCGCTCTTGGTCTGCAGACGGCCCATGCTCCCGTGGGTTAGTCCTCTGCTTTACCGGCATGGAATCATCCGGAGTCTTGACACCTTCAATTCAGTACTGTCCACCGCCGCTGGCATTGTTGCAACCCCCCCCCGGATTTCTCCAGTAGCCCATGGACTATGGTCGACATATGATACCCTGTGCACGCTTTGACCCGTTTACGGTGAATGGTCGCAGTTCACGTTGCGAAAATTTGGTATACTGACACCACAACAACATTCGACGCACAGCGACACGGAGCAGGTCGACTCCAACCGACGTCGCAACCCGATGGATGGCAGCGGTCCTGTGGCGATCCTTACTTATAGTACGAGATCCGTACAAGGCTATAAACACCGTCACTTGAACGGCACGCGATGTGTGCACACAACCCCAATTCGAGAGCCTAACGTGACTACGCAGTACCTAATCCGTGTGCATGCGTCCAGCCCCTTTAAATTCGTACTTTCAGGGCTGGCATCTGTCCAGGTCAACACGCCTCCGACGCACACGGAATAAGAGTAAGACACGTCATCAACCGCCACGAGGCGAGATTAAGGTGATCAGCATCCAGGGGACGACACAGACAACCGAGATCGCGTGGACACAAAGGTAAGTTACTGGAGTACAATTGCCTCACATGACACCATCACCCCATTTCGGCCTCGAAGCTGTGGAGTAGAGGTCAGTTTGCTTATACAAGGAATCAACGCTTCAAGCTTCAAGATCGTAAAACTGGTGAAAATGTTGCTGAAGTGACCATGACTCGTAACCAGCGCTAAAATCTCGGAGCCGATTTAATTTATGCCAACGTGCTAGTTACAGTGTAAATTTGCTGACAGACAAGGCGAGCAAATCTTCTTGTCGTGTCACCTGATTTCCAGGGGTGCGGTGGAGATGTAGACGCGAAGCTTGAAGTCGCCGATTGTCGAATCGCCTAGATAACGATGACGGACACAGTGGCGTTCTAAAACGACAGCTGAAACACGCCTTGTAACTTATTGCAGAGTCCAGAACTTCCTTGATGGTCTTGACCAAGTTGTAGGATACGCAGAGGCCATTGTGACTGAATGGGAGCGGCGCCGTCGCACCGTCCTATTGGTGCCGTTGATGGTGGGCCGTGACAAGAACGGTGCCGTTCCCGGGGGAAATGATCGCGCGAATACGTTCGAAGCAGCGGTCACGACGACGCCGTACGGCATAACACTACCCAAAGCGACGAAGAAATTATTTTGGGACTTTCGAATCCTCGGCCTTTGACGACTACGCCCACTCCGTCGTGTTGATCCGCTGGTGTTTTATGGGCAGAGATCAAATGAGCAATACCGTAGGACTGCAAGTAGTGCACGTGGAGGGTGCTACGCGGCTCACCTGAGATAGGCGAGCGGAAAGAGGCATTTATTCTTCGGAAACGGTTTGCTATCGCACTGCAGAGTGAAATACCGGACCCAAACCCAGCAATGTGATGCTCGCTGCAACGCGAACCAAGAGTGTCAAATAGCATAGGTATCAGAGGCCCCCTGGCGCGTTGACAGTTCCGAGTCGGGAGTACTGCGGGTCCGGGGACAGGCTGAGGTTCTCCGCCGAATGCTGGCCTCTCGCCACGGTGGAATAATAATTGCCTATTCGAGTTAACTGTGAGAAAATAACCACCAGAATTTGGGAACGGTGAAGTTTACGACTACAACCGAATGCTTCTTGTGACCAGGCAGGCACGAGAACATGCGGCATGGGTCGCGAGAAGTGGGGTGTACCGCGCCACACATTCTTTTAATTCGCCAAGGCCATGGGGCAGCGTCAGAACGAGTTAGATGTCCGCCGAGCCTCATAGGAGACGCCCAGCGGTTCCTGTCGTGGAAAGACGCGGTTCAATACGGTGCAGTCAAGGCTGGAAAGGAGTATCACGTGGAACGCGACAAATGGACATAGCACAACTTGGGCTGTACGTACGTGAGCCCCCAATATCAATGCGACCTTCTCACTCGAAAAAGCAGGAGCCATATGACAGTGCGAGACAATCGGATGGCCCGTTTTTCGGACAGGAACAGCGGTAGAGCACTTGCACATTGGCAACCGCCGGGGTCGAAGACAAGGTGGAGGCGCGACAATCGAATATGGGCTACTCGGAAGTATCTGCGAATCTAGACAAAGATGCCAAGACTTGCGTCCTATCCCCGCGGCCTCGATGGAAGCTACTGTACTGGCGTGTGGCGAATGGGTAACCAGAATAGTATCAAAGCATACAACAGAACTACTATAGTTGGCATCGACAAAGTCAATTGGTTGACGCCCATGGCGGGGTCCACTTGTGGAGTTGAGTTGTGGCCGCTAGCTAACGGACACAGCCTGGTCCGCATTCAGGGGTGATAGAGCACGCCTCCGCGGTTCCATAGAAAGTAACGGAGGTGAGGAAGCGATTTAAGGGCAGGAACGCTATTGAGTTCTGACAGCCATGTATGGTTCGGGCCGGTTCCCGGATTATTCCTACGCAACTCGACGGACAGACCCCGTGCACTTGTCGTTTGAAGGGGGTGTGCAGTGGAAAACCGCATACAGTCCAAGTGACGATGGGTCGTCTGAACTTTTCCATTGACGAGGCGTCCTTACTCAAGGCATATAGAATATCCTCGTTGGCTCCAACGTGAGTACGACGTTAGCCACCTACTGTGTCTACTAGACGCGGCCAGATACCAGGCAATGGGAGGACGTTGATCACGAAGATTCAATTGCTGGGCAGCTCGCTGGTCCGACTGCAAGTTCAGAGGGAGAAGATGATCCGCTGGGTCTAGGAGCATTCGTTGAGTGCGTGGCCTGTAACTAATAATGCGACACCTGCTCAGATTTATCCATTCTCTGTCAGTGTGAAAGACATGGACATGGAATCCCGTTTGTCTGCGTCGTACACATTCGTGACGTGTGCAACTTACGCTGAACAGGTGCCGCTGTCTCTATTACTTCCAAGTCTTTCGACCCAAAGGCCTTCCTTTCTGCGGTGCACCCGAACGCTACCTATCAGGATTTGGCTTCGGGCATTGCACACCTACGGGCATCCATCGATTCGCGCTCAGAGGCCATCCGAATTCTGGTCGAGGACAATTTCGACAAGTTCGTGGCGGTCAAAGCCTCCACTGACGGTGAGACGGATGCATTGATTACCGACCATGTGGGGCGTCTGACATACCGCCTTAGCTTTGCATGCCGAAATGCGCGAGGGGCTATTGTCGGAATCAAGCGATTATGCCTCAAGACCGCTCCGAGACCAACTGAAGCGTACGTAAAACGACGTTGTTGTTTTTCGATGTGTCTGACAGCTCTACAGAGGCGGCGGCGAAAGCTGATCAAGTGTTCCTGCCCGTTCTCGAGAATGCGAGCAAAGCGCATAAACTGAGGACAACGCTCGCTGTCTTTGAGAGATCTAAATTCTTCTTCAACCTTCCGGCGTCGTTGATAGAGTCCGTAGAGGCCGTGCGTGCATCACTTCCGTTATTTCTTTCGTACCTCGTCTCAGTGATTCGTGGTAGTGTCGATATGAGGTGGCGTTACGCGACTACAAGAAAGGGAAATTCATGATGGAGTCCCGTGCAGGACAGCTGCTTCCGATCAGTGGCCCTAAAGACGGCCAAAGTGCAGTCATCGCTGAGCGGCAGCAGAAACGCGTTCTCGATAAGGTGTGGGGCACGGTCGAGAAAGCGATGGGCGAGATGCGTGCTCTCCTGCTCGGCCAACTGCAAGAGCCTGGCCGCCCCATCGAAGATCAAGAAAAGACCATTGAGCACGTTTTTTTATCCTGCTATCTGAGGTCTCGCGCTGAGAAGTGCCATAGAATTCTCCTGGAACTCAACATGCCAGAAGATCCAGTATGGACATATTTCGATTCCCAACACAAGTTTATCCTTGACCAGATGAAGAAGGCGTACCAGGTGGCTCTAGCCGTTGTCAAACGCATGTGTCTTCCAGACTTTACCCATCTTTGACTGCTAATCTGCAATTCAGGCAAGCGAGATGCAAACACAGTACCGGCTCAAGACTCAGAGTCACTAAAACCCCTAATTGCTGCTCAATTGAAGACATGCGTAGCTTCACTAAAAGCCAACAAGCAGGAGCAAGTCATACGTACGATTTCTTCAGACGTGATGTGCCGCCGTCCCTGATGCCCTCAATTTGCAGCGCAGTCTGGTGGCCATGAGGTTTGGCGGGTCATACTCGATCTCGTGAAGAGTGTTTCCGAGGTCATGATGTCTGCCCTTCCTAACTTCTGGAAAATCGCAAAAGGGTTTCTCGATGGCAAGTATAGAAAGGTATGGTGCTTTCTCTCACATCAAAAGTGTTTTCCCCTGTTGATAATTCTGTTACGGCGACATAGTCCGGCGCCCAGATGAGTTCGCGGCGGAGTCCGTCGCAGGTTCGGACGATGGCACACGATGTTGTCAGACTCTACGTATCTCTCCTCTCCGAATTCTTCGTCTTCTCGGACATGGCGGTGACGACGCCGTCGATGGTGGAAGGGTCCTTTGCGCCGCTTTTACCCGGCGACTCGAACGCACTCACTACAGCACACTACCTCATGAAAATTGTGGCCGAGATTCAAGACAATGTCAATGAGGTCAACTCGATGGAAATATCGAGTGAAATGAGGTCGAGTCTGGACGATTTATTGGAGAACGCAAAATGGGGCTTTGAAGACGTGTTGACGCATACGTGGGTCCGGGGTACGTTACGTCCATTGTTCGTCCTTCAACTAGGCCGGCCTTTGCTGATCTTGCCGCATAGATGCCCATTCATTCCATTATTTGGAAACCTGGGCGCTGTCCTCGTCAGAACCCTACACGACCGAATATCTGTCCGATGTTTATTGCTTCCAACGGCAGGTCACGACGTGGGCCTTCAAGTTTGCAAGTGGAGCAGAGGCACCGTCGTCGTCTTCCTCTCGCTCTGGGAGGCGTCCCATTCCCAACGAATTCGTGAACAAGATTTCCAAAGCGTTTTTGGACGCCACGTACGCGTTCTTGGACGGGCTCGTCCAGCTGGCGACAGAAGGCTCGCCTGTCACCGACGCGGAGAACTCTCACGCGATGATCGGAAGTGTAGACGTCAGCAGACGGCACCCGGTCGACACGTCGGAAACGGTGAGTTCTACGTTCGCTTCCAAGTGGACTGGACAACTCAAGTGGGTGGCAAAGGATACACGCACGCTCCTCGTCATTTCCAACTTTGCGCACCTGAAGCGGGGACTCATTCCGAGCATGGTCAACCAACTCGAGAGTGCGTTTGACATCAGCGCCGAAACAGATAAAGCGGTAAGTGGGGAATAGGGAGGACCATTCCGGGGTTTTTAATTTTTGCCGGTTCACGAATGTTTATCAGACTATGATGACCGTCGTGGAGCAACTCGACCAGACGCTCTTTGAGAACTTTCTCAATCCCAAGGTTGCGATCGCGACTGGCAAGCTGCGCAGTGGGATTCTAGACCCGGAGATGGACTGGTACGAGACGCCACAGCCTACAGGTCAGTACCTCAAATGGCTCAAGTGCCTCAGGCAATTTTTTTTAAGCGCACTAACAACGGGCTAAACTATTGTGGCCTCAGAGATCCGGCCGTATATGTTCGAGACGCTGATGTACCTCGTCGGTGTGCACGCGCAAGTCAGCGATGTCGCGCCACCGCTCCTGGATCGGACGCTCAACGCGCTCGTCGAAAGCTTAGCCGAGGAGGCGCTTCGATGTTTCAAACAGGTCAAGCGCTTCGGAATGGGTGGCATGCTCCGTGTAGGTTTGTTTTTTTTCTGTCCATCATCGTCATTGACTCTCGGTTTGGCAGGCCACCCTAGAGATCGAGTTCATGCACCAAACGCTCTCGCGCTACGTCACGAACAATACGGCGAAAATACTCTCGGACTTGTACACCAAGATCTCCCAGGCGTACGCACGTCGTCCAGGTGACGAGAATTTGCAGAGCAACCTCGATGGAGTGAAGCGCACCCTAAGCGAGACCCGACGGAGAACGGGCATAGAATTCCTATGTTTCCGCGTAACGAAGGATAAGAGTGGCGCGGGTACAGACAAGGGGGAGAAAAAGGAGAGGCGGGAGCGCAGCCGGGCGGCGAATGGTGGTAATTCACGCGAACCGCGCGCCAGTTGACGGACACCGGTGTAGCACGTTCAAATGCATTAGAACTGCGGAGATGATGATGACTGAAAACAACAAAATGTATGTATGCGAGAGGGTCCATCGAATCTTAAGGTCATCAAGGTCATGCGAAGAGGTCGACGAGGATGGTGATGATACCAAGGACTTGGTTTCGCCAAGTCAGAATGGGGTCAAAAGGGCACGAGTTTACTTACTGATTTCTATTGCAATAAGGGCGATCACGATCTGCTCAAGGCGTTCCGAATATCGGCTTGATACGGACTCTTTCAAGAGTTGTAGCATATCTTGTAGCACCTCGACGCGGGTGTTGAGCAGGTTGATGCGTTGTGGGATCTCGAGATAACTCCGCGCCGCTTCATAAAGTGGTCGCAGGTCGGGGTACGCCTGGACGCGGGTCGTTAGTAATGTAACTCTTTGTCTTCCTTAGGCAGAATGATTACCCAGAAAACTTCGGGCGAATCGAGGACAGAGCCAACAGCTGCGATGTTGGCTCGTAAGAGGAAGACCTCTCCCATCTTGCGCATAATCTCTGCGAAAAACGTGTGAGGACGATCAACGCGAAGGGCCATAGGCAGAATGACAGACCCTTGTGAGGAAGACCTATTTTTCCCGTCTCGCTGATGATTTCGGGATACTCTTTCGTTTCTTCTATGGTCGCGGATATCAACTCTTCGAACTTCAAGAAAAGGAAAGGGTGAGGAAGCGAAGAGCGAAGCAGGAGAGGGGGCTGACAAGGGATATCTTCACGGACTGCGAAAGCGCATGCGACAGTGACAATTTCGTCCTAAGAGCCGATCGATACGTGCATCGCAAAAGGCAGAGAAGCAAACACCTCACATATAGCTTGACCCTTTGCGCAATGTGATCACGTCATTATAGATTCGGCTATAATTTGCATAGTAGAAGTTTAGGTCCTCCATTTCGACGTCCTGTGAAGCTAAAAGGGTATGGTAGAATTCACGCAAATGATTGTACGCGCAATCGGGAAAGCGCACCGAGCTTTTCCACCTCAAATCGCTTCCTGAACGAGGGGGTCGGCTTCGATAAAAGACTGCAGAGGGTGGGTGAAACTTACAAGGACGAGAGAAAACGCCTTTCCTGCTGCTCCGTCATCCCCCAGATGACCACGGTCCCGTAGGAGAACAGAAAGATCTCAGCTTCGCCTGTCCCCGCCGTGTCCCACTTGCTCCCCTTGCGCTTTGCGGGCGCCTCCGCGGTAGCGAGTTCGGGGACGCCGAGCAGGTCACCCGTGGCCGCTCTGGTGGGCCGCTCAACCGCCGTGGCCGCGGTCGTCTCCCCGTCCGATCCAGAGCTGCGCCACTTGACGGACGCGATGCCCTTTCCTCCTCCTCCCCTTGCACCGGCTGCTGGTGTGCTGTTCACGACGTCTACCACCGTGGCAGGAGGGCGGTCTGGAGTGCCGTAAAAATACGTCGTGTATATGACGTCGTCGATCTTGCGGGGATTGGTATGGTACGCTGTGCGGCGGGCGTTGAAAAACTTCATGAGGTCGCCAAAGCGGTATGATCTGAATATGTTTACACGCATATACGCATAAAGTCACACGCATCCATCAGCACGACGAGCATTAAAAAATGCGGTAGGATAAGGGAAGAAGTTGAGAGGTGCTGGTGGAGAGGAAGTAGTACCTACCCTGCAGTGGCATAGGCCGTTACACGAGGAAGTGACTTGGCCTTCTTCTTCGTAAGCCGTAGCGCGTCACGACGCGCGGTGCCCGCGGGCATGCGTGCGATCTGATTATATGCCTGGAAGGTTGAGGGTTTGGTGGTGTCAGTGGGTTGTGCACAGCGATAATCATATGTGCATGGTAGAGCGTACGTCGACATCTTCTGTCTCATCTTCGTCGGGACCACCGTCTCCGTCATCGTCGTCGCTGTCTGCTGTTGCGCCAGAACCTTCACCGCCTTGTGCAGGTGCAAGCAGCGCACGTTTTGTCGGCACCGGGCCAGGCTCTGGTTGTTCAGGAAGAACTTTGAGTTTTCCTGATACTTTGGTAGATCGATTGGCTCTGCGAGGTTTTGTGTCGTCTGGACTGTCGCGTTCGCGCTGATTGTTACCTGATGGGTTGCCACTTGATGACATGTTCACTGTTCGCTGTGATAGTTCCTTGTCCAAAAATAGCGAAACGAAAAGTCTTGGTCTTCCCCCCTCGGTCCGGCTCCGGTCCGAATGACGTCACATACAACAAAAAAAACATAGACATAGCGACGACAACAGATAGCACAAGCACCCGTGCACAGACCTACGGAGTCACAGCCCCTTGGGGGCCCAACATAATTTCGAGCTCTTTAACTCGCTTCTCCCATCCTTCAACTTCCTTCAGTTTGCTCTGCAGCATCCCAATCTCGCGGTCGATTCCCATCCGCGCTTCAGCTGTACCTATACGGGCAAGCGTCCAGCTCCCCGTACCGTCACCTGACTAGCGTGAGTAATTGAGTGTGGTATTTCGCCAGAGATGGACTGTTCTATATGAGAGAAGGGCGCAAGTCGATTGTGGATCGGACTTACCGGAGAGATATGGTAATGAGAGTGATGCCCAGAGATTTGGCGTGTTCATACATCTGCCCTTCTACATCACTTGACACGGCGCTCGTGCATTCTGGGGTTTGGCCTCAGATTGGACCAAAGGGTAATGGTCATTCACTCACCATCGAGAATAGCGAACTTGGGCTTGTGATAAAACACTCTCGCCATCGCCATCTGTTCCCACATATTATCAGCACAACAACTCTGACTCGCGGAAGGACCTACTCACCCTCTGTTTCTCACCTCCACTCAACACATCTCTCCATTCCTTCCGCGTTTGCCAGCCCCCCTCTCTTGAAGGTATGTACGATAAATGTACCGCCTCGAGGATCTCCATTAATTCGTCCATCGTCCTCCCTGACTGCAAGAATTGAGGGTATGTGTGCGGGTATATTATCCTTCAAATCCAAAACAGCCTCAGTTGTCAGCCGTAAGACACACTCACTAATGAATGACACGTACTGGTCGAGCAGGGAACCGGCCACCATATATGCGCGCTGAGGTACTACGAACAACTCTCCGCGGCCTGGCCGATGCATTTTGCACTCTCCTTCATTTCCTGGCCCCCACAACCCGGCCAGCACACGCGCAACCGCAGTCTTTCCGACTCCATTTGAGCCTGTGATCATGAGGTGATCCCCTGCAGAGAGAGAGAGGCTCAAATCTTTGACGAGCGGCGCTTCCTGCGCTCCCGAGGCGGGAATGGATACGTCTACGTTGTCTAGGGTGACACGTAGGGGACCGCCATCTTCCGGGGACGATGCAGGGAGAGGAGGGAGATTGTGAAGGGAGGAAAGCAGTGCGTAGAGGCGCGTAGTGAGGCCTGCCAGTTCGAGAATGTCTTTGTAGGCATACATTAGACGCCCACCGGCATCAGCGAGGGAGAGGAGCAAACGGCGAGAAGAAATATAATCTGCAGCGCAAAGGTGTTCAGCGGGAATTGACAACGCAAGTAGCGAAGACGACACACTCTCAGTACGGTCAGCCACGGCGTTGTTCGCTGCTGTCAAGGCTGCGCGTGAGCCCGGCTGCACACCTATCGGAAGTCGGCGCGTAAAGAGGACAGGGATAGAGATGAGGCAATAGCCCGCAGCCGACCAGAGATATTTGATCACAAAGTCTTCCGTCCACTCGTAGGCGATGCGAATCTGCAGGGGGTGACGGAATCAGATCTGTACGGAATTGATCAGATACTCCCGGTACCTTGAAGATAGAGTTGACATGCTTGATCAGACGTAAGTACGCTCTCCAAAGGATCTCTCGCTCGCGATGTCCACCATCGTAAAAGCTAAAGTGATATGAGTACAACCCAGTGAACAGGTGTTGATGGGGATAAACTTACGCGACCTCCTCTGCCTCTCTTCCGACTCGGCCTACACCAGCTCGATATTCGCCCTCTAAGCGCGCCTCGACGGCCGCAAGCCTTCCAAAAGCCGGTGTGACGGCGCGCAAAATTCTTGCCGTGATGTAGTAGTTAAGGAAGAGAGCTGCGGTACCCCTGAATCCAAGAGTGCGAGAGAGTTGCGAAGTAAACAATGTGAGATCGAGCATAGGCTTGAGAACGTTTCCGCTGGGGAGTCTAGGTTGGGGAGTAGGAGTGGACGAAAGAGGGAGAAGGCGTACTATAAACCAGAGAGACTGTCTGCCCAACTAGCGATGTCTGCAGTGATGTATTGGTCGACGCCGTCGATTCCACCTTGCCCGGAAATGCGGTAATAGCGCAAATAAGGGTCAGATGAGAGATAGAGGTCGTGTGTGTACCGGGTTAGACGGGTACGAAGGCGTAGAGAAAGGCGTGATTGAAGATGTCGGATCTAGAGGAAATGGGGGACATGAGGGAGAGAAGATGCGCATATATTCGAGGGAAATCACCATGGAATTAGTGTATGTGCTGGGAATCGCCAGTAGGAACCAAAGCCCAAGACCACGAAGAAAGCCACGACCATCTGCGCTAACCTATGTCTAACTGTAGGCACGGGCGGATCAAAGGAAGAGGAAGAGTGGTAACGGACCAAAGCTTTTACGATTTTACCGTCTAGCTTAGCTACACCCACGCTCAGCACGGTCCGCAGTATAAGAAAGGTGCTGTGAACGAGGACGATGCCGACTTCGGAGGAACGGTACGAGGGGAAAACTATGCGCAGGATAGCCAGAAGTTGGCGCAGAAAAGCGCGGTCGACATTAGGCTTGTTTTGTGCAGAGGGGGGAAGGGGCGGGAAATGTCGTTTGTGGGACGAAAAGAGAGCGTCCGAAGTGGGACGCAACGGGACCTAGTGACATAGATATCGCGCGAGCAGTAGGCAAAAGGAATAATCGAAAGACGGCGAGACGTACCTTCGAGATGCTGTTTCTGAATGGGACGAGTAGTAATTGTTTGGTCCCGTCTGATCCCTCGACGTAAAGCTGCTGTAACGCCTGGTTAAGTTCTGAGGAGCTTAACTCCGTGCTAAAGCCGACGTGGGTCAATTTATGAACGAGATCTCTCGGACCAGTGATGATGCGAGTTCTTAAAAGAAGGGCTAGAGATACAAGAACGAGAATTTGGGGTTTTGTTGAGCTGAATAGCTTTGGATTATTGCCGGCCATTGGGAGAGACAGAGCCGGAGCAGACAACGATGCACTCGGCCCTTTCATATGTTTACCGCGGATCTAATCTAATCTTATTAAACGGACGATCACGTGACCAGTCGCGAGCGCGTTTAGGTGTTTGTACATGTTTGCTGTGGTTGAAGGGAAAAGGAAAAGTGGATTGAAGCGTGCACTGACAACTTGTCTGGTCATCTCGTCTCGTCTTTCTTTTCACTTCTCACTCATCATGGCTTCTAACATACCAGTCAGTCTCTCTCTTTTATCTCTTTCCTTTTCTGTGCTCACTCCGCTTGCAACCCAAGACGCGCCGTGTAACTCGTACAACACGCACAACTGTCCTCAAAGACGAAAACGCCAATGCGCGTTCTCGCGTTGTCACTCGCTCAAAACCCCCATCGTCTTCTACCGTTAACACCCAAACAGCACTCTCTAACCGCCCCACCGCCCCCACTTTGTCCACTCGCCCAAAGGCTGTCGTCGCTAAGGATGCTCAGCCAGAGGATCCTGCTGCACAAGGCAAACGCAAACGTTCTACGTTGGGTGAGGTCACCGTTAACAAGCCAAAGGCCCGTACAACTACCGTAGACAAAGGCAAGGGAAAAGAGGATGCAGCCGCCGCCCCCGTTCCGCCAAGCAAGTTCGCTGGGGTGGTCATCAAGTCCAAGCTTCCGACCACCACCACAACCGCACCTGCTCCTCGTCAAGTTCGCAAGGTGTCCTGCTCCCGCTTCACACCCTGATCCCGCCTCTAAGCGTACCACTCGTGCCTCGGCTGCCGCTAATCATGTTGTGAACGGCGTCAAAGAGAAACCCGCTCTTCATGTCGATGCTATGGTCATCGACCCTCCCGATCTTCACGTCCCCCCTCATCGTGTCAATGGCCACTCCCGTAAACCTTCCTCCCTTGCTGCTGCTGCCCGACGGAATCCTCCTATCCAGGAAGAGCGAGAGCGAGATGATGTGGAGGCTGATTCCAATCGCGTCTTCAAGAAGAGGCGAACGTCGTCCGATGTGCCCGAGCAACACGACGAGGAAGCCAAAGAAGAGGTAGAAGTCGAGGACCAAGTTCGGGATATTGCGGAGAGGGAACTCCAAAAACATCTTCATGACATCGAGCACGAGGTAGAGGCGGACCCCAACGGTGCTGAGTGGGAAGACCTGGATGCGGAGGACGCTGACGATCCTATGATGGTCAGTGAGTATGTAAACGATATTTTTGAGTACCTCAAGCTCGTCGAGGTGCGTTCTCTTGTTCTCCCATGATGTTTACCATCTCACGAAGCGTCCGCACTGAACAGCAAACTACTCTCCCCAACCCGAACTACATGGACAGCCAAAAAGATCTCGCATGGAAGATGCGTGGCATCCTTACCGACTGGCTGATTCAGGTACACATGCGTTTCCGCCTCCTCCCTGAGACTCTATACCTTGCCGTCAATATCATCGACCGCTTTCTCTCGGCGCGTGTAGTGTCCCTTGCCAAGTTACAGTTGGTCGGCATTACGTGCATGTTTCTCGCTGCCAAGGTTGAGGAGATCGTGGCACCTTCTGCGGTCAACTTCCTCTACTGTGCCGACTCATCGTATACAGAGGCCGAGATCCTTCAGGCGGAGAAGTATATCCTCAAAACACTAGAATGGAACATGGGTTATCCAAACCCTATCCATTTTCTTCGTCGGGTCAGCAAGGCGGACGAGTACAACGTTCAAGCGCGCACTGTCGCGAAGTACTTCTTGGAGATCGAGTGCGTAGAATGGAGACTGATCGCCGCTCCACCGTCTCTACTAGCTGCGGCCTCGATGTGGTTAGCTCGCTTCGTGTTGGGGAAAGAGGATTGGGTATGTTAACCAGTGACAGATCTTCCTTGTGCCATTAAATTGACAATGTGTCCTAGACGCCGAACTTGGCGCACTACTCTTCGTACGCCGAGAGTGCGCTGATTCCTACAGCCAATTTAATGCTCAACTACATCTTGAAGCCAGTCCGACACCCTTCATTCTTTAAGAAGTACGCAGCGAAGAAGTTCATGAAGGTACCATCCCATAGCGCATCTTGTTGTTCCGCATTGACCCGATCCAACTTAGGCGAGTACCTACGTGCGCGCGTGGGCGCTCGAGCGATGGCCAGAGAATACTCAAGTCAACCTCGCCGAAGAGCTCCCCTCGCTCAAAGCACTCATCCGCGCGCAGCGTGAGCGTGCAATTGCTGCCGGCATTGACCCAGATGCGATCGACATGATGGAGGAAGGCGGGCTGCAGGCTCAGTCATAACCCCTCGGCCTCCACCGTCGGCCGATCTCGGCGCATCTGTTTATTTGTCAATATAAACCGCAATCTCCCCTTTATTGGCCCTCATCAATGAATGTACTATCTTTTTCTTCCCGACCAATACACCATCCAATCACCAGCACGCATGTCTCATTCACAACTACATGTTCTTTCGCAACACTCGTCCTTGTTCATGACAAGTCACCTCACGTCGTGCTTTGGCCCTCTCGGTACAACTGGAATTTGCATTACGCTCGTTGTGCACTGTCGTCGTTATCGCTTTGCCTACACTTGCCGTCCGTTTTCCAGCTAGTGTTCAGCATTGCTCTCCATGTGCATAGCTCTCCCACTGCTGTTTTGCATTCTCTAACACGCTGTCGTACTATACTCCCGGCGATGCCTACGTTACATACTATCCTGTCACATCCTACCACCCAACACAGACAGCTAGCGACACATCCCCTTCTAATAAATTTGATTTGCCTGGTCACAAGTGTCACGTTGTGACGTCACGAGCAATAGTAAGGACACGTCCATTAACAAGTCAAGTTGATTCAACACATCTCAACCTCAACGCTACCCGTTAACGCATCTCGCCATGGTGCGTCGCCGACCTGTATTTATCCCGAGGCAATGCCATAAACACCCCTTTAGGCCCCATCGGATCCAATACCCATCGAAACTGCTCATGAGGATATGATAGTACGCGCGAACAAACACGTACACCCATTAACGCTCAAAGAGACATCTCTGTAGCACGACGCGCAGCTGGACTACTACGGCAAGCGCCTCGCGACATGCTCTTCTGACCGCACAGTCAAGGTCTTTGACGTGGTCGACGGTGAGCCCCAACGCGGCGCGGGTCAGACATTGAAAGGGTGAAGGCCCGCTGGCTTTTTTTTTTTTTGCGATCCTAAATGAACCTCTTACTCGGCAGACACACCGGTCCCGTGTGGCAAGTCGCCTGGGCGCATCCTAAGTTCGGCCATATCCTTGCGTCATGTTCTTACGACGGCAAGGTGATCATCTGGAAAGAGCAACAACCGGCCAGCGCGGGCTGGGCGAAGATCAAAGAGCACTCGCTGCACACTGCATCCGGTACGGTCACATCTATCACGTTCCCTTCTTCTTTCCCCCACCGCCATGTCCAAGTCCTCCTGACGCGACCTCGACTTAGTCAATTCGGTGTCGTGGGCCCCGCACGAACTCGGCGCAATACTCGCCTGTGCCTCCTCTGACGGCAAGATTTCTGTTCTCACATTCAAAGGTGTGCCGTGCTGTTCTTCCTTCCAGACCTCCTCGAGACCTAACCACTCGCACGTCTAGACGACGGCCAATGGGGCGCCGACGTGTTCGAGGCGCACGCCATCGGGTGCAACGCCGTATCTTGGGCACCGGCTGCGCGAGCTGGCTCGCTGCTGGCACCCAACGCAGGTGGCCGGCGTCCGCCGCCCGCAAAACGCTTCGCCAGCGCGGGGTGCGACAACATCGTCAAAATCTGGGGGTTCTCCGAGGAGACCCAGGCGTGGGTGGAGGAGGATGTGCTCGAGGGCCATGCCGACTGGGTGCGCGACGTCGCCTGGGCTCCGAACATAGGGCTGCCGCGCTCGTACATCGCGACTGCGTCGCAGGTGGGTTGTCCGCCCTTTCTCCCTCTGCGTGCGTTGCGTACCGACGAGAATCGATGGTGCGCAGGATAAGACCGTGCTCGTGTGGACAAAAGACACGCCGAGCGCCTCGTGGGTCAAGACCGCACTCGACCCGTCTGTGAGCGCAGCGCCCAGTGCCGGCGCGACGCCTGGAAAGTTCCCGGACGTCGTGTGGCGTGTCTCGTGGAGCCTTGCCGGAAACGTTCTCGCTGTCAGCTGTGGGGATGGGAAGGTCACGCTCTGGAAGGAGAACCTGAAAGGCGGATGGGAATGTGTGAGTGACGTGAGCAGCTGAAAGTTCGGGTCGACCATGTATAGTATCTTCCCTGTTCGCGATAATTGTCTTCGTTCCACGGCACGTGTGCACTTCCTGAGCGTGGACACGATCAGAGCTCAGCACCCAGCGTCCAGTCGCAGAGCCTTAGCCCAGTTAGCTTCCGCGCCTCTCTAGCATCGCACCGAAACAGCGTCCCGGAAGTCCTTCACGTGCGCATGAAACGTACAAAAAAAAGTGTGAATACAATATAGATGGTGTGGCAAGTCCGCTAGAACGATGTTATGTGTCTTCTAGATCATGCAAGAAATATATGCGAAACAAACAACCAAAATCCCGCTTCCCGTACATCCGCCCATCCAACCCCCAGTTCCAAAAAAAATTTGGCTTACAATCTCCGTATCATCATCTTCTCATAGAAATCTTGCGAAATCGGCTTCAAATCCCTCCGCGCGCGCAGCTTGATCGCGCCGAGCTCCCGCATAGCTACGTTCCACGGGAAGCGCGACCCGCCAGGCTTGCGCTCCCAATCATACACATACGCACACGACGCGCGCAGCCGCGCCACCTCGTCCTCGCTCTTCAAGCCCGCCGACGTGACCTCGCGATCCGGCCCGCTCGCGAATTCCCTCGACAATTGGCGGAGCTGGTCCTGGCGCAGCTCGATACTGCGACCGGTAAACGCGGCCTTCTTCCCCTTCTCGCCTCCGCGCGCCGGCGTCCCCGCGGAGCCGGGCCTCATGAGCTCGATGGACAGCTCGTAGACGGACAGCACGTGCTGCTTGATCGCGTCGAGTGCGTTCTGCTGCGCGCGCCCGACGTTCTGAAAGTCTAGTTCGGGCCGCGAGAGCAGCTCTTGCGCCCTGGCTTCGGCTTCTTGCCAGGGCGCGACGAGGTCCGCGTCTTTGATCCTGGGCAGGGCGCTGAATTGCGCGTCGATGCGCCGGAACTGTGTGTTGCTGGCCTCGTCCATCGCCGCTTTCAACACGTCCATGACGAAGGTTGGCAACCCCTGTCGCGAGAGCGGGTGCTGGTGCACGAGGTTGTCTTGAGTTGCCTTCCATTCGGGCACGTACTGCGTGCCGTATTTCCGACTGTTGCGGTCCTGGAGATATCTCCCTGCTAATATGGTCTTGCCGGTTTTCGCGCCGTCAAGCACGGTGCAGAAGCTGAAGCGTGATCAACTCCAGAGAAAAGGGAGACGGCTTGTAGCTTACATCCACGCAAGCAGAGTAGTCACGGGGTGTGTATAACCCAAAGCGTAGATGGCATTGTCATGCATGCTAGAGTATGTTCCGACAACGAACAGATCACGAAGAGGTGCCATGAAAACATGTTGTAACTCTTGAATTTGATGGCTTTTGGTGCTTGTCGGAGGCACCCTTTCCAAAAACTCATTGACGGTTTCATTTTTGACTTCAAAGAGCTCAGAAAGATTTGCGGGAGGCTCAGCGTATTTGGGATCAGCATTTTGAAAAGGTTCGACAACACTGGGCTCCCAAATGCAATCCACTCTGTCACCGTCATAATCACCTTTTCGAGATATAAGCACATTACACAAAAAACATTAAAGAGCGCGCGCACCAGTGCCAAGCATACTCGCTAGGCTCCTTGAACCTTTGATAGAGAACACAATAACATTGACATAGTCATCAAGCTCTGGCCTGAATACTGCTTTAACCTGGGAATGTTAGAGTATTAAACGTACAAGACATCAAGGGCCGAATACCTTTTGGACATCAGTCGGCAGCTTGCACGGATTTCGAGTTACCTAGTTGGATAGTAGGATTGGTTCAGGAGTCTTCGAAAAACAAGAAAAAACGTACCAACACATCTCCGATAACCCTCTCAGACTTCTGGCCGTCTGGTCGGATAAGGGAACGTTGAGAGGACTTCACGTGAATTTCTCCCTCCTGCAGTACTCCGAGTGGATCTAGAGTATGTTATGTACGCTTGTGAAGAGTCCGAAGGAACATACATGCCTGGGACAACAAATGCAGAACAGGACATAGGAATGGTCACCCTATACTTGTTCATGCGTGACTTGACTGCATTCTTAACCACAATATGTAGCTTTTCAGCAAGAATTGAGTTACACGCAGGATGAAACCCAGAATCCAGAAACGCCATGACTGTCTCCTCAAGTGAAGAGGGACATCCGCTAATGTCGTCTCCCCACCAAGCAGTTGATTGCGGCAGATTGTCTTCTGCCTCTTCATCTTCGCTGTCATCTTCTTGTTCATACAGTTGCACACCACGAGCCCTAGCAGTCCAGGTAGATTCACGAGCAATCCGAGCTCCCATAACATTCCACTTCTTAAAGATAGCAGCCCAGAGTCGAGGCATGGCATCTTGCCCATCCCAATCAAGAAGAGAATCAATCGTAGAACTCAGGGAATGGCAGAACAACTCAGCAAAAACGGAAGCTGGGACTCCATTCTCAGCGAGGTTGGTGATCATTTCTCTAGAGATCTGAATTGGGTTCTGCATATGTGATCCCCTAAGGACGTCAATAATACAGTGAGCGGGGTGGTGCATAAAGCTGTCAGAATGCCTGATTTTGATCTGGGACGGTCTTAGCCAGACACAGGGGTATGTCCAGCTAGTCTCCTCCTTTCCAGGGTGTTGAAGTAACAAACCCTGAAGAGCGACGACTGAGTATACCATGAAAAACGTCACACAACTGGGAACATACCTTGGCGCCGGCAACTCGACATTGAACGGCAGTAGGGGTCTCTGCCCATAAGCCCAACTGCTCGTGCAGAGCCTGAAGGGCCTGGAGGTTGATAAAACCGCATCCGTCCGTCATATCCATCTCACTACTGGGCTTTACACCAGGAGGACAGCTCGACGACACTGATCCACAATCGGAAAGGTCAACGAGACCACGGGCTACGATTATTCCGTACCAATGTCAACCTCTTCTCTGATTTGGGCAACATCCAACGCCAACCCAGGAATGGAATTCGACAAGCCAAGTGAAGTTCGCGCCGCCCATTTTGTAATTGTCTAAAAACGAAACGAAATGAGCGCCTCACGAGTTTCGCCCGTAAGGAGATGCGGAACGTGCCTGATGACTATTGTCCCTGAGGTCATTGTGGGTAGAGAAGAAGTCAAGTAAGGACACAAGAGGATTTTGGCCGTTCAAAAGCGGAGATTGCGGCCTCGTTCCAGCATACACCTCATCAGTAGCCATAAGATATGCATTATGGTCCTTGTTGGCATAGAAAAAGCGAAAGACCAGCCCATTGAGTATAAGAGGCTTCACTAACAGGGCTCTGAGTTTCTCCGAGAGGTCGGACCTTGAGAAAATATCCTTGGCTATCCGGACTCTGATCAACCAGGCAGAACCATAGGTCCTTGTGAAACGAGATGACGGCCCTAGCACAGGATGTTCCAGATAAAAATGGAATTCACCATCCTTGGATGCATGTAACCGCATGGTGAACGTGACTTTACCACCATACCAGGACCCAAGTTTGGGTGTAAAGCCGAGACAGGCGGTTGGACCGTATTGCCGAAAGGCCGCATCTTCCCGGTCAAGCTCTTGCCATGGCGACTATGACGGATTACACTGTGAGTTTGAGGATAGCTTAAGGGGTAGAAAGACAACACACAGTGGCCAGGGCTTCCCTCGAGGCCCTACGCCCCCCAAAGGTATGTTTCTTCGAACAAAAAAGATCTTCAACGTGAGGTGCAACGCGAGCATTCAATACTCTTGGGGGGCCAGGTTCATCTGACGGTGAGGGAGAAGTGCCGTTGTTCTTGAGGCAATCAAGCCCTGGCATGGTAATGTTGTTCCATGAACAGTGTCCAAGGGAGACCAACCGGGCGATCTCCCACTGAACGCCCCATGGAAGCCCACGAGCATCCATAGCATGTTGTACACTTGCATTGTAAGCCTGATAAGAAAGAGGGTTAGATAACGGCGAGGCCCGATCTTGACAGCTTACAATGATGTGGGACGACTTCGGAGACGGAGGGTCATCCCCTGACTGTGTGGCAAATAAGGTGTCTTCCGAGAGAAGCGAGTCAAGCGTCGTCGCCTCCGAAGACCCGATCAAAGAGTCGGCGTCGATAGAATCAGAGAGGAGCCTCTTTTTGTAAAAGTAAGAGGTTGACGGTCCGGGGACGGACTCCTCCACTCCATCAGGCGCTTTCCGTTTCCCGAGGACTACATCCTGGGAGGGCTGCGTGGAATAGTACGAAGTGTTGCTCGGCAGTGGCGATGACAGCCCAGGGCCCTGACTTTGAGTGGCGTCGGGTCGCGTCGTAGCTTTCCTGATCACATCGTCGTCACAAAAATCGCTGTAGCTTGTGCTTCCGTCTTCAGAGGTTTCGTCGTTGTAGAAAACGGGATCAGACATCGATGAGGGTTAAAGAAGTGTTTGCAAGGGTTGGAAATCGCGAGGCAAAGACGGGATTCGCATGCAGGTGCGTGACTCGGCAATTGGATGCGAGGTCGAAGCCCCTCAGACCTCCTCAAAATTATACTTGCACAGGTGTCTATCTACTTCCGTGTCGCAGGCCCCTATTCTAGTACGACCGCCCAAATAATGTCCAACGCTTTGAGTCTCTGCCACAGGCAGGGCATTTGGTCTTCCCAGGTATAATTGGGTCCCAATGTCCTTGATCGAAAGGAATGGCAAGCGATTTGGCGCCTGCAGAAGGGGCGCGCTCGTCTTGGGGCTCAGCACTGAATTGGCGATCAGCGACCGTCTCTGCCAAAAGGAGCACGAAACCTACGCCCTGCCACTGCGCTCCTTGATATCGTCCTCGCAAGACTCGACTTCACACCATGGGAGCACAACAACGCACTTGTCGTCTAGCGTCGGGACGACTTTCTCCCACTCAGTGATTGGCTTGATACGAGACCAATACAAATCCTTCGCGCGGGTGAACATTTCAATCTGGATGGTCTCCAACAACGCAGGGACCGCTGTCTCGATGCCGGCCAGAGAAATGGGTGTCTTGACTCCGGTGTCGCGGCGGACACCAAGTGTCTGGTTTTTCGCAAGGTCTTGAGGCCCGATCTCAAGACGGAGGGGAACTCCTTTTTGCTCCCAGTCGTTGAACTTATAACCAGGAGTGTAGCCGTCCCTTAGATCGGCGCGAGCACGAATACCAACCTTCTTCAGTGTCGCGACAAGCTCTTCGCATTTAGCTGTGATCGCCAGTCGCTGCTCCTCGGTCGTCTTTGCTGTGATGCCGCAAGGAACGACGATCGCTTGAACGCTCGCAACGCGGGGCGGGAGGACAAGGCCCTGGTTATCACCATGTACCATAACCATCACCCCGATCGTCCGCGTCGATAGACCCCACGAATTCTGCCACACATAGGTCTTTCCTTGACCAGTAGGGTCGCTAGGGTCCTCGACAACAATGTTGAACATTTCAGGTTTCGAGAAGTTTTGACCAAGACAGTGAGAAGTCGCGCCTTGAATACCGCGACCGGAGGTAGGGATAAAACCCTCCACGGTTGTAGTGTAAAGTCCTCCTGCGAATTTCTCCTTCTCGGACTTCACCCCTGGGATGACGGGGACAGCAAGAAGCTCCTCGAAAACGCGGCGGTAAAGGTCAAGGATTTCCAATACTTCCTTATCGGCTTCTGCCTTGGTGAGATGAGCGGTGTGGCCCTCTTGCCAAAGGAATTCACGAGTGCGGAGGAAAGGCTCTAGAAATGACGATTTGTGGTGTGCAGTTCTCGAAGATGTCACCAACGTACGAGGATTTTTGAACTCCCATCGGACGACGCTGTTCCACTGGTTCAGCTTCAGAGGAAGATCTCTGTGGCTCTTAATCCATTTCGCGTAATCTCATGGTCGCTGTCAGCCATTAGTAAATTAATTAGTAAACCGATCTCACAGGGGTACATGGCGGTCTCAGAGGTGGGACGAATGGCGATGGGTTCCTCAAGATCTGATTGGCCACTGCATCACGAGAGTCAGGTCGGGTAAAGTGTCTTGTCCTGCAAACGCACGCTCGTGTGACCCAAGCAACCTCCGGAGAAAATCCTTCAATGTGGTCCTTTTCGCGCTCGAGAACCTTTTGAGACACAAACATCGGAAAGTATGAATTCTCGACGCCCATCTCCTTGATCTTGGAGTTGAACCATTCTTCGGTAGCGTCTCAGATGAGTGCCGTTGAGCAACATTAGTCAAAGAGTGCTCATTACCTTGGATAGTCTCCCAGATACTGTACGACCAGGGCTTGAGGATATAACAACCACTGACGCTGTAATAGTCGAGCATATCTGCCTTGATCAAAACCTTTGAAATAATTTAGTGGAAAACACCAACGAGAGCGCATATATACATACGTTTGTGTACCATGCCGCGAAATCGACCTCTTTCTTCACCCCGACGGCAATTTGAACTGCGCCCTCAATCTTTGCGTCCTCTTTCTCAGGCTTCTTCTCCTTCCTGTCCGTGGGCTGCTTGGGCTGAGCAGCAGTACCAACCGCGGCGTCGCCCTTCAATGCGACAAAGTCGACCTCGTGAAGCTTAGTTTCCGCAGTTTCGAGTGTGCTCAAATAAGCGCTGGTGTCGGCTCCAGAGAGGAAGAACGTTTTGTGCGAAGAAAGCGCACGCACGGCAAGTGGGACCGGTGCAGTTGCCAGGGAGGCATCGACGACTGTGGTGACTTTGGGGAAGGTCTCTGCAGTGAGAACCAAAGGACTCACTAAAATGTACAAGCGTTAGTAGAGCTAAAAAGTTGAAGTCGACGAGAAGAAACCTACACGAGTCTTTGTCGAGAGAGAAAAACTCTGATAGTAGGTCCTCCGAAGCAAGACGAAGATCCTTCAGATTAAGATGTTTGGCGAGCGAGGAGGAACTCGTCTCGGTGGTATCGCGTGCTACAACGACGACGGGGACGGGGGTGGCACCTTTCGCAGTCTTGGGCTTGAATACGAGGACTTTGAGCAGCTCGAACTCTTTCGGGGCACCGGGCGCGGTCTGCAGCGCTTCCTTCCATTCGGCAGGAGACGACGCAGACGCGTGTTCGACGGTACTCGAGGGGGTGATGGACAGGGCCGCGAGTGCTTGCTTTACGGAGTCAAGTGTGGCCATGGGTTGGGAAGAAAAGGATTGGTAACGTTGGAATGGCCCGAATAGAGTTGGCCTTGCAGATATCAGGCGTGACTCGACGCGCCCTGGTGTTATCAGATGGGCCCACCGCCGCTGAGGGTGTGCGCCCAGGCGGGTCGTAGCATGTCGACCCGCGCTCTGAAAAGGTACGCGCATACGCGACACACAGCGACGAAGGTTACAAGCAGAAGTTCCCGGCGGCAGAATGTCCTGACACCGCTTATTACTTCACGTCGTCGCCGAGTCTCATGCTAGCGCTCATTGGCAACCCTTACCACACACAAGTCATCGCTCATTCTCGGACTTGGGGTCACAAGAGAAATTATAAATATATTTAATAAGTCTACGCTAATGTCGGTAACACGTGCGTGCATCTCGGGCAGAGGACCTCTTCATTTGACCGAGTGAAACTCCAACAACGAGGACATTTAGCCAGCGCCGCAGGCCGAACCCGGATACCTATGTGCTCATCCGAACCTGAGAGAGAATCCATTTAATCGTTGCTGTGAGGGAGGCACAGCTGTCTCACCAGGTAATTGCACGGTATCTATGTAGAGCCATCGCGGCGATGATGTCCCAAGTGACCCCTCGTCTATCACGGATACGTCGGAAACGATAAATAGGGTTTTCAGGAAAGATTCTGCGAATTGAAACGGTTAGTATAGATGTTCCGGACAAAAGGGTGAACGTGCCCTCTCGCGCGATGAGCCTAGTCAGGTTGCTATCGACCCCTGGAAGAATTATGTCGACTTCGGCCTCTGTAGAGCTGTTTAGCTGCCTGTCATGAGCCTTCGGGTCATTTATGCTCAAACAAACGGGATGCAGTCAACGCGCCTCTTTCCTCTCGCCTGCTCCAATAAACCAAGCACGGCACTTCGCACTTGTAGCAATTGGGTCATCTCTTTTCCTGCGGTTGGGTCGTGCCACTCTGACGACTAAGTCGAACCCATCAGGTTCGAATTACCAATTACCGATGGTAAATTCCATACCAGCGGGACCCATGTTTTAGTGAACACAGATGACCCATTTGATATCTCTGCAGTCGGCCGTCCGTGTAGCGTTGAGTGTATCTCTTCTGCGAGGTGGGGTAGTACCGGGGCGATAATATGTATCAGTGTATCCAAGACCTACGAACATGAAATTACGTCATGCGGATCCAGTGATTTAGAAACGCACAAGTTGCAAGACAGTCACGGTGGACCTGCGCTCCAGGCTGGACGGGCTGTTCGCATAAAGGTTATCCTTCGTAATGTCGAAGTAGAGAGATGACAAAGTGATGTTCGTAAAATTAGTGAGGGTAGAGATGGCTGTAGGTAGTTCTAGTTACGACGATGTCCCGTCACGAACAACAGGGAACGTACCTTTCGGAAAATTATACTGAGCATAGGAGCTCAACGCAGCTTGCTCGAGCCCATACAGCTCGTGCATAACGTAGCGATCGGCCTGCGTATGTTAAGCTCTCTCTCAAGCGTCGTCGATTTGCTGCGACTTACAAGACCCAGCCTATCTTTTGAGACACACTCAAATTCTGCGCGAGTGCCCGCATCGCCAATATTGCCCAAGATGAAGCGGGCCGAGTTGCGGATTTTACGAAGAGACTCCGAGGCTTGTTCAAGAATTTTAGGACTAATCGACATGTCACGCCAGTACTCCACAGTCGCAGCCCAGAGACGGAGCGTGTCAGCACCATATGCGGGTTGCTTCTTGTCCTAGGATAATCTTTAGACAAAACAGAAGGCAAAAAGCAGACAGTAACCCACCACTCCGCCTTTCACAACAATCATAGGACTCATAATGTTTCCGAGTGACTTGCTCATTTTCTTTCCAGCACCGTCAAGAACCATGCCGTGTGTCAACAGCGCCTTATACGGGGCCATAGCCTTCCCCCCGGCATTTCCAGTTCCAACGGCAGTAAGAAGCTGGCTCTGGAACCAACCACGGTGCTGGTCTGATCCTTCGATGCAAACGTCCGCCCTTGGGTCGGCAGACTCGCGGTCAGGAAGGAAGGACCATGACGAGCCGCTGTCAAACCACACGTCCATGGTATCGGTACTCTTGCGCCAATTGCTCAAATTCGCATCGTGTTCGTAGAGAAAGGGTGGGAGGAAGTCATCAATAGGACCCTCCCACCAATAGGCGACACCCCTCTTGTCCAGCACGGACAGGATGTGATCAAGGGTGCGGGTGTCGAGATAGGCTTTGTCCGTTGGAATATGGTGTAGGGAAGGGATAGGGACACCCCAAACACGCTGCCTTGAGATGCACCATTCTGATCGAGACTTGATAAATGACTCGAGACGGTTCCGCGCTGGTTGAATGAACGACTGAGCCAGCTCACCAATAGACCTAGAATCGCTAACACTTACAAATCTGAGGATAGAACGTCACGGTCTCGAGAGCTTTCAGGGCGTCCTCCTTGATATCATCCAAGTTGGCAAACCACTGCGATGTCGCGCTGCGTGTGCAGAGTCATGGAAGAGTTACCCAAGAAGTAAAATAGGGCACACGTGACTATGACGGGTTTATCGGTCTTCCAATCGTACGGATAGCGATGCTTGAACCTCTCAATCTTTATGAGGCGGTTCATGTCCTTCAGAAGGTCAACCACTGAGCGCGACCCGCCATCCAGAACAGGCTGTCCAATAAGTGTTTTCGCAGCTTCCTTGCCAACTACATGCTCTACCTCGCTCGTGAATAGGCCACCATCACCAACGTGACAGAGGATGCTGGAGGTCGGGGATATAAGATTTTTCTCCTTGAACAAGTTGTAATCTTCTGCTCCGTGAGCTGGCGCACAATGGACAAGGCCTGTACCAGAGTCAGGCGTTACGTGGGTGGACGCGATTACTTTGAGGGATTCCGAGACGCCTGGTGCGAAAGCGCCAAACAGGGGGCGGTATCGAGCTCCTGTTAGCTCAGATCCTACACAAACCAGTGAGAACAACGCTTGAGGGGCAGTTGAGATCACAGCAACCTT
Organism: Lactarius indigo; assembly: GCA_025766275.1. Taxonomy (NCBI): domain Eukaryota; kingdom Fungi; phylum Basidiomycota; class Agaricomycetes; order Russulales; family Russulaceae; genus Lactarius; species Lactarius indigo. The sequence continues at coordinate 352,228 of JAFKAC010000038.1, forward strand.
GAATCTCCGCAACAACCTCAACCTTCCCGAGGATAGTAGAGAGAGTACCCAAACGCTCCAGTGCGACAAGAAAGACGCCTTCATCTGTCCGCTCAACACAGCGAATCATAACATATGTCATCTCTGGATGTACCGCAATACCCTAGGCGTGATGATGAGGACGAGTGAACGGGTATCATGAATAAAGCCCAAACCATGTTTGCGGTTAAGGTCCAGGGAGTCGTTGTCCAAACCAAAAGCCGGACTTTTGTCTCGCCCGCAATCAGCTTCCGGAGGGCAACACCAGAGTCGCGTGACGGCGGCAAGTCCATATCAAAGGCGACGTATACCGAATGCGAAACATGATCTTCTTTATACACCAGCTCGGCCTCAGCGAGGGCAGAGCGTGACGAAGGAGAATAGTGGACGGGACGGTAGTGACGATAAATGAGCCCTAGCACACGTCTTTGTCAGTGTGAAGTTGACAGGAAATGACTCGGCTTGCCTTGCTCAACCATCTTTTGGAAAATGCGAAGTTGTCGCATCTCGTAATCGTGATCTGGGGATGATTTAGAAACTCGACTGCTCTAGCGTGCAGCCCAGTGAGTACACACCAAGTGTTCGATACGTAGAGCCCGCGCCGTCCCAGTCTGCCATGATACCTAGCTCACGAAACTCGACCTTTTGACTCTCCACGGCCCCAACGGCAGTGTTCTTCGCAAGGGACCGTAATTCTGCAGGAGAGATCACTCGGTGATCCTGGTTATAGAATTGACAACAAGCCCATGACTGCACGTATAGAGTACGCACATCGACTTGCACGGACTTGAGTGCCTTATTCTCTATTGGAAGTCCGTGGCAATCCCAGCCAGGTATATAACTTTGCCGACGTGTTGTTGAGCACAATCGATAATAGCGACGGCAATACACTTACTGAACACGACGACCTAGTGACACATGATATCTGTTGATGATGTCCTTCAATATTTTGTTCAAGGCGTGTCCTTGGGGAATATAAAAAATCAAAACAAAAACATGTGACCTTCGAGAGACAGCGGCGTACCCATATGAAGGTCGCCATTGGCGTATGGTGGGCCATCGTGCAATACAAATAATGGGCCTTTATTATTTTCCCACTACTTCACGGACTCATTTCAGTTGGTGGCAGGCTAGAAGGTGTTGGACTAAAGCCCGACCTGCCAACGATATAGGTCATCGCATGTCTTCTTGCGCAACGACACTTCTGTCTTCAATGGGTTGGTCCACTGGGGGAATGCCGTGGAGGGAAGAAGCAGTGACTTGGCATATCGTTTGTTCTGGTCTGAATTTTCCGTTAGAAGGGGCGCGGATGAACGGAATGACCTTTGAAGAATATGCGGGCGAGTTGATCGAGCTGCTCGCGTGACACAATACAGAGGCGTTGTGGCCTGGACACCTCCCAAGAGCATTGGGCTCCAGTCGGTGTTCAAGAAAACAGTGGTTATAAGCGCGCATGCCTTTTGTGGCAACAACACCTGGACGCGTCTTGTTCAAGTGAAATTTCCCAAACAGTCATTCATTTCGATAGAACTCAAAACACATCGTTCAAACCATTCGCCTGCCAGTGTTCCAATGATTAGCACTTTCACAAACGCTGAAGCTGAAGAGATGTTGGCCGGAGACTGAATTCGAGCCCGGTCCAGAGCGGAGCGGACCGTGAAACCGATGACAAAGCAATGGCATGAGTCGAACAGAAACCCCCACTCGCTCTTTCATGTATGCTCGGGCGTAAACTATTGGCTTTCCTAGAATATGCAACAACATACACCTTCAATGCACGACGGAGACTCTATACCCAACTTGCGTCCCCAGTAGAATTCCCCAAGCGCTCTAGACACGGTCAGAACCTATCTGATCGGTTCCGACGACTAGAGAAGATGGTTCTGGCTAGGCACAACCTCAATCAAACCATTATACACACACCCCGAGTTTCTCAACAACCAACACTGTCACTCCCCACCGCTTTTCCCCGGCGGCCTACTCCGACAACCTTTAGAGGTATTATCATACCAGAGATACCTAAACCTCCTGAACCAGACGGTGGGCGTACACAATCCCTTACGACTGCCCCTTTCTTACGCTCTTGACAGAGTGCTGCATGTCAGGCTGTGTTGTCTGCGTGCACGATTTATATCAAGAATCACTGGACACCTACAAAACTGCTGTGGCCGCTGTCCGTGCCTCTCTTACGTCTATGGGCGTCCCCATGGAACAATGGCCCAAGAATATTCGCTTTGATTCGGAGAGGAAAACGACGCCTTCAATTAGTCTGAGCGCGTTCGAGGAGATGGAACGCGAGCTCAAAGCGCGGCGCAACGCCGAGGCCCAGAGTTAGTGGCCAACCCCGCTTACGGATCCGTAATCTCCCCACTGATCCCCTCTGGACCACCCGCACATGTTGCGCAGTCGCCGTGACGGTCATGTATATGGGCTCTCTTAAGGAGACAACTTCCAGGAGACGGAGAAGATGGCGTTGGAGACGGAATGAGGTAAACTTGGTATAGATTGTATGAAGCTCTACGATGGATTCTCTTTAGCAATAGGTAGTACTGTATTACCACTTGCAAGGGGCTGTGGTCACGCCTTGTGCCCTGCTGTAGTAGCCCTAAAAGTCTGGGCGAAACGACGGAAATCAAGAATCAACTTGCAAATAATGTGAGGGACGTGTTCGTGTCTGTCCTTTGTTTGGATAGTGAATCGATGAAGCTCGATAAAGTTTTGCGTGGCCGCACGGGCAGTCATCGGTGTCTCCAGTTGGTCGACAACGCACCGAAGTGGTCGTGTCTATTGAGACAGCTGAGGTGGCAATTGGCTATCCGGGCTGATATCGGGTAGCAGTTGTATATGTGTACGCAATGATTTGTCCAAGAGTGGTCACTGTTGCACTACTGACACTCCGTTTTTAAACGAGACATAACCAACGCGTTCCAGGCGGCCGTACTATGACCTAGGGTATTGATAACAACTCGTCACGAGTGCGCACACAACAATTAAATCAACCAGCCACTACATTAAAGATATCCAATACTCGAACTCAGGGTATATGGCTCGTAAATAGCATGCAGACACATCATCCAAAGCAATACGAAAGTAAAGTAGCGTTGAACACTCAGATTGGGAGCACAGTGTTGAACACGTAGTCCCAAATTTTACCTGGAGCTAGACGTTAGACAAAGCGCATACAACACGCAGAGAAGCCATACTGGTTACACCAAAACCAAGCTCGAAGTTTTTGTAGTGATGAGCTAAATGATACTTTTTCTGCTCCCGGAGATACGCCGGAAGTTTGGTGTGATGCATGCTAGAACGATCATTTTTAGACATTCACAAGGCGTGGGGACGAAAAGTGGCGTACGCGTAATGCATTGAATCATAGATAACATCTATATTTCTGGGGTGAGAGTGACGCACAATAAGATGGAAACGAAGCTTACAGAATACGAAGGCCCCGGAGATCGCTCCATTCGCCAGGGTAGCAGGGAACAGGGTATGAGCAAGTTGAGTCACTGGGAAAGAGAGTGCGAAGAACAAAGTAGGTGGCATGACGAGGCGCAACCTATGAGAGGGAGCATCAGGTGAGGGCCTCGTTAATTGATCTTCAAACTTACTTGTCCATAGGCATGTAGTGGTGGATGCCATGTAACAGGAAGTGAAGTGTCAAGAACTTGGGATGATCTGGTAAATAATGATCGATATGGAATAAGAAACGGTGAAATCCGTATTCAAGCAACGTCCACACGAAATTTCCAAAAAAGAAGGACAACGCAGTCTTGTAGAAAGCGGCCGCGGGTAGAGAGAAAATGAGGCTGAGAGGAAGATACGGATTGACTGTGAATGAGGCCAGGGGGATGCCACCAAATTGCAGAAGAGAGCGCAAGCCGATGTACGCCGCAATCGGTAACCAAATTAAGGGTACAACCCACCACTCGGTCCGAGTGAGCATCTGTCACGGGTCAATACGATGTCAGCGGAAAACGGACCATGAGCACACCCACCTCAGGTAGCCATGGCCCAAAGAGACGAGCAGACTCGGGGAGGTGTCTAGGTTGGTGGACTTGTTGGAGATAATACGCTTTGCTGCGAGATAGAAGTCGATGCATTGGTCCAAGGTTTTGTGCAAAAAAAAAAAAAAAACATGCCTGAAGTTGCAGTCCCACATTTGTCTCAACAGGGGTTTCCTAAGATCGAGGAACTGGTTCTTCTCGTAGTCCGCTGCTCGATCCGTATCTTCCGGGGTGAAGTCATCTGTTGCAACCCAGCCATCGTTCACGGTGTTCTCTCCGGTACCAAGCCTCCCAATGACAAACTCGTCCAACATATCATAAGCGCTTTCCGAATGTTCATGTTCCGTAACGTCACCCATTGCGCCTTCGACGTCTCTGCCGGCGTGCTTGAGGATGAACTCCTCACCGCCGGGGTGGTCCGCAAGGAAGTTGGTGACATCGAGGACTTTTCCCCTGTATGTAATCCAGCAACTACTCTCTGAATTGTGCTGAAGGACGTCCGATGCAGTGAAAATCCGAACGCGCTTGGACATATTTTGGAGTGGGGCGATGAACTGGCGATGATAGGGTGAATTTCGGACGATGGGACGACAGTTTTGTATGAACGGAGTTCCATTTCCCGTGCTTGCCGCATGACATCTTTGCTAACGTAATCATTCTGGCTAGCCGACCTGCCCAACCTGCCTCTCTGCGAGCTCACGACTCCATCCCCTCAAAATATGCTTCTGTATCTTACCGCTCGCCGTCTTCGGGAGCTCATCCGGTGTACTGTCCTCCCCAAGGAACCAGACCCATGCGGGCGCATTCTACACAGACCGTCACAGGGAGACTGTAAAGTGGATAGGATGATACCCACCTGTGGGTTCATGCTATCCCACACAATCCTTCTCACGCTCTCCCGAGACAACTTGGCATTAGCCTTGGGTTTGATCCAGGCCCCCACAACCTCTCCGTATTTCTTGTCCGGGACGCTGATGACTGCGGCTTCGAGGACGGAAGGGTGTGATGTCAGCGCGTTTTCGATTTGCACAGGGAACAAATTCTCCCCCCCTCGGATGATGATATCCTATAGGACTCGTTAGAGCACAATCAGTCGACCTCCGGGTATACTATATACCTTTATTCTCCCGACGACTATATGACAGAGCACTCAGCAACCCGTAGCTGGAAGTAGTTTAAACAACGCACCGCGCAGATAGCCATCACTGTCCAACGTGGCTTCATCACCCGTGTGCATCCACAACGTTCCGTTCTCGTCTTTGCGCATTGCCAAATCCGTCTGTTCTTTGTCACCCCAATAGCTTCCCGTGACGTACTTAGTCAGCGAAAGAATGACACCATCGCAATACGCACCCTTTCTGCAGTAGATAACCAGATACAAGCAGTTCCCCAGGCACATCGATGGGAACGACATTGCCTACGGGGTCGACGATCTTTGCACTGACATGTGGGCGAACCTTCCCAACCGTTTCGACACGCTGAGTTATGGAGTCTTCGGGTAGGGTCTGAAAGGACACGGGACTGGTCTCGGCTTTGGGAGGATAATCAAGGCTTTGGGTATAAGCGACAGGAGACTGGAACATACTCATTCCATACGCGTTTGTTAGATCTCGCAGGTTCAGCTTTGTTATCAGTTGCTTCATGAGTTCTATAGGAACGGGTGATCCAGCCGCGATTCCTGTCCTGGTATAGATGGTCAGCCAAGGCTGTTTCTATTCCGGAGAAGCGGACCTTAGGCGGCTCAAGTCAACTTGTTCACCAGCCTGCTGCCTCCGCTCGACCTCGGCAAGAACACCTAGAAAATGAGTTGGTACCCCGTGCAACGCCGTGCAGCGCTCTTTGACCACGGCATCGACTATGGCACGTGGATCGTAGATCTCAGAGGCATATACGACGGCCGAGCCATGGCTCCATGCCGCTAGATTTCCAAGGACAAGGCGTGCTGGTACCGAAGTAAGTGTAACGACAAAGCACTCAGAATAGGCTCACTTATCGAAACAGTGGAAAAGTGGTGGCGGATTGCACAGGATGTCGTTTTCTGTGAGGCGCATTGCTTGGCCAATCGAGATGCCATTGTTGAGGAGATTATGGTGCGTGAGCTGCCAACATTCGTTAGTATGAGAGAACGCCACCAACCAACGAAAGCGATTCGCACCGAGACAGCTTTTGGCCTGCCAGTCGTCCCACTTTGAGTTGGATTCAGTATGTTGAGATTGTCCTTTCCGAGAAAACGAGAAAGACCTTGTAAATTGGAGGTTGATCACATCGTCTTTATTTAGGCTCCACTGTGTTTCCTCGACAAGGCGACCTTCGTTGCCCTTATCCGACCACAAAAGGACCTCGCGAAAGTCGATGGCACAACGGATATCCCCCAGAATCTCATGGAACTTCTTCGGCTCGTGGGTGTTATCTACGACAACCACATGCTTAAGGTCGGGGAAAGCCTCTTCCTGAATCTCCCCGGGAGAGAACTTCTGCAACGAGGGGAGCGCTTCGGCAAGAAGCGTGAGGTAGGAGGATGTACGAATTTGTGGTACCATGAAAAGATGGCTGATGCCGACAATACGAATGGTCTCTATCTGGGGACGAAAGTGTGAGTAAGATGGAGTAAACGGGGACCCCAAGCACCAACCAACTCGCGAATTCGATAGGCCGGGTTGATGGTGACGAGGATTGCACCGGTTTTCGCACATGCCCACTGTAGCATAGCATATGCGCTAGGCAAAAGGCTGAGAATTAGGCAGCGGCTACTGCAAGGGAACGTCTACCTAGTGTTTCCCATGATTACGCCAACCCGATCACCTTTCTTCACGCCGAGGCCAATCAGTCCTCGGGCCAGCGCATTGATGTGATTGTCGAACTCATTGAAGTCCCAAGCCAGGTGTCCCTCTAAGCCCTTGCTGCTAGGTAGCGGCCCCCCGTGTGCTCTAGGGAGTTCTTGCAGACATATCAGAGCCGGGCGTTCTGGCCTGCAAGACAATATTTCCGAGGAAAAATATTCGGGAAGAGTTCGGTTGTCGAGAGGAGGGTGGCGCGCACCCTCGACAGCAGAAAGTGTGATGCGACGAGAAAAATATTGGGCCCCAAGGTGTCGAACGAGATTGTTGGGTCGGATGGCGGTGGTTAGAGGCATCTTCTACCTCTAACTCTGCACCCGGGCCAAGTGTGAACGTTTGAACAATGGGCGTCAGGGCCCGGTGAACGCCCAGTTCCGTCACCCGGGCGTCTGACCATCTCTTCCGCTCTACACCTCGATCGGTTCTGCTATTCTCCTCGTTTCCAGGTCAATGGATAATTAGTATTACGTGGGCCATGGAGGGAGGCACCGTTGGCAGAGGACTCAGTGCTTTCCATGATAATGCGTCGCTGCGGCTTTAACTTAATAAGGGCCTGTCCGGCGCACGCGTTGCCCCACGGCGCACCTGCCAAAAAAAAAAAGTCGCCCCTACTGTGCGCCGGGGGGCAAACCTGCTGTTCGGTGCACGTTGCTCCGAGGGGTTGGCGTTGAGGCTCCTCGGAGCAGCCCTATCAAATCGGAGCAACGAAAATACCTGTTTATTTCTTTTGATTCTCTGCTCCAACGTTGCCCGAATCGTGACTGTGACCATGTACACTATTAGTAATACGTGTATCCGGACCATATTTTTTTTTTGATCATTCTACATCATTATCAGCCTATGGGAACAGCATGGGATTACAGTATATGACAATGGAATAATGCAGTCTCCCTCTCTCCCACCTATAACACGAGAGTTCACTAATGAAACTTTATCATAAGGGTGTATCAAGGTGTAATATGTCACCTTACAGACTACCGTAACATCTCACGCCTCAGATTTGCCCACAAATTGGATCGCTGCTGTTGGGGCAGGAGCAGATGTAGGAGTGATAGGCTGCATGTAAACCCTGAGCTTGATCGAGCTTGATCATTGACTGCAACTGCCAGCGGACGTGAAGTGCAAGGGTATTGATAGTCACGCAGGTGACACTTGTCATAACACGTGGTGAAAACAAAAAAAAATTATTTCTTCCTTGATTTCTTCTGGAGCTGAGAGGCGTTCGGAGATTTGGAGCAGACATTTCTGTCGCTCCATAGGCCCTCATTACCCCACCCGGGGTAATCCATTATCACTTTGCGACCTGCGGCCAGATTCTTTTTGCCGGACAGGCCCTTAAATTGTACCGTGACTTGCAACGTCATTTCCGCGCCCATTGACTTCCGAGTCTCTTAGCCTAAATCTCTATTATCATTATCTGAGACTCCGAGAACGTTCACGTCCTGTTATCTTATCCAAATATTGCCAGCATCACCGCAGGTATTACAATATCTCGACAGTCATTCCGTGTGATGAGAGGTCTCACTACTAGGAGGACTAGGTGAAAGCCTAAAAGTCCATTGTTCAGTGGTGTCTTGGGGCCAACCGATTAATTCAAACAGAAAAAATTAACTCTACGTCTGTGCTCTGTATTGAATCGTTCGCTTCTTTGTCCGTTATGCAGCCAAAGACGACTAGGCTTGCCAGACCACTTTTTACGCCATGACCTTAGTCACGCGACGAACGAGTTCTCATGATTTAATTAATTTAGCCGCCATGACGGTCACCGCGTCATACTGGGAGGGTCATGGTGTTTGTGCGGCTTATGCGATTGACTGAGGGAGAGCCAAGAACATCCTTGTCCTCGTGCAGAGCATCTTTCGAGCCACCTTGACCCTCAGCAGCAGCACCCAGATCAAGTGCGGAAATCGGCCATGGAGGTACGCCACAAGCAGTGATGGCTATTATCGGGATATGCGATTCTGTACGAGACGGTGAATGGTTGAGTCGTGTCACGAGAATGTTGGAAGACAGCAGCAGACCTGTCGGAAGTATTGTGTCGAGAACTCTATTGAAAGGAGCTGAAGATTGGAAGTCTAATGCACCGGAAGACGTCGGGTCTGCTTTGTGCCGGAGGGTGACCGCACCCGTTGACGAACCAGGACAGGTAGATGTCGAATCTTCAGGAGTGGTGAGGGGCATTGTTTCAGCGGAGAGGTCAGTCTCCTGTGATAAGCTGGGGGTCGCTAGATCGGCAATGAGAGGAGTGCGGAAACTTTCAACAGGTGTCTGATTAGCGGGATATGATGACACTGGAACAAATATCTGGTTGTCAAGTGGCGGCGCCGCATCCATGAGAATTTCTTCGGCACGAAGTTGGGCGGGCACGGACAAGGAAGGCGCATCGGGACTGCTGGCAAAGGAAGCTGGGATCGGTACAGCATTATCCTGCAGGATAGCGCAAGCAACGGCCGTCGACGCAGAGACATCGGGGATGTGAAGGATTGAGTCTGGATGATGGTCAGCGATGTTGCACAATGAATATGAGGATGGCCGTCGTAGAATGTAGTTCTGACCACTAGTGAAGGTAGAGAATTGTGGTGGGGCAGTATTTGCATCTTGATGTAAAGCAATATAAACATTGCGAATCGGTCTGAGGATATACCAGGCAATTCTCAGATCGTTGTCATTCTGCGCTTTGAGAACGATTTGATTCCAGAGGGTACAGAAGTCGTGCTGCAGTTCGCGTGTTTCAGGTGACGTATCTTGTATAACGAATCTGGAAGCTGCCTGTAGAACATTCGAGAACTCGTTCCACGGCCAAGACGGTTTTTGAAAGTGTCTAAACTGTTGGCGGGTGATGTGAATCAAGATGGCAAGTGATAGATTATCACCATGTGCTGAGTAGCTTCGAAGGACAGTTTCCAAGATGCACAATTCCTTAGAAGCGAGAATATACCAAGAATCGTCGCGTACTTGAACTCTTGCGATAATAGAGGAGATAGTAGCTTGTGCCACCAACATCGCATTTTCGCCCTTGTTCTCGGCCCAGCCTTTCACGATCTGCACAACTTTGGCGGCTAGCGAACCAGACATGATTCTGTCAAGGACACTAAATGCCCTGGGAATATGTGCTGGATCTATGGCCTTCGCGCATACGATGGCTCTCCGGTTTTTGACGGGCTCAGGCAGCGAATCAGATGAGAAAGTACGGTCCAACAACCCCATCAATCCTGTAAAAAGCTTCCACTTTTGCTCATCAGTGAGATTGGGCAGAGGATCGTCGACCACCTTTGAGCTGCGGAAGGCAGGTAGGCCGGAAAAGAAGCGCTCCAGTTCGTGATCTTCGTCCAAACAGTCGAATGTCCACATGAAGGCGCGAGTGTCAATCTCTGAAGGGCAATCCAGAGCAGTTTCCGTGATCGTCCTCTGCATGCCTTGCAAGAGCAATTCGCAGTAACGGTCCCTGAATCTTCGAAAGACTGGATGACGAAGGCGAACCGACGAAACAAACCACCAACGAACCTGAGATACGACATGTCGTATCGCTATAGCAACAAGCCACACCGGGGATGAAAGCGATGTATAGTATAGGCTATCATGATGAAAGAGTGGCATAGATGTGATGCACCCGTAGAGAGCTGTGCAAACACCGACCCATGAAAACACCAACCCGAAAATCGTGATATTGACGTTGCATAGGAACACGACCAGGCCAGCGAAGAACAGGAACAGGGAAATGTGGAGAAGCGTCGGCAATGCTTCAACCGCCCACGGAAGGAGAAACTTCTCGACCCCTTCGGCGAAGAACGCACGGATCCGCGCTCGCTTGTGTGAACTGTAATGTAGCTGAGTGAACTTGAGATATCTTCGTGCCTATTGCTGCAGCAACGTCGCGAGCAGGGCACAGGTAAGACTGATGACCAGGCTCAAGAACCAAAGTACCAAAGTGAGTTCACCCAAACGGCGTAGTTTGGTGGAGAAAAGGGGGGTGGGGAAGCAGGGAAGGAAATAATATTGGATCGATTTGGGTAGGCAACAGTCAGATAGATATTTGCAAGATAGAAATTGGACGTATCCTGCGGGTTTGGTCGAATGTCCTGAATCGACACCGAGATCAACGACGCGACAGCAGCAGAGAATAAGGATTCCATCAGCGTCCGCCTTCCAGTTTTCGGCCATCTTCTTGTCTTCTTCCGTCGCCATTTCCAAATACATGGAGAAAATAGGACCGGAGCCATCAACAAAGCTAGGTATACTTTGTATTGCTTTAGTAGACGCTAACTGGTGTGGATACTGGTGATCGCCTGTGGAAGAGGCAGTGGTGGGTGAGACTGGTGAGGATAGGACCGAGTAGGAGTAAAGGTACCTGAGCCTAGGCTTATAGCTGCCTCCGCTACGTTGACAACCTCGAGAGGATATTGGGACATTGAAATTATGGCGTGGATTGACTATGGAAGTACGGTGGGAGGTGTCAAGGGCGACCGTCCCGCCGGGCCTTGCCAGTGGCTGGTTGTATACAGTACTGTATAGGGCGACCAAACCGCAAGCGCTCGACGCTCAACGTTCAACCGTTGTGACTTACGAAATACTCAGGATGTAAGCATCGTGTCATTTGAGCGCCATCATCAGTTGTCTTGGGTCAATGATGCGAAGGCCTTTCAGAGCAATGGCAAGCCGAGAGCATATCGTAAGCAGTAATAAGATATTTTTTAAAAATGATATACGGGCCGTATACTGCAGGCTTTTCTCGATGACGTTGACAGCAACCGCGTCCCAGACCATGTAATGTACTAGATTATAATTGTTGTGCTTAGTATGATGAGTCGACCGATGTATTCGTCTAGAGCACACTTTAGTCTTTATGTGGTGTAGATAACCCAGTGAGTGGCACTGAATCAGGACTCGGAGGCTGGTGGTGGTTCGTATGGAGAGAGTATAAAGACGAACCGGTTTTTGGGCTCGAAACAGGCCGGTCTTTCCCCGTCGGGAGCAGCCGCGAGCGTATGTCACCCGTCAGAGCCATTGGGACACTGAGAAAGCGAAAACACTGACTTTGTTCTGGACTCAACACAGGCAGGCCCCCCATCGTAAACGGTTAGCAAAAGGATTTCACCCATCAGGGATCTCCCACAACGATGAGGAAGTGTGAACTCGTACTTTTTTTCGGACTCAATACAGGTTTGTCTCTGCTCGACATGAATGGTCGGCAAGAGGATGTTATCTGTCAGTAGGTCCTCAGGAAATGAGAAGGGTGTGAAGGCCAACTTTTGTTCGGACTCAAAAGAGGCACGAGTTCCGCGTCAAACAGTAAAGAGTCCCGACAGTCAGCCCATTAATTCAGGGTCTGAAGTGGGGTCAAAGTAATCACGCAGACCAGGGGCCGACAACCAAATAAGCGCCCGTAGGCAGTCCCAAGCTGAGCACCCGTAGGCAGTTCCAAGCTAAGCACCCGTAGGCAGCCTGTAAATAAACCAAGCACCAAGAGATCCCAGTAGTCAAGAGATAAAAGCCGAGCCCAGTCCAGCAGTCCAGTCCGGGCCGTGACGTAGCTTCTTAGACCGGCCCAATAGTCGAAATCTTGATCGGGTGCGCACCCTGTGATCCAATTGATTGGAGCTTCGTGGTCTGTAAAAGTAATGGGGCGTAGCTTCCAGTGGAGAGGCAAGAAGGATAGGGAATCCCAATACACGTGTCTCCATACGAAGACCCGCGGCCCTGGTGCGACATTGGCGTCCGCCGCACGTCGCAGTCGCGATACGCCGTACGACGGACGCTAATGCCAAGGCGGGGAGGGGTAGAAAGTAATGGAAATGACCACTTAGCTGCGAGTCTGGCGTGGCCCTATCGTCCAGTCCAGACAGGTGGCTGGACCTCAGCCTGCGAAGCGTGTGGACTCGTGGTCAAACGCTGACATAAGTAGAAGGGGTGATGTCTACCAGAAATATTTTCAGTCAAAGGTCCCTTCGCACTGGCGAATTAAAGTTGGATAAGGATAGAATTGGACCGGTGAGCACACCGACATACAAACCGATGCAAACCGACTGGACCTGCGCCCGCGTTCGAGATACGATGTGGTGAGTTGCCCCTGGAGGTCTGGAAACACCCACCTCGAAACAACCAGGGAAAGCTAAGAGCTGACGTCGCAGGAAACGAAACGCATCCCTCGGCCTGAGAGCGTCCGTCTCCCACTGAGCCAAGACTCCTCGCCTGCACCATGTCCTACTAATGCGTTTGGAGAAGAGGCGTCATATTGGTTGACGTGAGGATGTCACAGAGTGTGCAATACCTACAATCAGTAGAACCCTCTTTAGGCTAAGGGCAACGCTCATAGTCTGAAGGCCGAGGCATTAGAAGACGGCGCGGAAGGGAAGTACTCTGCCAACCCCCAAAGCTGACGAGGGGCAGCCCCTTGGCGAGGGTCCCCCACCTCCGGGGCATCCCGCGTTCCATGTCTGCCCCGCGGAGCCTTGGAACTTGAAGATGAGTGCAAATGGCACAGGATAGGGAGAAAGAAAGATAAATCCACCAACGGAATTTCGGAGTTTTAATTAGAAGCACTGAAGTAGATGTAGTGTAACGGTCCACCGTCTCCTGCAAACGCAGCCTTGGGACGGGACAGTTAAATCTATGCGGGCAAGCTGTTGGAAATAAGTTTTGGTTTACAAGACCATACATACCCTGAGACGCTTAAGGATGCTATGGTGCTGGCGTTGGAGCACACCCCCTCGGCCAGGGCCTGTGTATCCGGACGCTTGCAAAACCAATGCCCCTGCGTGCCCGCGTTGTCCCCGAATTTAAAAGCAGCCTGGCTGGATGGGTCTAGAGCGGGGGTTCATCAGACCAGACGAGATCGGAACTAGCCCACTGAGGGAACATGAACCTTGGGAACAGGGAGAGTGCGCCTGGGCGCCGGCATCGTAGACATCAAACCACACGCTCGGCCAATGTGCGTCCCTCCGCACGCGATACCGACGCTCCTTCGCATTATTATTGCAAAGATAAAGAGTGGTCTCGAAAATATAGCTGATGAGGTAGCAAGTGGGGCGCATTTGCCGACGGGGGCGTCCAATAGGTACCGAGGCGAGCTAGTCGTTGTGTAACGAAATGCTACGGAGTTCTTGATGGAGTTTCCTCGAAAGTTGAAACCAGCGACGTTTCTTGGCGGTTACAGTTGACTAGCGTTTGGAGGGAACAAGACCCACCACAGATCCCCTTTAACGTGCCGGCTCATCCTGCTCTCAGACAACTCCAGGGAGCACAACGCCACGTGCAGTTGTGATGCTCGGAATCTCCCCTAGGACATGAGGAGATAAGCGTTGCCAAAGTGGTGGAGTAAGACAAATAGTAGAAAAGTGGGCCACCGGCTGTCTGTCACTGACCACCCGAATAAGATGTCGGTAGCACATGGCGAGCACAGGCGACGTGCGCACAATGTCTCAGACTAGGCTAGTTAAAGGTGTGTCGTTTGTGACAATTCCCCGAGTGAGTTTTTTTTCGTACAATTGAGCTAGTGCTGAATCTAAATGCGGCGCCATCAGCTACAAACGCAATGTTCCTCAGAGAGCACGCACGGAGGGGCACTACGAGTGGACTCGAGCACCAGCTCGACAGACGATGACGTACACCCTCGGCCTGAGTGCACCCCGTCTTCCGAAAAGGTGGACCTCTGCAAGTGTTCCGAGTCGAAGACGCCAAATATGGATTTTGTTCGGGGGTAGTTACAAATATTAGACCGACCCAAAAATGATAGAGCGCCCTGAGACCTGGAATTCGGCGTATAAAAAATACATGCTTCCATAGAATAGATCTGAACCCGGCCGAGACGTGATGACGCACCTATCACTCGTAGGGGCCCATTGGAACCCTTGCCCTGCTGTATTACCCGTTAGCGTGCGTTAGGTACCAAGAGCACGTACATTGTAACGGCACCTCTGCGTCCCCGGAGTCGACTTGGCGAGCGAGAAGATGCATCCTCTGCCTGAATGCACCAACCAAGCCGACACGCCTATCACACATCAACCAAGTTGGCATAGAGACTTACTGTAGGGAAAATAAGGTCAGCCAAAATCTAAAGAGTAGGAACGGATAAGGAAGCCTCCAAAAACAGAATCCACTGGTCCAAATCGACATTGGACAGCCCAGTAGGTAACCGCACGACCTGTGAAGGGTGTGTTAAGACCAGCTAGCAGAGCCAGATAACAGGTGAGTCGCCAGAGAGCACACAAATTGCGCGCTAGTCGGCAATGTATGACGCCTAGCAGAAGGTTTCAACATGGTCCTGGCGAACTGGGTCCGACAATGCACGTGTTGATGGGCCCACACTCTGATCCCAAAGTTGCCGCCATTTGATCTGGAAAAGAAAGTGCTTCACATAGCAAGGGACAAAAGAAGGAAAAGGAGGGAGCCCGACTCACAAGCCTCCGCTTGGAGACCTGTGGTCCCTTATGTGACGTCGGCGTCCGTCGCACGTCGCAGTCGCGGGTACGCCGTGTGGCGGACGTCGACGCCGGGACACGGAAAGGGGAGGTGACAAAATATATGAACACTTAGCTGAAATCAAAAGAGTTTGGCAGACGGCTATATCACCACTTTTAAGAATAAACCAAAAACGATATAAGCTGAACGTGGCTCACAAAAGCACCAAGCCGCGCACTTACAAGGCTACCGCCATGTGTGCCCTAACCCGGCGCCTCTTGCTGATGTGGACCTTGTGGATCTCCGCCGCGCGAGATTTAGTACGCCACTTACAGAGGAAATGCCGCTTCAGGTCGTCTCTGAGGTCCTTCCGCAGCTGAAACGCGCGTCCCCTGCGGAAGAACACGAACCACACCTATTCCCAGGCCCTCACAGGTACGTGGGGAGCTACCCGGAGTGGTGCCAAAGCCCCCCTTGTATGGGAGTAGTAGAAAGCAGCCCAGCTTGGCGGCATGGTTTGACCACGAAAGACTTGCATGCAACAGGACGTGGTGCCTCGGACTTCACGGACGCCATCCTCTCGGCCAAAGGATGACGAACAATCACCGCGGCTACGGTACGTCTCAGTTCTACAGCCCCGAAGCAAAACAATGTGAAGATTTCTCACCACGGCCCCGAGCAGCAAGTTCGGATATAGGGCGTGTAACACGCCTACTCTCAAAAAGGATGAGGAAGGAGGGGACCTGACAGAACAGGTGTTGCGATTAAGAAATTGAGCGCGAAGGTAGGAAGCCCAAAAATAAAGGCGATCTGAAGAGAATTCTTTGAGATACGGCGCCAGGAAGTAGCACATCAGCTGCTTAAGTCCATCTCTTTAGATTTCGTCTAAGGTTACTGTCATTTGTAAATGAACCAGACAGAGACGGCCTTCTAGTCTCAGTCCAGTCTCAGTTTGAGTCCAGTCCAGCTCTATGATTCAGGGGCTTCATTTCTCTCGGTCGAAGGTCGCAAAGGCTTGGCAGCCTCAAGCTGAGTGCCTGGTTAGTTTGAACATATGGTCCCATCGAAGAAGCATCACAGTCATTTCAAGGAGTTTCAAATGTCCAAAAACGGAAACATCCAAGAACGGTCTCGTCTTCCCACGGCTACACTGCTCAAAAGGATCTGGGCCATGGTTTTTGCTTTGATTTCTGGATCGAGCCTGAGGACTTTATATTTGGGTTTGTCGTTCTGGTTTGTTCAGCCCGTGTTGCCGGTTCTATCGCTTCGACTTTTCTCTTTCCCTGGCACCCCTCCTCTGGTAACACGCGTCAGCAAGACCATCAGACTTGCCCTTGGATTTGCCATCACTGTCAGAAGTGTTCGTGACCCGGCCACCCGGAACCATAAAACCACGTGCAATCACTCACATCCTCGTCGTTGACTTGAGTGATCGACTGAAGCTACTGAAGCATGCCATCTGCACTCGTCTTGATTGCTAACGGGACGGAAGAGATGGAGTTGTCAGTTGACCATATCAGATCGACGTTAATCGCTGATTTAAACCCTATCAGCACAATCGTGTATGATACCCTCATACGCGCAGGGGTGAAGTGCACGTCCGCTCTCATCGCCCCGTCTGACCAGCCTGGAAACGACCAACCTCAACCGGCCACCGCTCAGTGTTCTCGTGGGGTCCGTATCGTGCCCGACGTCTTGCAGACTCAGCTTAGCGCGTCCAGTGTGGTATGTCTGTGACCGACGTCTCGATATTGGTATTCAACGTAACGCGACGGTCACTTAAGGGAGAATACGACGCGATTATTGTTCCTGGCGGGGCGAAGGGTGCTGAAACCATGTCACGGTCTCTCCTCGTCCAGTCATTAATCAAAGGTTTCTATGAGCAGGGGAAATATGTAGGGATGATCTGTGCTGGTACGACCTTGACGAGATCATGGATATGGGTGGCCTTCATCAGTGCTTCGAAACAGGTAGCCTTGCCGCGAAAACCTCTCAGTTGCCACGTCAGCCCTTGACATCTCATCCGTCAGTCAAGAAGGAACTTGATGAAGGTATATCTGCCATAATCTGCGTGGGTGCTCGTTGCATGACCCCTGATAGACTTCGACTATCGCGAAGATCCAGTGGTGATCTCCGGGAAGCTAATCACAAGGTACTTAGCACCTCATTTCGCCGATGCCAGATGGTGTCACCGTGCGCTGACAAACCTCTCCACCTAGCCGCGGACCAGGCAGGTCTACCAATTCTTATCGGGGTGTTTCACCCTGAACCATTCTGACTTCACCAGGGACCGCTTTTCCTTTTGCATTCGCACTTGTCGAAGGCCTCTGTGGTGCACAGAAGAGTTTGGAAGTTATGAACCCTATGGTTTTCCCTTCCGGAACCCCGCTGTAGGATGTTAGGTCTTTTCCCCCAGTTCGTCCAAAGTTCTATGTTACAGTGAGAGCCGGTCTGCGGTCTCCTAGGGAGAAACAAAAATTCATTAAAAGAAAAAGGTTTCCTAATGACCACCGCAGGGGTCGAACCTGCAATCTCCTGATTTCGACAAATCGTAGTCAGACGCGATGCCATTTCGCCAGGCGGCCCATTGTAAGATTTGCGTTCTTCACCTACGATACCTGAAGGGCGGCTATCCGAGGAGTGGTTGTGATTTTACATCAGCAGCCACTGGTCCCCGATCGTCGCTGCCGCGGCCATCGCGGCGGTCGACCAGGTACTAGTAGTGGGCCTTCCGGGGTCATGGCAACGACTGGGAGTGTTTTTGTCTTCTAACTTACAAGATCCCGTTCTCGGATGATCTCGTCAATGCCGTCATAATTGGCCAATTTCTTTCGTCCTTCCGGGGCTACAATTGTTGACAAGCGTGTCCCTCCCGTTCCCAACCGCCTGGCTGTTTCTCTCGCGGCATGAAACATCTAGATTGTTGCCGTATCATACCGATGATCGAGCTTTTAAAGCAATCATCTTCGTTTCATTCTCTCATTCTCCATACCTTTCAGTCGCTGAGTTGTATGCAACTAAACCACATCGACGGGACGCAGGATGACCGAGCCTCAAGCAAATGTACGTTTACAAGGTGCTCGCTTCTGGATTATCGGCTCTTCCATTATCATTGAGTTAGGTGGTTATAAGCATCCCCGCCGTGCCTTCGTTCATAGTGGTCGCCCTTGTTGCGCGCCCCCTTTCTACCATCACAACGGATTGGTTTAAGGTCCTCGTCGCGCCGGCGCAGACTCAGTGAGATGAAATACAGTTGGGGCAAAGTTCACCTCTAGTCTACAATTCCATCTTCTCTTCCCATCCTGGGTTCTTTTGCAGTAGAACGAACCCCTCCAACACGCTTGCGAACGGAATGAATTCCTCCGTTGCAAGCTCCGCACGTTCTGTCGTGGCCACACGTACAGGTGTTTGGTACGTTTGGAAACCAGAGATGGTACGCGGCTTCCCCGCTTGACCTACGACATCGACAGCCTAAGAGCCAGTTAGATGTATCCTAACTAGGTCGGTTGAGACTTACTGTGCCAACTCGGACGGTGACGGGCTTGGGTTCGAGATCATCGTCAAGAGTGATCAGGAATCGGGGGTACATAGCTGGAACAAGGAAGTAAAGCATCCAATGGTACTTATCCAATATGACTACGGCAGAAGCAACGTTAATTCTCTGTACCTAAACTGGTAAAGTGAGCACTCACAGGCTTTCGCGTCCGTGAACGCCGTGAGTGTTGCAAGTAAACCAGCGATCGCGGTTTTGCTCAGAGTGGTCCGATCAAGGTAGAATGGGTTAATGCCAATTGTGCCTTTGCCCATGTGCACAAGACCCTGGGCGATCCGTACCATGAAAAGGCAATCGGGTTCCTTGTGGTAGTAACCCGCGAGTTGTCGCAACATTTGGGCAAGGCGGGCGTTATTCGTCCCTGCCCCGACGAGACCCATGGCAAATATCGCGTTAAGGGCAACAGCGAGGTCGTTGTCGTGACTATACTTCGAAAGAGTATCGAGGATAGGAAGTTGAGGGTTTGAAGCGGAGACAAGACCGAGTGCTAAGGGCACACTTTTACGAATGACGGGGTCACCATAGTGCATCTACGATGGAGTTCTGTTAGATGGTCTGACTTGAGAAACGGAATAATACACACTAAATGGTTGAACTGCCGAAGAGACATCTCCGCGCCAATATCCTCGCCCATGGCTACGAGTGCAATCCCGAGTACTGCGAATGCTTGGAACGTGTCGTCTTGCTTGGTTTCCGCCTTTTTATCAGCTTCTTGCTCTGAATCCGCAACAGCATCCTTGGTATTGAGGTGTTCGCCACACTGCTGTAGCATTGTCTGCACGCGGAGAACGTTGCCAGTCCCAGCGAAGGCACACATCTCGACAAGGACTTGAATCTGTTTTGACGATTGATGAGGAATCGCTTTCAACGTTTCGATTGTCGCATCGTACGAATCGCTCGCTTGTACACCTATTGGCAAAAGTTTAGCCCGATGGGACAAACATTCGGGGCTTGACTGACCGACATAAAGTAGTGCAAGGCCCAACCCCAAAAAGCGCGTCCATTTCTCATCGAGCGCACGGTCCTCCCTTTCCATCAAAGTCTGGAGGATAACACCGGCAGCTTCACCGTTTTCGCTTCCAACAAAGATAAGACCAATGGCGAGCGCAGCAAGTGCGACGATCTCCATGCTTATCTCATCATCAGATACGAGAGGAAGTAACATGAAAAGGATGTCCTCGCGATGAGAACCGGCGTAGGCGAAACCCAGGCCAATGATAGCGGATGTCCGCAGTGGAACGGACTTATTGATTATGTGATCGCCGAGAAGCGCTAACACAGCGTCGGCTTCGGAACGAACGCCAGTGTTAAGGATACCGGTGGCAAGAAAAGCACCAGCCTGCAAGTTGTGAGTTAGGAAGGGGACCGGGTATTAAACGAGGATACAAGCCTTGATATACTCCTCGGAGGAGTAAGTGTATTTGTCTACATGACTCAGACCAATTTCGGTATCCCACAGTAAGCTGAGACCAAGACTGGCGGCCGCAGATAACATTCCTGTCAGCAAGGTGTTGAGCTACCTATTTCGTATAAACATCGGCAATGAATTCCTTACCATGATCTTTGTTTTTATAGATCCAACTGTTACCCTCTTCCGCCTCAACCATGAGCTTGTCATTTCCGAATCCTGCGTTGACGAATGCGTTGACGAAGGTGCCAGCTAAATTACCCCGTGCCGAGTCAACGCTCGCGGTCGATGATCCTTATAAGGGAAGGTGACTGTAAGCCATGCATAATGGGATAGCATTAGACATACGCGAAGTCTCTAAGTGGGATTTATAAACGTCCTCCAAGCTCTTTGGGTCCGAAACGCCAAGCTCCTTTCCGAACTGTTTAAAATGGGTGCTCAGGCGCGAATTGAATAAAATTTCTTGCAAATCTTCAGGTAACTCCTCCAGCGTCTCGTCCCCATCATCATCGGTGGTTGAGTGTTGAAGCCAATGATATGGAACTTGCGCACGAGCGAGAATAAAGGCAAGTTGACGCTTCATCTGCCTGTATAACCGTCAGGGGTAAGGTGCTAATCTCATCTTATATATACTCACGGATTGCCGGGAGCATGAAAGTCTTTTCGAATGAGTTCTGAGTCATTGAGCCGGATAGCCAACGAAAGCGCCTCAGGGAACCGTTGATGCTTCTCGTAGATCATATGTGCCGTCTTCAAAAATGCTATGTCGTCCTGTGGAGGAAGCAAATTCACACATCTAGCATAGTCAGTCAGAAGTATAGATTCTGGGATACAAGGAGTTACCTACGCAATCATATATGCAGCAACACGACTGAAAGTGTTTGCGTCCACGAGGTCGACAATCCGATCTATGATTTCCATCTCTTCCAGTAGATCAACGGCGTCCGGCTCTGCATTGTGCTTGAGTAAAAACTTCGCGCAGACGAGCGCAAGGTTGTGGAGGTCCTCTAACGTTCCGACAGGAAGAGGTATTTGAGGTGCTACCTTTTTGCCCTTCTCTTCGTCTGTCGCGCTGATCTCGGACCCGACAACATCTGACTGTGTTGTGGGCTTCGTTACCTCTGTCTGTTCACGAAGATTGTACTCTTCGCCGAGTTCAGCAGCCAGATGTCGGACGTACTCGTGCCCCCAGTCCCCAGGGTCTGCGAGCGGAGATGTTGGAGGGCGCATTGAGGCTGCAAGCAGGCGGTAGCGCAGTGTACCACGAGGTTCGGTATCAGAGTATGTCATAGCAAGGACTGAGAGTATGTCTGCAAAGAGACTCTGTTCACCGGCAATTGGGGTCAGTCATTCAACCGCGGGTAACACTGAATGGGGACCTTGTCTTCTGAAGAGGACCAAAGCTCATATAGACGCTGTAGTTCAGGATAATGAGGTCGAAGAAACTTCAAAGGCTTCGGAACAGAGGTCATGGATGAAGTAGATGTCCGTATAAGGGTTCGAAGTGTCTCAAGAGCAGGACGGTATAAGGTGGTATCTGGTTCCTGTCGGACATTCAGTCGAGTGGCCCCAGAACGTGAGAGATGGAGCACACCTTCAGTCGTTCCACCAGCATTTCCAGTTCCCCTCGAAGTTGTAGATCCTCTTCAGACTAATTATTATATTAACATGGCGGTCATGTTGGGCACATCTGCGACGTACCAACTCCTCTCCTTCTTTCTCATCGGGCTTCTTCTTGGAGATAGCACCATTCTTCTCACTATCTTCTTTCTTTTTTGGGTCTTTCGACGGGACAGCGATGGCCGCTTTGGTAGGTTCGGGCATGGTGAATGAACGGATAAGGATAAGTGTACGCGCGTCCGAGTCCGTGTTGAGTCGTGAGCGCGACGCGCAAGTCCCAGTGACATTGTCACGCAAAGTCACAGATCCAGACGAAGTCGATCATTACATAAGCAACATTTGGTCCTCTCATCAGTGGCGTAACAGATCAACAGTAACGAAGCACCATCCGTATCACTCCTTCTCTACTCTCCGCAACAACCGGCACTCTTACCAACGCGCTCATGCGCTGACTCAATCCTTTTTTCTTTTTTCCTTTTTTCACTCCTTCAAGCTGCTTGGCCGCATCTCTTTCTACGCAACATGGCTACAGTTTGCCCAGTTTCTCCTGCACCAGAGAGTAATTATAACCTTCCGAGGCAGGCAACCTCTCCACCTCCCTCTCCATCCGTTTCCCCACCTAGTCTTCTTCAGTCATCGTCTTCTTCCACAGCCGATCCTCCCACCAATACACCTCGGCCTTCTCCTCACACCCCACCACCACGCGGGCGGTCACGGTACCCTTCCGGTCTTGCTCATGGTGGGCCGCGGGTTCCTCTGCATCGTCGTGGGACTTCAAAGACGTATGAACGCCTTGAAGACCTTCTTCAAGAAGCGGGGTATAAAGAGACACGTGTTTTTACCCCTGAGACTGAGCGGCTTCGAGAACGCGAGCTCGGGCAGGGAGAAAGACGGCAGATGGATGGCCGCGTAAGGAGCGGCATGGATACGGTGGTGGGATATTTGGCAGGGCTCGTGTTGGGACAGTCCGACAATCAGCGCGCAGATGCGAAAGACTCACAAAACGAACAAATGGTGCGGGCTTCTCCTTCGGCTCAACAACCAAGGCCCTCATCAAGCCACGGTGAGCCTTGCGGTCTCCGTGGAGAATATGGAGTACTTATTCTGCTTGCCCCTCCAGGCCCGACCACTGATACTCCGTTATTGCAAACCCGAGGGCCACTCAGATCTGATGGCGCAACATACGAGCGCTCTTCGGCCGTGCTCGCATCTCCAGCCCGAGCTTATCTGCGACATATAGCCTCTGCCCCTAATATTCCGCGGCGTAGACTCCCAGGGGAACATACGCCTCCGCCAGTGATAAAGAAGAGTACCACTAGCCTGAAAGATGGCCTCAATGCGCAAGGTTCACCTCCTCCAATGCCGCCCTCGTGGCTCGAGACCGTTACACGCGCCGTTTTGGGTTTCCATGGTGCGCACATACGGCGCAACGACACTGCCTCCCCTGGGCAATCCAGGTTTGGGCTTCCCAGCCATCCCGCGAGCCGTTCCGGCACAGTTCGCGGGTATGGACGATCGACTCGCAAGCGCCTAGCTGCTGTATTGGGAGATGCGACTGCTACACAGCGAGGTCGATCGACACCGTCATTGTTGACGAGCCCAGTCTTATTGCAACCCCCGACTATGCTATCTGTGCGCTCACAGGCTTCCATTGGAGAGGTGATAAAGATGAACGCTGTATGCCGCTCCGCCCCTGCATCGCGTTCTTCATCTGTAGCTGGGCGCAAGCCCAGAGATGAATCGCTCGCGACTGCTAGTCTCGGCATCTTTTCCAATGGGAGCGTACGAAGAAGGAACAAAGCCTTGCAACCATCAAGTAGAAATTTTCGACGCAAAACGGGGAGAAATCACGTGGATTGTGGGCCAAGCCTGAGAGTTCGGGTCGAAGATGATGGTTCAACTTTCCACATAGCGGGAGAAAGAGAGGATTACGATTCATCTTCAGAAGACGAAGATGAGGTGGACCTGTCAAAACTCCTTGTGCATCCAAGAAGACAGCAGTCGATCAAGTCCTTGCGACATCAATTGTCCAGGTCACACTGCAGGGATAACAATGCTTCTGGCATAGCTGGTCCATGGGCTGTACGTGGCGATGACGATTCTGCGCTAACACCCGACGGTAAAGGTCGAATAAGAAGAGGATCCGTCAATGATGGCGATTGGGGTGCTCAGGTTCCCCCGGGTTCCTATAGCGACAGCCAAACTTCCCACCGACGCAGGGAAATCCCTGTTTCTTGGACGCAGCAAGGTGGCAGTTCCGGAGATAAATCACCAGGGCCCACTCGTCGGCGTGAGCGTTAGTACTTGGAGTTCCGTTCTCCCGCATACCACCTATCGTTTTTCCTTGCGCCCCAAACTACCTTACCTTGTCAGTTGCGGACAAAATATCTGAGGCATCCATGATATCTCGTAACAGCAAATGCAGAGATTGATGCAGATTGGCTTGTCACATATGGCTTCCTCATCTTATCGCCATCGTATATAATACCTTCTGTTCTGTGTATCTTAGACGATATAATACAGTACGATAATATTAGGTATCTACGTTAGTTCGCTCTTTATAGGTCTGCTGCATCCTATGACATTTCAGTTAATACTCTACCACGCCTCTACGTGAAGTATCGACGCTCATCAGTTGCTCATTACCTCCCTCATTCCACGTGATCGCGTCCTGACGCGTCCTAAAAAGGTAGATTCTCACGCCCAAGTTAACTAGTTTCCCTTTCCCTCTTCTTTCGTCCTGGTACAACACGTTAACTGACACCCATCTTTTTCCTTTCCCCTGGCTGCACCCTTTCCCTTCACCATCACAATTCTCATGTCATCATCGAGCCATCGTTTCCCTGTATCTGGCGTCCCCGTCTCAGCACCAACAACCCCAGCATATACTACCCGTTCTCATAAACCGAGCAGCGAAGGACCACCTCCGGTGACCCCCCAGCGCATCCCCAGGGCACAGCGTCACCACCATCAACTTCAAAACTATTTCAGGTCACCTCTGACACCTGCAAGTACCCTTTCCACCCCTTACACCCCTTTGAGTTTGCGCTCGTCCTGGTTCAGCGCGAATCAGTCAACCTCAACTACACCAGCCTCGGCGTCAAGTCTCAAGCGTTACAGTGTTACTGCCTCACCCAAAATTGCCAGCTATGAAAACTCCATTGATGGTCAAACCATGACCCGGACGGATGCGGAAGGTAGCTGGCGCTCTCGTGCGAGCGAGAACGGGATTAGAGTGGGATCGAGAGAAAAGGACAGTCTCATGTGCAATGAAGGTATGCCATAAGTGCCCTCTCTTGCATTTTCCGTTTTGATGACGATCATGCTTGTCATATAAGGTGCGTGTATGCGCCTAATTTTTTTTGAACTTTGGTCACCCTGACTACTTCTGCATCTCATTCGTATTCATAATCCGTGTACGTCTACTTCACACCACAGCAGATACTTGAATTCTGACCCTCTTGGTCGTTTAGACTTTCTCGATGGGGATGCAGATTGTAAGCGCTACGCTGTTCCATCGCTATGGCGTTACTTAATGATCCGCGAATAAATTAATTCTTACCATGGATAGCTAGTACGACCCATGCCGCATTTGTTGATTATCTACGCTGACATACCTCAACCAGTTCTCAGCGCCCCTCCTATCCTTATGCAAGGTCGCCCACGTTCTCAAACCCAGACAGGTCAAGTTCCCTTCCTTTCCCCCCAACCTCCACCACATACTCCCGTACGGCGAACCTTGGCGTCACTAAACACGCCTTCTCCTCGCGCTTCTAATGTCAATCTTCTGAAGATTAAGGGCTCGTTGACCGATCCCGCTCCCTCACGTCGCCGCTCTACACTAGGACAGGTCTGTCACTTGCTTTAAACTACGCACCTCATCCTCAACCGCCTTGATAGACCGACCTATTCGACATCGATGAGAATAGTTATGTGCCTTATCCGTCTTCCTTCTCCCACGCAGAACCGCTGGCACTCCCTCTGTGCCTCAATGACCCTTTTGATCATTCTGACCTATCGTTTGAGGCGATAGACTACCCCCACGGTACCCAAGCGTCTGTGTACCGCAACCTAGAATCACCAGCGCCGGAGTTATGCTGCTCTGTCTGTGGTACCTTAGGTCCATCCTTGGCGGAGCTTGAGCCGTGTTCGCATTTATTATGCTCTGCATGCCTGACCAGCGCTCTCAACATCGTTGGCGAGAAGGACATGGAGTGTGCAGTTTGCAAGACGGGAGTGGCCAACTTCCACTTGAGAAACACTGGGTCTAAGGGAAGCAACATGCTGACACCTGCTGGACCTCGTGGTCGCCTCACACCCGCGGCACTTGAAGGCTCGAATAAGGATGATCTCGCTAACGATTTTCACTTCTTTGACTTGCAAGCTTCGTCGACACCAAACCAGAGTGAGCGCCATCACGTGCGAGATGGTGAATTGCCAGTGCTACGCATTGACAATGTTCCTTGGGTATGTTGATATCCCCCTATGTCAGACACTCAGTTCTTACGCAGTTTTGATCTTTATAGGATATTACCCCTCCTACAGTCGTCGCTTGGTTGAGGCATCCTGTCAAGCGTGTGCACGTCCTCCTTGATCGAAAGGGAAAGACGCTTAGTCACGCGTATGTTGAGATGCCTGATGAGGAAGCGGCTAGAGCGAGTCTCAGAACGGCTCAAAACTCCGTGCTTGGGAAGGGGAAACGGGCGCGCGGGGTCACCGTCACGCGCAGCAGCCAGGAAGAATTGATGAAAGCACTATTTCCATCTTGGCAGGGTCCCTTCGACGGATGCCGGCCATCTCTGGCAAGTCTCAGTAATGAACAAGTTGTTTCAGCCTTGGAGCATGGACTAGTATCAGAGGCGGAGTTAAAGGCGTTACTCCACCTGATACGATCACCTGATGTCAGTGTTGGCTTGAACGGAGATAGACGGAACTGATTTATCGTATCTTCAGTCCCACTTCCTCAAGGTTCCTTCACTCCCATTTTACTCTCTCATCGGCATGTTGTCCAAATTCCCAGCGGACGCCGACAGTAGACTCTTTTGGTCTGGTGCATCCAGAGACTTAATGTTTGGTAAGACAAATACATTCTAACTTTCAAATGACGTCCATGGACGCTAATAATGACATTGCATAGACATCACGTATAGTATGCATATTTGTTCATTCGTCCCATTTTCCTTTACGATCATATACCCCACAGCCGCAATTCAGTTTCTCGCTTCCAATGACAAGAAACGCGTTATGAACACATCCGAACTATTGGCACAATTGCTCAACGTTGCTGTTACATGCGATGGTGAGCCACATGTCAGGTTCTATAGACCAACTTATCTGATCACTCCTGCTTAAGTATTCTCAACCGAGCAACGTCGCAGACTTTCCAATATTGTGGCTGGTCATCAGCCTTTTTTCTCTCATAGCCCGTCATCTTCCACCAGTGGGCACAGCTCTCATCAGGAGCCTGGCACGCCAGACCATGTGCTTGGTCAGAGTGTTCGAGTGGCGTCGCTAGGGCCTTCACGCGTACCAGCAAACGTCGAGTATGGAGATCTCGCGAATCAGTTTGGAGTCGAGCCCCGCCTTGTTGAGGCGCTCGTACAAAAGCTCTCGGGCATGTGCTGAGCAGTGCCCAAATGCTCTTTTCTTCCATCGCATAATGAACAATTGTTACAGTTCAACAATCCTCTTGTATCATCGGAATACTTCCCCGCATCATCGCAATCATGCTCTCGATACTCGCACGAATCCTTTTCATCATGGCATATGGCGTTCTTGGTCTCGATAGATTTCACAATTGTTTACGACTTCATGATACTGGTTTTGTCATGTCATGCTTACGTCTTTTTGTCCGTGCATTATTCGTATTGCTCTGCCGTTACTGCTTTCTAGCATTGCAATGTTATCCTTGTGGGCTCTGTGCCATCGCTTTTTTTGTAACGTTGATCGTGCATCGTATTGGCCCAACAAGTAGATGGCAACAATCACCGACAACAATCGATCGTGTGGATCGCTCGCATACATACCTCACGTGACCACTCTTGAACTCATAACTGGTCGTCGTCGCGTCTTGCTCGCTTTCGCTAACTGGGCCTTAGGCCTCAGGCTTCCTATTCTATTCTCCCTCACCAAGGCAGCCATCTATCATCTCTGCTGCACGTTATGAGCGAGTCGGGAATACAAATCACTATCCCAGGTCCCCAGCATGTCCATTTAGCCAATGTTCTGTCAAGCTGACTCTCGTATAGATCTCACTGATGATGATTTCAACTTGACACCGAACCCTTTTTCTCGCGCCCCTGGCGGTGCCTTTGGTTTTGGGGCGTTTGGCCATGGTCAAGAGTCTCCCACAGCAACGACCCCGACGACAATAGCACCGGAGCGCGGAGACCGGCCATATTTCCATTCCCGAGGGGACTCAGCTACTTCAGACGATTCCTTTCAGTCTTCACGACCTACACGCAAAGCATCTATCCCTTTCGTACATTCGTCTCACTCCTCCATAGCTACGACCGGTGGCTCGCCCTTTTCCAAAAAACCATCATTTGCATCCATCCGCAACGCGTTCAAAGGTGGTGTCAAGACAGCCGACCCTCCTCCGCTCCCTCCTCTAGACTACACTACCTTACCATTCAATCGGTCGACTTCATCGCTAGGCCACGCACCTCAGACATTACGTCGAGGGCCGGAGAACCCGAGCCCACCTCACCCGAGACCACCTACCCCTGGTTCCAGTGAGAGCAAACTCTCGAACCGCACCACGCGTTCCAAGGGACATACATCGGGTCGCTCCGGACACTCACACACGGGTTCCTTCTTCCATAACTCAGACGCGGGGAGTGACCACGGACATGGCTTTAGTTTTCCGTCTTCCCCACCCCCCCTTCCACCGATGCCCAATGGGTTCTTTTCTAGTTTGCCGCACAGTGAAAGTCCGACATTTGAAGCAGAGGAAGACAAAGTGGAGGTCGATCCACGAACCCCAGCAGAATACGCGCTGCATGCCGTCTTCATGCGATTCGCCACCACTGCAGAGCATAAAGTAACATCGTTTCTCAAACACCCTCTCGTGAGTCTTATTTTGAGGTCATTTGGAGCTCCGCTTTACCCCCACGCAAGGATCAGGAACCGTCTTTACCCGATTTTTTGGGTCCTGGTATTGACCCCAAATTCGACGACATCCTCCAAGCTCTAGGTCGCATAGGACAGAAGAACGCAAAACCTGTTATCGATAGCATCAGGCGCTGGCGGCAGTCCCAGAGCAGCTCCCCAATCCCACCAGATATCATTCGCCTCCAACTGTCCCAATCACCAGCGTCGTCTTCGAGAAGTAACCGGTCGTATGACGCTTCCTCGATTCTCGGCGAACGGAAATCTCTTGCTGCCATATACGTCATGTGCCGTGCGCTCATTGTGGTGATGCAGTCCTTGTCCAAGGATGCTCTGGGAGAGGGCATTGGATTCAATCTCGAAGAATCCACCTTTGAACAATTTCGCAGACCCGATCTGAAGCTACTTTCCCAGAGTGCTAATCACAGAACAAACGCTGAATTGTATGCGACACTTCTTGGATATCTGGCCAATTCCAGGTTCATTACTGTTACTGACCGTTTTCTTGCCGAGCTGGAACGTGTGGCGTCAGGTCAGGTTGTTAAAGACGTGGACTCAAGATATGAGAATCTTGTTAGAGGGTTAAAGCACATCCAAATCAAGGTCGGGTGGTTGACATCCTCTAACCGACCCAATCTTACGATATTATCTCGACTGCTAGGTTTGGCCCCCAGAATCCTTCGAAGAAGGCGCGGAGTTCATGGAGGCGCTGGCAAAGGCGTTTGAAAATGCCCATGGCTTCCGCTTCAAGCTCTCTTTTGCAGAGACACTGGTTCAACTTCTACATCCCGTTGCCAAGGTTTCGTCCCCTTTTGACTTTTGAACACCAGTCTCGCTGAATTTAATTTATTATTAGACCGCGCAGGCTGAAGTCAACCATCCACAGTGGGCCAAAGCCGTCGAGATCATCCACCCTAAGGCTAGAGACTTATCTGGAAAGCTCCGTTACTGGCATGTGGCGTACGCCTTGGTTGTCGTTAGCCTTTGTGTGTCCCCGACAGACTACTTCCTGCGAAACTGGTCGGCTTGCTTTGAGGCTGGCCTCAACAAGTTGAAGGTGACGCTCCTGTATCATCTCGGCTCTCCAGCATCACCTTATCATAATCATTGCCTTCCCAGGAAAAAGCATTCCGCATCCCTGTCATGAACGGAATGATGCGCCTTATTTGGACTTACATCTTCCGTTGCCGCGAATCGCTATCGACCTCGACGTCAAAGCTGGAGTCACTTCTCAAGAATTTCTTCCCTCCTAACCGACTCACCATCTTTCCCAACGAGGATCATCTAGAGCCATTCATTTATATCGTTCACTTCCTCCATTCACGGCACTTTGATTTTGGAGCCGAGTTCGTCTTGAACCTTATGCAGGAGCAAGCTGTTTTAGCACATCCGCCCAACATTACTGCTGTTCTTTCACCGGAAAGGTTGAATATTGCTGTTCGCTCTGTCCTTCTAACCTTTCATCTCATGGAACGGGACGAACCTACCCCTGCTTGGCCATCCAGCACCGACTTTTCTGCTTCTCCCTCGTGGCAAGACTACCCATCGTCATCTGACTTCATGCCCCCAATACTCCTGTCGAAGCCCGGTTCGCAAGAGTTTTTTGATCGATTTTGTGCTGTTTTGTGGCACGTCGCGTTGGCATGTTTTAAAGCTGCCGGAAATATGTCCGTCTTCGATGAGCAATGGGCCGTTCATCGACAAAGCCCAGCCTATGACGAGACGCACAGCTACATCATCCGTCGCCACCCAGATGGTACTTTCGCATACCCTAATAATCTTGTACACCCGATCACTATGCTTCAGACGTGCTTCCAATCTTGGCCTCGTTGTCTTCACAAACCGGTCCCCGTTGAAAGCGCCGTCGATATGCTGCTTCATGGCGTCATACATGTCGAACTGTCAGTTGGAGAGGCAGCAGTCCTCGCCTTGCGCCGGCTCATGGCTGAGCCTACACATGCTTCTATTGTTCTCAAGCAATATTCGGCGCTGCTATTTGACCCAACCCACATAACCCAGGAAGGATCCGCTCAGCGTCTGTTGTTGGAGAATGCCCGTCTTTTGAATCTCTGGGCCAGCCTCTTTGAGGGGTGGACGAACGACATTTTGGAACAGAAACCTAGCGCGATTCCTGAAGAACAGATCCCCATTATCTCAGCGAGGCTAGACGAGGTCGAGGCTGGCGCTCTATTTTTACTTTGCTACTCCTCCCGCCCTATGTACACGATAGGGGTGAAGATGTTGCGTTTACTTCGTCCAGTTACAATCCATCTATCGTCAGTGCTCAAGATCGGTGCTGAGACGCCCCGACTCCATATTATCGATGCCTTGTACAACAAGTCGCAGACCAACATGGTGTTGGAAGGCTACAACCACGTTCTGGAACCCGACGATGTCAAACGTGCCAAATTATGGCGAGATTCGGCCGAGGATGCACTGCTAGAGCTTGCAGAAAGTGAAGACGTCCGGGATAGGACTCTCTGGCAGTGGGTCTTCCCTGGCGTCTTGCAAATCCTAGTTGCGGAAAGTTCCGAACGCCAACCCAACTCGCTGTGGATCCTGCGAGAAAGCCTCATTGCTGCTGCCTCAAGGTTTCATCCCACGATCGCTGTCATGGCTGGTCTTGTCCCCAAAATGCCCTCTACTTCGCAACCTCGAGTCGGCGTGGTCGAGCGTGAGGGTCTCAAACTCTTTGGAGAAAACAAGTTTCTACCTGGACAATGGTACATGTGGACGAAGGTCTTGTCGTCTGTAGCCTCAGTCGTGGAGAACCGACCCGCCCTCATCGAGCGTAGCCATAGTCGGGTTCCATCGGACGCCAGCTTCGATCGCGAGCGGCTCACAACTACCCGTGGCCTTATTCGTTACCTTACTCCCTTCCTGGACTCAGAGCTCTCGCTTTTCCGCGACGCCGCCGTCTTTTGTATAAGCTCTTTTCCTGTAGCGGGGTACTCGCAATTATTGGAGGATCTCGGTCTCCTTCTCCATCGTCAGTTCTTAGATGATCCGAGGATCGGAGATCTAAGGCTGAAGGCTGTTCAGACCTTTTCCCCTGAGCGCGGTCGCAGACAAGAACGTCTGTATACCGCCGTTGCTCGCATTTATTTCCTTACCGCACATTACTTGCAAGACCAGCGTTCCCCCGTACGCCAAGCGGCACTGTCACCAGTGTTGCGATTCGTCCGCAACACCCAAGCGTTCTTGACATCACCGGAGTCAAGAGACAATTTCAAGCTCCAGAGGCTTAGGCGTTATTTCTGCGGAACAGTTGAAAGACTGTTTGACGGACTCAGCGGCCTTAGTGATACAGATCGCTTCATCCCCGCCAAGACCCACCTTTCCCTTTATCGTCTATGTGAAGAGTGGTGTCAACTTGGGCATCAGTCGGAGATAGTCAAGCAGCGCCTTATTTACATGCAGCGCTCGGCGACTGAGGCCGTTTCTTCCCCGTCGGAAAGAGGAGAGGCCGTGATCCTCTTCCAAAAGGAGACAAAGCTACTGTCTAAGGCAGCCACTGCTGCTATGGCGTCTCTCTGCGTAGGTGTCCTTATTGATGATAGGCGCAAATGTCTAACACCGTATTAGGCAAGAGCGTACTTTCAGCCTGATATGTCCTCAGCGTCTCCTACGGATGGACTTCCGGAATACACGAAAGCCCTGACTCCGAAGGAAACGCTGGACCGTATACACTCTGTGCTAACATCCATGGACGGGACTATCTTGGCCAGCGGAAAGTTCGTGCTACCTCGTGTAAATCTTGCTCGGTCGTTAATTATTCCCACAGGAAAGCACTCAAATCGCTCTTGACCCATAACAACGTGCAGGACGACGATCTTACGAGTGAAGCACTGCAACTCGCATTTGTGACTGCGCGAGAACTCGACACAAGCAACACAC
This sequence comes from Lactarius indigo, assembly GCA_025766275.1. NCBI lineage: Eukaryota > Fungi > Basidiomycota > Agaricomycetes > Russulales > Russulaceae > Lactarius > Lactarius indigo. The sequence continues at coordinate 385,072 of JAFKAC010000038.1, forward strand.
GCTTTTTCGAGGTGGTCGCAGATTTGGTTTCTCAATTTCCAAACCACGGATTCCACTTCGAGGAAACAATCTGCCTGGGCTTGTCTAACCTTTGTCACCCTCTTCATCCCGTCCGCCATCGTGCACTCCAACTTCTCGAGGCCGTACATCAGCGGGCGTCCGGCATGCTTTCTCTCACTCAATTTGAGGCCACTGTGGGGAGCTCTACGCCAAGCACGTACTTGCGTGCCCATCGCCTCATATCCGACGTCCTCGCTGGCGAACACCCAGAGGACGCCATGAGAGTCCTTTCGTCTTTTGCAAAGTGGCTGCCTCGCGTGTTTAGCGTTTCTGCGAGCCCGTTGACGCTGCTCCAGAGTCTGGAATACTGGAGTCCGAACGTCAACCTTATGGAGGACAAGTCGAACCTTTCACACGAAGGGCGGATGACACTGTTACACCTAATGTCCCTCACTTTGCGTTACGCGGACAGTTTTCCCGAACAAGTCGAGGTGCTTTGGACACGCTTAGTAGACGCCCCATATCAGTCGAATGGCCATGCTACTGTCCGTTTCCTACTGGAACAGTCACAGAAAGTTGGCAGCATCGCTTACATTCGGTGTGCAACGAAGATCGTGGCTTGCTTATCTCACTCCGTTATCGGACGCAGCGCCATGAAGGATTTGTGCAGCGTCATAGAGCCGGCCCGCATGTTACCCAGTATCGAACACAAGTTGGCGTTTCCAGAGCAAAGCGATATCGAATTATGGTCCGAGCTAGGCGCACTTTTCTCCGAACAACCTCGACAGTCGTTGGGTGCTGGCCAGTTTGCGCTACTATTCCTTTCTGATGTTGCCCTAGAACGTAGCTGGGAATTTCAAGAGGAATTACCGACACTGCTGCATGCCATTTTCACACATTTGGACCACCGATTACCCTTCGTACGAGATTCTGCGAAGAGGATGCTGGTCCAATTACTACGCTCCTGGCTACCCGGATACGATGAACTTCCCGATCGTTTGAACTACCCTAGCCGATCTATTCTGACATCTTTCGTAACGGAACTTGAGCAAGAGTTGGACGACGCTCTTTGGAAAGAGGAGGACAGTAGTAGCCAAGTGGAACCCAAGATGCAAAAATTGTGTTCGCGGATCCTTACGCTCCTTATCCCGCTGCACCCCAAGCTGGCTGAACGTTGGGGTTCGTTGGCACTCCTGTGGGGAACCGCGTGCTCCATTCGGGCCATAGCTTTTCGCTCCTTACAGATTTTCAGGGCATTGCTCCCTGGCACAACATCGAGCGATTTGGCACTATTACTAGCGCGACTCTCAAATACGATCTCGGCTCCCGAGGAGAACATAAGGTCTTTTAGCAATGAATTGATCCGTACCCTGAAAGTACTGGGTTCATGCGACTTTCTCGACGCGTCTCTTCTGCCACAAATGTTTTGGTGTGCCCACGCATGCCTGTCAACTACGGTCGAAGCTGAATTTCTTCAAGGCATCGCTTTCTTGGAGTCGGTATTGGGACATCTGGACCTGGACGACGAACACACAATCAATACTCTGATATCCCAACGTCCAGCCGAGTGGATGGGTACGAGCTCCCTCCAGCCACCCTTACTTATTGGCCTGCGCTCTTCCGTGACGAGCAACGCAACCTTCAAAATGTTGCAAACGCTTGCAAAAGTCAAAGATAGCAACATCGCCGATCCGACCCGCGGTCGCGTTCGCGACCTTTACACGGTTGCGTTGCCATGGTGCTATCGGTCCATGACCGAAGAGACGATAGACCCTGCGTTGCAAGACTTTGCTCAGGACGTAGGTTCTTTGGCAGATGAAGAAAGGCGAACTAGCATCAGTCGCATCATGGCCTCGTTCATCAAGAGACGTTTTCGTACCAAGGAGGACTTCCTTCGGCAATCTGTGGCTAGTCTCCGGGAACACTATGGTGAGGAGGACTGGACAGAGGTTGTTACCTTACTTGTCGGCCTGGTGCTTAACTCGGAAAAGTGGCTGCGAGTATCGGCGTTGCAAATCTTGAAGGTCTTGTTCCAGCAAAGAGAGACGAGAAACCCAGTGGAGCTCCTGGGCTCTGAACTACTAATGCCGTTACTTCGCCTATTAGAGACCGACTTGGCACCTGCGGCTTTAGAAGTGTTGGAGGAGCCTATGACCATCTCAGGCGGTCCACCAGCCAAACAGGTTCTAAGGATGAGCCTCCAAATGAAGTCCTTGGTCAAGGACGTCGAATCTGTGACCGACGTATTTGGTATCCCCGAAGAGTCTGGTTGGTGCGTCGCTCGGCCTGAACGCTCTCAAGAAATCTGTCGCACGAATATAATGGCGGTTTTCGAGACGTGCAAGGTCCCTTCACGACCGTCGCAAATACATTTCGAACCAGATGATATGGAACGTCTGGCGTCGCCAGCTCCATCAGAAGATGACCTAGGCGGCCTGGTCCGGAATCTTCATGAACTTAGTTCATTCTTCCAAGGAGATAACCCGTCTGCGGAAGCTGTGCCATCGTTAACATTACCTAGCCAACAACTCGAGGCCCGAGTCGCCGCCATCTTAGCAAAGTCCACAGAACTCTCAAGCGACATTCCACAAACGCCGTTTATTGACGTGTTCCGCGTCGACAGCGTGACCACCTTTGGAGACGACAGGTCTGATGACGAGAGCGATTACAGCTCGGATTCGGACGCGTTCGTTTATGACTCACCCGAGGCATTGCGGGCAATCCGAGGCACGAACGGGTTAAGATGAAGCAACGACTTTACACATCTTCCATTTGTGCGTCACACACGTTTTACGAATGCCCGACCTGAATTAACTCCAAATAGAACGTGCAGGCACGTTACATTCCCTTTACACTACTCCTGACGACACGAACGATTTCACTGTTTCGGCTCCCTCTTTAACAATCATTTCTTTATCGTCTACATCACGTCATCATTGTTTCTCGTCGCTTTGCATCGTTTCGTTAGAATTCTCACCGCATCAATCTTTGTCTTTGTCTCTCTTGCTGTCTGTCGTCTGCCACCCGAGCGACCACGTACTCACGTCATCTCATGTCTCAAGTCCTCGATTGTCTCGATCACCTCCCTTTGCATATCAAGAATAGACAGCCTAGCATTATTCCGAGGAGTGTTTAATGTAAATTATAGTTCATAATAAGAAAAAAGACAATTTAACTCCTCCCTCAACACCGCTCAAACACGCGGTATAAATCCGGCAGGCTCGCAATTTGCACGACGTCTCGCGTCAGGAGAGATTTGGGAGCAGTTAGGTAGCGTTTCATTGCCGGAAAGAGAACATGCTCGATCTGCCACTTCTCTGAGGCTTCCTGCTGCGTGGCAGGGTGGCCGTCTTTGTCTCTTTCAATCCTTTCATCGTCTTCGTCGTGCTCAGCAGCGACCGAGGAAACAGTAGCCAGTGGGCCCGAACCTGGCACGTAAAAATACGCGAGCTCCCGCAGAAACGAATCGAAGCATTCTCGCTCATTGTTCCAGTTGACCTTGGGTATCATTCCATCAGCTGGGCATCCGGCCAGAAGAAGTGGTGAGCTCACTTGTGGACCAAGTCGCATAAGAAACAGTGGGAGCTTGTCCAAGTTTGGAGTGAGGTCGTGGATCAGCAGGGGTAAGCTATCGACCATTCCTTCAGTAGTGATACCCAATGAGAAGTACTCTCTTAGCATATCTCTTCGAGATATAAGGATATGCGTGATCGACTGCGTGAACAATGGTAAGTCGAGAGACAAAAGGGAGAGGAGAAGTACTGACGTCGACGATCTGTGGTTTCGTTAGCCTGCTGAGGTCCGTATTCTTCTCTGCATCAACTGCCAACTTTATTAGTGGAGACAGCGGTGCAGGCGGATCCAGTTTAAGCCTTGCGAAATTGCCGAACTGACGCAGGCCGAGCTGGTAAAACAGCTCTTCCCTGATCAACGGCAGTTAGTAAATTCACACAGATAGATCCCGTCAAGGAAAAACCTACGCTAATGCTCCGTGGTTGACCAGATACAACTTTGTAGAGACTTGTACAACACTGAGCTCGCAGACGAGGTCTACGACGCCGACAAAGACGTGTTTTTGAAGGATTTCCGTCAATTCTGCATTGGACACGTCAGTCATAGTCGTGTCATACCACAACGGGACTCTGCGCACCCGTGTGCTTCCCCTTTTTGACATTATCCCTCAAGGTCGATACGCTTGTCAAATAGCAAGTAGATTGCTGAATCTCCCTAGTCTTTCTCCTTTCCTTTACGACCTCCGTGCCCTGACGCGCAGAGGGGTTACCGTGATCCCCAGATTGCGTTGGAGTTGGGAGAAACATCGAGTCGAGCGTTCGGTCCGCACCAGATGTACGGACCTTGTGCTGTGAGAGGATCTTCTTGGCAGCGGCAGGGGGACCGGGTGGGGGAGTAGATGATGCAGCATCACTCCCTGCGCTGTTTTCGTGCGCTCTCTCCTTTCCTTTGCCGGTGCCTGCAGAGGCGACGCCTCCAGTGAGCAGAGTCTAGATAGAGACTAGTTCATGGCGAGGTGAGAGAGTAAGTGATGCGCGCCACCAACCTGGTATTCAAACGTCCGCTCCCCGGACTGGGCGAGCTTGGCCTGGATAGCATCCGCTATAGACTCGGTGATCCCCTCTTCTTCCAAAAAGTGAACCTCGCGTTTGGTAGGATGCACGTTGACATCGACCGTCGTGGGGTCGAGTTGTATGCTGAGGAACCTTCGTTGGCTTTGCCCAAAACTGCAGAGAAGAGGAACTTTACCTGAGGTAAATAAACGGCGATGTGCCTTTTGGAAGAACGCCAGTGTAGCATGCTTCTATTGCCTTCTTTATTCGTGAGGACTCTACCAGACGATCTAGAAATGTCTCAGACGACAGAACGCACAACGAGTGAAGAGGTGATTACTGTTTATGAACAACAAAAAGACCATTTTCTTGGAGTGATAGTTTGCGTTGGTAAAGTGCGCTTGGGCTATCCAGCTGCCATCTTCATTAGACTTGCCCGTTCCTGGTCCACTGTTGTCTGCATCGCGCTTTCGTTTTTTGGTTTTTGGAGGGGAGACCTCGACACTGAGCAAGTCCTTGGCTACGCCCTGACCGTATAACAAGCGAACTGCCTGCTTAGTCGTGGAAGACGGGGTAGATAGATCAGGAGCCGAAGTGCCGACCTTGTAGAATACGCGATTGATGACCTCAGGTACAGATATACGAGAAGTAGTCTACGCACTTTTTTGCAGAGAAACGAAACGCCGGCATTGTGGATGGCGTATTTGGTGACAACATCCAACATGCGCGCGTATTCCTCAGAAGAGCTCCGGAGCGCAGATAGGCGGGCAGGTACGTTGTAGAATAAGTTCTCTACCTGCATACACGCATGTTACCCGTGAGTGCAAGGCAGACAACCAGTAACACTTTCATACGCACCGTGACGGTTGTCCCATCGTTCCCAGCGCATGGCTTGGGATCCACGCTCGACCCTTTTGGGGTGGGCACCATTTCTCCGTCAATGTATATAGATCTATGAAACCCATGAGGTCGTAGCTTCAAATGAAATATCTCCAGTACGCACTTCCATGCACAAGCGTCTTTCTTGGTCTTTGTGACGACTGTCAAGTTGGCGATGTGCGATATGGACGCCAGGGCCTCCCCACGAAAACCATAAGTGGTGAGATGAGACAAGTCAGAAAACTTGGAGAGCTTAGAGGTCGTGAAACGGTGAGCGAGTATAGGAAGATCTGATTTCTATGCCATGATCGTGGTAAATTTAGCGGCCATACCTCTACAGAGTTGAACGAGACGGGCTCGCCTTTATTCCGCATCCATTGTCCTGTATCTGAAGTAGTTTCATCCCACCATCCTTGACAGTGATGCGAATGGATGTAGCCCCAGCATCCAGGCAGTTTTCAAGTAATTCCTTGAGGGCAGAGGCCGGTCTATGTATAATCTGAGGGGAGGCAAGTCAACGACGAGACAGGAGTGTCAACGGATCGACGAAAATGAACGCTCAATACCTCACCCGCGGCTATACGATTGATAACTGACTCCTGCAACCGGCGAATGGGCCGTGGCTCCAGTTGAACCTCGCTGACAGGTGTGGGCTCTTCAGACATATGCTGTCATGTGAACGAAATTTAGAGTAGGTCAGTATTGTACAGGCGCTAGTCCCCGCTTCGAGTCGCCGTAATCCCGGTATTGCCGCCACTGGTTGGCAATAGTGACTAGTCATTCTCCCACAATTTACGAAAAAAGGAGCTTGTTATGGAGTAGTATAGGTCTAATTTGAGTTGAGCAGCAGGACCCGAATACACGACTGATTGATCCCGTATGTAACTTCCGCTTCGGTCGCGACTCGGAAGAGCCGCTCACATACGCTGGTCCCGTCCCTCCTCTCCCCCTACCTCCATGGCCACCACAACGGAAAACACGAACAATTCTTTTCGAGCACTGCCCAGCAGCGACGGGCCTGTACTTCCACCCCCAGACCAGTATCGTGGCGCAGTCGTAGAGGTGCGTAGACGGGTCTTTCTCGCCTTCTCGCCTTGCCCCGCTAATCTACTTTCAGGACCTCCAACTTCCACCGGCATTCTCTCTTCCTAAATCGGAGCTTATCGCGCGTGCAATAGAACTCGCCTACGATCGTGACTTCTCACATATTCCGTACGTCCACCCAGGGCTCTCCTCGTTCGCTACACGCCGCTAATCACAACAACCAGGGTCCTCGGGAAGCATCGAAACCTCTTGGGATATATCGAAGTTGCAACGCTGAAGAAGAAATGGGAAGCTGGCGAGGTCAATCCTGTGGGTATTTTGCCCTCCCGAATGGCAGAACGAGAATGCGAGCTCAAACAAGATGTCTTATCCATAGACAGACACAATCGCGTCCTGCATGACCAAGTTTAATCGCTCCCCCACAACAAACCCGTACACGGTCATCACTCCTGATACCCCACTGGCCGAGCTAGAAAGCTTCCTAAGGAATCACATCTTTGCGCTCAGCACGTACTTCTTCTCTCGTATACGAAACGTGCTCACTCCGTACTCCCCTTAGTTACAGATTATGAGCGCAAATTCGTCCTTGGTGTGGCGACATCTCAGGACCTAGAGGTGAGCCGCCCATCCACGCATTCCGGTGATTCACTCGGTTCTGACCCGAGCTCACGTCACCAGGCATTCGTTTCGCGGCGTGGCATCTGATATGATTACTTGGCATCTATCTTGATCTTGTTCATTATCTACAGGGATTTGTAATTTAAGTCCATGTTTCGCCAATGACGCACACAACGTAGAAGCTTGTTTGGAACAAAATAGCTTGTACACCAGTGAGAAGTGGAAGCAGAACCCCATGACCACGGTTTAGGTAACGTGTCGGAAGTCGTGCACTATGTCATTAGGATTCGACCTTGATAGCATAACTCGGCTAATTCGAAGTCAATTCGTGGACGTCTGAAAGACCGTAGGAAACATGCCAAAGCGGAAGGTTTTGTCGAAGGTAGCGACAACGACGCAGTATAGGAAGCACGGTATGTCCCAATTGATGGGATACAGTGCATGAAGACAACAATATAAATGGAACCAACCAAGGAGAGCGACGACAAAGCTATTAGACCACGACCTCGAGAGCAGCGACTATTCAAAACCATCTAGTTCCGTTGCCGGCAAATTTCTGAAGTCTTCGTCTGGTTCGCACAGTACCCTCTTGTCTACCCTTCTCCCAATCACTGAGCGCCTGATCGTACCTTCCCATTTCTTGAACCACCGGCCCTCTCTCTCCCCAATTAGCATCCTTGGTCCATCTACCGTCTCGTGGATTTCGGGGACAGTGCCAGGAAGCACTCCATCATATGACACTTGCGCCCACCGTTTGAGTGCATATGCACCGCCTCCGACTGCCCAGCGACCACCACCGCGGGGATGTAAGCGTTGGAATAGCCATATGCATGGATAGATTAGCGTAATAATGAGCAAGAATTTGATCCACGGATTTGAGATGGCTCGCGAAATGCGCATATCCGGGCGCACAATCACTGTACTGTTTCTGGACTGAAATTCGACTTCGACATGGTCACCGTGGTAGTGTGTAGACTTGATGGCTTCGCGAATGGCCGCCTCGAGAGTGTTGAGGTCCCAGCCGTATACGACCTACAATTAGTCAGTTCACGCGACAACTAGAAAATGTAAACCACACCTTTCTGTATATGAATTCTTTGAAGATCTTTCGACTTTGGCAGTAATCGTCTGCCCACTGCCGCAGAGTCCAGGAGGATTGGAGAACATCGACGCGATGAGGCTGCTCGACCGCACCAATCGGAAAACTGGAAAGCCGCTCCTTCGCGACCCATGGCGGTAGGCCACGTGAACGTCGCTCCGCCAGCCACGCCCCGAATGAGTCAACCATAGCGCCGTCCGCCTTGGTCGCTTCTCCAGGGGGTCCTACTTCCTTGCTCATGCGACCCCTATAAGCGGGCTCTTCGTCTCCTACCGTCCACTGTGTCGCACGGGGCGGGACTTGATGCTCGATCGTGAAGTCAAAATCAGTGACAGTTTCGGTATCATACTCTGTATCCGTGCGTCGGCGGCCCTGCGAGTCGGTCCTTTCAACCAGACGGGAACGGGTTTCTTTGTGCGTGCCGCGGCAATGAATGAAGAAGGTCGGAGGTGTCTCTGCCTGTGAAAGCAAGAAACGATAGAGTGCCTCACCTGTGAGACCGAAACAATATGTAGCCGCACAACATGAGCGACCACCATGACGCACCGTCTTCGTTAAGATGGCGGTCATGAGAGACGATCTCGCCATTCTTCGACACCCAATGCTCTGCTTCATATGGTGTAAACTCGGGGGGCTCCTCCCCACCTTCTGGGAAGGGCTCAGGGAATTTGTCAATATCGATGACGAGGTGCCCAACACTCTCTTCAAAGGATGGAGGTGCGACCTCAGAAGGTCCAGCTCCACTATTATGCAATAGGGGTTGTTGGGAAACTGGGTCTTTGCTTGGGGATAGAATCAACATGATAGTCGTTGGCCGATAAATGCAGCTGACGCAAAGTGCGACCGACTGATACTACTGTACAAGCCTGAGAATAAGCACCGCCACAGGAACCAGTGTTATCAATTTACACTACTGTACTATAACGGGCCTGAGTCTGACAAAGACCCTCATGCAGTACTCATATAATTAACAGATGCACCGATATCGTGGGCAATGTTCAGGAGCAACAGCTCAAGGGAGCTGTGTCGACTCACCGCCGCCTAGGGGTAGGTTGGCTGATTGCAGAGGCAGCAAACGAGAGGGGGCAGAGGTACGGGGGGGCATCTCACGATGGAGGGTCAAAACGATCTATTCTTCGCTATTTATGTAGCGGTCCCTCGCCATATTCCTACTTTGGTCGTAGGGGGGGACAGGCGGCTGTGTCTACGTGTCTATAGGGGAAAGCTAGTACTATGTTCACATTGGCGCGTCCTTTACAGGATGCCGGCAACTGAAAGAGTACTCAGGCATTATACAAATCAGTCGGGATATACCAAACGTCCAAGCCCCACTAATATCACGTTGTCAGTCTGCCGTCAATCTGAGACAATGGCCTGAAACTCACACTGAATCCCCTCAATTTCTCCGACTTCACAGAAACCTTCAAGTCCTTCGTTCCAAGCGGCGCAGTCTTCGGGACGATGCCCCACCACCCATTCGTACCATCTGCCCAATGGTCGTTGACGGTAAATCCGATGACAGTCCCATGGACTCCCGTTCCCCCGGGGAATGCTAAACTACCCCAGACCGGCAGAACGGCGTGGTCCCGACTACTTTCCATTCCAGGGCCTTGGGAGACGTGCTGGATCCCGTATTTCTTGATATCTTCTGCGCTGGGGTTTGTCCTTCCGACCGAGAAGGTTCTTATGTTCTTTTGACCCCGGACCCAGGCCGCAGTATCATCCGTGTGATCAATGCGATGCCCCCTGAAAAATCGGTGGTGTTAGCTGGCAAAACGCTCAGCAATAGCGAAGAACGTACCGAATAGCGTCGTTATAGCTGACGCTTCGAAGGCTTGTAATGAGCTCGTGACGAGTGAGGATTTGACGAAGTTCCTCAAGCAAACCCGCAAGGTCATTGAGCACACCCGACAGGTCCAGGGGATTCGTCGAGTAGTTGGAACGTTTGGAATGAATCGATCGGAACAAATCCTCGATCTTGCGACGACGCCCGATTTTCGAACTTTCGTCACCGGGGAGGGTACTGTTCCAGAGCACCGCAAGACGAATATCATCGAAAGCCTTGAGAGTGCGGAGGTACAGGTCAGGATCCATCTCAATGGTTCTTGGGATCTCGGGCTCGATATTGCAGTAATGACGGAGGAGCACGGAGCTCGGGACGGGGTTGCAGTTCTTGTCGAATCGATTGAGATTTTCGGTAACGCTTGCGTTCATGTCGATATGGGCAGTTCCCATGTCTCCGACGACATTATATTGGACTTCCACAGATACGTTGGTCTGCTTTGCCACGGTATTGACCTGCGCTTCAACCTTTCCCGACCCTTGGGCGTCAACATTAACGCCGATGGAGCTCTTGAACTGCTTTAGAGTGGACTCGGACTGGGAAGTGCATTTCCTATAATAAAATGCATTTGTCTCGGTGTATACGTAGATCAAAATGAAATCTTACCAGACCGCAGTGAACCTAGCTTCATGAGAAATCTCGTGAACATAATAGTCACCGAACTGTTTACGGAACGCAGGAGGATTTTTGATCAAGGACTTGGCTACATCCTTGAGCTTGGCACCATTGCTAATGCGCGTAGAATGTCCGCGCTTCTCGCATTGAAGAACGATTAGCATGCTGTATCCAGTCGAGGCACGCGACTGAGAGAAATCGAATCCAGTATCGACACTAGCCTTGACATTGCCACCAGCAAAAGTGATCGATCCGTTACTGCTGAAGACCTCGCTGACGTCGAGCTCGCGAAGATTCTCGATCAAGCGAAGGTTGTACTGGCTCTGGATCACCTCGTCTCCTACAACTTGAGGGACGATCGTGGCAGGATCAATGGCACTGGCGGGCATGTCGCCAGAAATGCCATCCACTGAACTGCCCAGCTCCATGCCGGCAACAAAGGTCTCGGCAGATGGAGAGTTATCGAGAGTTGAGAATTTGGACATGGCTCTGAAACGGGGGGGGGGGGTCAATAAATCTGGGATGCAACTGGTGAAGGGCACTTGCTTGTTAAGCGAAGATAGTTGAGTTGAGAAAAAAGGCAAGTTGTCCTGAGTAAGAGAATATACCAGGATGCTGCAAGATTCGTCGAAAGACGTCCCCTTTTATAATCAACGATTCCCCAGTTACGGAAGTAATAGATCGTAGGAATGTCTATGCCTGGTCGCCGGAAGAACGGTGGAATGGACACGCCAATCAAGACAGTGAGAGGATGCTGGGAAACTTGGTCTTTGCTTGGGAACGGAATCACCATGACAGTTGTTGGCCGACAAGTGCAACAGACGAAAAGTACGACCGACTGACACCGCACGCATAAGACTGGAGAGAATGCACCACCACAGGAACCAGTGATAATTCATGTACCCAACAGTTGCGACGATATAACGGACGGTGCCTATCGAGGACGCATTCGGTGCCACTGGCAGTTGGTTCGGAAATATTATTACAGTACTAAGCCGCTTGCATGTATGATACGGGACTTTGCGACGGAATGGATAGGAGCAAAGACGTTCACGACACGGAAGTTTGTACGGAACTTGTACTCCAGTGAGAAGTTTGAAGTAGAGTGTGATATCCATGGTTTAGGCGAAGCACATCGACTTCGTTGTTTGCCATTTCACGTGACCTAGGCACATCAATCACACAGATAGTCAGTGTCCACATTCATGGCGATTAGTTGACTTCCTCGGCGATTTTGCAAATGCTTCTTCAGCAGCTCAGAATATAGACCAGATAAAGTGAGAAGGTGCAAGCAGAGCGCGATGACCATGGTTTAGGCGAAGTGTCACAAGTCGTGCACCGTATCAATGTTGATAAGTGACCCTTGCACACTTAGCAGCTCGTACGGACCGGACTTGCAGCATGGACTGCTTTAAGATTAGATTAAATGGACATGTAGATTACTTACTTCTGATCTGTACAATCTAGCGCTTATCATTGCGTCATGTATGACATCACTGTACAATGACATCGTGTAGACTACTCTGGACTCTTCATTGTACTCCGTCTCTTGTTCTCCTTTTAGCACCATGTTTATTATGATGTCACTATGATATCATTTGGTCTGGACTTTCCTTGTTCTTGTACGCCTTGTTCCCTTTACACACACTCCTTTGTCCTGTTGTAGAACAATGCGTCCCTTGTATTCTGTGACACCCTGTTACTCACCTTGTAGTAGTGTCACCCTCCTGTATAGTATAAGTAGTAGGCTTGTACGCTCCTGGTCCACATCAGTTCCTCACTGTTGTGTGCCAGGTATGTCTCCTCCTCTCCAATGTATTATCAGTTCCTCACTGTTGTGTGCCAGACTACCATCTTGCTTCACTTGCTTGACACCTCCTGTGCTGCTTCTCAGTCACCCTCTATATCTCACCACAGTACCTTGTCCCACTGTGAGTATAGTTTCTATGTGTCTGTTCATCAATCAACAGGACTCACCCTCGATCGCATACCTGGCAAAATTCATGGATGTGAAAGCCCATAGGAAACACGCCAAAGCGGAAGATTTTGTCGAAGGCAGTGAGTCATGACGACGAGGCAGTATAGGAAGCACGGTACTTAATGATGAAGCTGGGGTACCTTTGACAACAGGGCCAGGCCATGGAGATGACAATGGAATTGAAACCAATCAAGGAGAGTAACGACAAGGCTATAAGATCACGACCACAGGTCCGAACACAGTTGGATACAGGTTAGTGACTATTCAAAACCATCCAATTCGGTTGCTGGCAGGTTTCTGATGTCTTCGTCTGGTTTGTGCAATACCTCCTGGTCTACCCTTCTCCCTATCACTGAGCGCTTGATCGTACCCTCCCACTTCTTGAACCACTGGCACTCCCTCTCCCCAATCAGTATCCTTGGCCCATCTACCGTCTCGTGGATTTTGGGGACAGTGCCAGGTGCTGCATCGAGTGGCACTTGTGCCCACCGTTTGAGTGCATATGCTCCGCCTCCGACTTCCCAGCGACCACCACCGCGGGGGTGCAAGTGTTGGAACAACCATATGCATGGATAGATTAGTGTAATAATGAGCAAGAACTTGATCCACAGATTTGAGATGGCTCGCGAGATGCGCATATCTGGACGCACGATCACCATACTGTTTCTGGACTGGAATTCGACTTCAACATGGTCACCGCGATAACGTGTAGACTTGATGGCTCCATGAATGGCCGCCTCGAGAGTGTCGAGGTCCCAGCCATAAACGACCTGTTACAAATCGTTAGTTCGTGCGACAACTAAACCAGCCCCAAATGTGGATCACACCTTTCTATATACGAATTCCTTGAAAATCTTTCGACTTTGGCAGTAATCGTCTGTCCACTGCCGCAATGTCCAGGAGGACTGGAGAACAGAACATTGGCATCGATGGGGTCGCTCAACCGTACTAATCGGGAAACTGGCAAGTCGCTCCTTTGCAAGCCATGGCGGTAGGCCATGTGAACGCCGCTCCACCAGCCATGTCTCGAATGAGTCAATCGTGGCGCCGTCCTCCTTGGTCGCTTCTCCGGGAGGTCCTACCTCCTTGCTCATGTGACCCCTATAAGCGGGCTCTTCGTCTCCCACCGTCCACTGTGTCGCAGGGGGCAGCACTTGATGCTCAATTGTGAAGTCAAAATCGGTGATAGTTTTGGTGTCAAACACCGTGCCTGTGTACTCATGGCCCTCCAAGTCGGTCTTTTCAACACGACAGGAACACTTTTCATCGTGCGTACTGCGGCAGTGGACAAGGAAGGTCGGAGGTGTCTCCGCTTGTGAGAGTAAGAAACGATAAAGCGCTTCACCTGTGGGGATGAAATGAGATGTAGCTGCCAGCATGACCGCGTGCCCACCACCACGTACCGTCTTCATTAAGATGGCAGCCATGGGAAATAATTTCGCCATTGTTTGACACCCAATGCTCTGCCTTGTAGGGCGTAAACTCGGGGGGATCCTCCCCACCTTCTAGGAAGGGCTCAGGAAATTTGTCAATATCGAAGACGAGGTGCCCGTCTTCAAAGGATGGGGGTGGGAGGTCAGAAGGTCCAGCTTCACTGTTACACAATAGAGGTTGCTGGGGATCTTGGTCTCTGCTCAGGGACGGAGTCAACATGATAGTTGTTGGCCGACGAATGCAACAGACGAAAGGTGCGACCGACTGACCTGCAAGACTGAGAGCAGGGACCAGTTATATCAACTCAACGGACCTGGCAAAGACGCTCATGCAATATTTATGTACCCAACAGTTGTGATGATAGTATCACCGGCACAGGTGGCACCCCAGTTGAGGTCGTTGATGCATCTGGTCACGGTACCAGTTCGGAAATATTACAGTACTACAGTAAAGCCGCTTGCATACCGGATTTTCCGACGGAATAGATAGGAGGTCATAGCACTTATACATTAGAGACGTTCATGACACGGAAGCTTGTATAGAGCGATATCATGACTTGTAATAGCAGAGCGCGATATCCATGGTTTAGGCGACAAATGTAGCATATCAATAGGATTACATGATAGCATACCCAGCCAATTCAGTCGATTCAAGAATGTCTGAAAGGCAGTGGGGAACATGCAAAGGGCTCTCGAAGGCGGCGGCAATGGGAAGTGTAGGGCCATGGAGGCACGGCATGTCCCAAATGATGGGGCCCAGAGCTGAACTATGAATACCACAACGTAGATGGAACTAATCAAGGAGAGCAATGACAAGCTGTTAGACTACGACCTTGAGTTTAACACTGTTGGACACAGACCAGCGACTAAGCAAAACCATCCAATTTGGTTGCTGGTAGATTTTTGATGTCTTCGTCAGGCTCGCACAGCATGGCCTTGTCTGTCCTTCTCCCAATCACCAAGTGCTTGATCGTACCTTCCCATTTCTTGAACCACTGGCCCTCTCACTCCCCAATCAGTATCTTTGGCCCATCTACCGTCTTGTGGATTTCGGGGACAGTGTGGTCAGGTGCTGCGTCGGGTGGCACTTGTGCCCACTGTTTGAGTGCATACGCACTGCCTCCAACTTCCCAGCGACCACCACTGTGGGGGTGCAAGTGTTGGAACAACCATACATATGGATAAGTTAGGGTGATGATAAACAAGAATTTCATCCACGTATTTGAGATGTGCATGTCTGGGCGCACAATCACTGTACTGTTTCTAAACTGTAATTGGACGTGGACACGGTCACCGTGGTAGTGTGTAAACTTGATGGTTTGGCGAATGGCAGCCTTGAGGGTGTTGAGGTCCCAACCGTAGACAACCTATTACGACTCGTTAGTTCAACCAAACCAGTTCCAAATGTAGAAGACACCTTTCTGTATACAAATTCTTTGAAAATCTTTCGACTTTGACAGTAATAGTCTACCCACTGACGCAGAGTCTAGGAGGATTGGGAAACATCAACACAGCGGGGTTGCTCGACCCCACCAATTGGTAAATTGGCAAGCCGCTCCTTCGCGACCCATGGCGGTAGGCTGCGCGATTGCTGTTCTACCTGCCCCGCCTTGAATGAAGCAATCGTAGCGCCTTCCACCTGGGCCGGTTCTCCAGGAAGCCCTGTTTTCTTGCTCATACTACCCCGATATGCAGGCTCTTCGTCTCTCACCATCCACTGTGTCGCACGGGGCGGGACTTGGTGTTCGATTGTGAAGTCAAAATCGGTGATAGTTTCGGTATCATACTCCGTGTCCGTGTACTTATGACCCTCTGAGTCGGTCTTTTCAACCCGACGGGGACGCTTTTCATCATGTGTGCCACGGCAGTGGATGAGGAAGGTCGGAGGTGTCTCCGCTTGTGAGAGCAAGAAATGATAGAGCGCTTCACCTGTGAGATAGAGACAATATGTAGTCGCACAGCATGAGCGCGTGCCCACCACTACAACCACGCACTGTCTTGTTAAGACGGTGGTCATGGGAGATAATCTCGCCACTTTTCGACACCCAATGCTCTGCATCATGGGGCGTAAATTTGGGGGGCTCCTCCCTACCTTGTGGGAAGGGTTCAGGGTTTTTGTCAATACTGGTGATGAGGTGCCCAACACCCTCGCCAAAAGATGGAGGCGAAACCTTAGAAGGACCAGCTTCGCTGTTACGCGAAAGAGGCTGGTCAGAGACTTTTCTTTGTTTGGGGACGGAATTAACTAGTTGTTGGTCGATAACTGATAAAGCAACAGACGAAATGCGGGTTTTATTGCAAGCACCACCACAAGAAGCAGCATGGACCTGACAAGGGTATGCAGTGCTCACTCAGGCTCAGGACCCGGGCCAGGGTTACCTCAAGGGAGCAGTGTTGACTCACCGCTTCTGTATCGCCCGCTATCATCTGAGTCATAAGCATTCAATTCAAATCTCGGCTGCTTCGAGTCACGGACCAGTGTCGTGATTGCTAGCACGTTCGTCGTCACCCCAATCACCCCAATATGACTCACGATAGTACCCGCCTCGCGGTATTGTATAAATGCCCGACTGGACCGGTCGTTACTCTCATCCGCAACCAGCGAGCATTTCCTGCACTCTTACACAACAACACACCATGTCTCGCCTTTGCTCTCACCGCCAATACATCTCGATGACCATGACCGCGCCCACATCTACACCACTTCCAGTACTTGCAGACTCACGTAAGCTTGCCAACAAACAACGACGCAAGGCAGGCAGAGAGGTACCGTACCGCGCATCCATTTCATTCCCCCCTCTGGTCCTGACAGCTGTCGCACAGCGCCACGAGGAGCGCAAGACCCAGACAAAGGAGATTGCATCCCAGCGGCACTGGCGGCGTCTTGACCGGCCAGGACTGCAGGAGCAGCTCCGCAATGACGGGACGCTCGCCTTCACGGGGCGGAATCTCGACAACTTCCGTGAGCTCGCCTCGCACGTTCGCGGAGACTCGGACACAGAGGACGACGACGAGGTAGACGAGGCAGTAGAGACGACGGAGGATGTCCCTCCGGCGCGCTCAACCTCAGGCGCTGCGTTGCTTGCAATGGCCCGGCCGGCTAAGACACGTCGACCACCCCCGCAGACCACGGACGGCGAGGCGTTTGAAGTCGTGGAGATTGACGGTCGGCTCGTAACACTTGACGAAGATGGATGGGAGATTCTACCCGACGAGAGCGCAGAAGCCTCTCTTTTGTACTCCGATGTCGTGCGCGGCAGCGCGCGGTGATCCGAGGTACCACAGTATTGCATTTCGAGGGGGGAGGGAGGCGGTAGGAAGAGAAGACGGACGTTGACGTTTTCAGTGCTCGCTGGGCGATGTCAACGATGACAGCTGTCAGTGACAGCGTAGAGAAAACATCGCTACTATTCATGGTACCCTAATACATAGATGGCGTCCTGGTATACACTTCTCCGGACAGTTTTGAAACTTCGTGCTACTATTAAGTTGGATATTCGATGCTCAGATCAGACACATCAGAAGAAAGAAGAGAGACTTTGTCACGAAAAGCTATACGCTTTGGGCGACCTTCGTCTTGATCTGATCCACAACTCCGGGCTCCGCGAGTGTGCTGAGATCGCCTAGTTGATCACCTTCGCCTGCAACAATCTTGCGCATGATACGACGCATGATCTTTCCAGAGCGCGTCTTGGGGAGGTCGACGACGATGTAGATCTTCTTAGGCGCTGCGAATGGACCAATCACTTTGCGGACCTGGAGCGCAAGCTCTTTGGAAATCCCTGTCTCATCGTTCGGGTCGTATTTGAATTCACTAAAGGGGAATGTGTTAGATAGGAAAGCGCGCTCGGGAGGGAGAGCGACTTACGGTTTGAGGGTGACGAACGCGTAAACTGCTTGACCCGTCAGCTCATCAGCAGAGCCAACGACGGCGGTCTCGGCGACACCAGGATGCAGGATGAGCGCAGATTCGATCTCTGCAGTCGACAGACGATGTCCAGAGACATTGATGACGTCTGTGCTACGTAAGTACTGAAATAAGAGTGAGGATAAAGTTCAACGCTTACCGTCGACACGACCCTTGATCCAAATGTAACCGTCTGCATCACGTGCTGCGCCATCGCCTGTGTAGAAAACACCAGGGAAAGGCTTCATGTAGGTTTCTAGGTAGCGCTGATGATCTCGGAATACAGAACGGGCAATCGATGGCCACGGGTTTCTCAGAGCAAGCACTCCCTCGACATTGTTACCCACCAGCTCCTACGAATGCAATTTAACCCTAGAAACATGCACGGAGATCGACAAGCGTACCTTTCCTGTCTGCGGGTCGAGGATAACGGGGTCAATGCCGAAGAATGGCACAGTTGCCGAACCCGGTTTCGTCTCGATCGCACCAGGGAACGGGGTAACGACGATGCTCCCTGTCTCGGTCTGCCAGAAGGTGTCGACGATAGCACACTGGCGGCGTCCGACGTGCTCGTTGTACCAGTTCCAAGCCTCTGGGTTGATCGGCTCACCCACGCTACCAAGAACCCTCAACGAGCTCAAGTCGTGGTTCTCTACATGATGTGCACCAAGGCGACGTAAGAGGCGGATGGCTGTTGGCGCGGAGTAAAATTGCGTCAATTTGTGCTTCTCGACGGTCTGCCAGTAACGCGACGGCGTGGGGTAGACAGGGGTCGATTCAAAGACGGTAGTAGTGACGCCGTTCGCGAGTGGTCCATAAACGATGTAACTGTGATAGGCTCATCAGTTAACAGGCGGGGATAGTGAGGCGGATAAGTACGTACGAATGTCCAGTGATCCAACCAACATCGGCCATGCAAGCAAACTTGTCATCCGGGTGGAGGTCGAAGACGTATTTCACGGTTAAGGCTGCGCCAAGCAGGTATCCACCTGTCGTGTGCACAACACCCTTAGGCTTTCCAGTCGAGCCGGACGTCTGGAAAGAGTTCAGGTTCGCATTGAAATGCGTGGCCGTGCGGATATCTCACATAGAGAATAAACAACGGGTCCTCTGCTGACATGATCGCCGGTGGGCAATAGCTGGGGACCCGCGCGGTCTCCTCATGCCACCATTTGTCACGACCTTGCGTCCACGCAACATCGTTCCCAGTGCGCCTGAGAACAAGAACGTGCTCGACATGCGGGCACTGCTTGAGTGCGGAATCGACGATGGCCTTGGTCGCGATGGTCTTCCCACCACGGCGCCCTTCGTCAGAAGTGAGGACCACGCGGCTCTTGCAGTCATTGATACGGTCGCGAAGAGACTCGGCAGAGAAACCGGCAAAGACGACAGAGTGGACAGCACCGATGCGGGCACAGGCTAAGAAAGCAGCGACGGCTTGCCATACCATGGGAAGGTAGATGGAGACCGTATCGCCTTTTTTGATACCAAGGCCCTTGAGGACATTGGCTAGTCTAGAGACCTCGCGTAGCAGTTCGGCGTAGGAGATTTCGGTGCCTTCGTTGGGCTCATCAGCCTCGTAGATAATCGCAGTCTAAAGCATTCACAAGAGTGTTCAGTACGAATGTCGTATCAGGCCAATCGGAGAAGTACCCACCTTGTTCGGATGTTTGAATGCCCAGCGATCGACACAGTTGTAGGATGCGTTCAGGGCGCCTTCAGGGAACCAGACAATGTCACCTGTTTCGAATCCACCCGCCCTGACGGTCTTGAAAGGCCTGTCCCAGTCTAGCGTTTCGCGGGCAACCTTTGTCATGATCTGAGTGATTATCACTGAAAATCAGCGCATAGACATACCTTCGCCCACCACTCATCAGAGTTAGGGCCAATTGTCTGCGCATGAGCGGCCCTGTATTCTTTGATGGAGGGTCCGACATGCGGTTTCTTTGGCCCGTTCTTCAGACGAGGCGCGACGGGGTGGACGGGGACTGACTCTGGGGAATCTGACATCGGGGGGATAGATGATATGGGATGTCGGTGAGTTAGATCATCTTATAAACGATGCAGAGATATTCGCGTCCCGATTTACACCGACCGTGTGATTCAAACAAGCGTCCTGGGGTAGGCACGTGTCGGGGCTTGCCCATCGCGGGATAGCGTCGGGCGCCCTTTTTGACAGGAGCTAGTCTAGTGCGGATTTAGAGCGTCATCCGAATCACCATCACCAGTTAATTTTAACACCGACGCTTACGGTATCATATCATAATCATTTTCAGGCGAATGGTCATTCTCGAACAGCGCCGCAACAATTAGTTCCTCTTGACATGCCTCCCAGAGCGCAATCAGCACGCGGCAGAGTCATCAAGCGAAAATCTTCTCGACAGAATTCCAATCCGCGTAAGAAAAACGTGTCACCGCCACCCAGCGAAGACGGAACAACTGTGTCTGGACCTGATGACGCAGACGATGGGGAGAGCGACGCGTACCTGGTGGAAGACGACGATTTCGATGAAAAATCACTGCACAGTGACGCGCTGGATGACGACAGCGACCCAGGGTCAAGACCCACTCGTGTTGGTGGGAAACGAAAGCGCCCGACGCCCGTCAAGCCACGCGGTGTGAAGGGTCGCACTCCCAAGAGACGTAAAAGTATCCACAGTGACGAAGGCGAAGAAGAGGGTGACAATGACCTCAAAGAGGGCCAGGAGCTGGTTGGGAAAGTCGTTCAAGCACCGAAAACGGGAAGAGGTACGTACTATCTCAATGGACGAGACGATCAAGGGGATAGAATCGCCGATTTGCCTCAGTTCCTCCAGGTCAAATATCTCAAAACTCATTCGACTTCCTTTCGCAGCTGAAAAAAACAGAGTGCAACGACCGCGAGTGGTGAGTGTGCTAGTAGTTCTATTGGCCAATATGTGACTGAACTGGGTTTAGGTTTAGACTACACGGTGTGTTCTCCAGGAATTGGCCTACAGTTTGATGACGATCGTCACGCATGTTCTCAGAGCCCGTGTTTCGTCTAGCTGAGACCGAGTTCAGGCTCTTCATAGAAAAATTGACGGATCTGTTTATCACCGTCGACCCACAGATTCCGCCACTACCACCAAAGGACGTGATTTACAGAATCTACCGAGATGTATGTCTCCCATGTCTCCTAGAGGCCTACCTCGCCGCTGAAACTGTGCAGGTTCGATTTAGCAATGACAAGACGCCGTATAAAACAAGCTTCTCGGCGACCTTCTCGAGGAGTGGGAGAAAAGGGATTTTCGCTGGCTGTATGTCCCTATATGCTTCAGTTCACTGACCTATTCACCAATATCCATCCTTTAGACCACATGTACGCTCGTTTTGCACCCTTCTCTGTCTCTTGCAGTGTGTGCTGAGTCTGTGTATTTGGTTCTTCAGAATGAGTGAGCGCGGTCTCTTCCAAATAATGGGCTCCCGGTTCACCATCGTGATCACATTTTCAGTCAAGCCTGGCGGTGAAAGCCTTCTTGCAGCTGGGACCTGGTGTCCCGGAAAGAACGAACTCGCTACCATCCGGTCGCATATCCTGCGCAACTCATCTCGTCTACGTCGAATAATCAATGCCCCACTCTTTGTCGAGAACTTCGGCTCGGCAAAGCCGCCGCCTAAGGAAAAGAAAGGACGGCAGAATATTTTTGGGAGGGACGATGAGTTGAAGACGGCACCCAAGGGTATCGCCAAGGACCATAAGTGGGATTTCTACCATCGAATAGTTTGAGTCAAGCTAAATCAAGTGGTACAGGGAGATCGATCTTTTGAAGTGCCGCTCATTCGTTGTTGTGCATCAATTTACCGATGAAGAAGTTTTGAGCTTGAATTTCGGACAGACGGTGATCGAGGTGGTAAAAGCAGCCAAGCCTCTTGTGTATTGGTATGTCATCGTTTTTTTTGGTGTACGGTGGCATTGATCGGGAAGTACGAATAGTATGAATGATTACATGAGTGTGGGCGGTGGCGATGAGGAAGAAGAGGCCGCAGGCTCCGATGCCGAAGATGAGGATCAAGAGCAGGCGGATGAGATGAGCAGTTGAGCCGACCTACCGATCACCGCCGGCTCTGGTGCGGCGTTTGTAGGCATGATTAGAATCTGGCTGAATAGGTGTATCCGGCATCTGCTGTACATTCTCACACGATTGTTCACATATGTTCATATCGTGTGCTACTTCAATTTATCCTGAACAACACAGACCGATGGAAGCTTGACCCAAACCAATGAGTACGGATTGGGTGATAACCAAAGTCGTGCGGCACCGTACATGGCTACTCGGCTCCGCGGTCAGGTCTGTCAGGTATCGTGCTTATCCAGACACCTGTTGATGGTGTTGAATCATCAACACCCTCAGCAGATTAGCTCTTGTTCTATAATTAGTACGCCAGGATGTAAAGATGGGACGAGTGGCTTTCCGATGTAATGTGTGGGCTACGGAGTTGGAACATGCTCCGAAGATGTCACAATCAAACAGGTCAAGTGCAGTAGAGTCCGCATATACTCAGGAAGGTTATGCATCAAATTGAGAGAGCGGTTGCAAATAAACGAGAGAGCTACTATAATTTATCGTCCTCTTTTCCTCCTTGAGAACCCTGGTATTGCCTGGCCCACTACGGAAAGAAAATTAGTGATGCACGGACGGGGCGATGAGATGTGAGATACGCTAAACGTACTCTCATAGAAGGGATGGCACGGGTTGGTTCATTATAGCGATACTAGAAGGACGCCATTTTACCCTATGTAGCAGGAAGTATATGCAACAGGAGCGCCTACCTCTTTGTCCGCACTGACTGTCCAGACACCGTATGACACTCCAAGTATTCCCGCAAACAATATGGCGGTATTTGCCTTCCAATTTGACGGTCGCGTCCACCAGCCACCTGTAGTGGAATAGATATGTGAGGGTGTAACTAGTTGGTGTTTTTCCGGACGCACCTGCTGGCGTCCACACTTCCTTCGGATAGGGATATCTAGCACCACCACCCTTTGTAAATGGGTCGTATCAGAGCTCTCTAGTACCTGTAGATAGACACGTTCGGGCTCACCATTGTACAGCTAAAAGGTCAGTCGGAGTTGGTCGAGCTGGTTGGCGAGTTTCGATTTGTGCGCGTTGCTGCTCCCGGACTTTGCCGGCCGCTTGCTCTTACTCGTGACCATGTCTGCCACCGCCCGTGGATCTGCCACGCGCGTTCATCTGTTCAGTCTTCATCCCTCCGTGGGTTCTAAACAAGCAGTAAGCGAGCCCTTTCCCCCTTCAGACTCATGATTTTCATGTTCACATGACGCCCAAAGCAAAAGCGCGTTGGTCGTGGCCGTAGCTCTGGACTGGGAAAGACCTCTGGACGCGGACACAAAGGCCAGAAGGCGCGGTCGGGTAACGGAAAGCCCAAGGCCGGTTTCGAGGGTGGCCAGACTACCATCTCCAAGCTTTTCCCTAAGAAGGGTTTCACCAACTCGTGCGTGTTATGCTGTCGCGTCATTCGCGAGATGTGACGTTTCTACCGTTTGCAGTATCAATGGCAAAACTTATGCGCCCGTCAACCTTGATCGGATAGCGCATTGGGTTGAGCAAGGGCGATTGGTATCCTCCCCTGAAAAACCCATCACCGCAAGGGAGCTGGTGTTGAGCGGGTGCATACACAATGCCCACGATGGAGTTAAGCTCTTGGGAAACGTGCGCCACCTTTTCTCCTTCTTTCGTCTCTTGACTAGAACACTCGTGTTGCTAGGGCTCAGAACACCTCAAAGTGCCAATACACATAACACCGTCGCGTGCCTCCAAGTCCGCCATCAAAGCCGTCGAGGAGCTGGGAGGATCGGTTTTTTGCAGATACTTCAACCGGTTAGCCTTGTATGACTGCGTGAAGGGGCGCACAGACCGTATTGATGCGGCACCCACGCGTCGCCAGGATATTGGTGTGTCTCCATGACTGCATTCGATGTGACTATCGCTAAGTCCAAGTTTAGAATGGTACACTAATTGGAAAAATCGTGGTTATTTGGCACCGGAGAGCATCGCTAAAATGCCCATCGTACAGGAACGGTGGCGAGAACTTTCTGAACAGTTGACGCGGTTTAAAACTGAAGAGTTTAAACGATAGACACATTGTATATAGCCTTCTTCCTCAAGTGCCCTAATACATGCAAAGCACAGTCATGGATAGACCGGGCCGAAGTTAACACGTGCTCTCGTGTTGCCCTAGGAAGCGCCACGGCTGTCAGGGCACCTCAACACACCCTGCTGCCTGATGTCCCCATCCCTCATCCAATTACCATGTTAAACTCTGTAACAAATTATGTGTACGAACGACGCAAACGGCTAGCGCGAACCGCGGGCGTAGTTGGGGGCCTATATCTCGTTGGGCGGTATGCAATGGGACGGATTGCGGACATGGGAGACCGGGTTCGAGAAGAACGGTTGGCACGAGAAAAGTACGGGCGATTTAACAATTCAGTATATCATATTCTGACCTCGCGTAGTATGCGCAAACGTTTCCGACAGAACGTCCAGGATACTTCGTTCACGATCATGACTTACTTGCCGCTACTCAGCAAGCATATCCTAGACGAAATGGATGTCGAGGCGCTGACGGCTGAGCTTCAGTCCCTCTCGCGCGCTGCAAAGACGCAGCGCAATATTTCTGCCGTGCCAAAAGTTGGATCTGCGGGGTCTCTGGAGTCTAGCGTAGAATTGGTGCGTCCCTCGGACGCCCGTTCAGAATCTAGCTCTGCGTCCTTTTTGTCCGTTTCCCCACGTCCCGAGGCTTCATCGTTGGCGGAATCTACTGTGAGTTGGGTCGAGCCGCTACAATCTCCGGAGGCGCCGTCGTTAGAGAGGCCGGGGGGCTCGTCGGCTCCCTTGGCGCCCTTCAGTGAAGCAAACGCACTGTCGGAATCAGTTGCGTCGAGCTCCGTAGTCAGCAGCAGTAGCGATTCTGGTCTCGTGAGTCGCCGTTTTGCCTTCGATCCCTTTATCGCCGCCCAGGCTGATTTGTCTGTTTCTCACAAGAGCGCTTCTACGAGGAGCAAAGCGGAGCTTTGGAGAGAGGTCAAAATGCTTAGTGCGTCGTTACCATCCGTCATGCCTTGGATGATACTATTTGTCTCTCCAGCCGTTACAAGAACGCTCACTGTCCTCTACTCCATAACCCTCCTGACCATTTTTACCAACATCCAGCTCTCCCTTCTTGGTCGATACAAGTACATCCAGTCTGTCCTGCAGATGGAGCGTAGTGAAGAAGCACGCACGCGACGCCAGTATGAATCCTCCCCATTCCCGTTTCTTGTCGACCAGGATATCGAAGCTTTCGTTGGTCAGAAAGCTAGGTTGGAGGAGGATAGCATATGGCGCGGGGGTGTGGACGCAGAGACAGAACGCAAATACCTCACACTCAGTTGGTGGATCTTGAATGTGGGCTGGAAGGATGTTGGTGAGCGTGTACGGAGAGGGGCCGAAGAAGTGTTCGAAGGGTGAGCAATCCACTCCCACTAACAGGATAGCGTTCATGGAGACCATCTAGAGTATCACTGAAGAGCAAAATTGGCGCCATAGAACTGCATCGGTTGATAAGCGACGTCCGGCGACGCGTCGAGCACGAGATCACCTTTGAAGGCACTGAACGCAGAATTAAGTAAATGGCTCATTTAAACACATTCTCCAGAGGACCTGATTTACCTTTCGTAGCTTCCTTTCCACTCTCATGCCACCGACGACTTCAGCACTGTCGCACCTCCTCACGCGTGGTGGCTTTCCTCCCACACACAACGACATGCACGAACCTGAATTCACGGCGTTACTCGAAGAGACACGTGACTTACTTGCATCGTCTGATTTTGCGCTTGTCTTGGAGCGCGCTCTTGATCGCGCAACCACTTTACTATTTGATGGCCTTTCCCAAAACGTCTTCGTAGGTGAGGAGGGCGAAGATCAGGTGCAGCTGCGTGTTGCAGCTGTCCTGCCAGGTCTTGCGAGATGGAGCAGCCTCGCGCTCAATGGCATGCCTAATGAGCTCGTCGATGTTTGTGCCTTCCTTCGCTCCTCTCCAGAGGCCCTTGGCGTGCTAACTCGCGTACACAGAGTTTGTCAGATTTGCACGAGGTGGCGAGCTTCTCGGCAATCATATACTCGAATTACGGGGATCATTTCCGGTAATGGACAACGTACATCGTTTGACCAGGTTTTGCGGCTGCAAGTTATTTAATACCATACAACACATTGCCGTTCTTCATACCAAGCCTGAGAGTCTCGCCGCGGCCTCGATTGGACTATTCGTGAGAAGAGATGCACCGCCCGCTGAGAGATTCGCGCTTCGGATATTATGGTGGGCAACAGTACCACCAGCCGGCTAAACAGTGAACCGTTTTCATGCCGGTTTGTTAATTCTGTTGCATTTTTATTACGCGACATATGGGCTAGACAGAGGCAACCCTGCAGAAAACTTGACTATAGGCGTTGTGAGGGGCCGGCGTAAGAGGCAAAACAGAGGTGTTGCAGAGGCAAGACGACAGGATTTATCGTAAGTTCGGATCAGATACGGTCTAATATTGATGGCAATTCGTGGTCATCCTTCAGTGTGTTGTGCACGACACGGTCACAGTAAGATTTCGCAGCTCGAGTGGGTTCGTGTTGTGGGTTGTCGACCCTGGCGACCAGAGCCTCAGTTCTAGGTGTGGCATGCCAGACGCCTAATTGGCCGTGCTTCGACATAGCGAGTGATGAATTACGGCCTCACCGCGTCTTTGGAGCCTGTGATTTATATACAGTGTGCGTAATCGATGACTAGATCAATCCCGGTAACCTACTTTGTCCTGATCCGGAGATAGTATCTGCATGGAGCCCTGTCCTGCATTCCCAGACGCAGTGGGCACCAGGGACCGGTTTCACCCGATGACAAGCTGAAAGCAGTGAACCGACAATCGGTGTTCTTGTCATTCTTCCACTCAGCATTTCGTTCGTTGAGCACGGCTGAGACCGACCGATGATGGACGCTGCCATCTTCAACAGCCCCACCTCCACCTCCGACGAGCTTCCAGCTCCAATTACAACTACCACGATCACCAATACCCAACAAGAAATGACGCAAGAGGGCGAAGACGATACCTCAGCTGGCGGTAAGAAACGCCCTCCAAAGGCGGCGAAACGGCGCAAGGTGAACCACGCCTGCCTCTACTGCAGGCGCAGCCATATGACTTGCGACGAAGGACGACCGTGTCAACGATGGTGAGTCCCACTCCTGCCCTGCGAAGTGGACCAGGCGTACCTTCAGGTCTGGGGCCCCACCCCTACTCCTTCACCTTCACCCGCGGTCCGCGGCCGAGTTTACAACGCCCCTGCTAACGTTGCCGTTAGCATTAAACGCGAAATTGGCCACCTCTGCCATGATGAAAATCGACCAGGTAAGCAGGGTGCAACACCAGCACAAGCTACGATGCCCCCACCACCTGCAGCAGAAACGAGTGTCCAGCGTATGTCCTTCCTTTTATTCATGATATATCTCTTCGCTGCCATCACCGATCTCTTTTGTCTGCTGGGTGACTTGGGCGCTAATGGATTGTGTCCATATATGCAGCAGCAACTACACCTTTCGCCGCTGCTTCTACACCCACACCCACCGCCCCCCCTCTCAATTGGCCGGGCTTGCCAGCGTCGCAGAACTCGTTTGTTTACCCACATGAGACTTTTGGCCGAGAATTCTCTAGCCTCTCGTGAGTGACATGTCGCCTGATTCTGCAACGAACATAGCTCACATCTCTCATGTCTCGCAAGTGATTTCCTGGAGACCCTCGACGAACAGGCGTTTTTCACTGGCGGAGCCGTGAATGGCGGGGATGCCCTCGAGGGCGCAGATGTCGACATGTCGGGTACGGTTGCCCAGCCACCTTCTAGCAACGACGATGGTACTGTGCCAGAACCATTGGCCCTTTCGGGGCAGCAAACGCAACCGCAAGTCAACGACCTTCTGCAGCGATATGTTGATCTCGTGCCACCAGTGCTGCCTAGTGCAAGCCTGGCGGAGAAATTTCTTCTCACAGAAATTTCTTCTCACTGCGGCGGATCCAGCGCCGGGAACACGTGACGAACGACTGAAGCGGGTGATCCGAACCAAGTACGAGGCCGGTTTATTGAAACCATATAACTACGTGAAGGGCTATGCGCGGTTGTCGCGGTGGATGGACTGCAAGTCAGTTGAAGCTCAGTTCCAGAAGGTGGTTGTTACTGATATTGTGGCGCCCTTAGTGTGTCGCAGGAATCAAAGCAGCAGATCCTGCAGCCTCTATCGGTGTTGAGACCTAAGTTCCGTGTAAGCTTTCCAATCAAGTAATTTATGAAAGACCCCACACCGACTCTTACTCTATAGGCAATTGCGCAATCACTACGCGATATGGTGCATACTACGATCCTCGTGATACGAATTCACGTCACTCACACTTTACCCAGGACTTGGTATTTATCGAGGAAGCTTTTGAGCGTCTGTTGCTGGATTATGACCGCGTTTTCTCTTGTATGGGCATTCCGGCGTGCCTTTGGCGACGGACCGGCGAGATCTACAAGGGAAATCGCGAGTTTGCGGAGCTTGTCGGCATAGACGGTTACACGCTCCGAGATGTGAGTTTGTGTGGGTTTGTACATAGTTGCCCCGTTGAATAATTCCTCTTGAACAGGGCGGGCTCTGCATCTACGAACTCATGGCAGAGGAATCGGCCGTGAACTATTGGGAGGTGCGTACGCGCTCCACTGACTTTCGGAGTGCTTACTTATTCAATCTACGAATAGAAATACGGCAACGTCGCGTTCGACTCGACGCAGAAGGCGGTTTTGACGTCGTGCGTATTACGGTTCAAGCCCACGATGACGCAGGGCGCTGGTGCGGCAACACCAGAAACTGCTGGCTTGGACACTACTACCCCCAGCGAGGAGGGATTTATCAACTGCTGCTTCTCATTTACGATTCGACGAGATACCTGGGGCATCCCACTTATGATTGTAGGCAACTTCATCCGGTGTTGACGGACACACGTCTGCTCGCACGAATTAGAGACTTAACGAGCTGTACGAGTTAGTTGACATTTCTGTGTAACTTATTCTGCCCTATGCTTGTACCCTTCCTCTCGCGTTAACGAGTTTGTCGGTGGATAGCTATGACGGCTGAAGCTCCCCTGTTATGATACCAAGTGGTACTCTTCCCGACTTGAACGAGGGGCGGCTGTCATGATGATAGCCCCTTCCGACCCTATTAGAGTGCAATGGTGGCGACCGAATAACTTTTCATTAACTTGATGTTTTCTGCCCGATTTCTATGAGTCAGTCACAGTTTTTTTCTTCCCACGTCGGCCGTCGCTGAATGGTGCACGAACGGTCCAAAACGCGCCCCTTGTGCTAAGTATCGGGTTCATAATACTGTCGTCCGTCTCGGTCATTCGCTGAACCAAACACCCCAGTCCATTTTGTTAAATGGCAGTGACAGACGAATGCCAGCGGCAGTAAAAGATAAATAAGTGCTAAGACATTCTCGGAGGTATTTCTGGTCTAAAAAACTAGGATGTTCAAATAGTGTTATACACCTTCACCAGTGCCATAACTCGGTGGCGCCTCGAATCTTTCTGCACGCAGTTCTTCCACCTCACGCCGCAAAATCTCCATTTCCGTCTGAAGTCTCCGAGTATCGGGTGGAGGTGTCACTGTACTCGGCTCGGTAGTACTAGAGCCACTCGAGGGCGGCCGTGGGTGGGCGGGTGGAGAACGCGTAGCTGCTGAACGCAGCTGCACAAGCTCCATACTGGTCAGGCCAACAGGCGAGTGCCACACCTTGCGATGGCGGGAGCAGTTGCTCAGACGGTCCGTCGCTTGCTGTCCCGACGGCCGCACAGGCCCAGACCGCCGTTGCTGCCGGTCCATCCGAGACGCTGCTTCTAGCGGTGCCGCCTCGGAGAAGTGATAGGTTGAACGGGGTCACCGCAATCTGGGGGTGCGCCTCCATAGCGTCGCCCGAAAGGGATGACCCGACGGATTCGAGGAAATTATCTTGTCTCAGTCGCCGCCGCACTACGAATGCGATGACCCCAACTACGAGGATCAAAGCAGTAACGCCACCTGCAACCCCCCCCCCCCCCCCCCCCCGACAATTATGCCGGTGTGCAACGTCGCGCGAAACATCCTACATAGGTCGGTGTAGCGTTGACCGTTGTTTGGAGGACGGGAGCTCTAAAAAAATAGTTGGGCAGATACCGAATGAAAAGGCGCCTGCTATAAACGGACACGAGAGCTAAGGGAGCATACATTGCACTCTGCGCAGGGCTAAAGAGCAGTGCGACAAATCTTAGTTACTAGCACCTTATAGATGGAAACCTTCTAGGAGCTCACCTGGCTACTCCCAAGAGAGTTTATCCATAAGTACTGTCGTAAGTGAGCGGGAATACACCTGCGCTTGTGTTAAGAGACGCCCGGTTGTGAACTCTCGAAATAAGATTTGTGCGTAGGTCTAAATTCAAGGTCATAATCGTCCCAAACAAGTTCCAGCCTAAAATATAAGACCAACGGATGATTCGACGACGTTGGTATCTAACCACGCATCGGGAAATCTAATATCCACGAGCCCACTTGTCCGTATGCTGAGAGCAGGTGTCAATCACTATCCAGGGCAAGGCTCTTCCATTGACTATAAAGCTTCCCGGCTATATTCTACAGACGAATCAATTTCTCCGCAACGCACCTAAGACACCCTCACGAACAGAATACTTGCTTGCGTCGGCCGTCTGTTTGACAACTGACCCCATCATTGACATCGCTTCGATGGCGATGATGCCCTCGATGGCGAGGTTCGTTTGGTGGTTCGTCATCAGCCCATCCACAGAGGACCTGTGTTAATGTCATTCAAGCTTATTAACAATAAGAATTATGTACGGAAACAACACACGATCGTGGATAACCAGTGTCGAGTTGGACAAGTAGTCGACCTACGAAGTCAGTAGAGAATTCTATCCGGTGTTGTTGGCCCATGATAGGTGAGAATAAAAGCTCCGTACGTACGTATCTGCTTATGAGGCTACCGTCTCCAGTCGCACGAGTGTGGGCATAAGTCATGATCAGCATATTCCAAAACTCTGTAAGAACATATCAGTGATGGGCGAAACCCGAAACAAAGACACATACGTTCGACTCCTAGGTTGTGGTTGGAATTGCTGATCGTGACGTTGGGGTAACTCAATCCTTCATACACTCAGTAATCGATGCTCTCGAACCTTTCCAACTTTTGAAACGCATCTAAATCAGCAGCAGCGTATGGGATGGTGTAGTTGGGAGATGGTTGAAGCTGAAATCGAGGCTTGGGATGGAGTCTACGTAGTAGAAGATCGATGTACATGGACGCAGGGGACGCAGAATACAGCGTCTCGACGGCGTTCACTCGGCTTGACGAGGTAAGGATGTCTCCCACTCGGTACGCCAAGGAACTTACTCTGCCTTCGATCCAATATTCTTCAAGAATATCATCGCATCTGACTCATTGCAGTTACCATTCGCGTCGGCCCCAATTGTGAGGTGGGTACTGCCATACACTTGTGTAGTTGAGAGAGACACCAAGAACATCGTCTGGTCTATTTTCTGAGCTGCTGAAGAAGCATTTGCAAAATCGCCGAGGAAGTCAACTAATCGCCATGAATGTGGACACTGACTATCTGTGTGATTGATGTGCCTAGGTCACGTGAAATGGCAAACAACGAAGTCGATGTGCTTCGCCTAAACCATGGATATCACACTCTACTTCAAACTTCTCACTGGAGTACAAGTTCCGTACAAACTTCCGTGTCGTGAACGTCTTTGCTCCTATCCATTCCGTCGCAAAGTCCCGTATCATACATGCAAGCGGCTTAGTACTGTAATAATATTTCCGAACCAACTGCCAGTGGCACCGAATGCGTCCTCGATAGGCACCGTCCGTTATATCGTCGCAACTGTTGGGTACATGAATTATCACTGGTTCCTGTGGTGGTGCATTCTCTCCAGTCTTATGCGTGCGGTGTCAGTCGGTCGTACTTTTCGTCTGTTGCACTTGTCGGCCAACAACTGTCATGGTGATTCCGTTCCCAAGCAAAGACCAAGTTTCCCAGCATCCTCTCACTGTCTTGATTGGCGTGTCCATTCCACCGTTCTTCCGGCGACCAGGCATAGACATTCCTACGATCTATTACTTCCGTAACTGGGGAATCGTTGATTATAAAAGGGGACGTCTTTCGACGAATCTTGCAGCATCCTGGTATATTCTCTTACTCAGGACAACTTGCCTTTTTTCTCAACTCAACTATCTTCGCTTAACAAGCAAGTGCCCTTCACCAGTTGCATCCCAGATTTATTGACCCCCCCCCCCCGTTTCAGAGCCATGTCCAAATTCTCAACTCTCGATAACTCTCCATCTGCCGAGACCTTTGTTGCCGGCATGGAGCTGGGCAGTTCAGTGGATGGCATTTCTGGCGACATGCCCGCCAGTGCCATTGATCCTGCCACGATCGTCCCTCAAGTTGTAGGAGACGAGGTGATCCAGAGCCAGTACAACCTTCGCTTGATCGAGAATCTTCGCGAGCTCGACGTCAGCGAGGTCTTCAGCAGTAACGGATCGATCACTTTTGCTGGTGGCAATGTCAAGGCTAGTGTCGATACTGGATTCGATTTCTCTCAGTCGCGTGCCTCGACTGGATACAGCATGCTAATCGTTCTTCAATGCGAGAAGCGCGGACATTCTACGCGCATTAGCAATGGTGCCAAGCTCAAGGATGTAGCCAAGTCCTTGATCAAAAATCCTCCTGCGTTCCGTAAACAGTTCGGTGACTATTATGTTCACGAGATTTCTCATGAAGCTAGGTTCACTGCGGTCTGGTAAGATTTCATTTTGATCTACGTATACACCGAGACAAATGCATTTTATTATAGGAAATGCACTTCCCAGTCCGAGTCCACTCTAAAGCAGTTCAAGAGCTCCATCGGCGTTAATGTTGACGCCCAAGGGTCGGGAAAGGTTGAAGCGCAGGTCAATACCGTGGCAAAGCAGACCAACGTATCTGTGGAAGTCCAATATAATGTCGTCGGAGACATGGGAACTGCCCATATCGACATGAACGCAAGCGTTACCGAAAATCTCAATCGATTCGACAAGAACTGCAACCCCGTCCCGAGCTCCGTGCTCCTCCGTCATTACTGCAATATCGAGCCCGAGATCCCAAGAACCATTGAGATGGATCCTGACCTGTACCTCCGCACTCTCAAGGCTTTCGATGATATTCGTCTTGCGGTGCTCTGGAACAGTACCCTCCCCGGTGACGAAAGTTCGAAAATCGGGCGTCGTCGCAAGATCGAGGATTTGTTCCGATCGATTCATTCCAAACGTTCCAACTACTCGACGAATCCCCTGGACCTGTCGGGTGTGCTCAATGACCTTGCGGGTTTGCTTGAGGAACTTCGTCAAATCCTCACTCGTCACGAGCTCATTACAAGCCTTCGAAGCGTCAGCTATAACGACGCTATTCGGTACGTTCTTCGCTATTGCTGAGCGTTTTGCCAGCTAACACCACCGATTTTTCAGGGGGCATCGCATTGATCACACGGATGATACTGCGGCCTGGGTCCGGGGTCAAAAGAACATAAGAACCTTCTCGGTCGGAAGGACAAACCCCAGCGCAGAAGATATCAAGAAATACGGGATCCAGCACGTCTCCCAAGGCCCTGGAATGGAAAGTAGTCGGGACCACGCCGTTCTGCCGGTCTGGGGTAGTTTAGCATTCCCCGGGGGAACGGGAGTCCATGGGACTGTCATCGGATTTACCGTCAACGACCATTGGGCAGATGGTACGAATGGGTGGTGGGGCATCGTCCCGAAGACTGCGCCGCTTGGAACGAAGGACTTGAAGGTTTCTGTGAAGTCGGAGAAATTGAGGGGATTCAGTGTGAGTTTCAGGCCATTGTCTCAGATTGACGGCAGACTGACAACGTGATATTAGTGGGGCTTGGACGTTTGGTATATCCCGACTGATTTGTATAATGCCTGAGTACTCTTTCAGTTGCCGGCATCCTGTAAAGGACGCGCCAATGTGAACATAGTACTAGCTTTCCCCTATAGACACGTAGACACAGCCGCCTGTCCCCCCCTACGACCAAAGTAGGAATATGGCGAGGGACCGCTACATAAATAGCGAAGAATAGATCGTTTTGACCCTCCATCGTGAGATACCCCCTCTGCCCCAGGATAGGGGTGCACGTAGCATCCGGGCCGGGGTTCAACGTTCAATGTGTGCGGATCCGGGATTCGGCCCGGCTACACGAGCGCTAGCTAGAGCTAATGGTGAAACTCCTGCTACACTCGTGGTATTAAGCGTCACCTGACAGTACCACTGGCAACACTCCTTGACGTCCAGAGACTAGAAAAACCGAAAGAAGAAAAAGAAAGAAGAAAAGAAGAAAATCGAGACGGACAATCAGCAGAATGGAATGGAATTCTATTGGCGAAGCTGGAACCACCACTGTCTAGTACCTACTAGTACTACGGGATCATTGACCGTTGCTTCTCAGTTACCATTCGACGAGATACCTGGGCCATTTCCACTTATGATTGTAAGCAACTTTGTCCGGTGTCAAGTCCAGTGTTGACGGTGCACATCATGCACCTCTCGTGCATGGATTGAGACCTAACATGCCTAACAATTCGTATAAAGTAGATCAGCGGCTGAGAGTTCTATTTAAATCATTCTGCCCGTGTCGTACCCTCCCTCTCGTGTCGATGGGCTTGTTACAGAACGAGTGGTCGCGGGCGCTCAGTGCCCCGAATTTCCTTTGGAAGCAGCCGGCGCGGTCCTTGATATGAAGTAATATATTTGTCTCGATTGTCTCGATTGTGTAACCCTTTTGACTATGTACGCTTTGTTCTCACTTGAAAACGCCGACTAGTATAGCAAACGCGAACACCGACTCGTGGTCATGCGGTCATGCAAGGCGACTCGGAGATACATAGCCAGAAATAAAATGGGGAAGGATGATTCGGATAGGTGGTAGTATGAGTGGGCGGCGATACATACAAGGGAAACGAAATCGTGTAACAAGATTATATGCCAGGGGGACCAAGTAAAAAATAAGTGTCGGGAAGTATATAATTTTGGTACAAAAATAACAAACAAATCCCAGGTATTAGTTGAAGGAATCAGGGTTGAATACGTTGAATGTTCAGGGGAGGTCGCAATGGAGTAAAGAAAGAGCTCTGAGTCACCACCAGTACATGAGTTCCGGTTGGGACCCCTCGTGTACGACAGACAGCTACTGCAGCCACACAAAGCGCATGCGATAGCATTCAACCTGGTTCAAAGAGTGCTATACGCCTCCGCCTTCACCATAACTCGGTGGTGCCTCGAATCTCTCCGCTCGTAGTTCTTGCATCTCGCGCCGCAAAGAATCCACCTCCGACTGAAGTCTTCGAGTTTCAAGTGTTGGTGTCACCGTGGTACTCTGCTCGGTGGTACTAATGGTTGAGGGATAAGCAGGCTGAGACCCACTCGAGGATGTCCGTGCGTGGCCGTCGGGTGGAGAACGCATTGCCGTTGAGCGTAGCCGCGCAAGTTCCTTGCTGGTCAAGCCTACGGGGATGGGTGCCATACTTTGCAACGGCGGGAGGGGTGACCCAGACGTGGAAGACGGCCTGTGGCTCGGTGTCCCAAACTGAGATTCTGCTTCCAGTGGTACCGTCTCGGCCAGGGTTGGGATGAACGGCGTCACCGTCATATGCGGGCCCGCGTCCATAAAAGTACCAGAAAAGGATGTCCTAACGGATTTCTCGGAAGTGTCTTGTCTCCGTCGCTGCCGTAAGAGGGCAATGGCCCCAACCACTAGGATCATACCTGCAACGCCACCTGCAACCCCCCCGGCAATTGCGCTGGTGTGCGACGTCGCTTTTGACGTGGTTACGGTCGCAGGGGTCGTAGCGTTGGCTGTTATATGGACGACAGGAGCTCTGAGAAAATAGTTGGGTCAGACATCGAATGAAAAGACGATTCCCAGTGATATAGACTGACGTGAGAGCTAATGGCGCATACATTGCACCCTGTGCAGGGCTAAAGAGCAACGCGACAAGATCTTAGCCAGCACCTTATAAGTGGAAACACGCCAGGAGCTCACCTGGCCCCTCCCAGGATAGTTGATCCATGAGTGCTGTCGTAGCTGAGCGGGAATACACCTGCGCTCACGTTAAAAGACGCTCGGTTGTGAACTCTCGAAATAAGATTTGTCCGTAGGTCTTGATTCGAGCTCGTAGCCGCTGCAAACAAGTTCCAACCTACAAAAAGTCACATTAGCTCAGACAACTTCAAAAAACAAAATTCTTCCGACTTGATATTGAGACGCTTGTGTCCGTGTTGAAGCTATCGACTGGCATCCCAAAATTACTGAAGCTCGAAGTCAGTGTCAGGTTGTCGATGAAATTGCTTTGACCACTGAAGACCTAAAAACCGATGAGTTATTACCAATTAAGGGAAGGGATTGATAGACGGACGGATGATTCGACGACCCTAGTATCTAACCATGCGTCGGCAAATAGATTATAACCCAATGTCCACGAGCCCACTTGTCCATATGCTACAAGCAGGTGTTGATCACTATCCAGTGCAATGTTTCTCCATTGACTGTAAAGCCTCGCGACTATATTCTGTGAACCAGTTAATCTCGCGGCAATGCATCTAAGACATCCCCACGAACAGAATACTTGTCCGCATCGGCGGGCCGTTTGACAACTGAACTCATTTTTGACATCGCCTCGATAGCGATAATGCCTTTGATTGCGAGGTTCGTTTGATTGGTGGTCGTCAGTCCATCTGCAGAGGACCTGTGATGGACGGTCGTTCGGATTCTCAGCAATAAGAACCATGCACGGAAATAACGCACTGATCGTGGATAACCAGTGTGGAATTGGACAAGTAGTCAGCCCAGGAAGTCAGCAAAGAATACTGTCCGGTTTTGTTGGTCCTTGACGGGTGCGGATAGGAGCTCGGTACGTACGTATCTGCTTATGAGGCTACCATCTCCGGTCGCACGAGCGTGGGCATAAGTCATGATCAACATATTCCCAGATTCTGTAAGAATATAGCAGTGATGAGCGACGTCCGAAACAAAGATACATACGTTCGACTCCTTGGTTGTGGTTGGAATTGCCGATTGTGACGTTGGGGTAATTCAAGCCTTCATACCATCAGTAATCGACGCTCCAAAAACTCCGACTTTTGAAAGGCACCTAGATCAGCAGCAGCGTACGGGATGGTGTAGTTGGGAGATGCCTGAAGCTGAAACAGAGGCTCGAGAAGGAGTCTGCCCAGTGTAGGATCGATGTACATGAACGCAGGGAACGCAGAATACAGCGTCTCGACGGCGTTCACTCGGCTTGGCGAGGTCAGGACGTCTCCAGCTCGGCACGCTAAAGAACTTACTTTGTCTTCGACCCACCGATATTCTTCATGAACATCATCACATCTGACTCATTGTAGTTACCATTCACGTCGGTCCCAATTGTAAGGTGGGTACTGCCATACACTTGTGCAGTTGCGAGGGACACCAAATCTCCGAGTAAGTTTGAGACAGATGTAGTAACCTGGAGTATCTTCTGGTCTAGTTTCTGGGCTCTTGAATAGGCATTTGTGAAATCATCAAGGAAGTCGACGATCTGAGAAATGATGTGAGACACTAATCGTCATGAATGAGACCACTGACTAAGGATGTGTCATTAGGATACTGGGTCTTGTAGAATAAGCTACGTGGTCGAGGCGCAGCTCCAGAAATATCTGTGTAATTGATAACTTGGTCCATGGTAAGTCCGACAGTCCAGACGACAGGATCCTCAGTGGCTTGGATGGTGCCTAGGTCGCGCGAAATAGCAAAGACTGCGAATTTGTCACTGATGGCGCGAAAAGTTCCATCCGTTTGGTTGTCTAGCGTTCCATTGTGGACAAAAAATGTGCGGGAGTCTGAATCTTGAGCTATCTTGAACGTGACACCATTTGCCTAGATCCGAGTCACTGACTATAGGCAATGACATATAGATAATACCATAGCCACTCACGCTCTTCATGGCATAGTAGAACGAACCCCATTCTGCCATGTTATTGATTTCGTTAAACACGACTGGGTTCTGCAAATTGGCCGCATGGTAGACGACATCGCTGGTAGACGTCGTACTCCAGCGTAGCATCTGGCCCCGATCCCCTGAATTCCATTCTACGACAATCTTAGGAAATGTGTGTGCGTGTGAAAAGCGAATTACCTCCGCTGACGTCCGAATACACCTGCACAGCATGGGCTGCACCGTCCAGCGATTTTGCAGACAAGGCCAAGTATGAGAACGGGATTGATTGCTTGACCCAATCTCCGGGCTGAAAGGAAAGTGTCAGCGGAGAACTAGGATTAATATGTGGGCACGGACCTCGATTGGGTTGAGGAAAGTAAGATTAACTTGCATGGGCCCGGCTTGCGCGGCAATCACAGTCTGGGTGGGTGTGATAACCGTGTTGGTGAAATTTACAGTGCCATTCAGGGGACCGCCATTTCCACCGGGAACGGATCCCAAGAAAGAATAGGTTAATCCGTCGATGCGCACCAAGACGGACCAGCCAAGTATCTGAGATACAATGACTTTAGTTGCCACGCCTAGCGAAGGGAAGACAACGTACTTGACTCGGGTCAGAGGTCGTCGGCCATAGATTTCCTAGGTTCGTCCCATTGGTGGTGTGGTCCCAACAATTGAGGTACGGTGAGCGAACGGCAAGAGGAATTGCGGCAGGGAAGAGTGTTTGCTGAGCTTTTCCGGAATGAAAAAGGAAGAACAGGAGAATTAGCAAGTAGGTCATTGGCAGCTGGGCCACCACGGGAGCCAAGTCTGGAGGACCAAGTTCACAGCAGAATTGACGGGGCCGTTAATTGCAAGGGTGACACCTTTCTTTGGCTTGGTTACAATTTGCCCTGGACAGTACATAATACAGGAACGGACATTGTGCCGTAACAGTGGGTGTTATGCGAGTACTGTATTGTGGACTCATATAGACGCCCCGGGACAGCTATGATAATTGAGACATAATATGGTGGTCAGGCAGCGACCCTGTCCCAAAGGAGGCCTAATATATAACGAGTTGGGTAAAGTGACACCAGACGCCAAGAGGGTCATAATCGTGGAGTACATCGACTCGTAACCAGCCTTTTGAACGAGGATGCGGCCTATGAGGCCCATATGAGGGGTCGCAAGCGACTGGTGCAGCCGCTGGGCAAAGGAGGGGCGACTGTCATCGGGGGATCGGGGAGCTGTCATCGAATTTTCGAAAAGACAGTTCCGTGTACAGTAGCAGTGCCTCAATGAAGTAACTCAAATCTTGATTAGTAGCTTGATTGTCACCGTGGGATTGCATACAGCTAAGATGGAGATAGTCGGTTGAGACGTGCTCTTCGACATATGTTGAAGTAGTCTAGCACGTCACAAACCGAGCGAAGTGCCATGCGAGTAGCCAACTGAGAACAATGGAAAGGAGATGATCGTATTGAACTTGAATTTGAATAGACGATATGACACCGGTGCCTCGCCCGCACTCACCAATGCTTGCGCACACTGGCACTGCACTTGCCTGCACCCTCCCGTGCTCAGGCTGGCCCGCTTCTCGGTGCACTCAGGCTAGTGTAGTTTACTATGATATGTTGTCTCGATTGTGGGAACCGTTTGACTATGTTTGCATTGTTCTCACTTAACAACTTGAACTTAACACCAACTGGTAACTGGCAACTGGCATAGCGGCCGGGGAACACCATGATCGGCTTATGCAGTGATCGTAGTGTGGGCCATTCATGGGGACTCGGACACTGCACCGCGGGAACGTGTCTAGGTATGAATGAGCGGTTTGCATCAACAATAGGGATACACACGAGAAGCGAAATCGTATACTAGATTGTGGATACGCTAAGGGAACGAAGAAAGAAAAAAGCTGCTCAAAGGTATATAATTTTGGTCCAGAAACCAGATCCCAGGGTGGATCAAACAGTACTACACGCCCCCACCTGTACCATAACTCGGTGGCGCCTCAAATCTCTCTGCACGTAGTTCTTGCACCTCACGCCGCAAAAACTCCATTTCTGTCTGGAGTCTCCGAGTTTCGGGTGGAGGTGTTTCCGTACTACTCCGCTCGGTAGTGCTAATAGTCGTGGGGGGGTAAGAAGTCTGAGACCCACTTGGGGATGACCATGTGTGGGTGGGTGGAGAACGCATTGCCGTTGAGCGCAGCCGCGCAAGCTCTTTGCTGCTCAGACCCACAGGGACGGGTGCCACATTTTGCGACAACGGTAGTAGTGGCTCAGACGAAGAAGCTGGTCCGTCGCTCGCCGTCCCGCCTTGAGACCCTGCCTCCGGCTGTGCCACCCCAACAAGTGTTGGGGTGAACGGCGTCACCTTCATCTGCGAGCCCACTTCCATAGCGGCGCCCGAAAAGGATGACCCAGCGGAACTGCGGAAATTGTCTTGTCTACGTCGCCGCCATACGAAGACGATGGCCCCAACCACGAGAATTAAAGCCCCAACGCCACCTGCGACCCCCCCGGCAATCGCACCGGTGTGCGATGTAGCCTTTGCGGACGACGGCGACTCCTCCGTACCGTTGATCGTTATTTGGACGACGGGAGCTCTGATAAAATAATGGGTCAGACACCAAAAGAAAAGGCGGTTGCCATGAACGAACGTGAGAGCCAATGGCGCATACATTGCACCCTGCGCAGGGCTAAAGAGCAACGCAACAAATCTTA
Organism: Lactarius indigo; assembly: GCA_025766275.1. NCBI lineage: Eukaryota > Fungi > Basidiomycota > Agaricomycetes > Russulales > Russulaceae > Lactarius > Lactarius indigo. The sequence goes on from JAFKAC010000038.1 coordinate 425,864, forward strand.
GTTAGTACTTTATAGATGGAAGTTTTCCTGGAGCTCACCTGGCCCCTCCCAGGATGGTCGATCCATGAGTGCTGTCGTAGCTGAGCGGGAATACACCTGCGCTCGTGTTAAAAGACGCTCGGTTGTGAACTCTCGAAATAAGATTTGTCCGTAGGTCTTGATCCGTGCTCATAGCTGCCACAAACAAGTTCCAACCTAAAAAGATTACATTAGCTCAGAAGATTTCGAAAGTAAAACTGTTCAGACTTGATATTGTGATGCTTGTGTCCCCGCTGAGGCTATCGACTGGCAGCCCAAAATTACTGAAGCTCGAAGTCAGTGCCAGGTTGTCGATGAAACTGCTTTGACCATTGGAGACCTTGGAATCAATGAGTCATTAAATAAGGGAAGAAATCGATAGACGGACGGATGATTCGACGACCCCAGTATCTAACCATACATCGGCAAATAGATTGTAACCCAATGTCCACGAGCCCTCTTGTCTGTATACTGCAAGCAGATGTTGATCACTATCCAGTGCAAGGCTCCTCCATTGACTGTAAAGACTCGCGGCTATACTCTATAATCGAGTCAATTATGCCGCAGCGCATCAAAAACAACCACGAACAGAATACTTGTTGGCGTCCGCCGTCCGTTTGACAACTGAGCTCATTTTTGACATCGCTTCGATGGCGATAATGCCCTTGATCGCGAGGTTCGTTTGGTTGTTCGTCGTCAGTCCATCTGCAGAGGACCTGTGAAGGACGGTCGTTCAGATTCTCAGCAATAAGGACCACGCGCGGAAACAACGCACTGATCGTGGATAACCAGGGACGAGTTGGACAAGTAGTCAGCCCAGGAAGCTAGCAAAGAATACTGTCCGGTTTTGTTGGTCCTTGACGGGTGCGGATAGGAGCTCGGTACGTACGTATCTGCTTATGAGGCTACCATCTCCGGTCGAACGAGCGTGGGCGTAAGTCATGATCAACATATTCCCAGATTCTGTAAGAATATATCAGTGATAGGAGAGACCCGAAACAAAGCTACAGACGTTCGACTCCTTGGTTGTGGTTGGAATTGCCGATTGTGACGTTGGGGTAACTCGATCCTTCATATCATCAGTAACCGACGTCTCCAAACACTCCAGTTTTTGGAACGCACCTAGATCAGTAGCAGCATATGGGATGGTGTAGTTGGGAGACGCTTGAAGTCGTAGCAGAGGCTCGAGAAGGGGTCTACCCAGTGTAGGATCGATGTACATGACGGCGGGGAACGCAGAATACAGCGTCTCGACGGCGTTCACTCGGCTTGGCGAGGTCAGGACTTCTCCAACTCTGCACGCCAAAGAACTTACTTTGTCTTCGACCCACCGATATTCTTCATGAACATCATCACATCCGACTCATTGTAGTTACCATTCGCGTCGGTCCCAATTGTGAGGTGGGTGCTGCCAAACACTTGTGCCGTTGAGAGGGATACCAGATCCCCGAGTAGGTCCGAGACAGGAGCAGCAGCCTGGAATATCTCCTGGTCCAGTTTCTGAGCTCTTGAAGAAGCATTTGCGAAATCACCAAGGAAGTCAACGATCTGAGAAATGATGTGAGATGCGCCAATCGTCATGAATGTGGGCACTGACTAAGGACGCGTCATCAGAATACTGGGTCTTGTAGAATAAGCTACGCTGTTGAGTACTTCCAGAAATATCTGTGTAATTGATGACTGGGTCCATGGTAAGTCCGACGGTCCAGACGACGGGATCTCCCGAATCGGTGGCCTGGATGAGGCCTAGGTCGCGTGAAATGGCAAAGACTGCGAAGTTAGGGCTGATAGAGCGGAAGTTCGGATCCGTTTGGTTGTCCAGCACCCCATTGAGCGCAAATACTGTACGGGAACCTTGAGCTATCTTGAATGTGACATTATTTGCCTACATCACCGGCCATGAGTGATGAAACGTAGATGGCACCATAGCCACTCACGCTCTTCATGGCGTAATATACCGAACCCCATTCTGCCATGCTGCCAATTTCGTTGAAAACGACTGGATTTTGCAGCCTGATCGTATGATAGACGACATCGCTGGTCGACGTCGCACTCCAAAGTATTACCTGGCTTCGATCGCCTGAATTCCATTCTACGACAGCTTTAGGAGATACGTGAATGTGCGAAGAGAAAACTCATGTACCTCCGCTGATGTCCGAATACACCTGCACGTTATGAGCTGCACCGTCCAGCGATTTCGCAGATAAGGCTAAGTACGAGAACGGGATTGACTGCTTGACCCAATCTCCGGGCTGAAACGAAGGTGTCAGTGGAGATAATGGGGCTGATAAGTGACTACGAACCTCGATCGGGTTAAGGAAAGTAAGATTAACTTGCATGGGCCCGACTTGCGTAGCAACCACTGTCTGGGTAGGCGTAATCACCGTGTCGGTGACATTTGCTGTGCCATTCAGGCCGGGTTCGTTCCCCAAGACAGAATAGGTCAATCCATCAATACGCACGAGGACGGCCCAGCCAAGTATCTGAAATACAATGACTTTGGTTGCCACAAGCGGAGGGAAGACAACGTACTTGGCCTGGATTAGAGGTCGTCGGCCATAGACTTCCTAGGTGCGTCCCGTTGGTGGTGTGGTCCCAACAACTGAGGTATGGTGATCGAACGGCAAGAGGAATTGCGGCAGGGAAGAGTGTTTGCTGAGCTTTTCCGTATTGGAAAAGGAAGAACAGGAGAATTAACAAGTAGGTCATTAGGAGCTAGGTCGCTTCAGGAGCCAGCTCTGGATGGGGACCAAGTTCACAGTAGGATTGACGGAGCTATTGATTGTAGGGGTTGTGGTATCACAACCGCAGTTGGGACGGTCATCGGGAGAACTTCTGATTCGGTGATTGGCAAAAAGAAGTTCCGTGAGTCGGCGGTTACGTGCACCGCCCTTGAGATCAGCTCCAACCCTTGCTCCAACCAAGTCGATGGTCAGAGATTTAATGCAGTACACTTGGCGGTACAACGCCACGTCCATCTGTCTTATGATCTATTTTACGTGTTGAACTACACGTACAGCAAAAAACAGTTGACCATCTTCACTGGTCGTGTCCAGATTGGTACAGATTGGTAAGTCACATTTGGCGCCGAGGAGAACGTTGCAGTGGTGACGATTGGTATATCATCAGATGCGCCCATAGCGCTCATCTTTGTTCGTGAGAATTCCGGCGCTCTTGCTCCTATGATTTTAACTTACTGTCACGGTATGCTCGGTTTGACCAACAATTAGTGTAGCGCCTCAGAGCTTGAAGGTTGCAAGTATCATAGAGCCTCCAAGGTAATTCCCTGCGTCATCTACGAATTCATGTCGCGCTTACATTGAGCACCAGCCGATACAGATCCAGCACGTGGCTTGCTTCTTCAGTTGGCCGACGCGCGGCTTTCAGACCGTTGTTGCTATGTTCCTCGCGCCCATCCTTTATCCGGAGGTACAGAAGCGAGCCCGGGCAGAACTTTACTCGGTCACCTCAAGAGATAGGCTACCAACGTACGATGATAAGCCGCACCTTCCGTATGTAGAAGCGATGAACAAAGAGTTAATGAGGTGGCATGTGGTGCCTGCACTGGGTGCGGGTTCCATGCTCATTCAAAGTTAAGCGCCTGTGCAACTATCTGCTCACCAACGTCCACCGTAGCAAAGTACTCGTCAACAGTCAACAGATAATGAAGCAAAAAGTACTCGATTCATCGAGTTGCCACTGGCAAGGTACTTGAAGCGCTGTGACTAGTGTTCAAGTTGTGCATAATATGTTATCTCGGTTGTGGGACTCTTATAACTGTGATTTCTCTGTTTTTACTTAAAAAATGCCGACTGATATGTTATAGTGCAAACACTAGTTTACGGTGATACTGTAAGAGTCACCTAAGAGGACTCGGACAGATGTCTAGATATGGGCAGCAGTTTTGGATCAACCATGGCGAATCGGGGATATATATGAGGGGGAAATGAAATCGTGTATGGCTGGCCGCCATACCCCCCAAAAAGCCCAGTGACGACTATGAGCCGATTAAACGTCGCGCGCATTCCACTGCCATACAACTCGCCACTCTCCACTCATTCACATCCGACTACACACTATCACACCGACCCGACCTCCCCCTCTCCGACGCCCTATGTCCTTACTGTGGCGTCCTCAATTCCTTCACCCACATCATCCACCGATGCCGCCGCTTTACACAGGCTAGGCACAAGCATTCGACTTCTACCTCTCTGACCGCACAACGGCGTTGGATATCTTCCACATCCTGCCGATCAACCTCTGCAAGTTCCTGCAGCGATCAGTTGGTGACAAATCTACTATACTATAACGCGCCTGCACGTGAGTCCTCTCACATTAACTTACATAAATTTCTCTCGTATTATACGTTTGAAGACCGGCCTTGTATTAAGTACTGCCCCGGAATAAACTCGATCAAAAAAAAAAAAAAAAAATGAAATCGTGTACAAGATTGTTAATGTACTGGGGAAACCAAAGGGAAAAAGACACACGCCCGGAGGATACAATTTTGGTCTGAAAATATTAAAGGAAAAGAACCTAGATGGTTCAAACAGCGCTATATGCCCCCACCTGTACCATAACTCGGCGGCGCCTCAAACCTCTCTGCACGCAGTTCTTGCATCTCACGCCGCAAAGACTCCATTTCCGACTGAAGTCTCCGAGTTTCGGAGGTCGGCGTCGACGTGCTTCCCTCGCTGGTACCAATAGTTGAGGGGTAAGTGACAGTGGGCTGAGACCCACTCGAGGACGTCCGTGCGTGGCTGGTGGGTGGAGAACGGGTCACCGTTGAGCGCAGTCGCGCTAGCTCCTTGTCGGTCAGGCCAACAGGGGCGGGTGCCAGTGATGTACTTTGCGATGGTAGCGGCGGCGGCGGCGGCAAAGACGCAAAAGACGGTCCCTCGCTCGTTGTCCCGCTCTGAGACCCTGCTTCCGGTGGTGTGGTGACGACGAGTGTTGGGGTGAACGGTGTCACCGTCATTTGCGAGCCCGCCTCAATAGCAGCGTCAGAAAGGATGTCCCGGCGGATTTGCGGAAATCATCTTTTCTCCTTCGCCGACGAACGAAGACGATGGTCCCAACCACGAGGATTAAAGCCCCAACGCCACCTGCTATCGCACCGGCGATCGCGCCGGCGTGCGACGTCGCCTTTGACGACAACTTCGTCGTCGTCGTGTTGGCTGTTATGGGGACGACGAGAGCTCTGAGAAAATAGTCGGTTGGACATCGAATAAAAATGCGGTTATTATAAACGAACGTGAGAGCTAATGGCGCATACATTGCACCTTGTGCGGGGCTAAAGAGTCTTAGTTAGTACCTCAGACGGGAAAAATTCCAAGCGCTCACCTAGCCACTCCCAGGATGGTCGATCCATGAGTGCTGTCGTAGCTGAGCGGGAATACACCTGCGCTCGTGTTGAAAGACGCTCGGTTGTGAACTCTCGAAATAAGATTCGTCCGTAGGTCTTGATTCGAACTCATAGCCGCCACAAACAAGTTCCAACCTAAAAAGATTACATTAGCTCAGAAGATCTCGAAAGTAAAACTGTTCAAACTTGATATTGTGACGCTTGTGTCCCCGCTGAGGCTATCGACTGGCAGCCCAAAATTACCGAAGCTCGAAGTCAGTGTCAGGTTATCGATGAAACTACTTTGACCATCAAAGACCTAGAAATCGATGAGTAATCTCTAAGGGAAGTAACTGATAGACGGACGGATGATTCGACGACACCAGTATCCAACCAAACATCGGCAAATAAATTATAACCCAATGTCCACGAGCCCTCTTGTCCATATGCTGCGAGCAGGTGTTGATCACTATCCAATGCAAGGTCTCTCCATTGACCATAAAGTCTCGCGGCTGTTTCCTATAAATGAGTCAATTTCGCCGCAACGCAACTAAGACATCCCCACGAACAGAATACTTGTCAGCGTCGGCCGTCTGTTTGACAACTGAGCTCATCTTCGACATAGCTTTGATGGCGATAATGCCCTTGATCGCGAGGTTCGTTTGGTTGTTCGTCGTCAGTCCATCCGCAGAGGACCTGTGGTGAATGACCATTCAGAATATCGGCAATAAGAATCATCCATGGAAACAACGCACTGATCGTGGATATCCAGTGTCGATTTAGACAAGTAGTCGGCCCAGGAGGTCAGTAAAGAATACTGTCCGGTGTTGTTGGTCCTCGACAGGTGCGAATAGGAGCTCGGTACGTACGTATCTGCTTATTAGGCTACCGTCTCCAGTCGCACGAGCGTGGGCATAAGTCATGATCAACATGTTCCCAGACTCTGCAGGGGAATGAGTAATATATCAATGATAGAGGAGACCCGAAAGAAAGATACAGACGTTCGATCCCTTGGCTGTGGTTGGAATTGCCGATTGTAACGTTGGGGTAACTAGGCCCTTCGTATCCTCAGCAATCGACGCTTCCAAACTCTCCAGTTTTTGGGACGAACCTAGATCAGCGGCAGCGTAGGGGACGGTGTAGTTGGGAGATGCTTGAAGTTGAAACAGAGGCTCGAGAAGGGGTCTACCCAGTGTAGGATCGATGTACATGAACGCAGGGAATGCAGAATACAGCGTCTCGACGGCGTTCACTCGGCTTGATGAGGTCAGGATCCCACTCGACACGCCGAGGATGTGAACTCACTTCGTCTTCGACTGGGCTCCACCAATATTCTTCATGAACATCATCACATCTGACTCATTGTAGTTACCATTCGCGTCGGTCCCAATTGTGAGTTGGGTGCTGCCATACACTTGCGCGGTTGAGAGGGACACCAAATCTCCGAGCAGGTCTGATACAGGAGCGGCGCCCTGGAGTATTCTTTGGTCCAATTTCTGAGCTCTTGAAGAGGCATTCGCGAAATCATCAAGGAAGTCAACGATCTGAGAAATGAGGTGAGACGCACCAATCGCCATGAATGTGGACACTGACCAAGGACGTGTCACTAGAATACCGCGTCTTATAGAATAAGCTACGTTGCCGAGGAGCAGCTCCCGAAGGGTCTGTGTAATTGATGGGCGGGTCTAAGGTAAATCCAACAGTCCAGACGATGGGATCGTTGGTGGCTTGAATGGTGCCTAGGTCGCGCGAAATGGCAAAGACCGCAAAATTGTTGGCAATAGAGCGAAAGTTTGGATCCGTTTGGTTGTCTAGCACCCCATTGAGCACAAATAATCCACGGGAAATTGTATCCTGAGCTATCTTGAATGTCACATTATTTGCCTAGATCATTAACTATGAGTGATGAAACATAGATATCACCATTGCCACTCACGCTCTTCATGGCGTAGTAGGCCGAACCCCATTCTGCCTGGTTGCTGATTTCGTTAAACACGACCGGGTTCTGCAGATTGACTGTATGGTAGACGAGATCGCTGGCCGACGTCGCACTCCAGCGTATCACGTGGCTTCGATCCCCCGAATTCCATTCTACGACGGTTTTTGAGACACGTGTGTGCGCGAATAGAGAATTTACGCACCTCCACTAATGTCCGAATACACCTGCACATTATGAGCTGCACCGTCCAGCGATTCCGCAGATAAGGCCAGGTATGAGAACGGGATTGATTGCTTGACCCAATCTCCGGGCTGAAATGAAGGTGTTAGTGGGGTTGGTCATAGGGCCGATAAGTGACTACGAACCTCGATCGGGTTGAGGAAAGTGAGATTAAATTCCATGGGCCCAGCTTGCGCAGAGACCACGGTCTGGGTGGGTGTGATAACCGTTCCAGTGATATTCACAGTGACATTCACGCTCGCCACAGTATTTCCGGGGACCCCTCCCAAGAAAGAATATGTCGATCCATCGATGCGTACGAGGACGGACCAACCAAGTATCTGAGATACAACGATTTCAGTTCCCACGCCTGGCGAAGGGGAGCCAACATACTTGTCCTGCGGTTGGGGTCCTTGGCCATAGATTTGCTATCGTCGAGCCATTGGTGGTGTGGTCCCAACAATTGAGGTACGGTGAGCGAACGGCAAGAGGAATTGCGGCAGGGAAGAGAGATCGCTGAGCCCTTCCGTGATGGAAAAAGAAGAACAGGAGGATTAGCAAGTAGGTCATTGGTAGCTGGGTCGCCTCGGGAGCCGGCTCTGGATGGGGACCAAGTTCACAGCAGGGTTAACGGGGCCTCTGACCGCAGGGGTGATATCGCAACCCCGGTTACTGTAGGACCTTGGTTTGGACTGGCCATTGCTATCGGAGGTCCGGAGAATGATGACGAAATGAAGTGCAGTGAGTCGGTGGTTACTATGCGCACGGCCCTTACGATCAATCACACAGAGGCCGCTGGGGTTGCAGATCCGTCTGTCTCACGATATATCTGACGGAATATTTTCATTTACTGTAATATGTTGAATCATACACCTACACAGCAAAATTGTCGACCATCCGCACAACTTTTCCTACATCAGGATCATGAGTTTTTCCTTAGTAAGACCTTCAGTACACGGTAGGATGCAGACTCACTCCTCCCTGATTCGATGCTCCACGTAAGAGACTATTACTCACTTTGCACGTCTTTCTTCCCACACCCAACTTCCTTTTACTGTAACTTTTTACAGCTACGACACTTATGTCGGCGTTTCCCGGGGCGAGACGCGTGCTCTTTCGTTATGGTCTCTGTGCTGTACGAGTTGACCGACGCAGACACGGGGCTCAAGACCGCCTTGCAAGACCGGCGGAGAAACCAGCTCCCGAGTACTTTTGGCGATGATGGTATCTTCGAACCACAACTCATCACGACCGACGATGTTTCTGAACGCCTAATGGAGTTGGCCCATTTCGAGCAGCTCTCCGATGTTAGTTGGCAGTATACCGATCATTGGGGCACGCAGATTCTCGACATCATCGAGAAACACTTGTCACCGTAAGCAGATAGTTGGATATTATCTCGACCGTTAGACAAATATCAGCCACCGTCACAATTGTTTCAAAATACCGAAAAATTCTATTCTATTGCAAAAGACAATATCTAATATACAAAGAAAGCACAGAAGAGAATCTTGAGACTTAACGAGTCCGAGTCGAGATTGGTGTCTAATTTATTCTTGTACCTTTCTCTCGTGTCAATGAGTTTTACAGACCGGGGCGGTCGGTCCAAAATCATTAATCATCTGTCATGGTGTCAAGCGGTGGAAATCTCAGTCAGTGAGTGGCCTGGGCAGTTCTATCTTCCGATTAGTACTTGGACTTGTCTGGCCACATTAAGTTACCACCAACAAGGTGGGCCGTAACTCGATGTACTATGTTATATACAATACGTTATATCAATTGTGGGACTCTTTTGCCTGTGTTTGCTCTGTTTTCGCTCAGAAACACCGACTGGTATGGCGCAAACACCAGCTTATGGTCATAAGGGCCATCTAAGGGGACTCGGACAGGTGTCTGGACATGAATGGGCTACAGTTTTGGACCGACCATAGCGATATATGAGGGAAATAAAATCATGTAGAAGATTGTGAGTATGCTGGGGATACCAAAGGGAAAACAATGTTCCATGTCCGGAGGTATACAATTTGATCTGGACGTCCAAAAAAAAAAAAAAAAGTTCAAACCGTGCTACACTCCCCCACCTGTACCGTAACTCGGCGGCGCCTCGAACCTCTCTGCACGCAGCTCATCCATCTCCCGTCTTAGAGTCTCCACTTCCGACTGAAGTCTCCAAGTTTCGGGTGGAGGTGTCGACGTTCTCCACTCGCTGTTACCGATAGTTAAATTGGGCTGAGACCCATTCGAGGATGTGCGTGCGTGGGTGAGTGGAGAATAGACCGTCGCCGAGCGCAGCTGCGCAAGCTCCTTGCTGGTCAGGCCAACGGGGACGGGTGTCATACTTTGCGATGGCGGGAGCAGTCGCTCAGACAGGGAGGACGGTCCTTCGCTCGTTGTCCAGAAATGAGACCCTGTCTCCAGCGGTGCCGCCCCGGCGAGTGCTGGGTCGAAAGGTGTCACCGTCATCGGCGAGCCCGCAAACATTGCGGCACCCGAAAAGGATGTCCCAGCCGATCTGCGTAAAACGTTTTGTCGCCGTCGCCGTCGAACGAAGGCGATGGTCCCAACCGCGAGTATTAAAGTCACAATGCCACCTATGACGCCCCCGGCAATCGCGCCAGTGTGCGACGTTGCTTTTGACGACGTCGCCGGGGGGTTGGCCGTTATTTCGACGACGGGAACTCTGAAAAATAGTCGATCAGACATTAAATGATAAAGGCGGTTGTCATAAACGAACGTGAGAGCTAATGGCGCATACATTGCACCTTGTGCGGGGCTAAAGAGTGAACATTAATTACTACCTCATAGACGGAAATTTTTTCGAGGAGCTCACCTAGCCACTTCTCCCAGGATGGTTGTTCCTTGAGTGCTGTCGTACTTGGACGGGAATACACCCGGGCTCACGTTAAAAGACGCTCGGTTGTGAACTCTCGAAATAAGATTCGTCCGTAGGTCTTGATTCGAACTCATAGCCGCCACAAACAAGTTCCAACCTACATAAAAGGTCACATTAGCTCTGATGGTTTCGAAAACAAAACACTTCTGACTTGATATTGAGACGCTTGTGTCCCCGTCGAGGCTATCGACTGGCATCCCAAAATTACTGAAGCTCGAAGTCAGTGTCAGGTTATCAATGAAACTACTTTGACCATCAAAGACCTAGAAATCGATGAGTAATCTCTAAGGGAAGTAACTGATAGACGGACGGATGATTCGACGACACCAGTATCCAACCAAACATCGGCAAATAAATTATAACCCAATGTCCACGAGCCCTCTTGTCCATATGCTGCGAGCAGGTGTTGATCACTATCCAATGCAAGGTCTCTCCATTGACCATAAAGTCTCGCGGCTGTTTCCTATAAATGAGTCAATTTCGCCGCAACGCAACTAAGACATCCCCACGAACAGAATACTTGTCAGCGTCGGCCGTCTGTTTGACAACTGAGCTCATCTTCGACATAGCTTTGATGGCGATAATGCCCTTGATCGCGAGGTTCGTTTGGTTGTTCGTCGTCAGTCCATCCGCAGAGGACCTGTGATGAATGGTCATTCAGATTCTCGGCAATTAGAACCATGCAGATAAACTACGCACTGATTGTAGATAATCAGTGCAGAATTGGACAAGTAGTCGGCCCAGGAGGTCAGTAAAGAATACTGTCCGGTGTTGTTGGTCCTCGACAGGTGCGAATAGGAGCTCGGTACGTACGTATCTGCTTATTAGGCTACCGTCTCCAGTCGCACGAGCGTGGGCATAAGTCATGATCAACATGTTCCCAGACTCTGCAGGGGAATGAGTAATATATCAACGATAGAGGAGACCCGAAAGAAAGATACAGACGTTCGATCCCTTGGCTGTGGTTGGAATTGCCGATTGTGACGTTGGGGTAACTAGGCCCTTCGTATCCTCAGTACTCGATGCTTCCAAACTCTCAAGTTTTTGAGACACACCTAGATCAGCGGCAGCGTAGGGGACGGTGTAGCTGGGAGAGGCTTGGAGCTGAAACAGAGGCTCGAGAAGGGGTCTACCCAGTGTAGGATCGATGTACATGAACGCAGGGAATGCAGAATATAACGTCTCGACGGCGTTCACTCGGCTTGGTGAGGTCAGGTCCTGCCTCCCAGTCGACACGCCAAGGATGCATTGTGGACTCACTTCGTCTTCGACTGAGATCCACCAATCTTCTTCATGAACATCATCACATCTGACGCATCGTAGTTATCATTCGCATCGGTACCGACTGTGAGTTGGGTGCTGCCAAACACTTGTGCCGTTGAGAGGGACACCAAATCCCCGAGTAGGTCCGAGACAGGAGCAGCAGCCTGGAGTATCTTTTGGTCCAATTTCTGAGCTCTTGAAGAGGCATTCGCGAAATCTCCGAGGAAGTCAATGATCTGAGAAATGATCTGAGGTGTGCTAATCGCCATGAATGTGGACACTGACCAGGGACGTATCATTAGAATACCGGGTCTTATAGAATAAGCTACGTTTCCGAGGAGCAGCTCCCGAAGGGCCCATGTAATTGATGGGCGGGTCTAAGGTAAATCCAACAGCCCAGACAACAGGATCGTCGATGGCTTGGATGGTGCCTAGGTCGCGCGCAATGGCAAAGACCGTGAAGTTGGAGTTGATAAAGCGAAAGTTTGGATCCGTTTGGTTGTCTAGCACCCCATTGAGCACAAATAATCCACGGGAAATTGTATCCTGAGCTATCTTGAATGTCACATTATTTGCCTAGATCATTGACTATGAGTGATTAAACGTGGATGTCACCATTGCCACTCACGCTCTTCATGGCGTAGTAGGCCGAACCCCATTCTGCCTGGTTTCTTATTTCGTTGAACACGGCTGGGCTCTGCAGATTGACTGTATGGTAGACGAGATCGCTGGTCGACGTCGCACTCCAACGTATCACGTGACCTCGATCCCCCGAACTCCATTCTACGGCGGTTTTTGAGACACGTGTGTGCGCAAATAGAGAATTTACGCACCCCCGCTAATGTCTGAATACACCTGCACGTTATGAGCTGCACCGTCCAGCGATTTCGCGGATAAGGCCAAGTACGAGAATGGGATTGATTGCTTGACCCAATCTCCCGGCTGAAGGAAAGGTATCAGCGAAGGTAATAGGGTCGAAAGTGACTACCAACTACGAACCTCAATTGGGTTGAGGAAAGTAAGATTAAATTCCATGAGCCCAGCTTGCGCAGAAACCACGGTCTGGGTGGGTGTAATAATTATGTTTGTGACATCCACAGTAGCATTCACGCTGGCCACAGTATCCCCGGGGTCCCCTCCCAAGAAAGAATAAGTCAATCCATCAATGCGTACGAAGACGGACCATCCAAGTGCCTGAGACACAGCGACTTTAGTTCCAACGCCTGGCGAAGGGAAGCCAACATACTTGTCCTGCGGTTGGGGTCCTTGGCCATAGATTTGCTATCGTCGAGCCATTGGTGGTGTGGTCCCAACAATTGAGGTATGGAGAGCGAACAGCAAGAGGAATTGCAGCAGGGAAGAATGTTTGCTGGGCTCTTCCGTAATGGAAAAGGAAGAACAGGAAAATTAGCAAGTTGGTCATCGGCAGCTAGTTCGCCGGCTCGGGATGGGGAGTTCACAACAGGAATAACGGAGTAGGTGATGGTATCGCACCCGTAGCCTGAGTCACCGCGGGAATTTTACGATATAATCCAATTCAGCTGCAACAATCTGACCAATCAGTTTTTGTGAAATAGCCGAATGAATTGGATTATAGTGTGAAATGCGCAGTGTGCATGTAGGACTTTGGTTTCGACTGGCCAATGCTATCAGAAGAACTTCTGATCCGAAGATTGGTGAACAGGAGTGCGGTGAATCGATGGGCAGCACTCCCCATACGATCAGCTCAGGCTGCCAGTGGGAGGCCCGGGTGCGATTGGAAGCGATGCACTTGGCAATGCACATTCACTGGTAGCTGCCACGTTCCGTCTCGCAATATATCGAATATTATGTTGAATTACATAGCAAAAAAACTGTAGACCATTCGCACTACTCGTCCACCTGCGTGGTGAGTGACCGATAAGGCCTACGAGAATGTGGTACTGCTTACTGGACTGTATGTGTAATATATCAAATGCGCCCATCATTTGTTCATGAGTTAGCGCTGACAGCCACTGGTAAGTTTGGCGCACCTGTTCCTCATACCTTCGGTGAGATCGTTGTTAGCGCTTCAGAGCTTGGAGTTGCAAGTGTCATAGAACCTTTGCACAACGATTCTTGTTGGCATTCCTGTCATTTGACATAACAATCGTTCCGATGGGATCCTCGTGTGGAATCAAGGCCATCAGAACTCTGATCATGAGCATTCTCAAGCTTTGAGTCAGAAAGACTGGACCGAGCTGTGGACTTGGCTGTGGAACAATCAAGGGAACAATCTTCGTTCCTGGACACGTGAAAGATCATCGACCATCTCGCGTTGTATGCTTCGGGCCGTTTCTATTGTGCTCAATAAAACACCAAGTCCGTCATAAATTTATTCCATTGATACAACAAGGACCAGTACAACAATGGTGAAAAAGAATACAGCATGAAAAAAGACCAAAGGAATAAGATTAACTCAGTAAAGACCATTCATCCTACAGTGATGTTCTCCTACGCCCAGTTTGCCTCCTGAGGCACATCTTCTAAGGTGCTGAGCGATGCGATGCTTGAGCAGCTCGAGCAGCTCGAGTCCGTATCCAACGACGACTCGCCGGATTCGGGTTCTGAATCCGTGTGGGACAGATTGTCAGGTGAAATGGAGTGCCAAGTCTCGTCTCTGGGAATTGACGACGAATAATGCGGCAAATGCCCCGAATAGAAAGCTTGTGAGGACGCACGATGCCGTCTCGACCGTCGACGGAGCTTGTCCCGGAAGTGTTTGTGGGTCTTCCGGCGGAACGAGAGGGGCAGGTACTGAAACAGGTGCGGATGAAGACGCAGGAGGCTCGGCCTCGTCTGCAGAATCCTCAGACCCAGACCGGGAGTGCACTGACATATATTCGTCGGTAAGAAGCTGCAGCTCGCTGACAACACCTTGCAGTCGGGTAACCTCGTTCAGTGCGTGGACTCGCTGCGCGTCCCGCACTTCTTCTCCGATAACGTGGACCATGGACTGTATGAGATCCCAGATCTCCGTGTGCTCCCGAACCCACCACTGACCCGGCCAGCGTGCGATGATGTAAGCCAGCTCTGCGACATTATCAACGGCTCCTTGGAAGTCCTTCAGGGCATGTTTTTGGAACCAAGGCCGAAGGAAGCACATTGCAAGGCGCACAGAGCTTGTAGTCGTATCGCGTAAACGCACTTCTGCTGACGAACGCAAAAATTGTTCCGACATCTGCTGGCAGAATTGCTGATATCCTGAACGTTGTTGCGTCACGTCCCAGGTGAGGTTGCTGAAGAAACTTTTGTCTTCTTCGTCGGGATTGGGGTCGAGAAAGTAAGAAGGGAGTTTCGGGACAAGGGACAATATGGGGATGGAAGCTAACACGGCTGTCCCTGGGACATAGCCGTAGATAAGAACGTCCTGCGCTTCAGTTGCAAATCGGTACCACTTCCAGTGGTCCTGATGCCGCCTAGATTAACTGTGAGCACCGCATACCGGGAAGCTCACGAAAACAAACTCACTCTTTAGGTGAACCTTTTCGTAACAACTCCAACGCCGTGACAGCTCGCCCTGCGACCGCCTTCGCATCGATCACTGCGATCTCTATCGCTTGCTTGGGATTGCTCTTGTAACGCCGAGTTGCCTCCCATATAGCCCAGGCAAAGCTGAATGAGGTAGTGACGAAAGGAGACGACGACTTCTTCGTCCCATCCATATGGTTGGCCACGTCAGCGTATGAGCTGGGTATCGCGGACTGATCGGGTGCTGTCGATGACGGGCTCATAGCCTGAAAGTCTTGTACGGTGTAGCGATAACTATTCTTGAATTTTTGACCAATGAAGAACGGCTCAGAGCTATCAAAGAAGGGGGAAAGGGCCTTTGGCGTGTACACGCGGAAGAGGAAGGGGTTGTGTTCGACTAGCGAGTCAAAAGTAAGATCGGGACCGAAGCCATACTGAGGGAGTGCGCTGAAGCCCAGCTGGAAGCGGCCGGATCCCTTAGAGTCGGTGGATGAACCTTCCATGGTAGAGGTAGTGAATGTTAGAAGAGAGATGATGCGGAGGGAAAGCGGCACACATCGATGGTTTTTACTATCGCAGTTCTTGCCTCGTGGGTGCAATGCAGGACACCTTGCCCCGATTCCGGCTTGACGTGGTGCAAACGAGACGAGACCCTGGCACGTGGAACCAATGAGGCATCGATGAGCCCACTAACACTCCGAGAATGCAGGATGATAACCGCAGAGTTTCAGCATGCGTTAAGCTTGCAGAATCCGCAGCTACGGCATTGCATTCGGTGGAAATGACAATGACAATGAGTGAGTTGTGTAGGACGACGAGTGTTATCCATCCGGGCTTCCAAGTCGGGTGAGTGGCTTGGTTCCCACAGCGCCACTTACTGACGGAAGCAGAAGTCACATGCAAACGATACCCTCGATCTGAACCGCGTCATGGACCCCATGAGGCAGCAAAAGATGATCAGAGGCTGTGTTGCTGAACATTTACCATGCGGCTTTCTGGGACATCACTAAAAAAAAAAATTTATGCAGGCAGTATCGGCGCGAAGTGCACGCGCTTTAGCGGGTCGGTTTGTCCCCCATTCCTTGGATGTAGCGGCGCCTGCGGTTCCACTCAAGTTGGCGACTTTACTCACTCAGGAGAGTGTGCTAGCTCTAGATGGATCTAGGCCACCCGGGCCGAGAATTATTGTCGTCATTTAGTCGCTTCTACACTAAGCTATGTACTAGGTGAGGATGTGGTTCTGACGCCTGGTGGTAATTGCGTGAGTGGCTGCCAGACTTTTTCAGTTTACGTCCATCTCCCGAGTTGACTTCGTCTCGTCAGATCTGCCAATATTCATGTGCTGTACTGTCAGAATCGGACACTGTTTCACGTTTGGTGCGCTGTCTCAGCTGTCCTACCACGTTGAGTCAGACCTTTTGCACAGACACACACGCGTTCTCTCCTAGCGCTAGAATGTGGTTTTCCAAGGGCCGTTTTTATTCGTGGTTCGCTCCCTCGACTCCACCTTCGGTTTTCCTTTGTACCCGTTGGTGCGCGGGAGAAACAGTGGCGATTATGCGGAGGGTTATGCGGAAGGCCACTATTGAATTGATCTCAATTGACAGATCTCCCTGTGTCTGAAAAGTGCGTCATGTGTCAGGAAATTCAATACGAAACAGGGCCAGTTTCTGTTTCCTCAACTTCGAGTCGCAACTCTACGATCTGTCGGCGGCCTTTGCAATCTGTTACTTGCCTTGCCCTAAATCCGCACCAAGTCCGCACAAATGACTGGTGGACACTTGGAACAAGGAACGTCGACTGTTCTGAGTAGATGTTCTTTCTTTGGAGGTGTTCGTGTGAGTCTGATGGAGACCACTTTCTAGTCATATAAAGTGTCTGTTTTTTTTTCTCGTCGCTTTAGTTCAGCACCCCCTCAATGCAGTCCACTGGTGTTGTCACCATGCACACGCGAGTACCTCGTCTCAATCGTGTTCTTTCCCCGCGGCGTGTACCGACTACAACGTGGCGACATTCAGCGACGGCAGGACCATCGATAGATACGCCATTGGCCATCGAATTCATCGACATCTTCGACGCCCCGCATCAACTCGGGGGCTCTTCTACCCTCGTCGGCTTTTCATCTCCCCGAATAATCAATCCATCGAGCCGGCAGGAAACACCATCGCTACCAAAACCGATACTCTACGATGGGCCATCTCGAGGGAGGAAGTCGAGGTCACTTTATATTGGGGCCGAGGTTCTTTCGACTTCCCTTCCTCCTCCGATTGTATTCGATGGACCAGCCAGGCGAAAGCCATATTTACGGCCCAACGCACCTGTGAGATCCAATCCTTGTTTGTTCAAGGACTTTCCACTGACCCCGTCCAAAGCTCAAGTCTCGGTTACGGTCGCTAACTTTAATGCCGCAGTGGGTCATGGAAAAGATATCGTTATTGAATGGACTTGAAGTCGGTCTTTTGAAAAAACAAGCTTGAGCTTGATGCATTCCCTCAGTTGACTGTTGGTAAATAGTAGGATATTTCAAGGAGTTTTTTGTTGTGTGTCCGGCTTTGTGGTAGGTCTAGACGTCTCTACATGTGGGGTGGCAGTGACTTTGAGGGTGAAGACAAGGGTGAAGAACTTGGACATGCATTACATTTCTCGTTAATTCGTTAAATCTCATGATATAGCGGATAAGTATCCAAAGCTAATCGCCCTATAATGAAAATTTGGGTCCCATTTCATTGTAACTGGTTCTCTCAGCTTTACCAGTCGTAACGAGGGCGTTTTATAAATTCGAAAGTAGGCTGTGAGCGCACTGGTGATGCTTCTTGTCACGTGAGTGAGACTATTATCGGAGGTGGCAAAAGCCCCGCAGTCTACAGCAATTGGTCTACTACCGCGCCCATACACAACGCGTGTGTTCTCTGTTCCCGCTCTCCATTGTCTTTCAAACGATAGCTCTTTACTTGGAGGGCTGCTTCACGATGGCATCACAATCTCCCATGATCTCAGTCCCAAAGAAGGGCACCGACGAAGTCGACTGGACATCGCCAATTCGAAGTGCGATTTCTCAGTCGTACGGAGAAGACCCTGACAATTATGCAACTGAGTATGCGTCTCTTCAGAGGTGCCGACAAGATGCTGTCAAAGGAGCTGGGAGTGACATAACAGGTGCGCTCGATTATCCTTCTTAAAGTAGCATCGGCCGATATGGTTAAGCACGCGATTTACTCTACAAATACTTCGGGCAACTCGAGCTCCTTGAGCTCCGCTTTCCGGAAATTCGCGTCAACTTTCCTTGGCGCGATGCCTTCACCAACAAGCTCATTGTCCAAACATCCCTGGCGTACGAGAAGGCGTCCGTCATATTCCAGATTGCCGCTACCCATTCCGCAATAGCTGCCTCTCAGAGCCGCTCAGACCCAGAGGGCCTGAAACGCGCATTCTATTATCTCCGCTGCTGTGCTGGGATGCTCACATACATCAACGAGAATTTCCTGCACGCACCATCGACAGACCTGAGCCGAGAGGTCATCAAGTTTCTCGTAGGAGTGATCTTGGCTCAAGCTACAGAGGTCTTTTGGGAGAAGTGTCGTGACGAAAAGAAGGGCAACGCTCTGGTCTCCAAAGTCGCGTCTCAGGCCGCTTCGATGTATAATTCTCTCAACGAAGAAGTCAAAGAATTCATGGGAAAGGGTATCTTCGACAGGAATTGGGTCACTGTTCTTCAGGTGGGCTCACGCGATCCCGATTTAAACACATCTCCAATCTTCAACCTTTTACTTGCAGATCAAGGCCAAACATTTCGCTTCCCTAACTCAATTTTATCGCGCTCTCGCTGACAATGCTGCATCTAAATACGGGGATGCCCTTGCTCGCTTCCAGCTTGCTGAAAGTGCGGCCAAAGAGGCACACAAGACCGCCTCTAACTTCAATTCTACGTTTTTACCTCAGATGTCCCCAAATTTGCCGGCAGACTCGGGCCAGGCACTCTTTGAGCTGTCCAAGTCGCAATTGGCGCTTTCAACAGAGCGTAGAGTACAGGCCCAGCGCGACAACGACCTCATCTATAATGCGGTGCTTCCAACAGCAGAGACGCTCCCCCCCGTCGACAAAGCTGTAGTTGCGACTGCAATTCCTATCCAAGAGGTGTACGGCACCCCCGAAGTGCAGAAGGTCATTGGCCCGGATTTGTTCCTGCGTCTCATACCTCTGAGTGTCCATGAAAGTGCAAGCGTATATTCGGAAGAGAAAGCAAAACTGGTACGAAGCGAGGTCGAAAAGGCCGAAGGTGCAGCAGGAGAGGTACGCAGCGCGCTGGATGCTCTCGGCGTCAAGACTGGTTTACCACGCTTCCGCGCGATGGTTGAAGGGAGCATCGCGGGCGAAGATGAGATCCCTCTTGATGTCCGTCGGC
Source organism: Lactarius indigo (assembly GCA_025766275.1). Taxonomy (NCBI): domain Eukaryota; kingdom Fungi; phylum Basidiomycota; class Agaricomycetes; order Russulales; family Russulaceae; genus Lactarius; species Lactarius indigo. Next base: position 445,431 of record JAFKAC010000038.1, read on the forward strand.
ACCGTGACGACATTGGGGTCATAGAAGAGCGCGAAAGCGTGGATACATTGCTTAAGCGGCTGGATGAACTCAAGGAGTCCGTGCGCGTTGAGCTTGACTCAACCACTCGAGACCTGGACACTGAGAGTCAAGACTGCGAGGCTATGCGCGTCAAGTACGAACATCATTTCACCCAGGCCCCGTCTTCTGGCCTGACCAAGGAACTTCGAGCTGACCTCAAGAGTCACCTTCAGGCGCTCAATGCCGCAGCAGCGTCCGATGGCCAGGTCCAAGCTCTATGGGATTCTGCAAAAGGAGATGTGCAACTACTCATCTCCGGCGATGTGGAGAAGGTTTTCAAGGAGAGCGCCCGAAGTCACGATCGCCGTGAAAGCCTGCTAGATCTCGACGCAGACAAGGATGATGCAGAAAAGGAGAAGATAGCGCGTCTCGTAGAGGACATCGACGAGAGACTGGGACGACTGAACAAGATTGAAAGGGAAAGAGATCAGACACTCAAAGATCTCAAAGAGAAGGTAGCAAATTTCTTGCAACTTTCGAAGAGTTCACCGAAGAGTTCACCACATAACCTTTTTAGATCCAAACTGACGACGTTTCTCACCTCCTACTTCTCAACCGCCGCAATCCGAATGTCGAACCGACGATCTTCGCTTCAGAACTTGAGAAGTTTCGCCCTTACCAACAGCGCCTGGGTCAAACAGTACACCACCAACAGTCCACAATACAAGAGATCACTCAGCTTTGGCGAGCACTTAAAGACTTGGCAGGGCGTGGAGAAGGTGCGCGAAAATGGGATGAGAGAGAACGCCGAAAAAAGGAGACCGTTCGGAGATTCAGCCAGGCGAGCGAGAGGTACATGGAAATCAGGGATGGTCTTGCGTTAGTAACCTTACACGCTCTATTGCTTTTCTCTAACGCCGCATTTTTGCCGATAGGAAAGGTCTTCAGTTCTACTCTGAGTTAAGTGGATTGACATCCACACTTCGCCGCAGCGTCAAGGACTATGTTACATCGAGGAAGTCGGAACGCGATTCGCTTGTCGCTCAAGCTGACACACAACAGCGACTTTCGGGTCTGGGAACACACCTTGTGTCTTCTCCACCGAAGCCACCTCCACCGCCGCCACCGCCAGCTTCTAGTCTGAGTCAAGCATTATCTTCCATGAGTCTACAGAGCAGGCAAACTTCGTCGAATCCGCCACCTCCGCCAGGTCCCTGGCCGCCTGCGCAACGGGCTGCTTTCTCGAGCTATCCGAACTACTCCCCTCCAACGACCCAACCTTACCCATCGCCGTCTCCTGCTTCGCATTCTTCTCCGTTTATTCCCCCACCGCCCGTACAATCACCGCACGCCCAGGCGTCAACTCGTCCTTCATATTCGCTTGCTCCACCCGTACAAACACCCTATGGGGCTGCTCCAGTTCCGTCGTCGCGTGACCCCTATGCTGATCTTGGCTCACTAAGCGGTAGTGGTCATTTTCCGCCGCCACCACCTCCACAGCGCCAGTCATCCTACCCTCTCGTGGGACAACCGCAGAGTCAAATATACCAGTCGCACCCACCTCCTGCACATGCTGCACATGCGGTATACCCGTATTCAACAGCACCTACCCCACCAGCTAGGCAGGGCAGCACTGGTACGGCGCTCCCACCACCACCTCCACCTGTCTCGTATTCGCAACCTCCCCCTCCGCAAGGCTATAACGTGAGTACGCGCCCTCACTATGGTTCCCCGCCTTCTGGTCAGCAGCAATCATATGGCGGATATGGACAATATGGGCGATAATTTGACTAGAACCCGCTGTCACGGAGTATGTAACAAGGAAGTCGTATCATTTTACTGTACGAGCTCGATTTTGCGGAACAACTTATGTTTTCACGGCGTTTGCATCTTCAAAGAATTGGACCATTTGGTATTGGTTCCGCACTGTGTCCGGTATTCATTACCGTACGACACGAACGAGTCATAATAGCATAATATCTCACCCTTCCTCCCACCCTTTTTTTTCTTTGTGTGATGGGCGTCGAGACAGACTGGTACTAATAGTGTATTTGGCGCCCTACCCGGCCCTAGTTGATGACCGGTCCGGGGAGCTGTAACTACTTGAGGAATTGATTCCCAGTCTATTTGTCTTCCGTTCAGGGCCACTTGACCTTGACCTGTGCTGCTGGAAGTCGTAAAGGCGATCATATTTACCTTGCAAGCTTCAAGGAGGGGAGCAGTCGCAGGTAGGGGGGGGCGGGTGACTCCGAGACATCGATGGCGACATAATTTCGAGAACGACTTAGACACGTAAAAGAAGCTGGCCCGTCAAGCTAGCCGTCTTCACCGGTCATGAAAAGGGTCCCAGCACGTCAAAAGAGGGCGCCATGTGACGCTGGCAGTGGCTGACCGATTAGGGGCAAACCGCGCCTATTTTCGACCTCGTGTGCAATGGGGCGCTTGTTTTTTTGACACTAGCTCCACCGGAGGACGTGGCTGATCAACGACACAACCAGGGCGCTCAACGTAACAGTATAATTATATGCAGCGGAAAAAAAGAATTAGAAAAAAAAAAAAGATCCGCGTTCATGAATTTATGGCTTAATCAAGTGCGTCGAGAGCTCGATGACGGAGCGCTGCATAATTGCGAGGAACAAACCCCTCTTTGAAATTGAAGCCGAGCAAATTTGGGGCCGAGCTAGTTTGAGGTGCCGCATATCAAATGGTCATGATGCATGATGGCCTGTGGCACCAGAATGATGGCAATCGCTTATTCAAGAAACTTGGTTACGTGCTGGCTCGCTCCCATTGGGAAACATTCATCGTCGCTGTCGCTTGCAAGGTCCGGGAGTGAGTAAATATTATATAATAACCATGCCGCTACCTATCGAACAGATGTGCGGCATCGTGAGCGATGTAAGTGACTTTCCCCCAAACGGGAGCCTCGAGTCAAGCCGGCCGCATACGACGACCAGTAATTAATTAGCATCGAAATAAGACAGATTGATTTGCCACGTTTCGATTTGGGCTTACGGAGATTGGTTTGCCCCGTTGGCACCGGCATCCCCACCGTAAAGCACCTCCCTGCCCCACGAGCTAGCTCGGTCTCCTCCTCTCCCCGTGAGCGTATACAACTCACTGACTTTCTCGTTCCATCTCTGTTTGACCAATGCTGTGAGCGGCTTCGTTACGACCCGGGCAGCGGCGGTTGGCGGAACGTCATGTTCGGAGGGGGGGGTGACGAGCTTTTGCGAGAGCATGTGTAAGCTGTGGGGCGTTGTTGGTACGAAACGTATAACGAGTTCGTGAAAGTGACCAACTTATCCCGGTGTTGAATTGTTCTATCGGAGAAGCGTAAAGCTCTGCGTCGGCTGAGATCATCAGTAAGATATGCGCACCTTGACTCAATCAGGTTAGAGAAACCATAATAAATCTTGACGAGAACTTTCAGGATTACAGCGTATAAGATGAGAAGAGGACTTACACCGCCAGCGACGAGAGCCCCAGAAACGGGACCAATGAGGAAGGACATGGTGGTGAGTGTAGACCCGGAATCGACGGCCCGGTGGGTTACTTGCGACATACGACTACTTGCACGCCGCCTCAGGCTGACTTAGTGCAACACGGAGTTCGCTCATGAAATGGTCTCCGCTGAATCTCTTAACTTCGATGTCTTGCAAATAATATTCGCCCACCTCTCTGTTCCAGATCTTGCGTCTGTCTCTCAAGTCAATCGATCATTCCTGACCGGTGCTCTTCCCAGCTTGTATCGTTCCCTTGGCTTCTATCTCAATCAAGCGAAGGGGTACCCGAGAGTAGGCTACTTCGCCTCTTTCTATATCGTAGTTGAGCTTCCAATAGATTATGACCCCCTTTGCTGTTGTCAGCGCTCGCCCAGATTTGGCAGCACACGTCCAGAGCATCGGTTGGTCGGCTTCCCAGCTTGGGAGTTATACATGACTTCCTTACACCTACAGACATACGCGTGATCCCGAATGCTCGAGTAAAGCAGAGGACGTCTCCAGACCCACGCTTCTTTCGTGACTGCATTTCCGCTTTGGAGGTTTCGGGCTCTCTTACCTCTTTCACTTGCACCGTCGGAAGCGCGTTGCCGCGTCTTCTTCCCTTCATCCAATCAAAGCCGCGTCTTCGCACACTTCGAATCGAGGCCGGTCTCACCAGGGAACAATCAGAACACCTTTGTCAGATTCGTGGACTACACAGCCTCGCGCTCGAGAATGCAAGCTCCGCGGTGATGAACGCCCTCCCGAAATGGGCGGAATCTCTGAGGTCCACGATGGAGCATCTGACAATACATGTGAGTCGATTCCATGCGGCTTCACCTTACAGCTTTCATCACCCCATCGATACGCCCCTGCGAATTTTACTATCTTTGATCGCTATAGCGCCGATATCTTTAACGTGTCACCCAGCTGACCTTCGGTCCTGTAAACTTGTCAACGGATACTTACCACGTCGCAGATGAGTCCATATTTGAATAGAACGGTCCTTCAAAGTACCGTACAACACCTTCCAAGACTCCGGAGCTTTTATGTCGTGGGATGCCTGGCAGCGACCCACGTCGATACCCTCGCAGCGACAGAGCACGCCCCCTTCCTCGAGAGCCTTGCGTTTACTGTGTGGGGAACGGTGAGTGAATGTTTCATCCAAGATGCAGGTCGATCTGTTTTCGTGGATATTGGAATTTCCGGTCTAAGGGCGAAGCGCTGTGAATGACATTGTGAACGCCTCGTGTTGTCCTCCATCTGTCTGAGGCTTTATCCTGCTGATCCACTTAGGATTGCAATGGGGACATAGTCCGGTGTAGCGATAGGGACGCACCTGGCCTGGTTTAGCCGATGACACCCCCTGACCCCATGGCCGTGTCCGATCACTGACATCGTTCGTACGTTCGTACCACCTGACCTTCCCCACAGGACTTCGCTTCTAATCTGCCCCGGACCTGCCTGACAACTCTCAAGCACCTCGCTGTTGAACTGGTGCCTCGTGGATTCCTATCTGACGCGGAAAGAACGGTCCTTCCGGTGTCACTAATTTCTTCCTTGCTGTCTCTCACGCGCTCCACACAACTTGCCTCGTTGGCACTGCGCCTGTCAGAACGACAGCAGTTTCCCACCTCTCTCGTGAACAAGATAATGGAGATGCACGGCCCGCACCTACGGGCCGTGCGGTTTATGGGCTTCACAGTCAACCCCCAAGGCCTCGAGAGTCTCATGGGGTGTGACAAGCTTGAGAAGCTCGCTATTTCCATACCGGCTGATGACATTGTGAGCTCACCTAGTTTCGTCGAGAAGTTATTTTGGAAGCTGGACACACGCACCACAGTCCAGCTTCGCGTCCGTGCTGGCTGCATCCACTAGCTTGCATACCCTCATTGACGTGGTTAATCACGGAACGTACGGAAAGCGGACGTCGCTCACGACTGATCGTGTGAGGCTGCTTTTGGAAGAGGTCCATTCCCTCACTCGGGTCGTCAGCGAAAATCGCTTATGGTCGGTAAGGGCGGGTTTTGGTTGATCATATTGGCTCGGCCGCTGACTGTTTGAATTTCTCGGCTTTCAATTCCTTTAAACTCAGAACCGATCGACACCGTTTGGTTCCGAGACGCGACTCGAACTGATGAAGAGCTCACGGGGAACAGGCTTCTGGTTTACACCGCCCCCTGAGAGTGGGACTCTGTAAATGACGCCGCATGGCCCGCGGTAATCGGTCTTTACCTCTACTTACTACCTTGTCATTCGAATTTCAACTTGATTTTTTCAGACCCGACGTCTACCAACTGAAGTACTTAATCTTGGAACTCACGATCCTTCGAGAAGTGTTGCGTTGCGCGTCTGAAGAGGTGCATTTATCTTATTGGAGTTAGCCGCAATGATGCTGTCAACTCCACCCCAAGCACAAACCGCTTGGGACGGCCAAAGAGACGTATCTGCCTTTATATTACGCTCCCAGAAATACGTGCAATACAAGCATGAATACATGTAGTAGGGTTTCTTCCAGTGAATAGATAGATGTAAGGATGAGGTGGAGAACTGCTGGGGGACCTCTCGAATTATTACGTGACCCTATCCATCGATGTTCCCGATACATCGTGATCATGGCTATGCTCGTATCGCGGCCGCAGCGCCCATTAGTCGGCAGTATGCTCCGTGGCCGGATAACCCGGATAGGGTGACTGAATATTACCCTGATAATATGTTTGTGCCTCCGGGACCTAAAACTCGGGGCGCTTCCAAGCGCGTGTTAACAACGTGTTGACCTGTCCAAAAAAATAAGAGAAAAACGACGCACTAATTGGGTGTAATTGAACCAGTGCTTTCATTAGTTCCTGCCCCTGCGCTCGCCCATTCCCCAGAAGGGGAAAGTAGGCGTACACGCGATATATTTTCTTTGCACCGGACCACACGATCTCGAAGGACCATACGATTTTTAGTAGGCGACGTTCGGGAGGGGTATCTGGGTAAGGACCCCCTAAGTCCATGGATCGGAACAAAAAGGTCATGTGTTGAGCTCACCTAGTTTGTGACGGTACGCCTTCATGTACACGCGATCTCCAAAACTATCATATGAGCCACCTGGAATTCAAGGGAAATCAGGAACTGCACGTTGCAAGGATAGTCTGTAAGTCTCCGCTCGATTTCGAAGATCACCCACACTTCTCGAATTGGGGCTCCCGCAAGCCAATGACAAATTGGTCCACCTCGACCATAAACTTATCCCCTGCTCTGGCCTTCCCCCCCATCGGATCCCGAAGTTGTCGTTGCTCTATCATCGACCGCACGAAATCGAGGAGGTCCAGCTGCGCGGCACGCGCGAAGGTCTGCACGGTCTGTGGATCTACCGTAGGGTATGGGATTAACGAAGAGGAAGAAGTTGAAGAAGACGCCATAGAAAGGATCGGGACATTCGCTTCCTCGAGGACGCTGGCTTTTGAGGCAGACGTGAGCGCTTTCTACCGCAAAAGTGGCGGATGCCTCAAGGCGGGCTATGCTTTATACAGACTAGACCAACCAAAGTCCGAAGCGAATCACTGAGATGGAAAGCAGAAGCCAGAAGCATATGTTAGACAGATAATTCAGATAAGTTGAAGATCAGCGGACGATTGGTGAGATCATACGTCGCTACATTCCGAACACAGGGTGGGAGCGGAACACCCAGACGCCAAGATGAATGAGAATTTGAAGTGAGCTGAGCCGGCAGCCGGAAGCCGGCAACGTTCAAGTCATCTGTCAAAGTCGATGTCTGTTACGAATGTGAAAAAAATACAACATGCGATTGGTGCGCGCTAAAAAAAAAAAACTGTCCCTCGTCATATGTGCAACCCCTAACCGGTTCTGTTTCTGCTACGCTTGCCAACCTGGGCCTGGAATCCAGTCTTGACGGCGTTCACTGACCGCCGGGACCCACAGGACTCGCAAGCCATGAAGAAAATGCGGTTTTCTTTCGTCAGGAGCGTGTCTGGCGATTTGCACTGTCTTGCATGTGACGTATTCCACTGGCGCCTCTGTCAGAGTCGTCTCAAGGACACATAATGGTGTAAAGGCTTACCTATATATCTCCTTAACACGTTTTCTATTTGCTTCTGTTGGAACCGGCCTTTGATCACCAATCTCCCCGACCCATCAACCGAACCAGTCGTTCCCAACTCAGCAAACAAGTATTGTATGACGTGTTCAGGCTGTCGGTGCATACGTTTGCAAATGTCGCTTATATTTGCGAAGATACTCTTCTTGTTACCTTCACGATGGATGGACGGTGGTGCAATAGTGTATCGCTTTCCGGTGGAAGTGAGGAGGGACGGGTTAGAAGCGTGGAGGGAGGCATAAAACCGAGTGAGAAGCTCCTGGTAGGTATAATCCCGATCACTTCCAAGCCAGGGCTCGGTACCCTGGTCTACGCCAGCTAGTACCTCACTGCGGTCGAAAACATCGTCTCCAAGCTCAGCCTCGTCGATGTCATTGAGATGCTCTCCATCAGGAATGTCTTCATCGTCGTCTGCGTTGGCGTCCTTGCTCTTAGATTCCTGCAGCTCCTTCTCAAAAGCTTCCAAGTCGAAGGCCGCCTTCTTCTTGGTAGACTTTTTCTTCTTTTTCAGGTCGGAAAAGTCGAGATCCTCCGAAATTCCGGGGGCTGCAGTAGAAGCATTTGTTATCGGGGTGGATGTACCAGATCCGTCTTCCCCCTAATCAGATGTCAAATAACAGACATTAGATGGAAGGGGCTATAGCGGACCAATTCAAGAGGGATCTCTTTCTTTTTCTTCTTCTTTTTCAAGTCGCCGAACATTGCCTTGAAGTCCTCCTCCTCCTTGGCATCCTTTAGCTCGGACGCAGCGTCGTCGATGCCAGCCTCGTTTTGCTTCATTTGCTCGTGCACCGTTTTGGGGCCTAGATCAATGACATCTCCACTGGCCGTTGTGTCATCGAGGGACGGTGCAGGCACCGTAGGGTCTGCATCTGCACCAAGAGGATCCTCTGAGAACGCGACTTGTTTTTTCTTGCTACGCTTTTTGAGCGAAGGATCAAAGAGCGGTTCTTCCGACATGACAATGTTATCGAGTCAGATTAGCGCGACGTGCTCCGTTGACATCCAACCCCGGCAATCTCCTCCCGAATTCATTCGGAGTTTAAAAGAGCGCCAGCGTAATTCCGAACACCCCCCCGACGACGTGTTAACGCATACATCCTTCCCTCTCCTTATTATTTAGTCGCATTATGATGTACGCAAGACAGGCAGCGGCTCGTCTTGCTGCGCGGCCCTCGTCAGCGGGTGTGGTGCCCCAGGCTGCACGCAACATGGCTACTCTTCGTGAGATCGAGCTGCGCTTGAAGTCCGTACGGAATATTGAGAAAATCACCAAGGTGTGTAAGAAACCCCCAAAGAACAGTGCACGTATGGTAATGGACGCTCGTCTGTTAGTCTATGAAAATGATTGCTTCCACGAGACTTGCAAAAGCCCAGCGCGCCATGCAGAGTGGGAAGCAGTATGGCATTGCCAACTCGGGTATGACCATTTCAACACGCTTCCTGACTGGTTAATGGTTTCTTTCGGTAGAGGTTTTCCAGAATGCTCAACCAGAAGAGGCTCCCAAACGCAAACTTTTCATTGTAATTTCCTCGGACAAGGGTCTTTGCGGCGGCATCCACTCTTCTGTTTCGAAGGCTACACGTCGCTCCATTAACACTGGAGAAAACGGCGGGTCAACTGACTCACCCGTTGTGGTCATTGGTGACAAGTCCAAGGCTCAACTGTCGCGTTCTCTCACTTCTAATTTCTCTATCACGTTCAACCAAATTGGCCGCGATATCCCAACCTTCGCGGACGCGGCTGGTGTTGCGGACTTGGTTGTGAAGAGCGGTATCAAATACGATGCCATTGCCATCGTATATAATAAGTTTGTGTCTGCGCTGTCCTACGAGGCCGCCGTCATGGAAGTTTTGAATGAGGAAGTACTGAAGGAGGCAGGTGCGTGAAGCAGCTCGTCTTCTAGCGGCGCGAAGGTTTTTATCTGACCCCACTCAGCTGGTTTCAAGGCATACGAGATGGAGGATGATGTTACCAAGGACCTCGCTGAATTCTCACTCGCCAATGCCATCTATGCTGCTCTTATTGAAGGACACGCATGTGAAATCAGCGCTCGGTTCGTTACCAATGCCACTTTTATCAGTTCTTACTAATCGTTTGAATCTCTAGCCGCAACGCCATGGACAATGCGCAAAAGAATGCCAGTGACATGATTTCCTCGCTACAGATGCAATATAATCGCGGGCGCCAAGCTGCAATTACCAATGAGCTTGTCGACATCATCACTGGTAAGTATTGAATACTCACGACCTTGGTTACTGTTCTGAATATTTTTCGTCCAGGTGCTTCCGCCCTTTGAAAGCTGAAGCAGAAAACAGCGCTTTTGTGGCTAGATTTGTTACCTTTCTTACGTGGAGACAGACCCATAATGCAATAGAAAAGCAAGCTGCCTTTTTCTGAGTATGATTGAGAAGTTATCACCAGACTCGTATCCTTGGGTCCTATCGATTGGACGTGGTGTGAATTCGCGCGACTCCACTTTCTTCGTTATTTTTCCGCAAGGCCCCGAGATGCGGCCGCTGTCAATACACTGCCGGCATGATGAGTATAACTCCTGCGGATCCGGCTCTTGCGAAACAGCGTGTACTCATGGTGCTTCTTCATATCAGCCTATTCCTTGATATTTCCGCGTCTTCATCACGCCCCGAGTTTATCCAATGGAATCGGATTCCTCAACCATCTAGTCAGAAACATACCTCGACAAGCTTTGCCCAGCTCGGCATCGGCACCTTTCGGTATCCTCTGATGCATGAGGCTTCCGTCTTCCGGTGGCGTCGACTGACAGGCTTATCCTTCATCTCTCCAGGTTATGGAACAACATCACCTTCTTTTACCCCAGATCCGAGTGCCATGTTGCTACTCCCATCTCGTTATCGATGCCGCGGCAATCCGAGAACAGATCTCACGCTCCCTTTCAGTGGGGAACAAAATCTTCGGCCATCACCGTCTCGTCACTTGTTCGGTTAGTGGGGGTGCCCCAATGATCAGGCATGCGAACGTTGGAGAGCCGACGTTCCATTTCCCCATCTCAGGGAACTGGAAGCATAGACGATGTTTGATTTAAGCTACTTTGGTTCAGGATTAGTAGTGTCCAGTTTTGAAGCTTTGAAGGTTCAAAGCGGGGTGTCGTTCCCACGATTGCTCGCTTATCCCTCTTGCTGAGACGGAAGAGCAGGGACAGTTTCATTCCTAAGTTATCATCTGTCCTTCTCGTGGACGCTCCCAAATCCTGCTAGGCGCGCACGCTAAATTTAACTCGTTTTCGAAAAATGGCTGGTGCCAGTCGTACCGCCCCGGGAGTGCCAATCATTTCAACCGTAGCGTACTTAGCGGCTCGTCCACCATGTTTCAAGTAGCACAGGTGCAGACGCGACCGAAGCCGGAAGTCGCGTAAGATTCGAAAATCAAGCAAATACCATTACGAAGTGAAGTCGACGCCCAGGCATCAGATATCCCAATTGGCTATCAAACCATGACAGTGAGATCGCTTGGTAAACACGTGCATGGCGAACGTGGACAGCCTGTACCTACTGCCCGATACCGCGCAAAGTACCTTGACGGTCTGCTCGTGAATTTTGTCGTCGAATTAACGCCGCTCGAACCCCAGGGGCATGAGATAACCCCACTCACTAACTCGAGGCACTCCTTTTACGATACGATACCTCTTCGCGTCCCCATCTGAGGCAAACATGTGATCGGCTTGCCCCCGCTCGATCGATAAGACAGGTGTCGAATTCTCGGTGTCATCGTTGTTGCACAATGCACACTAGTGTGCGGTACCGATCAGCCTCCTTTTAGGCTTAATGCGGATTCGTGATATCACTAACTTAGCTTCCTACAGTCAGGGCGGAGCATGGATAACCAATTTGTCAAAGACCCCGGGACATAGGAAAGAGCTGTATGCCATATTGCGACCCACTGGAGTGTAACCTAAAATGCTAAAACCTAGAAATGTCGAATTTAGGAACGTCTTCGGAGGGTGTGTTGTCCTGTCAATTTATTTCGGTGCCTATAATCGTCTCGTTGTTTGACTTATCCAGCCAGCTCGTCCCCGTCCTTTCTTTTCTAACGTCTTCATCTCCGCAGCCGCAGTATCACCTCCACCACATATGCTTAGAAGGGATCCAGCTTCGTACCAGCCGGTCTCCTCATGGTGGGACTTTTATTGCCTCCGCGCAGTGCTCCCCTATTGAGCACCGTTCTCCTTCAACATAGCTTGAAGCAGAAGATCGTAAACTTTGTCGAGAAAGATTTCCTCTCGGTCTGACACCCCCCCCCTCACCGCCAATCTGGGGGGCCAGTAAAAACAATTATACAGCCACTCGGGTATCACGGTCGTGGCATCGATAAGTCGGTTCAGCCCAATGGCTGGCTACCAGCGTGGTTAGCATGTTTCGGGGGGGAACTGAAGTACGGTATGGCATTTTTCATTCTTGCCAACTTACTAGTACTGTACTGTAACCACCCGGTGGGCCCGTCCCATCAACTCATACTCGCGTGGCGGAACTATCAAGCAAGGTACCGTGTCCAGGGCTACAGCAACCGGACACGCCGCCAAAGACAGACACTAGCCCAGATCTTCGGGCTCTAATTTTAAAAGGTTTCACCCTGTCATAACTTGTTGCCTCGCCCATTTCACCAGTAATTATCCACCCCGACCCAAATATTCGGACGGCCGCCGACCATGAGGCCAGTACTTTTGTTCATACGGTACTGAGTCATGTGTGTGGCTTGATTCAACAAACGATGTGTCCGCATTATTGCCCACGCCTCGTGTTTGCTTGGGGGTCCTCGAGGCAATCGCATTTCTGACAGTGTATGGCTCTGGGAAAGTGAACACCGGAAAGCACGGATTACTCTTTTTTCTTTTTGGCTGCCACGCAAATCAAATTGATGCTGAAGTGAGTCGCTCCCTCAACGATCAAGGGTTTGAATGTTTACTTCTCATTTCAGATACGCCCTTTGACCTCTGGGTACAAACACCCCAGGTCATCAAATATGGCAAAGAGAACATTTCTCGGAACTTCCTCGCAACAAATAAAAACTGCGCAATTATTTTTCAACACTGCTTATGGTTAGTTAGCATTCTTTTTCATCTGGAAATCTGTCACGCATAGAGCATTTGGAACATGCATTGTTATGTTGCATTCTCCTCGCGTTCCATTCCTCGCATTCTCGAGCCTCCTCCAAGTCATCTGGGGATCTTCCTGCAGTCTAACTGTTCTTCAGGTGCTTCCATCACGTGTTGGTGTTCTGGACCGCGCTGCACAGAGATCATGAGCGTTCCAGAGTTGACCAGTTGCACACTCCCAGCGGACGTCTTACGGGGTGATTTTAAAGGCAGTGTAGGCGCAAGGTGTAGCGTTCGCGCGGGGAGACACTTCTTTGGGTTGGGGGCGACCTGACTTGCGACAGGTCCCGCCCTTATTGCGGCGAGATCGCAGCGGAGCTTACGACATTTCATTTCCTCTGAGACGTGATGTTGTCCCCTCAGTCAACGTAGTACAGAAGCAGAACCAACATTCATATACTGAAGTACTAAGACGCGCAGAGTCACGTGAACAGACCGGGATATAGTCTCTTACAGGAATGGACCGCGGTGACCGACGGTAAACCTGCGATACACAATTTCGTATACAGGCTGGTCACGAGCCTATTGCAGGAAGACAAGAAATGAAAGTGGGATCTGTGTCACAGAGCCATATCACTAGGCGCGGCCATGTGACCATCGTCTGCTCGATTTCAGTGAAACGATGCATATCATAGTACGGGTAGTAGTGGCAAATCACCGAACATGTACAGGATAGAACTACACGCTTTGTACCCGTGTTGTTGAAACAGGACGGCAACACTTAAGCTCATAGGTATAAGGTATGGGAAGTACGGGAGGAGGAACTACGGGAATGATTCGCAAATGTGGAGTTATGGTACACGGCACATGTGGGGGATTCGAACAACTGTGAATAAATGAGATTTAAAACGAGTAAACACGAGTAATGGGCCCAAGGGAGAGTAACTTAGACGGGAACGAAAAAAAGGCAAACAATCAAGAATTTACGCATCGCCCCGAACCTGCTTTCATGAACCGACGTCTCCTATGCGCGTCAGTGCAACGCGCCGCTTCTTCTTTGGCGGTTCCGGGACCGACACCGGCATTTTGTCGGACTCGTCACTATCAATGGGGGCATCGGCGGCGGCAGTTGCTTCACCAGCGCTACTAGCGACAGACTCGGACTCGGGGACTAACGTCACTCTCCGGCGCGACACTTTTCGCTGGCGTTAGCGGTCGCTTTGCCGACAGCCGAGGAGATTGAGATGGTGGAAGAGAGATGGTGGACAATGCGGGAGTCGTCGACGGTGTCAGCACCGACGAGGACGTCAGCGGGACGGCGTGATTGTGTGCAATGGACTGGAATTGCAATGTCTGCTGTTGGACGTGGTGTGCAGCGAGTATCTCGTCGAACACGACAATGGTGCAATAGCCGTCGCGCGAGGAGAGCATGAGACACTGCCCATCGGGCGACCTACACACAGCACACATGTATGAATTTGTTTGGTTCCCAAAGGTGGTGGAGAAAAGAAGAACTGACCAACTCATATCTGTGAATTCGTCATAGTGCAGTTTCGTGAGCAGGCAGATTGGCCCTGCTTGTTGCGTATCGTGAATCGCAATGGTATCCATCGTCGCCACGGCAAACAACATGCGATATGGAAGTGCAAAAACGGACCCGCTACTCGGGGGTGGTGCTGGCGTCGACGGCTTCGACATTGCTGGGCTAGAGGCTCGCACGGAGTCGGTAGCCGAGAGCACGGGGGACAATAAAGTCAGAGACGTCGGCAACCCATGTGTGAACGCAGGGACAGCGAGCGGCGCCAACAACGCCGACTTGGATGGCGACGCCATCTGGGGGATCTCGCTTGATGCCGAGAGTGCAGGCGTGTTAGGCGTCGAGGCCTGCGAACCTCCAACGTCCACATTGACGGCTGTATCTCGACCTTTCTCGACTACCACATGCCTTGTGTCCGTCGGGACGTCCGGGCCAAATACACCAGGACGAAGCTCGTATAGTATCGGTGAGAACCTGACTGCAACGCTCGCTTTCTTGTGTCCGGGAAGTTGTGCAACCGGTGGCCGTGCGAAGTTGGCACGCGAGTAGATATAGACTGATGACCCGGAGTTCGAATTGGCAGCGTCTGGGTGACCCTTCCTCCCACGCGCCTCTTCCGTTTTGTTGCCGGAAGACGACGACCGGGATGCGCCCGGGACCACTGACGGATCTTCGAATTGTCCAGCCGGCGTCATCAGGAGACCTCCGTCGGGACTGAAGGTCAAGCGCCGGAAAAAGTTGGTGAAGCCTTCGTCTCCATACAACCTGACAGAGTTCCAAGTGGATGGAGAAGGGATGGCAGAACGAATGGCAGGTAACGCAGGTAACGGCGAAGGAGAACGCGCATAGCGAGCATAGAGCGCTGGAGAACTAGGTGCATTAGAACCACTGAAGGACGAGCGCCGTGAAGATGGCTTATCCATAGGCGGCGGGGGGAACATCGACTGAGAAGGGGTGCTAGCTATGGAAGTTGCAGGAGTAAGTGGCACGTTCTGATGCTGCGTAGCGCCAGAAACAGAAGATGGAAGTGTCTCTTCCTTGATCTGCTCGCTCAAGGTGGTTATAACGGATTCGGTGTCACTTGCGGTGGATTCTCGACGGAACATTCTTGGCCGACCGTGCGAACTGGGGGTGCGTGTGTGATGATGAGCGATGCGCGAATTTTTGCCCACTGCATGAACTTCGAAGGCGCCTGATTTGGTGGAGACGCTGTAGACGTGCATGGAACGGTCGCTACTTTGGGTAGCAATGAATTCGTTAAGTGGATCCCATGCGACACCTTGGACGTAATGATTGTGTTCGGCAATCTCGGAAATGCATTTCCCTGGAGAACAAGTGAATCCTATCGGCCTTGACTCGAGATGGAATTGTCATTACCCTCAGACACCAAAAATATCCGCGCAACATTATCGGTGCTGCCAGAAATTATATATTCTCCCGTTGGACTCCAAGCAAGATCATAAACCTGCATGGTCGTGCAGCTGAAGGGAAGGCTCAGGGCCCGAACAACGCAAGTGAGATGGCAGCGCGTACCGGAAAGTAGTGCGCGGCTTCCAGTATTCCTTCTCAAACTGCATGTCATCGGCAGTGAGGTCACTGCCATACGCGGCTTGAGACGGGGAAGTTGATTGAGCCCAAATGATAATCATTCCGTCTGCCAACCCCTCATTGTCAAAGGACGCGACAAAGGATGACAAGCAAAGCACGTACCATCACCGGCTGACGCGATTAGCTCGCCTAAGCATTGCGATGAATACGGAACGAAGGCGCCTGGAACGGGAAAGACGCATGCGCACCATTAGGGCTAAAACGGACGACATTCACTGGGGCGGAGTGCCTGCTGAGGGTGGCAAGGTATTCGACTCTAGGGGGTCGTGGTACGGGTGGATTGACCGCGTCGTTAAGTGCGGCCTCGACGAGGGATGGAGGGGTAATGTTTGGATAGACCATCCAGATCTAAAAATTATACTAAGAAATGTCCCGAAAGAGAATAATGGGAGGAGATACGAACGCGAACATAATTGTCCTCTCCTCCTGTCGCCAGACGATAGGACTGACCAGCAAAAGCCTTGTCTTGGGAAGGGCGCGCCTTTTTGAAGAAGACGGGTTGAAAGTCACAGGTGGAGATGGGTTTGCTGTCGTGCCAGCGTATTTCGAGCGTCCTGACGCGCATTTGTGGACGTGATTCTTGGTAGTGAGGGATACGAGAGAGGAGAGTTGACCCGACGGCCACTTAAGCTCGAGCAGGGCCGTGCCACGGAACGAGCCGTACGTGATCTAATTACAATCAACTATATTGCGCTACGACTCGAGTCCACTCCTCCCTGAGGTCCCTCGTCTTCCCCGTAAATAATCCCAATGTCTCTCACGTCCTTTTGAATGATCCTCGTCAGATGCGTGAGCCCCGCTTGTTGTTCTCCTAGAATCTGCAAACAAACCGTGCGCGTTAAAACAAACCCCTCGATCGAGCTCGTGACTTGCGGAATCCCATACCTGGACAATCTGATTCAGTCCTTCCTCGTCCACAACGGCCCACTCAACCCCATCTGTGCTTCCCCTTGAGTTTGCGCCGCGTGTGGCATTCACTGCTCCGACAAGCGCCCACAGTTCGTTCAATTTCCCTATGATTCTTCCCATCCCCCCTGGTCGCCGTATTTCACCGTCGATTTCCTCCAATGCCGCCCGAAGCGCCTCTTCTTCTGGTCGGATTGACGACGAACGAAGCGCGGGAATCAGCAAGTGCAGATGCTGCACAAGCCGGAGTAACCGGTGTGTCAGCTGAGCCTGAGCGCTTGCCAACTTTTGCAGCCGAGGTGCGTTCGATAGAACATGCCTCTCTGAAACCTTCTCGATCCGTGCACGGATCTCCTTTAACCTTTCTTGTTGTGCCGTTGCCTGCTGAGCTTGGGCTTCAACACGCTTCTGCAAGTCGTCAAAGCTAGTAGCCAAGACCGGAACAAGACTTGCGTGAGGTCACATCGCAGCGTAAGTACAAGGTATAAGGCAACCAGACGAGAGGACATACTGCGTTGGGTCGGGGTTCTCACGAACGGCCTTCTGCCATAGGGATTCATCTGTGGCGTTGGCTGGTCGCCCATATTGGTGTACTTGGGAAGGGTCGACGAAATTATAAAAATAGTGCTGTAGCATATTAGTGGCCTTATCCTGGCGTAAAAGCTAAATGGAGCGTACTTGGAAGCGATTAAGGGGGGATGTGGGATTCCAGGCGCCGACGATAGCCTCTATACGCTGTTGCAACTGTCCAAACTGTGTCAGAGCATCGGTTTGATTTTGGGGGGCAACACTAGAGATCTTCGTCGGGAACAGACTGCCTGTGCCCAACGTGCTGCTGCCAAGCAACCCGGATGTTGATGGTTGAGACATCTGCCCGCCACCAATGAGGAATGAGGTTCCGCCAGCGCCCGTCGTTCCTATGTCGGTGGCCCCAAATAGACCTGCACCCGGTGTTGTCGACGAGCCAAAAAGGTTGGCCGACCCAGACTGTTGGCCCTGTTGCCCCGCGGAGGAGCCAAAGAGTCCACCACCAGCCACCGGCTGTTGTTGTGACGTCGTGTTACCGAACAGTCCGCCGCTCGGAGCGGGCTGCTGTTGCTGTTGAGCCGCAAATAACCCTCCACCCGTCGCAGGCTGCTGCTGAGTTGCAGTCGAACCTCCAAACAAACCACCGCCAGCCGCAGGTTGCTGCGTCGTACTCCCGAATAAACCACTTGTAGGTTGCGTGGCCGTGCTTGAACTCGTGTTGCCAAACAGCCCACCCGGCGCCGTTGGTTGTTGTTGTTGTCCGCCAAAGAGTCCCGTACCTCCCGTACCGGACGTTCCCTGGTTCGCGACATTACCTAGAACCAAACAGACCGCCCGCAGCGGGTTGGGCCCCGCTCGTACCTGTCGTGTTTCCGAACAAGCCACCACTCGGCGCCGGGGGCTGAGTACCACTCCCCGCGCCAAAGAGACCGGCACCTGCCTGTGGCTGGTTTTGCTGCGCCGTACTGCCAAAGAGGCTCCCGCTGGTCTGCGGTTGGTTTTGCGCCGTTCCACTTGCCAAAAAGGGCGCCACCCGTCTGACCCGGGTTCTGCGTGCCCGCCGGGGTGGTGTTGCTGCCAAAGAGGCTACCGCTAGTTTGCTGAGTCCCGGTGTTGGCTCCACCAAAAAGACCCGTGCCAGCACCCTGACCTTGCGCTAGTGCCCGGTTGGGTGCCGCCAAACAATGAAGGCTGCTGGGTGCCCGTTGTGCCTGCGTTGGTCCCGGTGTTGGTCCCAGAGCTCAATCCACCGAACAGCCCACCGCTCTGACCAGGCTGTTGTGGGGTTGTGCTCTGATTTCCAAAGAGGCCTCCTCCAAAGGCAGACATGTTCGAATTAGCTCAATACGTTGTTTTGTTGCGTTAAAAGAACGTGTCCTGCGTTGTTACAGTTATTTGACTTTCAACTTTGTCATTTTGACACGCACCTGAGGTCAGAGAGGAACGAGAAAGAATGGGCTTACACGCGTTTTGGTTTCGCAGAGTCGAGGGACCAGTTGAGCGTGGATTCGTACCGTAGCGCTTCTCTCGTAACAAAGAGCAACTCGCACACATCGCAATGTCGCACTGTTTAGTCCGTGGATCCCTCAGTCAGCGGTACTTCATCCATTCCGCTTCTTACTGAGACTTAGAAAAAATTCAAAACACTCTAGACATCGACGAATTCTTCTACGGTACGCATGTTTGACTATCCATTGCATTGTTCACATATGCCACTATGAATATGTTACATAGTCACCGACGTCGTTCGCCCGGGACAGACCATCTCGTCCACAAGGTTCGACCGTCGCGGAGGCGGTAAGGGGGCAAATCAAGCCGCTGCCGTCGCTCGCGCAGGGGGAGCCGTAAGCCTTGTCGGCGCCGTTGGAGATGATGGCGAGTGGCTCGTTCGTGATCTGGAGGGTTATGGCGTTTCTGTTGCCAACGTCTCTATTGTGAAGGTACGCTCACAATCCTATCACTGGACACTGTACGCTGTCGCCTTTGCGCTGAGGTGTTCCTCTTCTTATAGGAGGTCACAGGCCGCGCTATCATCCAACTCACTCCGGAAGGCGAAAATTGCATCAGTGCGCCTAGGGGACATACTCACGGCATTGCACCGATCTGACCACGAACTGACGCCAGTCTTGCACAAAGGAGCAAATTACGCTCTACATGATCTTCCGACGCAAGGCGAATTCGAACGACACTTCACTGGGATTTCACATCTCCTTCTACAAAACGAGATTCCTTGGGCCACCACACTCGCATACCTCGAGTATGCGCATGCGCAGGGCGTCGTGACGATATTCAACCCATCCCCCATGCCTACAGACGTGCAGCTACACTCTTTTCCCTGGACAAGCCTCTCATGGCTAATTGTCAACCAAGGCGAGGCAGAGAGCCTTCTTCGCGTGATCGGGGGTGGTTCCATGAACCAGGGGACCGAAGTAGAGTATCACGCAGACTGGCCAAACGACGACGCTCTGAGGGTTGCTCTTTTGACGCTCAGCAAACTGTCTCGTAGTGGGGCTCTTCCCTCAACAGCTGTGGTCTGTACATTAGGTGCAACTGGCGTCCTCGCGTCAATGCAAAGCCCCAAGGAGATGCTCTACCTTCCTGCAGCGACGCTTCAAGGCAATGTACGGGACACCACTGGCGCAGGCGACTGTTTT
Organism: Lactarius indigo; assembly: GCA_025766275.1. Lineage (NCBI taxonomy): Eukaryota > Fungi > Basidiomycota > Agaricomycetes > Russulales > Russulaceae > Lactarius > Lactarius indigo. The sequence continues at coordinate 465,323 of JAFKAC010000038.1, forward strand.
ACTGGATATTTTGTTGCCGGCCTGATGCAATTCGGAAATAGACAACTGTCCAAAGACGAGACGATCGAACTTCTGCGACTTAGCGTACAGGTATGTCCGTGTCGTTACAATCGAACGGTCTCAACTTAGCGGTTTAGGCTGCCGGAATGTGTGTGGAAAGAAATGGTGCGATGGAGAGCATTCCGGAGCGCGTTCTCGTAGAGGCCCGACAACCCATTGAGACGAAACCACTGTAGTAGTGGACTGACAGCTGGTGCGGTCGGATTACCTATAATCAAAGGAAAATGGAACCTGACGTGCAGATTGTAGGGGTGCGGGACATATACGAGTGACATGAGTGTACATGTGGCATTTTAGTCGACGTCATAAAACAGGGATAAGAAAGAAGAGGTCAGAACTGCGAAGCATTATTAGTAGGTGGCTCTGAGCTACAGTTTATGGACGCATACCCGAAGAGGTTGGAAGAACCACTTGTTCTTCCCACTGGTATAACGCTCCTCTAACAACTTCTTCAGTTGTTTCTTTGAGTCCTCCCGCTGTGACGGCTCCTTGAAGGTTTCTGATGACAAAATGCCCTTCAAGCTTTCCAGCTCCACCGAATATCTAGTGGGGAACAAATGGGAATAGTTTACCACCTAGGAGTGTTAGGTAGATAAGACGAATACGGTCGCGAGAAGTACCTTGATGAAGGGTTTGACCTTGCTCCTCCTCGCAAGCCTCTTGGCTCCCATGCGCTTGGTCACCTTCCTAGGGTAGCGCTCGATACCAGCGACAATAGCATGTGGATACTGGCGATCCTTAGTACCATCGTCGACCTGTTTTATGATGACAACCTTCTTGCCGGCTTGGCGACCTTGAAGGACGATTGCAACCTAAACACGCCGTTATTCGATCTCGATGGCCTATACATGGAAGACAATGGGTACTTTTCCTGGCTTGTACACTAAAAATAAGGGTAAGAACCGCACCAAGATGGCCAAGATATGGAAACACACCTTTGACCATCTTGACTTTGTCGTCCGTTTCACGGGGGGTTACTCACGAGACGATGGATGGCACCCAGCCACCCGGATATTGCCAAGAGGAACTATACAGTATATGATTACTAATCAGGACCCGGCACCGAGTTAGTCCCGGACATGCCCATTGCCCAGCGATGCACTGTGTGCGTGGGTAGTGCATGCTGATAACGATGCCACGCCTTCAACGACGATCTTCCAAGAGAACGTTGTCATCGTCTCAAACTTCTAGGATAGGCTATGATTGTGAAAGGTGCCCTACAGGCGGAGTGCCTAGAGCTTCTCAGGTGTCATTTATCCTCAACTAGGGATGCTCTTCGCAGACAACTCGTGACGTGGGGTGCATGCAAAGTCCTCACCATCTTGTCCATCTACCTGCGCCTTGTGTCTAGATTGGTCTTGCGCAACCACAGCGAATCCACTAGAACGTTCTTGATTCGACTGATTGTGCAAAAGTTATCGGATGTGCTCTTATCGTAGATGCCAGCAGCAAAGCACCCTTCACTTTGGGGTTCCCGCTCCACATTCGCTGTGCTCTGTGTGTGAGCCTAGAAAGTGGCACTTCCTTGCGCCCAAGACATGTTTGAATTTGGCAACGACAAAAATGAGGATGATATTCCATGGATCTATAAGAGGCCCGTGCTTTCGATCCTTTCGACGCAGCTGCAGCCCTCACAAGTACTACCATGGCAGCTTACCCTCAACCCCCGAGCCCCTTCTCAGGAGTTAATTACAACTCTCGTCCTGAACTTCACCAACGGCAACCAAACGTGCTCGAACAGGTGCTGGCCAACCCTCCCGACGTGTATGCTGCTTCACCGGTACTCGCTCCTACCCCGCCTGCGAACTTTAAGAGCCCCAGTTGGCCACCTTCTGCTGCCCAGATTCCCAAGTCACCCAAAACGTTTTTGCAGTGGAAGGCGGACTGCAAAGGCAACGACTGCAGACTTTCAACGTAATGGATTCCCTTCTCCAGTTGCCTGGGTAATCACCTTTCGCATTACTCCCCTTCTTTGGTTCATGGGTTTGTTATGTAGGTCTACGTAGAGGGCCACTGAAATCCCCCCCAATGCTGTCATAGGAGGTGTCGATCGCAAAGGGCCATGGTACATCGCCCGAGCATTCTATGAGGTCCGATATCTACTTATCTTGCACCGTGACCTCAATCTGATTTCGATCTTCACTAGGGCTCCATGGGTGAGTTGCATGTATGACCTGGTCTGCCATTAGGGTGATCTTGTTCCTTTGAACCCATTCGTAGAACTCGGCAAAGCGGGGCGGCATTTCAGACTCGGCGCCTCTATATCATTCCATGGAAAAGAACGCGAGGTCAGTAGCTACCCTTTCATCGACACCACTTCGCTCAAACATCAGGCTTCAGGTCGACACCTTCGAAGTGCTCGTCGAGGCCAATTTCCCCACCCGTTGGGTTTACCAACCCCTCCCGTCGCTCCGAATCCCGGACTTGCTGGAGCGAGCTTTGCGTGAGTTAATCTCTCCTTCCATCGGTATTTGTTCTTAACTTGGCCACAGTGACTTCAAGCTTGTTGTGGTTATCGACGACTCAGATTCGGTAAGCCTTGGACAACCACTTTTGATAGACCCTCTGAAATTGTATTCCCCCCCTGTAGATGGAAGGATCCTTGTGGCTCGAAGCCCGTGACGCCCTAGCTGGCGTCGCAGAATTCTCTAGCCAAAAAGGAGGAGAAGGTCTGGATATATATTGCCTCAACAGCCCTAGATACCGCCTCGATCTCAGGGTAAGCCACATGTCTTCCTCTCCCCAAATGCCGACCTTATGGTTTACAGAGCGAATCGGACATCCGCGATTACTTCAACAGCATTATCCCAGATGGTGGTTCCGCTCTACTTCTTCACTACTCTTTATTCACATTACAACAGGTCAGACGCCTACTGGCGCCAAGCTGAAGCAGATTCTGGATATCTACGTTCCAAAAATTGAGGACCCTACCATCCAACCACAAGCCCATCAATATTCTCGTAATCACGGACGGTGTCCCCAGTGAGTAGCCCGCCAGGCCCTTTCAAGTACAAGCTGACCGTGGGACCAGCCGACGATCCTAGACAAGTGATTCGTTGACTTTGCTCGTCGTTTGGATCAAAAGAACGTGCCTTTGCGCAAACTCGGCATACAGTTTGTCCAGATTGGCGACGATCTTGGCGCCACTCAGGCGCTGAAAGAGCTAGATGACAATCTTGGGCCGACGCACGGCGTCCGCGTAAGGAGACCTTGCCAAGTCCTCATCCTCATGTAACTAATCCTCTCACTTTTCAGGATATGGTGGACACGGTTACTTTCAATAGCGACGAGCCGCACCTCCGCACGGAAGTTCTTGTGAAAGTTCGTGCTCGGAGCACTCAATTCCGAGATCGACTTCTAGGACCCTGTCTCCAGCTCTCTAGTCCCAGCTACCAGAATTAAGGGAATTAGTGAGTTGGGCCTGCCGAAGGTTGTGGATGATCATCTGGATATCAGGTTACTTACTTCGCTTCTTCGATTTTGTATAAATAATCCCAGTGTCAAATGGTGATCTCAGTCAGTGGTCTAGGCGCCTGTTATATCTTCCAGTCAGGTACTTGGACTATGTCTGACCTACCGTCACTGGTGACAGTACTACCCATAAGGTGGCCCGCTTCTCGGTGCACTAGTGTAGCTTACTACGATATATTGTCTCGATCGTGGGAACCTGTTTGACTACGTTTGCTCTGTTCTCACTTCAGAAACTTGAACACCAACTGGTATGGCGGGAACATCGTGATCGGCTTTGTAGTGGTCGTAGTACGGGTCATCCAATGGGACTCGCACACTGCACTGCGGAACTGTGTCTAGGTATGAATGTGCAGTTTGCATCGATAGTAGCGATACACAGGAGAGAAGCGAAATCGTATAAAAGATTGTGGATAGGCTAAGGGAACGAAGAAAGAAGAAAAAAGCTGCTTGGCGATATATAACTTTAGTTCAAAAAATAGGTCTCAGTGGAGTTCAAACAGTATTACACGCCCCCACCTGTACCATAACTCGGTGGCGCCTCGAATCTCTCTGCACGTAGTTCTTGCACCTCACGCCGCAAAAACTCCATTTCCGTCTGGAGTCTCCGAGTTTCGGGTGGAGGTGTCGCCGTACTACTCCGTTCGGGGGTGCTAATAGTTGTTGGGGGGTTAGAAGTCTGAGACCCACTTGGGGATGACCATGGGCGGGCGGGTGGAGAACGCATTACCGTTGAGCGCAGCCGCGCAAGCTCTTTGCTGCTCAGACCCACAGGGACGGGTGCCACATTTTGCGATAGTGGCAGCAGTGGTTCAGACGAAAAAGTCGGTCCGTCGCTCGCTGTCCCACCCTGAGACCCCGCCTCCAAGGGTGCCGCTCTGACGAGTGTTGGGGCGAATGGTGTCACCGCCATCTGCGAGCCCGCCTCCATAGCGGCGCCAGAAAAGGATGATCCAACGGATTTGCGGGATTTGCCTTGTCTACGTCGCCGCCGTACGATGATGATGGCCCCAACCAAGAGAATTAAAGCCGCAACGCCACCTGCGGTCCCCCCAGAAATCGCGCCGATGTGCGACGTCGCTTTCAAAGATGACGACGACGATTCTGTACTGTTGACTGTTATTTGGACGACGGGAGCTCTGATAAAATAGCGGGTCAGACACCAAAAGAAAAGGCGGTTGCCATGAACGAACGTGAGAGCCAATGGCGCATACATTGCACCCTGCGCAGGGCTAAAGGGCTAGCGCGACAAATCTTAGTTAGTGTACTTTATAGATGGAAGTTTTGCAGGAGCTCACCTGGCCCCTCCCACGATGGTCGTTCCATGAGTGCTGTCGTAGCTGAGCGGGAATACACCTGCGCTCGTGTTAAAAGACGCTCGATTGTGAACCCTCGCAATAAGATTTGTCCGTAGGTCTCGATTCGAGCTCATAGCCGCCACAAACAAGTTCCAACCTATATAAAAAGTCACATTAGATCAGAAGATCTCGAATATAAACTCTTCCGACTTGGTATTGCGACGCTTGTGTCCCCGCTGAGGCTATCGATTGGCATGCCGAAATTACTGAAGCTCGAAGTCAGTGCCAGGTTGTCGATGAAACTGCTTTGACCATCGAAGACCTAGAAACCGATGAGTTACTAAGTAAGGGAAGCAATCGATAGACGGACAGATGATTCGACGACGCCAGTATCTAACCACGCATCGGCAAGTAAATTATAACCCAATGTCCACTGAGCCCACTTGTCTGTAAACTGCAAGAAGGTGTTGATCACTGTCCAATGCTATGTTTCTCCATTGATTGTAAAGGCTCGTAGTTATATTCTATAAACCAGTCAATTTCGCCGCCACGCGTCTAAGACATCCTTACGAACAGAATACTTGTCGGCGTCTGCCGTCCGTTTGACAACTGAGCTCATCTTTGACATCGCTTTGATGGCGAGAATACCCTTGATCGCGAGGTTTGTTTGGTTGTTCGTCGTCAATCCATCCGCAGAGGACCTGTGATGAATGGTCATTCAGATTCTCAGCAATGTACAGAACCAACGCACTGATCGTGGATAACCAGCGTCGAGTTGGACAAGTAGTCAGCCCACGAAGTCAGCAGAGAATACTATTCGGTTTTGTTGATCCTAGACAGGTGAGAATAGATGCTCGGTACGTACGTATTTGCTTATGAGGCTACCATCTCCAGTCGCACGAGCATGTGCGTAAGTCATGATCAACATATTCCCAGATTCTGTAAGAATATATCAATGATGGGCAAAACCCAAAAGAAAGGTACAGACGTTCGACTCCTTGGTTGTGATTGGAGTTGCTGATCGTGACGTTGGGGTAATCCAATCCTTCATACCCTCAGTAATCGGTGCTTCCAGACTCTCCGATTTTCGAGACGCACCTAGATCAGCGGCAGCGTAGGGGATGGTGTAGTTAGGGAGATGCTTGAAGTTGAAACAGAGGCTCGAGAAGTGGTTTTCCCAGTGTAGGATCGATGTACATGAACGCAGGGAACGCAGAATACAGCGTCTCGACGGCGTTCACTCGGCTTGATGAGGTCAGGATCCCACTTCGACACGCCGAGGATGTGAACTCACTTCGTCTTCGACTGGGCTCCACCAATATTCTTCATAAACATCATCACATCCTGATTCATTGTAGTTACCATCCGCGTCCGTCCCAATTGTAAGTTGGGTGCTGCCATACACTTGCGCGGTTGAGAGGGACACCAAATCTCCGAGCAGGTCTGAGATAGGAGCGGCACCCTGGAGTATCTCCTGGTCCAGTTTCTGGGCTCTTGAAGAGGCATTCGCGAAATCATCAAGGAAGTCAACGATCTGAGAAATGAGGTGAGACGCGCTAATCGTCATGAATGTGGACACTGACCAAGGACATGTCACTAGAATACCGCGTCTTATAGAATAAGCTACGTTGCCGAGGAGCAGCTCCCGATGGGTCTGTGTAATTGACGACTGGGTCCAAGGTAAATCCAACAGTCCAGACGACGGGATCGTCGATGGCTTGGATAGGTGCCTAGGTCGCGCGAAATGGCAAAGACTGCGAAGTTGTCGGCAATAGATCGAAAGTTTGTTTCCGTTTGGTTATCCAACACCCCCTTGCGCACAAATAATCCACGGGAAATTGTATCCTGAGCTATCTTGAATGTCACATTATTTGCCTAGATCATTAACTATGAGTGATGAAACGTGGATGTCACCATTGCCACTCACGCTCTTCATGGCGTAGTAGGCCGAACCCCATTCTGCCTGATTGCTGATTTCGTTAAACACGACCGGGTTCTGCAGATTGACTGTATGGTAGACGAGATCGCTGGACCGACGTCGCACTCCAGCGTATCACGTGGCTTCGATCCCCCGAATTCCATTCTACGACTGTTTTAGGACACATGCGTGTTCCGAATAGAGAATTTACGCACCTCCACTAATGTCCGAATACACCTGCACATTATGAGCTGCACCGTCCAGCGATTTCGCAGATAAGGCCAGGTATGAGAACGGAATTGATTGCTTGACCCAATCTCCGGGCTGAAATGAAGGTGTTAGTGGAGATGGTCATAGGGCCGATAAGTGACTACGAACCTCGATCGGGTTGAGGAAAGTGAGATTAAATTCCATGGGCCCAGCTTGCGCAGAGACCACGGTCTGGGTGGGTGTGATAACCGTTCCAGTGATATTCACAGTGACATTCACGCTCGCCACAATATTTCCCGGGCACTCCTCCCAAGAAAGAATATGTCGATCCATCGATGCGTACGAAGACGGACCAATCCGAGTATCTGAGATATAGCGACTTTAGTTCCCACGCCTGGCGAAGGGAAGCCAACATACTTGTCCTGCGGTTGGGGTCCTTGGCCATAGATTTGCTATCGTCGAGCCATTGGTGGTGTGGTCCCAACAATTGAGGTATGGAGAGCGAACGGCAAGAGGAATTGCGGCAGGGAAGAGTGTTTGCTGGGCTCTTCCGTGATGGAAAAGGAAGAACAGGAGGATTAGCAAGTAGGTCATTGGTAGCTGGGTCGCCTCAGGAGCCTTTTATTCCCTAAAAGATAACTGCTCAGCGTCCGGATACAAGACGAGCTGAGGAGCAAAAAGTATCGCACGAGATTGAGAAAGTATGTTTAAATGAATGCCAGAGTCCAAACAATCCGAGTGGGGCAATTCCCTCCGTGTATAATAAGTCCACGTATAGCAATCACAGAGCTAGCTCTGGATGGGGACTAGCTGGGCGTGTTTGTTTCTGTGTCAATCGGTCCGTGGAGCAAATTGAGGCCATCACATTTCCCTTTCTTCGCTTCTCTATGCGCCAAGGTGCCGTTCTCCCTCCACGAGTTGATTTGTCAAACGGCGCGGATGGCGCGGATGGAGCACCTCATCGACGCTACAGAACCTGACAGTCTTCGGTTCTATTATTTCGATGGCGCGGGGTATCATGTCAGAAATGTATTGACACCATCCCGCACATTAAGATGCATGCCGACCACACCCTATGCTAGGGGAGTGGAAAATCATCGACAAGGGCTCGCAGTGTCTTCTGCAAGTGGGGATTTGCGCCCAGTTAACTTGTCCAGAAGTGACCCGAGTCCTAGTCCGCACGTGAGAAGGTTGTAGCAATAAGTGAACACTGGCGGATACCTCCGAGTCGAGTACTAATGCCAGTGAGTCAGCAAGGTGGCTTACTCGGCTCACTTTCAATCATCTCTCTCTTCCCACGGTTTCGTCTTCGCCTTCAAAATCGCACTTTGTACCTCTTGCAAATGGCATGGATCCACCTTTACCGCTTCGTGGTCAGCGTTGACTCCTCTCACATAGGCATCGCTTCATTTTTGTTCGGAGTGCAATAACCTCCTGTATCCCAAGGCAGAGCAACAACGACGCACCATGGTCTACGCGTGTCGTATCTGCCCGAGCGTCGACGAGACCGTAGACAATGGCTTGGTGTATCGGAACGACCTTTTGAACGTCACAAAGTGAGTTTCCCCCCCAATTGTCTGGCTGCGCTGGGAATTTTAGTTAGAGAGCAAGCTGGCGTGACGACAGACTTGGGCCAGGATCCGACTCTGGTAGGTGTGCTGCCGCCTCTCTCCCTTGCACTCAAGCCTATCCCCGCTGCTAGGCGCACACCAACATCGCGTGCCCAAATTGTGGTCATGAGGAGTATGTTCTCCCCTTCGTGCTTTAAGGAGACACAACTCCCTTATTACTTCTGTCTCCCCCCGTGCGCAGCGCGGTCTTTTACCAAGATCAATCGAAAAGAAAAGAGACGAGGATGATCCTTTTCTACGTCTGCACGCGGTGCAACCACAACTTCCAGGACAAGCTTGGTTCTGATGGCCAGACCGTGGAGAGTAATCCGACGTAGCCATAACAGCGGGCATGTCCCACTTGTTCTTTTTTTTTTTGGTAAGTCCGTCTTCTTGATCATCAAACAAACACTCAACGGCCACAGTATTGTTTGTACCTTAGACCTACAGAATACACACATTGCTAATCAACCCTGATGTCGCCGTTGGAGTATCAGGGTGTCAGGTCCGGGGACAGATCCGAAGAGATTGATTAGGAAAAATACTTAGACGCGATAGGCTAGGCGCACCTGACCGTCAGATCCCCGTTGTCCCCGACTCTGGCCTATATGGCCGGCTTTTTCGTTCGAATTTTTTGTCTGGCGTCGAGAGAAGAGTATACAGTGACCCGGAAGAAGCTTCGTGCATCCAAGTTGGATGCAGCAGTTCGTTAGCCAAGAAGGTGTGTCCTCTCTACCGTAACAGAACACTATCCTGCGTACAAACAATTCATTAGTCCTCGATGTATTTACATAATCCCTTTCAAAGTGCGGCATCTTCTCGGAATATGTCAGCCGCCGGGACTTCAAGCGTTTTCGAAAGGTTAATTGCACTTATTCATCTATTAGTTCAATCTTTCATTCAAGCTGTTCAAGAATTGAATCGCTTTGCATCCCAAAAATACTAGCGCATCTTAAAAGGGGCAGGCACTCAGCAAATGATCGATGCCCCCTATTATATAACCCCGGATCTCTTGGCCACTCTCAATCACCATTCAAAGTACCCTCTATAATGTCAAAGTCACCTCATCAACACTCGTTTTACTTCGAAGACCCCCACGTTATTTTCAAGGCAAGTAAAATTGTCTGGTTCCATCCCACCCTACTAATAACAAACCACCTGCAAAAAGGTAGAAGACCAGATATATCGAGTTGACCGCTATTTCCTGGTCCGAGAATCCGATGTTTTTCGAGATCTGTTCTCTCTTCCTCAAGGAGATCCTGCAAGCGCGGAGGGTGTAGATGACGAGCACCCTATCCGTATTCCCGACACAACCACTTGAGGAATTTGAAAATCTTCTTCAGTTCTTCTACTTTGGGTATAACTAGTGTCGACCGGAAAGAAGTGCTGTTCATTGATCATGGAATGCCAGAATGCACAATGACTACAGACCCACCGTGACCGATTGGATATCAATTTTGTCCATCTCAACTCGTTTGATTTTCCCGAAGGTCCGCGAAAGAGCGACCAAAGAGCTTACAGCCCGCATGGAAGAGATCGATCCATTTGATCTAATTGGATTAGCAATCAAGTACGATGTCCTGCGCTGGCTCGACCCCGCTTACCTTAGAATCGTGAGAAGAACCGACCTCATCACTCAAGAAGAGGCTCAAAAGATCCCGCTTCCCATCGTTGTCATGCTCATGCGTTCGCATGAGCGGAATGTTCTTTTGACGAAGGACGGCGACCGCTGCTCAACCATGTACTCACGTTGTATTCTCCTTGGAGAGGTCAAGCTAATGGAAAAGAGCTACCTGTACACAACGTAGCGCGGGATATGCTGAAGGAAATGCCCCACAGCTGGGAGCGTTCTCGACCTCAGCGACCGATGCCAATCGCTCCTATAAACCGTGCTTAGGTGTAGCGCCCGAAGTCCTCGAGATGTTTTTTTTTTGAATCCATTTATATTCTGGCTTACAGGTAATAAACCAGACCAGTCCTAGCGGGAACCTACTACATGCTGAGATTTAAAACTAAGGTGACCCCCGTACAGTATGAGGTGTTATAGTTGTTACAGCTGCGAGATGTCCACCAGTGAGAAAACACTCCACTGCTTTGAAGGCACCTGCCACTTCGAAAAACGCACTCGTGACTACTGATAGAGACATCCGCCAGTGTCAAGTAGGTTGGGATTCTCATCAATCCCAATGAAACACTTCCCTTTCCTTAGGTTTCCCACAGTAAAAATGGACCATGGAGAATACAACCCAACGAGATTCCTTACTACCGCTGGAGGAAATGGATGCTTTCAAGCCTGGCGCTGATGGCCCTACAACATCGAGCCGATGAAATTTGGACCAATGAAAATCGCCACCAAATTTGAGATAAAGTGACCACCAGACAAAGAAGGTCTCTGTAACAACAAGGCGAATAATAGTTCGAAGTTCTGAGTACGTCCTCACTGTATGGAGTTCATCTATTTCGCCTTCGTCGATGGGCATACTTTGCAGTCATCTGTGTAATCTCAGTTTCAGTTCCTCAAAATGTCTCGTGTGAGGCTCCTTCCTCACTTTGTACCAAATCCGAGAAATCCCCGGGAAAACGCCACGAAAGGGGTCGAAAAGTTTTCTAGTAGATATCCATCTCTCCACAAGAGCCAAGGAAACCGTAACTAGTAAGTCATCGGGGCTGAGTGCCTTCCTAGAATTATTTCCTTCGGCGCGACCATACTAGGTCTATTAGTCTAATCTCTGAATCGACAATGTCCGATAGGAGCGAATTTGAGCGACTGAGCGGGACCTTCCAGTACTGCTCGCGCGAGCGCATGAGCATGACAGCTACGAGAAACGGGATCTTTTCGGCCTCTGCGTGGGTTATGAGGTTGGCTCTTGTTACGATTCTACGGTATGTGGGCTTGAGCCATTTCTCCACGTCGTATTTGATTGCCAATCCGACTAGATCAAATGGATCGATTTCTTCTAGACAATATGTGAGTTCGTTGATCGCTCTTTCGCGGACCTTCGGGAAAATCAAGCGAGTTGAGATAGTCAACATCGCAATCCAATCGGGCGCGCGGGCTTTGAAGTCATCGTGCATTCTAATACGCTATGATCAATCCTACAACACTCCCGATAGTACGACATAGGTCATACCCAAAGTAGAAGAACCGAAGAAGGCTCTTGAACTCTGTGATGGTTGTGTCGGGAATACAGATAGGGTGTTCGTCATCTACACCCTCCACTCTTGCGGAATCTCCTTGAGGGAGAGAGAACAGACCTTGAAAAAATTCGGATTCCCGGACCAAGAAATAGCGATGGACTTTGAATATTTGTTGTTCTACCTTCATATGAGTGGGATGTCAGTGTTAGGGGGCACCAGGTAATTTGATTTGCCTTCAGAACGACTGGGGAATCGTCAAAGTAAAACGGGTCACACGGTTCTTCTCTCGCTGGCGCATGCACGTGGGTTGATGCTGAAGTCATGGCGGATGATGGATGAGAGAACGATCAAGAGACCTAAGATTATATAAGAGGAAACGGTCTAGTTGAGCAAGACCCGGATGTACGCTCCGGAGTCAAAGAGTACTTGGCAACATATTGGCAGTATATGGGCACGACGAACCGGGAAATCAGAGTTACGAGTCGAATATTGTCCAACTCCCCACCCCGGGCTCTAGCAGTCGAATAAATATAAACAAAACAAGCTTAATTGGCCAGCATCCGTGCAAGAACCTGTCAACCAGGAAGCATTTCGCCCAAATGTCAATTCTGTGCACAGAACCACTCGGATGGGCCTGAAGCGTCCACCGACCGACCAGCTAAATCGAATGGCCACAGCACCTGCCGCCTTCCCCGTGCTCCAGGACGGTACTTGTAACTTCCGAATTATTATTAGTACTCACCTTGTATCGATGTATCTCTCCGATAGCATTTCAGTTGATTCTCATCGGAAACCGAGCGGCTCTTCTTGTATGAGTCACTTCACTTTTCTGTGTGATATCACCACTGGGACCGGTTCAGGGAATATTCGTACACACGTTTGATCGATGGGCTTTGCAATCGACCGTTGATTAGGCATTACAGCAGATCGTAGCGTCGGTGGAAGTCAGCAGCACCACATAATTATTTGGGCACTAACAGATCCAGAGTACGCTATTGAGTCCCAACGTCGCCAAGTAGAGTGCCAGTGTGAGGATATCCTCTCCCAGGATGTGGTAAGGGTTGGACGCGTCGGGCCGGTTGACAGAACACGCACATTTCATGGGACGCTAATTGCACTTACAGGTAGACCACGTCCGAACCGAGGAATAGATACTACGTCGCTTGCGACACGACATCCTCGAGAGGTGGTTGAGGTTATGCCCTCTTCTTTTACTAGGGCGAACCGTGTATCATCTACATCATAAAGCCGCTTTTTGATCTTTAGAACTCAACTCTTCGTGAGTTGCTCACTCTTTCTCTCCCTCGCCCCGCCTTCCACTTGGCTCTCGAATGCGATCCGGGTTAATATACTTACAGGCACCTGCCCGGGCATTTTATTCCATTCGGCCACGCCACGTCATGAGTCATCACACTCCCCCCCAGAAACCTGCATTAGCACCAAAAACTCTGGGTCCACCAGATTACGAGTCCTGGACGCGCGAGGAACTTATCGCGCGTCTCAAAGAGCTGACAGTGTCACCCAATACTCTACAAACGACCACTTCTACTTCTCCCTTCCAGCCACCGGCGCTCCCGCTGGTATCCTCACCGTCCACATCGAGTTCCAAAAAACGGTTCCCAGAAGACTCAAAACCGAAGCGCGAGTTCGACTTCTCCGCGTACCCAACGCGTAAGATTGCGCTCAAGTTCAGCTACGCTGGCGCAGGCTATGGCGGACTCGCATGGCAGGCGAAGCCGACGCCACTCCCGACCGTCGAAGGCGTACTCTTCGCCGCACTCGCCAAGGCACGCCTCGTCGACCCAGACGGTGGACTCGAGGGCTGCGGCTGGGAACGCTGTGGGCGCACGGATCGCGGCGTCAGCGCCGCGGGCCAGGTGGTGAGCCTGTACGTGCGCAGCTCGAACAGGCGGTCCACTGCGCCTCCCAAAGCGTCTGGCTCAAGCGGAGACGCTCCTGCAGCCACTCTCAACGACGACGAAGACGCGCACACGCCACCGACAGTGCAGGAACGGGACATCCGGTACCTGCATACGCTCAACGCTATCCTGCCACCGTCGATACGCGTCTACGCCTGGGCGCCAGTCGCGTCCTCGTTCTCCGCGCGCTTCTCTTGTCGCACCAGGCACTACAAGTACTTTTTCTCCGCGCGGAGCCTCGATGTGGACGCGATGCGCAACGGTGCGGCGCGGCTCGTCGGCGAACACGACTTTCGCAACCTATGCAAACTAGACCCGGCGAAGCAGCTGACATCCTTCCGGCGACGAATCCTACGCGCGGAAATATCTCCCGTCGTCGTCATTGGCAGCGGTAGCGGCAGCACGCTCATGCACGTGCTGGACCTCGTTGGCAGTGCATTCCTCTACAACCAAGTGCGGCACATCATGGCCGTGTTGCTGCTGATCGGCGCGCGGCTCGAGGCGCCGAGCGTCGTCTCCGCGCTGTTGAATGTCGACCCGACCGCGCCGCCCGCCGTGCTGGAGGGCGAGCAGTCACCGCCCTGCGTGACGTGCAAGCCGGAGTACCAGATGGCAGACGCGCTGCCGCTCGTGCTGTGGGACTGCACGTACGCGGCCGAGGACGTGCAGTGGCGCACAGACGACGCGGGTTCGGACGGGGGCTCTGTCGGGCTGTACTCACAGTTGGTGGGGTTTACGGAGCGTGCGCAGGTTGAGGCGACCCTAGCAGAACACTTCCTTGCCGCAGCGGCGCCGTTGCACGAACTTGCTGCGCGAGGAGCAGGGTCGATGTTGACGCGGGCGGCTGATGGAAAGGAACGTGGGCCGTGGGACGTGCCATTGGGCGGTGGGACGACACGACGGGAGGGTAACTACGTGCCGCTATTAGACCGGAAGCGATTGGAGAGCGTGGAGGTCGTGAATGAGCGATGGCGTACTCGGCGGAAGGGGAAGGAGTCCACATTTGTTACATGATGCGTATCCCGCCGGGTCCGGGCCGTTGTCAATCAATGCCAAGCAGTTTTGTTCTTCTCGTCACGGTTGATGTTTTCTTCCTTTGGTCGATATGTTGCGTGATGCGGGGCGCTGTATTGGAAATGCCAGTGGCACTACTACAGGGTAACGCTCGCGTTTGCCGCACCCACCTCCGCATGATGCACGGAGCTTCCTCTGGGTCCCTGGATGACCACAGAAGAAACTACTCGAACAAGATTATTATTATTTTCAGGCCCTCGCAACATCTTTCAAGGTGTGCTACGACTTCCAAGATTTACTACCTGTCAGTCTTATCGGTGGCACTCCCTATCGGTCCCAATTTCGTCTGTTCGGGTTTGTACGGCCATCAGCGCCAGGTTCAAAAGCGTCCTGCTTCTATCACTCCCCTAGTGGCATTAAGGAATCCTACTGCGCAGAACTCTCGATGCCCTAAACCCTGGCGCATCTTTTACTGCGGGGTGCTTAGGGAGAACGAAGTGTTTGCCTTGGATGGGTAGAGAATACCAACTTGACAGCTTGACCCAAGTCACGAGTAGTGAAACGTGTTTCGAAGCCGCAGTCACAACTCGCTATATAACTCTGAATCTCTTAACCGTTCTCCCATTCACCGTCCACCATGGATTCACCATTCAGAGAGAACACGCTATCTATTACCGGCGCCGTCACCCAGTATTGTGCGTGAGGTTGTGGAAGAAAGGCCTTTTTACTTCAACGATTCCCAAGTTGTTTTGAAGGCAAGTCCGATTACCTGGTTCCTTCCTAGATTATTAACCCACTCGAATAAAGGTAGAAAAACAGACATATAAAGTTCATCGCTATTTCCTGGTCCGAGAATCCGAATTTTTTGAAGATCTGTTCTCTCTTCCTCAAGGGGATTCTGCAAGTGTGGAGGGTGTAGATGACGAACACCCTATCTGTGTTCCCGGCACACCCACCAAAGAATTTGAGAATCTCCTTCGGTTCTTCTACTTTGGGTATGACTACCAGTGGTGCTGTACCGGAAGTGCCGTCAATTGATCATAGAATGTTAGAATGCACGATGATTACAAGCCCACCGTGACCGATTGGATATCGATGCTGTCCATTTCAACTCGCTTGAATTTCCCGAAGGTCCGCGAAAGAGCGATCAAAGAAATCACAGCTCAAATGGAAGAGATCGACCCATTTGATCTAATCGGAATAGCAGTCAAATACGACGTGCAGCAATGGCTCAAGCCTGCATACCGTAGAATCGTGACAAGGACAAGCCTCATAACCCACGAAGAGGCCAAAAAGATTCCATTCCCCATGGCCGTCATGCTCATGCGCTCGCGTGAACAGCATTGGAAGGACTATAACACTAGATTCCTGAATACCACCTCGCGACACGGTTATCCAAATCCTCCTGACCCACGTTTAGCTGCGGATCACA
Source organism: Lactarius indigo (assembly GCA_025766275.1). NCBI lineage: Eukaryota > Fungi > Basidiomycota > Agaricomycetes > Russulales > Russulaceae > Lactarius > Lactarius indigo. Next base: position 481,390 of record JAFKAC010000038.1, read on the forward strand.
TTATCGATGCCGAGGTCAGACTAATGGATCAGGTTCCCAGAGAGCCTGCCGTACCTGTCAATGTAGCCATGTCAGGTACTAGGTATTATACTGTGGAGTAGAGATCACGTCGAAGCTATCTCTGATGATTTCAATGAAGATGGGATAAATCATACTGGCAGGGTGTAGAGTTTGAAGCTTGAAGCCCTAAAGCTATGATAGGAGATGTTTCCTTGACTCTCGAGAATATATGATTATATGTTTTGAGGAACTGAAAATACACTGAAGACAGTAGAGACGAAGGAATAAGATCCAGATGGCGCGTCGATTGGTTTGTATGTGTGACGCCCAGGATGCCACCACTGCGAAACAATTGCCGCCTGTCTTTCTTCGCCATGTGTCCAGGTCTCGCTCGGCTCGTCCACTTCGATTTGATTGGCGCGCAAGAACGTCATAACACACGAGGCAGCAACACACCCCTGTTTTCAACGAACCTCTGCCGAGCTTACTTACCCTCAACCACAACTTGCTGGCAGACCCAGGTGGTTTCAAACGATGATAGCGACCGCAGCACCTCAACCCCAAGACTTGACAAGCGTAAGGACAATCATCGTTTCGCGTCGAGGGCAGTACCAAAACGTTGCTCTTAGCCTGACTCGAAGGACGCTGGTGCTCGCAAGGGTGAAGCCTCCACCCCAACACAAGCTACGGCCCGACATGACGAATTTTACTTTACAGACGAAATGACGGTGTTCCAGGTCCGTGGGCACTCACATTCATTTTTTTTCAATATGCTCGCCAGTCCGTCACTCATCGAGTTTGGCACATTCCCGCCCTTTACTGCTTGCGATTATGTCCGTGTAGGTCGAGAGCCGCCTCTTCCGTGTTCACCGGCATTTCCTAGCCGAGAACTCCCTAGTCTTCAGCTCCATGTTTTCGCTCCCGCGCACGACCGCGACCACGACCACGGGCGGCTCTACCGCCGAGGCTGAGGGCGAGGGAACCTCCGACGCGAACCCAATCCACCTACCAGGTGTGACGGAGCTTGAGTTCGAGACGCTACTCCGGTATTTTTACAAAAGGTCTGGAGGCGGCTCTTTCTCGATCATGGGACCATTGACTAATGCTCCGGCCTGCGGCGGGTTTTAGCATGCACGACGGCTTCTCGCTCCCACAGCCAAGCTGGATTGCGCTGCTGTCCATCGCGCACCACTACGAGTTCCTGAACGTGCGTGAGCGCGCCATCCGTGAGGTCTACAGGCCCGCGGCGCAGCAGCCGCAGGACCACATGCTGCTCATCTCCGTCGCAGAGAAGTACGACGTGTCGCCGCAGCACCTTATCCCATCGCTCGTCTCGTTCGTGACACGGCCGCAGCCGCTGAGTGAGGGCGAGGTCGCGAGCTTCTCTGCGCTCACCGTGTCGCGGATTGCGCATGCCCGCGAGGACTTTGTGCGTAGGACGGTGAACCCGCCACCTCTGCAGCCTGGATGGCTTCCCGCAGTTCCGAACGGTCCATCGTGGAAGGAGGGGGTGGCGAAGGACATTGTGTGCAAAATCTGGCAGGTCCAGAATGACGATGGTTAGTGTGGCCATCACGTGCGCTCGAAAACCTGAACTCTGATTTGACGCCACAGAGTCACCGCGGCCGAGTCGCAGGGTATTCTCGTTCTGATGGATCTGATGCCTGGAGGGGATTCTTCTTTCATGATGGGGACAATTACTTGTCGTGACCACGTTACTCCACGCGGGATTTCCCTGTAAGCCAGTGACCTGGGAATAAAGAAGGTTCGAAAATCGTCACGAGACGAAATTTACATGTTCTTTGATCCTTGATCACATATTCACATTTACGCTACAAATACAAGATTCAACATGACTGCTGCGCGCCAACAACCTTTGCCACAAACAGGCTATAATGACATTGATTGGTACTGGTGTTTAGGTTGCGATGGAGTGCTTGTTAAGTTACTACATGACGGACGTAACGTTAGATCATGACGCGTGACTAGCACTGCCCAGAGCGGACTAGGCCCTTCACTTACGTGGGGGCTAGACACTATGCTATTGACCTTGGGGGGTGAACCTGAGACGGCAACAGAAGAGCGCGCGATCGCGGCCAGGTCAATTGCTGTGGCTATTGTTAGTACAGGGTAGATGTGAGATGGGAGAGGACATACTACCGTTGCTCTTGAGTGCGTTCTTGCGAACTTTGAGGGCGTTCTCACGGTCCTCGTCAGTGACACTGCTCGTTCGACGAACGGCGGCCGGTTTCTTTGGTGGAGGTTTGGGGGCTGCGGGAAGGGAATATGACCATGGAATAAGTAAGAGAAGCACGGACAAGCGCTCGGACTCACCTCCAGTTTCTTGGGTCTGGTCTTCGAAATCTGCAGCTTCGTCGATAGCAGCGTCGTCCTCGTAGCGATATTCAGACTCGATGGAGCCCCAGTTGTGAGCGCCAGCACCACCTTTGGGAACGGACAAGTCCATGCCACTGCGGGACACCGAGCGGTCCTTGGCAAGCGCGCGGAGAGACTGGGAGCGTTCAGTGCGTGTCATGATGTGATGGGAAAGGCTATGGGTGGGGGTTGCGATCCTGTGGCTTAAATAGCCAGTATGCGGGGAAGCGTGGGAAAACGGTAACCCCCCTTCATTTCAAAGGCTGCGGCTCGCGTCTACTGGGGAACGGAACAGCACAATGAGCGAAACAACGAGATCGATTACTTATTTTGACATCTCAATTGCTGGTCAGCCAGCAGGTCGAGTCGTCTTTCAACTTTACAATGATCTCGTGCCCAAAACTGCCGAAAATTTTCGTGCGTCTTGTCCTTTGTCTTCCGACTCGCGCTCAATTTTCCTTCAGGCGCACTCTGCACCGGTGAAAAGGGTATTGGGGGCTCTGGAAAGCCACTATGGTACAAGGGTAGTGGGTTTCATCGCGTGATCAAGAAGTGCGCACGTCTTGCCAGATGGACGTGCCATAGTCCTGACTCCAGAGTAGATTCATGATCCAGGGTGGCGATTTCACTGCTGGAAATGGTCCGTCTAGTTAATTTTCCTTCGCTACGCGGATGCCCGACCGGATCTTCTGGTCATAGGAACCGGAGGTGAATCCATTTATGGCGAGAAGTTTGAAGACGAGGCCTTTCCTGCGGATGTCAAGCACACGACGCCTTTCCTCCTCTCCATGGTGCGCCGCAGCCCTATGCCGCAGTCCATCTCAGTCCATCTCATTCTCACACTTTCATTTCCGGGCCTGACCTACTCAGGCCAACGCCGGTCCAAACACCAACGGCTCCCAATTCTTCATCACATGCACCGCTACGCCACACCTTGACGGAAAGCACGTCATCTTTGGCGAGGTCATCCGCGGCAAATCCATCGGTGCGTCGCTCCCCTCTCTCACACGCGGGCATCCCCTCCCATTTCCCCAGTCCGCCGCATCGAGAACCACCCCGCGTCTTCCGGCGATGTTCCGACCGAGCCCATCATCATCACCGACTCCGGCGAGCTCTCGCCGACCGACCCGTCCCTCTCCGAGACCGCCGTCGCGACCGATGGCGACCCCTACGAGGACTACCCTGAAGACGACAAGCACGACACGCAAAACAACCCCACCGTGGCGCTCGAGGCTGCGCGCCTGCTCCGCGAGCTCGGCGCCGCGCGCTGGAAGGAAGGCGCCGTGGCGGACGCCCTCGCTAAATGGCAGAAGGCTCTACGCTACCTCGACGTGCACCCCGTCTTACCCGACGACGCGCCCCCGGAGCTCGCGGACGAATTCGCAGCGCTGCGCGTCCCGCTCCTGCTCAACTCGGCACTCGCGGCGTTCAAGGCGCCCGGCGGTACTGTCGGCGCTCGCACGGCTCTTGATGCGACGAACGCCGCGTTGGGGTTGCCGAAGCTCAGCGACTCCGATCGTGGTACGTGGACTGCCATTGCTCCTTGTCCACGAGGTGCTTGCTTATTGTGGCGGCTTTGTAGCAAAAGCGCTGTATCGACAGGGCCTCGCTCAAATCACGCTCAAGGAGGACGAAGAGGCGGAGAGGGTGCTCATCGAGGCGCTTTCGATAGCAAAGGACGATAAAGCAATCTCTGGTGAGCTCGAGCGTCTCCGACAGCGCAAAAAGGCGGCGCGAGAAAAAGAGAAGGCGGCGTACAAGAGGATGTTTGGGTAGACGGTGTAATAGAATGGAAAGTATGTCCTTGGGGAAGGGGATGTGTATCGGGGTCAAATAAGGGATAGGAGAAGTCAACATTCGAATTAACATTTATGGAGATACAAGTTGGAAGGAAGGATATAATCTAGTTTGCGGAAGTCTCACGGTTCTTCCATGAAGAATAACAGGAATTTCTTCTTGCCAAGTAACGAGACAGACGAAGCAGCGTCAATGTCGTCTCGAAGTAAAATGGGTGCAAAAATGGATGCTAGGGTAGACGATCAGATGAGCTTACCCTTCGAGTGAAAATACAAGTGAGCATACCTAGTGTGTTTGCGTGAGACTGCGAATTGATAGGGCGGGTGACCTCGAGAGCCGGATGGTCTGGCTCTGGGCTCTCGTCTGCAACTCCATCTGGATGCCCGCTCTTTAACGTAAGAAGATGCAGGAACGCTGTCACGGAGATCCAGACCTGTCGCCAAGGCCCAGACAAAGCCCCCCATCAATATGGCCTCCGGTAATACTCTCAGTGAAGGTACAAGACTCACATTGACCGACGCAGGAGGGAAAAGAGACAGCATCTAGAAAACGTGAAAAACGTGAGTGTCACCGTCGTCTAAGTTGTTAATTTTCGAGACCTCGAACGCTGCGTCTCTACTCGTGGCCTCACAACACCGCTGGTGCAATGATGGAGGTACGACGGATTCGGGCAGCGAATCGAGGAACGCGAGGAGCACCGCGGCTACCGTGCACGCGTAGTCGGCATCGACCGTGTGCGGTGCCTTTGTTGTCGGGCACGGAGGGAGATCTGCACCTGTGTCCAGACTCTATAACCAGCCACTAACTGAGCCTCACTCGAGTAGAGCTTTTCTCTGACGAACCTCGCGCATCTGCGACGCCAAATCTTCGTTTCCTGGGGTAATGAACAGGTCGTGCTGGAAGGTAGCTCGGGTCACCCTGCGAGCATGCAGACGAGAGATGAACGTACGACGGTCTCGACATCGTGACTCATTAGCCAGCCCATCAGCTTCATGAATTCTCGCGACGAGTTTCGCGCTTGTGACTCGGGGAGGAGGTCCCCTGTCCCTTTCAGTTCGCGGATTGGGCCTCGCAGACGAGCCAGCGCCGACAGATGGGTACCGAAGCACGTTTGTTCTAGTAGAGCAGCTGTATGACGGCTCGTTCCGGGAGACACAATTATGACAGGCGTACCATACTCTCCATTGAGCGAGAGGAAGAGGTCTTGTCCCAATATCGTGTGTATTATGAGCAAGGTGGACAGCTTCTGTATCTTCAGATTCAGAGGAGCCGCGATGGCGGGGGAGACTAGTATGGTGAACTGGAGGTTCATTTCCTCTCCCGGAAGAAGGAACCCCTGCAAACCCATAACTCAGAAAATATCCGCGCGTTGTACGTGGTGCTCCTACAGTCATGGCCCCAATCTCCAGCCAACGGGGATCTGTATGTGGAATCAGATCTTTGCTTTTTTTCACGGACAACTTGTGACGTACGAATCGGAGAGCTGAGATCACGAGGTAAGAAGCGAAATGCAGCTGGAACCTAGAACGCGTCGAGTGAGGAACGTATGGATTGAAAAAATGAGAATCTTCGTACTTTTCCTATATTTCGTATGCACAAACCCTGTGAGACGGGGGTCGAGTAGCTTACAAAAAAAAATGGGCATTTTGTACATTGGGTCAGACATTGTTGGACGTACGACACTTTTCCAAAGTCCAGTGAGAACTCATCCAGTTTGAGAAGTGGGACGTTCGATGGATCCTCCGAATGAAAAGTCTCGATGGATTTGTACAGGTCATTCGCGACCGAATCTAGCACCATCGAATCAACACAGGGAATCTAGGACGTCGCTATAAGATAATCGGTGATGCAGAGGGTCGAGACACTCACATTTACCAGAAATTCAGCGGAGACTGGTCTGTGGTCGCTGACGGTGATGAATGGATGTGCGTTGTAGGTCCTCTGACTGGTTGGGACAAAAGAGGAGGACATGTGTAGTATACGGTCCGTCCAGGCGGGCTTGCGTCTGAGACGTGGTGAGCTGTCACCAAGGTGTCATAAAGGAAATAGGAAGTACTTGGTGTCATATCCTAAAGAATCAGTCTGCAGTGCTGAGTCGAACCGATACGTCCTGTTAAGCTGGTCATCAGATGCAATCTCTCCCAAAAGAAGTGCCAGACGGGAGGAAATTTATGGGATGTTCTTCGAATTCCGCGAACGCTTTGGCGAGACGGGTCGTATTCCGCAGCTGCGGTGCGAATAACCCATTACACGCGCATATATATCTTGGACGAAAAGGCACACCTGGTCGAATTTGAGGAGGGTGGAGATCCCCTGAGTCACAGGCTCTACACGTAACAAATGTCGAATATCTGCGTCGAGTAAATTAAGCCTATAATTCAAGTCTTCCAGGGTCACACGTTGGCACAGAACGTTCAGCACAATCTAGGGGACATGCCAAACGAGGCTCACCTCCCTGTAAAGCAATGATAATGCATCTAGTAAATCCAATAACGTTTGAGATAACTAACCAACCACAGTAGAAAATCGGACGCATATATATCAAGTATGGGTGGACCTTCTCCATTACCATTGGTATGAGGACTCCATGCATACTCTGCGCAAGGCCCAAATGTGAGCCGCCGTGATGTATCGTGGAAGTCAGCGTTCCGCCGGTCTAATTGGTCGTCGAATGCAGCCAAGTGGGAATTGACGAAGGTAAGTACAATTGGGATCGGTGTCGGTGCGGAAGGGGTAGGGTGTGGTCGATAAGTGAGCCGGATGGCAACTGCCCCCTTATTCCCCTGGTGAATCGTAGTGAGAACGTTGAAAGTAGCTCTGTTGGTGGTTCCGACTCACCATGACCCCCTAGAGGAAAGAGAAATAATCAGAACCAAGAGAAACTGAGAGAGTAACTTCATTACCATAATTCCCGACGCAACGGAGCTCTCCCTGGCTCCAGTGAAGCAAACGTGCAGGTCCTTTTTCACTAAAATGATTAAGAGGATACCCACAAGTTGCTTGGACGCCAGCTAGGGTGTCCAGTGAGTTATCAACCAACCTGCTGGCACCCTGGTGGGATGTCACCTTCTCGTACTTCTCGGCCTTCTCTCCTAGGGCAGCCAAGATGGCGGCCGTCCAAGCGTCCTCTCTTGCAGGACCTGTAGTGTAAAAAAGGGCCTCGGGTGAATGATCGACTTCTTGGAACCCAATAACGAGTAAGTCCGGTTCTGACATAGTATGTGAAACCCTTTCATCTTGCTTTCCGAGAGGTAATACGCTAGTTCCACCCAGGGACGGCTCCTCTGACAGGGGTGTGGCATGCTTCCGCTTGTCACCCTGTGTGTCGGAGGACGTTTGCACCGTACCCAACCACGTCGACAGGTCTTGAAAGGGTAGCTTCCCGTTTACATTAAACGTGCCCGCGCGGATGCTACGATGTTCTATGAATCTTGCGCCTCCACATTTATGCGCAAGTATACCTTAGCTGTTTCTGTTCAGCATTTTTGCGAATTGTTGACCGACTCCTCGAGTATAACCAATCGTCGCGTATTATGGTGTAGTCCATAGCATCGTCTCCAGGCGTGCCCGCACAGCCCTGAGAGAGACGAGAAAGTACCGGTCGATACTCGTGTCGTAAATCGCGAGGAGGTTTAACTGTGAAGCCACGATTGGTGAGCGTATTTCAGGTTCTATGCGAGGGAGACATACCAGATAGCCAGGAAGCTTGGGAAAGGGAATACGGTTCCAACCACTGGAATGACCTTCGGTTGGTCGCACTCTTCACTGAACCAGGAAAAATTTCAGGAAGATCCTGAGGACACGAAGTTCGACCACATACGCGCTAAATCGCGCAACCCCCGGCACGCTAATGCGACCGAGGATAAGCGTTCCATGTCATAGGTGACTATTGTAAAGATAGATCCCCCTTCCGTCAGTCGAACGGAAAACCCAGTATCTGGATATGTCGTGAGTTTCGTGTGGTGTGTCGGTAGGAGGTCACGGACCAGTAGGTGTGGAGGAAAGCTCAGATATAGGAGAACTGCCAGGGCCCGCAGGTGGTAGTGCAGAGTGTTGAGATATTTCGAGAGAGAAGCCTTCATAGATTGGGAAGATATGCTGGAGTAGGAGGGAACCGTGGACAACCACCGATGCTGTATCGTGCTCGGGCTCTCTGTATATGAACACACTTTCACGAGGAGTTCAGCACAGAATAATGGTACATAAGTATAAAGCATAGACCTGCTAGACTCCTCCACTGCACGACCAACCGAGATGTGGTGTCCAATCACGGCAAGTATAACAGATGGCTCCCGCCGGGTCTTGGGGACCAGAGTCCTCGGTAGGTTGCCAAGTAAAGCCGTCCCAACTAGTATGAGGCGAAGGTGCTCAGACGGCCGCAATTGGGACCGCACCTCGCGCGACCAATGGGCCATTATAGCTAGTACAAAGCGATGGGTTTAGTGATAAACTTCACTCTTTAGCTGCTTTCCGTAAATTCAATGTTTGTGGTCAGCATCTATGAGCGCAAGAGTCGTCGGGCCGGCTAATCGTCTTATGCTCGCGCTCCTTCCCGCAGTCTTCCGCTTACAGCTAGGCCCGGAAGAACGGCCCGAACTCCGAAGCTCTGCAACGGTAAGTTGGCCGTCTAGTTGAAACTAACTGGCTGGTCGTTCTTCGCAACAATCGAGTCGACAATGCCACAATACTAACAACTCAACACCAAACTGTTTTCCACGATACACACGACAATTTTCGTACACTCAAGTGTATCGACTACACAATAACCAATCGATCTCTGTGCTTCAAGAAACTTTTTTGAGGCGTTTTAGTGGCTGAAAGGGATAGTCAGTCGCCTATTCAGGGACGAAGAGTAGAAGACGGGTGGCTCACTAGTAGTTAGGCGATGACAATCCGAACCGTGAGGTCATGGCCGTCAGCCACAACATACTCGAACGAAAACTTGCGACCTTGCAAGTCGTCGACCTCGTAGGACGCCAGCTGCCTCTCCCTCTGCTTCTCCCGGTCAGGGAAATCCTTGCTGTAATACTGTGGGTTAATGACGCAAGCGGTTTGGTCGTTCTTGAGGTTCGTGATGATGTCGCCCCACCGCTTGTAGTTGTGGACGCCCAAAGTGATGATGCAACCCTCGCCTTTGTTGGACAGGAGGCGGAGGGCGCCAGACGTTCCGCTACCGTTCATCCTGAGTATGTTGCAACCGTCGACCTCGCTCCAGGTCCCTCCATTGGCGTAATTCCACACCGTCTTCTCGACGACGTGGAAGAACTCGTTCTGGGTGGGATTAGCCTGGAAGATGACCACCTTGATCGAATAACCTTGACTCATTTCTGTGACTGGTGAGCGCCAGAAAGAGAGAAATGGGACAACAACCAGTTGCCTGTTAGTCGTATTCAAAAAGAGATGTAGCACAAGAGACAGCACACCTTTGTATGACTCTGGGGGTAAGAAGCCTACCGGACAGAACGGTGACAATGAAAGATTTTATACCTTTTCTTTCGGGCAGACCAACGTGTTGCAAACAAGACCTAGGAACCAAGGAGGCCACGAGCGGCGGGGCGGTGTGCTCATGCAAAAGACGGCGTTCACCCTCTACGTCGTTGACAGTGCGCCGGCGCAATGTTTTGCGCATACAACTCCACCCTTCTCCACAACAGAATAACTTTAGACGTACCACTGTCACCCCAGAATGCAGCGCCGCCATGATTCGCACGCGCACACCAGTTACCGCCCACCAGAGAAGCGGAGCATACCCTGACCTCCCATAGTGAACGTTGGTGGTAATTAGACTTTAGCATTGTGGGCGTTGCAAAGTGCGCACAACGTTGCTGTTCTATTTCGGGAATGATAAAAAATACCCCCTTCTAGCTTGCTGAATATTGGCTTGAATCGTGTTCTTGGTGTAGGTCATCACCAGATCAAAGAAAGGAGTAGATGCCTCTTCTCAAAGTATAGTGAGAGTTGCATCTACGACCCCGCTTTCCCACAGCGCGGACGAGACTGGCCAGAAAAGTGTATTGATGTATTTTTTCATCAAGCACATTTAGCAACGTTGTAGCATCTCCCTCAGAACTGGGACTCGCTCTGTTTGGTATCAATAAGACGCCGCCGCGCGAAGAGTGGGGCAAAAGTTGCGGTGAGGAGATAAGTCCATGATGCCCGAGGAAAGTATCGCAAAGTCATGCCCTGCAGTGTTCTGCACTGGCACTACGGTGCTTTCTATGCCAAGGGACGACTTTGCGCACACCCCCACTGCACTGTCACAACCGCCAAGGCTTATGCAGTCACCCTTAAGAGAGCCGTCAGCACCATCAGCGCAATGCGGCCATAGAGCCTACATTTCGTGCTCGTGCAAAAGCGCCCCCCCTTCTTCAGATTCGAGTTTAATTTTTGATTCCACTTCCGGCAACCTTGGGGCCTGTTTGCCATTCCAGACGTTGTTTTGGGGCTCTTGCAACATCATGCATCAGGTCTCTGGCCCTAGGAACTGAAAAAGGGGGGTTCCTAGCGGGGATTATTGCGTCAACTAACTTCCTAGAAAAGTCAGTCGAGCGAGAGAGCTTCTATGCTGACACCCGTACGAAGTCGAATCCGTTAGGGATTTCCGTCTGAGCACCAACTAGAGCAGGTGAGACCTCCTCTTTTTTGTCTTGCTTACTTATTTGCGTGGAGAATTGGTAGCATCTACGTTCCTGTTTATATGGAGGGTCAAGTTACCGTTGGAGTCTCAGAAACAGTGGTGCTAGGTCAGCGAACTGAGGTGAGAGCAGACGGAGCCAGAGCGGGTCAGTGACGAATGACACGATGACAAATAGACAACAATCAAGGCGACCAAACAAGTAACAAGCGACAAAAATAAATGGGAGAAGCCGGGGGGGTCTATTATAGGAAATGTGGGAATGTCTTGGGGGATGTCTTGGGGGATGTACTAAGAAAATTCTCCCGTCTCAACTAGTCACGCATCGGGCTTGGCCTACCACGATGGCCCTCTGCACTGAGTTCCCCACCAGGGCTTGCACCGGGTGTACTCCGCGTAAATCATTACTCCGAGTCCCTCCCCCTCAAGTGCTCCGCTGTGGCTCCGGCCCGGCTCCAGCCGTCGTGCCAGTGCGACGGCACCGCCCACGTCCACTGGGCACAGTCCCACAGTGATACAGTACTGTACCCGACCTTCCTTGAATGTCCACATGTTAGTGAGAACTCCCCAGTTCGTGATTGTCCCAGAACTGGTAATACAGTCACGGCGATTTCCGTCGTCAAATAGATAGCATCGTCCAGTTGAAGTCCTCGTTGTGAGCCACGCTGTGACCCCAGGTGAAGTTATCCTGCAGTGAAAATTGGGGATTCGGTCAGGGCCCTATCGAAGAAATCCCTTAGGTCATTAAATCTGAACAAGTTGCACCGCGCCGACTTCGCCTAGTGAAGTCGACAGCCAAAGGACCTTCCACAATGAGCCGTGAGGTCCTACCTCTTCCAGATCTATACGATGCATCAATCGCAGAGTTGCAAGATGGACTACAAGGGGGCCTTTTTACTAGTGTAGATCTCGTCAAAGTACGCAATAAGATCTCCACACAAAATTAACAAACTTATCGACTACAATCTAGGCATACCTCGCACGAATTGATGAAGTTAACTTAAAAGGACCTAAGCTGCGAGCGGTGATTGAGACAAACCCTCGTGTATTGGTCCAAGCCGCTGCGCTTGACGTAGAGCGGAAGGAGAAAGGCGCTCGCGGGCCCTTGCACGGCATCCCCATCTTGCTCAAAGATAACATCGCTACAGATATCGGCGATGGTAGCTAAACCTTCTGCATTCTTTTCGCCTGCGTTAACTCAGTCATACTCAACAGGCATGAACACCACTGCGGGTTGGTGCGACCTCTCTCAGATGATAATTTGTTGACCGCTCGAGTAGGGTCGTACGCCCTGCTGGACTCAGTGCCGCCACGCGACGCCACGGTCGCCGCCAAACTTCGCAGTGCTGGCGCGCTTTTACTTGGGAAAGCCAACCTGTCAGAATGGTCGAATTTCCGCGGCAAGGTCCCATCCGGTTTCTCGGGGCGCGGCGGACAGGCAACGTGCCCGTTCTTGGAGAACGCCGATCCTTCGGGCTCCAGCTCGGGCAGTGCCATTGCGAGTGCCATCGGACTTGCAGCCGCTGCGCTGGGCACTGAAACAGACGGATCTATCGTATGCCCCGCCAGCAGGAATAATATCGTGGGTGTCAAGCCGACTGTGGGCTTGACTTCGCGTGCAGGAGGTAGAGTTAAACTTCTTGTTCAAGTTATAAGTATCAATGAGGCAGTTCTCTCATTTCCACCTCAGTGATTCCAATTTCAAAGAGTCAGGACACAGTCGGGCCAATGACACGCTCCGTCACCGACGCCGCACTTGTTCTTAGTACCATTGCCGGTCGAGACGAACTAGACGACGCAACCCTGAGACAATCCACCATCGTACCACAATATGTGATTTCGCTTCGAGTCGGGTCACTGAGAGGAGCCCGCCTTGGCATCCCGCGAAAGTATCAGCCCACGGATCCGAATATCCTCTTCGCGTTCGAAAGGGCTATTAAAGTCATTGAGGACTTGGGTGCCACTATTGTCGACCCTGCTGACTTCCCTAACGCCGAAGAGCTCCGCGAAACCCAGAACGAGATGTTGGTCCTCGAGACAGAGTTCCGAGTTAGTGGATGTGCACTCTCGAGTTTGGTGAACTAATCTGCTGCTTTAGGATGGACTAGAAAAGTACTTTACTAGTCTGCTAAAGAATCCAAACGGGATTAGAACAGTCGACAATCTTATTGACTTCAACCAGAAGAACTCCGAACTTGAACTCATTGAGCCGTACTATTCATCCCAGTCTAGGTAATCATCGCACCTTTGTCGCGTTGTCATAGGGTCGAAGAGACACCCCCAGATTGCATACTGCACGAACCAGGTTCATCAACGACAAGTATTACCAAACCATTGAGCGAAATCACACTCTTGCCCGTACCAATGGGATCGACACAACTTTGAAGGAATTTGATCTGGACGCTATGATCCTTCCCACCGATGGTGGGTCTGCATAATAAAATCCCCCAAATATATGTGAGGCTGATTTTTTTGCACCGGGTCCCTATCAGGGTACCTCCGTACCCCAGCGGCCATAGCGGGATACCCTCTGATAACACGTTCGTGCCTACGGGTTTTCTTATCAACTCCCTTTATCACCAGGTTTACCACCCTCGCTCATAGTCCCGCTTGGCTTCCAACCCGACGATGTTCCTGCAACCGAAGCAAAGCCCACCATTGATAACGGCCCCGGTCTTCCGTTTGGACTGTTGTTCCTAGGCCCCGCATTTTCCGAGGCCAAGCTCCTAGGATATGCTTACGCATATGAGCAGGCTACACGTACACGCCTGTCAAAGCGTGCGCCAGGCGCGGCAGTTCCAAAAAGTCAATTACGAGATGTGTTGGGGGCACAGTAGACGAATGGCTCCTCTAGTCAAGTTCGTGGTAGCCCCGCAATAAGTCACATGTCGAGATTAGAGAACTGTACATAGTGAAAGGTTCAAATGAATGACAGCTATAAACGCCTCTCGTTATGTCGTACTACGGACTGGCGTGTCGCCGACGACAGCGTCGTTAGGAAACGGATACTCGCAAACAATGCCACGAGGTGGTCAGAATACCGTTTTGATTTCGTCGACCGAGAGGGGGTTATTGATGCCCTAGCAAGGGATCCGCGTGCTTAAACCACAATCTAGTCAATCTGACCATGGCGCCGGGAGGCAGAGCAGCCTCTAGCTTGAGCACCACTAGGGTTAAGAAGAAGTATCTGGTGGACGATTCAAGTCTCCACCATTGCATTGGGGCACTTCATAGTCCATCGACGCTCTACGACAGGGGAGGGTCACCTCAAAACTAAGTTAACACGCATTGCAACGGCTACATCAATATATCATCAAAATGCATACGCCTCGTCCTTTGAGTCGCAAGAGCCCACCACCCACTCGGCATCTTCGGAAAGCCGATGACATTCCTGAAGGTGGGGCTGAATAGTGAAACCAGGCCGTTTAGAAACGTGGGAATCAGATAGCAATTGCGATAGGAAAATGCACAGACCAAAGACCAGTTAGTGTTGGTGTCGCTCCCTCTATCATTATCCAGGTCCGCCGGCTGGGGAACGATGGATGGGGGGGGGATGACACCTAGCGCTCGCGACTGCGGCTCAGGTATCGCGAAACAGAGCGTCGTCATTGTGGTGGCACGAGCTCCGTCGGGGACCAGGGGGGCTGGCACAATCTCCGTGTTCGGGTGATTGGTGATCACGCAAGTAGACGCGGTTGTTGAGGCTCACTAACAGAGTGTTGGAATACCTGAACGTTTGTCAGCATTTTGGCTTGCGCGTAGTGTAAGTTATGTCACTCACACCTTCCCAAAAATATTGACTCTTATTTTTCGCATTAGCTGAAAGGTGCACGGCAACGAATAAAAAAAACATACGTGCATAAGTAGAAATACTTATTCTGTGGACGAGGTGATCGGGTCAAAAGATGATCGATCGTGGGGTATCTCGACTTACGGGGAAGGCGACATGAAGCACAAGGGACCCGATGACCAACATGGCTAAACAAGAAGTTAGATACACGGCTATGTAGGGTTTCCTGAGGGACAGGTACCAGTCAGGGCGTTTGTTTCAATGGTAAGTCGTACCACACGAGTTAACACAAAACTGGAGAAGTTGCTTCTCACCCTTCTTAGCTGCCAAAAATATCTCGGTCGATGTAGTAAAGGACCCAATATGATGGCGTACCAGCAGCGTCATCGCCACCGCGATCAAAACGTCCGCCAAAACACTGGATATCGCCCATAACTGACACGACAAAGTATGAGGCGGTATGGCCAATTAAACCAAAACGAGTGTGCATACGTATATTGGTGTCTTGGGAGCCATATACTTGTCAACTGTGAGTGGCTAAACGCGTGTGAGAAGGATGATTTGGCGAAAGCGTGTAATACCAACTTCGATGCTCGCCCATATCCCTCCGGTTGATTGAGTCACCGCAGCCTGTGTACAGGAAAACGTCAGAAGCTTAAGAATGCGGGGACAGTCAGGTATACATACCACAGCGATGATCCAACAGACCCACGATGACCGTGAGTTCAGCACCCAAATTCGATAACAAAAGTACCCTTGAACGATGAGCGAAATAACTGTGCCAATGATGGCAACATCTACGGGGGTGAAATGGGAATTCCCGAGGCGCTCCACATTGCCGAATCCAGAAACAAACCAATAGTAGATATCGGCTCCAGTCAGTGCTGTTTGAATGGTCTCCAGCAGGAAGACAAAATAAACTGCTCAAAGTCCACCTCGACATCAAAGCCTTTCGAGTAATGTTGAAGACCAACCTAGAAATTTTACGGATCGTCTGTCTATTTGAAAATTGTAGCTATATACGTCTGAACGTGAATGAGTGGAATAAGACGGGGTCTCGGGGGACAGGCCTCGTACAGATCTGGACGCAGAGAACGCCGTAGAGTGTCCAGTTGAATACGAGACCGAAGAGCTGCAGAAATTGTTGAGAATATCAGTTGTGTGGACGGCAGAACGAGAGCCAGACGTACAAGAGGGGCAGCTCTGTGAAAAGATCAGCGATGAGGAAAACCGCTATGGCAGTATCACCGAACTTACACTCTGATGATGTCGGGGGAAGCGGTTGATGACTCAGACTCGGCCATTGGTGTCATAGATTTCAAGAAGTGGGTGGGGAGTAGTGTCACGGAGCAGTGGGGACAGCGGGGTGGCAGGCCACAAGGAGGGCTTTATAATCTGATTTGTCGGGTTGTGAGTCTAAGAGAGATCAAGGGGACAGCGTGGTTGATCATGAAAACCTCTGTCACTGGACTGGCGCAGAGATTCTCCCATTCCAATCACATCCGCTCATAGCCATGAGACAGGATCAAGTGTGACTTAGAAGCGTGTAGCTTCTTCTTAAGAATCCAAGTGCACACCAGCAGCAGTTATCACTGCCTGCGCCGTAAACAAACACTGGCCGCCATCTTGACAGCACTGTTCTCATCAGGGATGAGGCCTATGAGGCACTACCCGCATGTTCGATGACTAGAGTGTCAAGAGTTGGGAATCTGCGGGATATTGATACATGATCCAAGTCTTGATCATGATGACAGAATTAAAAGATGGCAAAATCCCTGATGATATTTTAGTTGATACTTCCGCACTTATCTGTTCATTCTGCGTGATTTGCTGCATCATCTCGGTAACAGTGATGTATTGGTATGAACCCAACTTGAATGAACGGGAGTTGGAGGCTGGAGCAACCTGCGACGCCACCGGGCGCCACCGAAAGTTGTCATTAATTTAGCGTCCTGGTCACGTGAATGGCCCAGACTACAATCCAGTCCTGTTGTTGCCACCACGTATGATGACGAAACACAGCGAAAATACAGCACCGCCACTGAATAGTACTGAATGGTAATCCGGGGGGTTATGGTGATGGCCCACATATGGTCTGCTATCAAGCATCAACGGTGCAGTAGCCGGCAGCGGTCTCCCTCAAGTACTCAGTGGATTCCACGGTTCTCAGAACTCATCGTACTCATCCGACGGACAGACCAGATTGTGCCTTAAGCACACCACTTGCACGCATGGATTTCTCGCTCGTGTGTCAATAATACCCTCTCGGACGACCAAATCAAAACAGCGTTGTGACTGCTTCGTGACAATCTAGTTCACCAAAAATATTACTTTCCGACCAAGTTCCTGACTAGTATGGATTTCCCGTTTTCACTGACAATTCCGGTAGAACTAGTCCTGGGCACAGATAACTTGAAGTAGTGGGGGCTGATGAGACAAGCTACGGAAGCACTCATTAGGGAGGATTTGGTGGACCGTCACATTGGAGCATTTCTCCTAATTGTCGGACTCGAGTGACTTCAACGTCCAATCGCCTCTCCAGTGGGCCGCCAATAACCCCGGTCTTCCGTTTGGACGATTGTTCCTGGGTCACGCATTTTCTGGGGCCAAGCTCCTAGAATATACATATGCATACGAGCAGGCTACGCGTATACACCTGGAATAGCGTGCGCCAGATGGGGCGGCAGCTCCAAAGATGTGTTGGGGGCATACTAGATGAACGGCTCATTTAGTCAAGTTCGTGGTGCCTCTTGTTAGGCCGTACTGCGGACAGGCGTGTCGCCGGTGACAATTAAGAAATAGATACTCCCAAACAATGACATGAGGTGACCGGAACACCGTTTTGATTTTGTCGACAGAGGGGGGGTTATTCCGCCAGGTTGGTATGTGAAGCAGAAAATCACAGGCCTCATCAATGATCACTATTATTTGAAGTTAGACACTCTAGTCCACGAGTAGAGACATGATGCTCGAGTAAGGGTACAGTGACAGTGTAGTGACTCGAAGGAGGGACAGCGGCGCGGCGCGCGTGGCTTCCTTTCGAGTCAGCGAGCCTGAACCGGTCAACCTGGCTACGGCACCGGGGCACACAGAGGCCTTGGGCTTGAGCACCCATTAGGGTTAAGGAAGGAGGACTTGGTGGAGTATTGAAGTCTCCGCCATTGCATTGGGGCCTCTCTTCCAATTGTTGACCCCGAGTGACTATGATATTCCGTCGACGTACCACGACAGGGGTGGGTCGTGGTCACCCCAAAGGTAGCTAAGTCCAAGTCCAATGTGCATTGCAACGGCCACAACAACATATCATTATAACGCATATGCCCCGTCCTTTGGGTCGCAAGTGTCCACCATCCACTCGGGACCTTCGGGAAACCAATGGCATTCCTGAAGGTGGGGCTGGATAGCAGAACCAGGCCACTCAGAACCATGGGAACCAGATAGCAATTGTGGGAAAATACACGGACCAGGGACCATTTAGTGTTGGTGTCGCCCCCTCTACCATTATCTAGGTCCACCGGCTGGGGAATGATGGAGCAGGGGGGAATGGCACCTAGTGCTCGCGGCGGTGGTTCAGGTATCGCGAAACAGAGTGGCATCACTGCCAGTGTGGTGGCGCGAGCTCCGTCAGGAACCGAGGAATTGGCACAATCCTCGCGTTCGAGCGATCGGCGATCACGCAAGTAGATGCGATTGTTGAGGCTCACTAAGAGTGTGTTAGAATACCTGAAATGTTCGTTGGTATTTTGGCTTGTGCGTAGTGTAAATTATGTGCCACTCACACTTTCCCAAAAATATTGATTCTTATTTTTCACATTAGCTGGAAAGGTGCACGGCGACGGACCAAAATAACATACGTGTATATGTAATATGGCTCATTCTGTGGACGAGGTGATTAGGTCAAAAGATGAATTGTGGGGTAACTCTGCCCGACTTACAGGGAAGGCGACATAAAACACAAGGGTCACGATGGCCAACGTGGCTAAACTAAAAGTTAGATGCACAGATATGTGGGGGTTTCCGAGAGACGGGTAGTACCAGTCATGGCGTTTGTCTCAATGGTAAGTCGTACCACACGAATTAAAACGAAGCTGGAGAAGTTGTTATTCGCCCTTCTTACTAGCTGTCAAAAATATCTCGGTTGTGGTAAATGACCCAATAAAGTGATGGTATACCAGCAGCGTCATCGCCACCGCGATCAGAATGTCCGACAGGGCACTCGGTATTGCCCATAACTGACGCAACAAAGTATGAGGCGGTATGGCCGATTAAACTGAAACGAGTGTGCATACATATATTGCTGTTTTGGAAGTCGTATAATTCTCAACCATAAGTGGCTAAGTCTTGTGTGAGAAAGGCAATTTGGTGAATGTGTGTATGATACCGACTTTGATGCTCGCCCATATCCCTGCGGCTGTTTGGGTCACCGTGGCCTGTGTTCCGAGTCAGGAAAATGTCAGAAGCCTAAAGAATGTGGGGACAGTTAGGTATACGTACGACAGCGATGGTCCAACAGATCCACGGTGACTGTTTGTTCAGCACCCAAATTCGATAACAGAAGTATCCTTGAACAATGAACGAAATAACTATGCCAAAGATGGGAACGTCTATGGGAGCGAAATGGGAATTCCCGAGGTGTTCCAGATTGCCAAATCCAGAAACAAACCAATAGTAGATATCGACTCCAGTCAACGCTGTTTGAATGGTCTCCAGCAGGAAGACGAAATAAACTGCTCATAGTTCGCGTTGACATCACAGAGCTTCCGAGTAGTGTTGGAGACCAACCTAGAAATTTTATGGATCGTCTGTCTATTTGAAAATTGTAGCTATATACGTCTGAACGTGGATGAGTGAAATAAGCCGAGCTTTTGGGGGGCAGGTCTCGTACAAATCTGGACGTAGAGAACGCCGTAGAGAGTCCAGTTAAATAAGGGGCCGAAGAGCTGCAAGTATTGAGGATACCAGTCGCGTAGAGAATGGAACGAGAGCCAAACGCACAAGAGGGGCGGCTCTGTGAAAATATCAGCGGACGAGGGAAACAACTTCTATAGTATCACCAAACTTACAGTCTGATGATGTCCGGGGAAGCGGTTGGTGACCCAGAGGATTCAGTCACTGGCATTGGTGTTATGGATTTCGAGAAGTGGATGGGGAGTAACGTCATAGAGAAGTGGGGACAGCGGAGTCGCAGGCCACAAGGGAGAAGGCTTTATAGTGCGATTTTGAGTATGAGCGAGATCAAGGCAACAATCTGGTTGATGTATCGGAAAATCCTCCGTCACTGACACAGAAATCTATCCCGTTCCAGTCACAGCCATGGCCCACGAGGCAAGACCAGGTGTGAATTAGAAGTGTGTAGCTTCTTCGCAGAAATCCGAGTACATGTCGACGGCAGTCCTCACTGCCTGTGCTGTAAAAAGACAAAATGGCCACAATTGTGATGGCACTGGCACTACCCGCAAGTTCGATAACTAGAGTGTGTAAGTATAGTACAGGGTATCCTCAAACTTTCCGATCACGCAGCTCGTTGAGCTTCCTTTTTTATTTCATAGACGTCAAGGATTCAAGTCACAGAGTGCCAAGAGTCGGGAACTTATTGTAATCCACGGGACATTGATACTTGATGCAAGTCTTGATGACAGAATCAAAAGAGAACCTGATCCATATTTCATATTGCAGTGGTACTTAGGGCCACTACCGCGTGGTTCGCTCCACCATCTTTGTCGGAAGCTAGAGCTCCAACACGCCACCAGAATATCATATCATCATCATAACATCATATCATACAAACGGAATGTCACTCCGCGCTCCCCACGGGCTTTCCTGACTTTAAACCTTTTTCACGCCTTCGGTTGTGTGTTCTCCCACGAACGGTTCCCACATTGTCCGTGCTTGTACGCGCACCTCTGCCGTCCCCCCCAGCTACCTGCAAGCACGTAACATATATTTCCCTTTCTTCCGTTCGCTCACCTTTTGACATCCAGCAGTCACTCAGCTGACTGATTACGTTTTCGAAGGGTGTGATAAGTCCTTGTAGTACCTTTTCTCTTCTTGCATCGCCTACCCCGTCCTCTTTTTTTTCCTCTCCACGCTGGACCAAGATTTATGTCTGCCGCACCGTCGTTTGCACTCACTTCTCCTGCACACACTCCCGATGTCGTCTCAATGGCGCAAACTGATACATGTACTCAATCGTTGCTTCTTTCATTGTCAGGGTAGTTTTTTTTTTTTTTTTTTTTTTTTTGACAGTGACAGCCAACCTTACGAACAGAAAAGCACTACCGGCAAATTCAAACTGCTTCGTAAATGAAGCAGAGGTTCATTCGTAGTCAGAAGAATATCGCAGAATTCTTACATCTCTGTAGAAAATATAATATATCGATATGGTGATATTTCGGCGATAATACTTGGGTGATTAGTTACGTGGCCACCAGTAGTGCAAGTTATATATCAGTTTTGTATGGACCAAATAAATGAGAGTTAGAGTACCGTAACCAGATTGCGCTACTACGGACTCGGAAGTAGGAGGAACAAGAACTTGAACAAGACACACGGAGACATGGGACGCAGTTGTGGACACCGTGGACGCAGACGGAAATTGTTGACGCAAAGGTAAATACAACAGGAGTAAATACAGTACGTGCCTAATAATCGAGGAGCTAAGTTATATGTCATTCCAGGCCCAGTGAGGACACGGTCCTAACAATGGGATGTTCACGGTCTACGCGAAGCGTGCTATGCTATGCTCAATGTGACGGTCCACGCAGCCAGCGCGACACGACACAAGGCCGGACCGGCCGACCTCTGCTACTGGTGCAATGAAGGACTAAAAGTAGCCAAAATCCAGATCCAATCCGCTTTGCGACAGCCACACCGACGGTTCATGATACTCCATATTCCTCGTCTTTTTGGCCATGAGAACTGAGCGACGTGCCCACGGTCCACTCAGAACCTTCGGGAAACAAATCACATTTCCCAGGGTGTGGCTGAATAGCAGAATCGAGCCCAAGTATTCAGAAACGCGGGAATTGGAGAGCAGCTTTGGCGGGAAATTGTACATACCGGGGGGTAGTCAGTGCTGGTGTTGTTGCCACTCTTATCTAGCTCCACCGGCCAGGGAGTGATGGAGCGGGGAGAAATGACACCCACTAGTGCTCGAGGCTGCGGCGAGGGTGTCGCGAAATGGTGCGGTGTCATCGTGGCGGCGCGAGCCTCGTCGGGGACTGGGACTGGGGGGAAGGTGTTACCTCCGTGTTCGAATGATTTGTGGCCACGCAAGTAGATGCGATTGTTGAGGCTCACTAATAGGGTGTTGGAGTACCTGAGACGTATGTCAGTGTTTTGATTTGCGTGCGGTCGTGGGTTATGTGTCGCTCACACTTTCCCCAAAATCTCAACTCTGTTTCACATTAGCTGGAAAGGCGCATAGTGATGGACCAAGAGAACATACGTGTAAACGAGGTATAATTCATTCTGTGAACGAGGTGACGTGACCAGGTCAAAGATGGATCATCGGGTATCTCGGTCCGACTTACGGGGAAGACGGCAAAAAGCACAAGTGTCACGATGGCCAACGTAGCTAAACAAGAAATCAGATGCACAGATATGTTGGATTTTCCGGGAAACAGGTACCAGTAAGGGCGTTTGTCTCAACGGTGAGCCGTACCACACGGAGTAACACGAAGTTGGAGAAGTTGCCACTTGCCCTTCTTAGCTGTCCAAAGGGATTTTGGTCGATGTATTAAAGGACCCAATAAAGTGATGGCGTACCAGAAGTGTCATCGCCACCGCGATCAGAATGTCCGCCAAGGCACTCGATATCGCCCATAACTAAGACGACAAAGTATGAGGTAGTATGGCCAATTAAACTGAAATGAGTGTGCGTACGTATACCCCTGTCTTGGAAATCACATGATTCTCAACTGTGAGTGACTAA
Organism: Lactarius indigo; assembly: GCA_025766275.1. Classification (NCBI taxonomy): domain Eukaryota; kingdom Fungi; phylum Basidiomycota; class Agaricomycetes; order Russulales; family Russulaceae; genus Lactarius; species Lactarius indigo. The sequence continues at coordinate 503,920 of JAFKAC010000038.1, forward strand.
ACACTGTGTGAGAAAAGACGATTTAAAGACTGTATAGTGCTGACTTTGGCGCCCTCCCACATCGCTGCAAGTAATTGGGTCACCGCTGCCTGTGTTCAGGAAAACGTCAGAAGCGTAAAAAATGTGGGGATAGTCAAGTATACACACTACAGCGATGATCCAACAGATCCATGATGATCGCGAGTTGAGCACCCAAATTCGATAACAGAAGTACCCTTGAACGATGAACGAAATAACTGCTGTAATGACCGCAATGTCTATGGGGGTAAAATGGGAAGTCTCGAGACGTTCCACATTGCCAAATCCGGCAACAAACCAATAGTAGATATCCGCTCCAGTCAGTGCAGTTTGAATGGTATCCAACAGGAAGACGAAATAAGCTGCTCAAAGTTTGCCTTAACGTCAGAATTTCCAAATCGTGTCAAAGACCAACCTATAAACTTTATGGATCGTCCATCCATTGGAAAATTGTAGCTATATACGTCTGAACGTGGGTGAGTGGAATAAACCAAATTTGGAGGGACAGGCTTCGCACAAATCTGGACACAGAGAACACCGTAGAGCGCCCAGTTGAATACGGGGCCGAAGAGCTGCAAGCATTGTTGGAGAAATCGGTTGCGCGGACAGTAGAACGAAGGCCAAACGCACAAGTGGGGCTGCTCTGTAAAAAGATCAGCGGATCACGAGGGAAGCCGCCGTTGCGGAATTACCGGACTTACAGTTTGATGACATCCGGGGAAGCGGTTGGTGGTTCAGAGAACGCGACCATTGATATCGTAGATGTTGAGAAGCCAGTGCAGGGGGGGGGGGGGGGGGGGGCGTCACGGGGCAGTGGGGACGGTGGTATCGCGAACCACAAGGAGGGCTATATAATATGATTGTTCGGATTGTGAGTGCAACCGAGGCCGATGTGGCTGAAATGTCATGAAACCTCTGTCACTTGGGCGGAGATTACTCCCATTACATGCAAGCGGCAGTTCTTGCTGCCTACCGGTGCCATGAACAAATGTGGTCCCCGTTGTGACGGAATTGTGATAATCAAGGATGAGCCACGACCAGCAAGTCCAATACGTAGAGTATCAAAAGTAGGGGACCCATGAGACATTGATGCTCGATGCATGGGCCAGCATCAAAAGATGGCCTCCTGATGACATTTCTGTGATGTTGTTATAACTTACCTACGTAGTGTATGGTTCGTTGCGTGATTCGTTGCGCCGGCTATCGTTGGTGACAGTACCGTACCAGTATGAGCTAAGAGAAGGTGTTGGAACATCGTTGAAGCCTGGACGCCACCGAACACGCCACTAGTTCCCAATTAAAACCCCAGCATAGTGGTGGCGATCATGAGCCAGAAGACGAAATTCAAGACGCATATCGTCATTGTCGCTGCATATATCACCAACCTATCGACGGAAACCCCGCCAAACAAAGGCTAAATCTGAGTCTTGGTCATTGCCACGTGGATACGTGAATACCCGGGTCGCGCTCCGATCGTCGGCGGTTAGCTACCGTTGGTACCACGTATACAGTAATGACGAAACACAGCAAAAATAATACTGCATCCTCCAGGGGGGTCACCGGTCACCAGTCACCCCCAAAAGTAGCTAAGTCCCAATCCACATTGCAATGGCCACATCAATATCCATACATCTCATCTTTTCGGTCGTAAGGATGGAGCGACGTGCCCGCCGTCCATTCGGGATCCTCGGGAAGTAAATAACATTTCCTGGGGTGTGCCTAGATAGCGAAACCGAGCCGTTCAGAAACGCGGGAATTGGACAGCAGTTGTGATGATAGATTACACATACCAGGGGCCAGTCAGTGCTGGTGTCGTCGCTTCTGCCATTATCTAGGTCTACCGGCTGGGAAATGATGGAGCCAGTGAAAATATCAATGTTTTTCTTTAGTGCTCGCGGCTGTGGCTCAGGTGTCGCGGAATGGTGCGACGTTTCTGCGACAGCCTGAGCCCCGTCGAGGACCGGGGGGCATGTACTGTCTCCGTGTCCGGGTGATCTGTGGTCACGGAAGTAGATGCGATTATTGAGGCTCACTAAGAGCGTGTTGGAGTACCTGAAACGATTGTCAGTGTTCCTGGGCTCGCGCATAAGTCAGTGTATGTCATGTGCTGCTCACAGTTTCCCAAATATCTCAACTCTTTTTCACATTAGTTGGAAAGGTGTACAGCAACAGACCAAAAGGACGTACGTATATACATAGTACAACTCGTTCTGTGGACGAGATGATGGGATCAAAAGATGGATCGTGGTGTATCTTTATCCGACTTACGGGGAAGGCGACATAAAGCACAAGGGTTGTGATGGCCAACGTGGCTAAACAAGAAGTTAGATGCACAACCATGTGGGGTTTTCCGGGGGACAAGTAGTACCAGTCAAGGCGTTTGTCTCAATGGTAAGCCGTACCACACGAATCAAGACGAAGTTGGAGAAGTCGCTACTTGCCCTCCTTAACTGCCCAAAAGGATCTCGGTCGATATAGTTAAGGACCCAACCATGTGATGGCGTACCAGCAGTGTCATCGCCACAGCAATGAGAATGTCCACCAAGGCACTCGATATCGCCCATAACTAAAACGGCAAAGTATGAGGTGGTATGGTCAATCAAACCGAAACGAGCATGCGCACGTATAGTGCTGTCTTGGGAACCACATACTTCCCAAGCATGATTGGCTAAACATCGTGTGAGAAATACGATTTGGCGAATGTGTGTATGGTACCGACTTTAGTACTTGCCCAAATCGCTGCTATTGATTGAGTCACCGCGCCCTGTGTTCAGGGATATATCAGGACCCTAAAGAATGTGGGGACAGTGAGGTATACGTACGACAGCGATGGTCCAACAGATCCACGACGATCGTGAGTTCAGCACCCAAATTCGATAACAGAAGTACCCTTGGACGACGAACGAGACAACTGTGGTAAGGATGGGAACGTCTATGGGAGCGAAATGGGAATTTTCGAGGCGTTCTACATTTCCAAATCCAGCAACAAACCAATAGTAGATATCGGTCCCAGTGAGCGCAGTTTGAACAGTCTCCACCAGAAAGACGAAATAAGCTGCTCAAAGTTCGCCTTGACGTCACAGAGCTTTCAAGTAATGTCAAAGACGAACCTAGACATTTCAGGAATCGTCTATCCATTGGGAAATTGTAGCTATATACGTCTGGATGTGGATGAGTAAAATAAACCAAACTCGGAGGGATAGGCAGCGCACAAATCTGGACGCAGAGAGCGCCGTAGAGCGCCCAGTTGAACAATGGGCCGAAGAGCTGTAGGTATTGTTAGAGAAATCGGTTGTGTGGACAGCAGAACGAGAGCCAAACGCACAAGGGGGGCAGCTCTAGCAATGTGAAAGTATCAGCGGGTTGGGAGGGAAGCCGCTATTGTAGGGATCACCAAACTTACAGTTTGACGACGTCCGGGGAAACGGTTGGTGACCCAGGGAACTCAGCCATTGATGTTATGGATATCGAGAAGTGGGCGGGGACTAGCGTCACGGGGCAGTGGGGACGCGGGGTTGTAGGACATTAGTGGGCTTTATAACGGGAAATTTCGGATTGTGGGTACGAGAGAGATCAAGGCGCCACTACGTGTCGCAAAAATCTCTGCTACTGGCGCAGAGATTGCTCCAATTCCAGGCACCTTCGTTCACAGCCACGGGACCGGACCAGGTGTGGACTCGGATTAGATGCGTGCGGCTTCTTTCTTACTGTCAGCCTGCCGTAAATAAATGTGGTCGCCATCGTGACAGCACTGTGATAATCAAGGGCGAGGCACGACCAGTGAGTTCGATAACTAGATGCTGCGAGTAGAGAATCCGTGGGACGTCGGTGCTTCATGCATGGGTAAACATCAAAAGATGGCCCGACTCTCGATGATATATCGGAGATACTGTACTTACGTATGGTTCGTTGCATGATTCGCCATCCCAGAGATTGTTAATGTCGGTACGGAGTGAATGAATGGGTGTTGGAGCATCGTTGAAGCTTCGACACCACCGAATACACCACAACTAAGTACTGGTAGTTCCCAGTCACAACGACGACATAGCAGGGGACGGTCATGAGCCAGACGACATTTAACTTGCGTGTCGTAATGGGCAGTGCTGAAACATCACCGGATCACCACGAACGTTTCATTCGTGTATGTCACGGGCCTCGGTGTGAGATCCATTGGGTGGCCGCCTGAGATACGGCCTGTTATCGTCAGTCAATGGCCCAAGATGGTGTCTTGGTCATACCCACGTGACTATCCGGGCCGCGCTCCCGTGGAACGGTTCGTTGCCACTTCATATAATGACGACCGGGAAACACAGCAAAAATAACGCAGCACCCTCGATATTCTCATACGCAGAGCGCAAGAAGCTCGATCATGGGATGAGAGGGGTGCGTCTGTTTACTTTTTCGTTCATCTTACTCCAATGGTCATCCGTTCGGCAGCAACATCTTGGTGATGAGTCCATGCGAAGATTCGATGCGTCTGCCTTCAAGTTGTGTCTGCAGCGAGCAAGAAACCCAGTAGCCTGCCAGGAAGGGCACCTCTTCTATAAAGAATGTGCTTACACAGATCTCTGTGAGTTCATGACCGCGTAACTCGATTTCGAGATGTCAAACTCGTTCAGTGACAGAAGAAGGATATAGAGCGACAGAAGGAACGGCTGGACGCATTAAAGAAGGTAGCGGAGCAAGAAAGGGCGAATGCCAAGGATGCTGCAAGAGGGCGTGTATTAGCAGAGTTTGAGAAAGAGCAACTGGGGCTTGCCGCCGTCGCGTTGGTCACGACATCTGGGACCGATGCTCCAGGTAATTGCGTTGTTCTCGAACGACCGAGTATAATTTACTTATCACACGGCATGGAACCAAGCAAAAAATCGCATTCGATTCCACTGCGGGGGGAAAATTGGCCCAAGAAGCCGAACGGGCAGCACTGCGTCAAATCGAGCGCGAACAAGCCGCGGCCTTACGCAGCAAGCTTCCCGATTTTTGGTTGTCCTCGTTGACACCGACTTACTCATCAAATGAGCCGCCTCCTTCACTCTCAGACGTCAAGTTAGAACGACCTGCCGTGGTGGTAATCCACCACATCCCATCGCGTAAGCCTTCAACTCGATACATCGCCCTCTTCTTATACTCCTGTGCAGGCTGAAGAACTCGATTGCCGTCAACTCTACTTGGCAACCCCAGTTTTCTAGATCGCAGCCGACGGACCCAACACTTGTAAACGGTGGTTCTCCAGGGCAAAAGGATGAGGATCGGGATGCGATGTGCCTTTCATGTAAGGAGGAACTCTCTAATAGTGTGCGAATATATGGTAAGTCACCAAGCTCTGTTGACGCCTCTTACGTTAATTGGGACCGTCAGTACTGAATTCGTGTTCTCATGTAACGTGCAAAACGTGCACCGACACGCTTGTGCGGTCAACGAACCAGTGCGTTGTGTCGACAAGTAACTAGCAGCAAGCGATATCCTCGAACTCAAGTGTGAAGGTGGGTCATTATCGCCAACCCAATGTTGCACTTTCTCAGTAATCTCAAGGCACGCTGGCGGAGGGATGGCCGAGACTTGGAAAAAAGGTGTCGCTTTTCAGGGGTAGAGGGTAACCCGTTAGCGTCTCTTTGGATCAGAAAGCCCGAAGGCGGGGTTGAATGTCACGGTGTTGTAAGCCCACAGTCGATGACGGGGCAGCAACGCTCGCCCACACCCGGCCCCATCTGTCCCACTCATTCCTGTATCCCTGTGCCTAGGGGTGTCTTGATCCACAGTTTCATTGGCGACGCAACCACTCGCCTTATGTGCAGGTGGGCCTTCATCAACAGCAGTAGCGTGTTGTGTGGCTAATGGATACTCTGGGAATGGACTCGACAGAAATCCTGGTGGACGTGCCTTGGGATATTGGGTGTGAATCCATGACCGAAAGGGTGCGGTGCTGAGCCAAGCACCCTATGGGGAGCGGTGCCAGACTGGCGGATATGCTGGATGGTAGAACATTGCACCAAATGGATACACGTAGGTTGGTAGTGCATTCATGGCCAAACTGTTCTGACCACTGGTCGGATTAGGAGGGTCTGCTACTAATGCGGGAGTCTGAGGTTGGCAATGGCCCGTAGGTGGTGGTAGTCACAGTGGCAGTACAGGCATTACTTCAGGTTGAGGCAGGTGGCTGGATACATGGTGACCTGCGTGCTTGTGTACACGGGCCCGGGGTAGCAGCTGGACTACCTGCTGATTGTCGTACTATGTGATATAATATCAAGTATAAACAACGGTGCAATAGTTGGTGGTATTCTCCCCCAACAGTCCAGTAGGTTCTATGGACCTCAGGACTATTCATACACATTTAGTACTGACCAATTTGAGACTGCGTTGAGGCCTTTAGTTACTCCTCGTTACGAACCTGGCGGGAAACGGGTGGTGCGCTCATTGGACAGACGAGCCAGATTGTGTTTCACACCATTTGCATGCACGGATCCGTCGCTGAAGCGCTGAAACCTCGATAACCCCCTCTCAGTCGACCAAACCAAAACAGTCAACATAAATAAGAAGTTGGCATCGATGAGACAAACTACGGAACATGGCGGGTCCGCAGAGGCTTTAAGTACTCATTCGGGTTAACTTTGGTGGACTATTCGAGTATCCACCATTGATTTGGGGCATTCCCAGAAGGCGCAGGCACACGATAGACTGTAAAAATAGAGATCACGCAAGTATTAAGAAAACTTGAGGGCCTAGTCCCGAAGTAGGCACAGCTACTGTTCATATTCGAGGACGAAATTCTTGGGGACATGGGGCGTTTGAAGTCTACGTAGATTACAGTGAAATATGCTACGCTCAATGTGAATATCCACGCAATCAACGACACGGGGCTCGACTGGCCGGTCTCTGCTGCCGGTGCAGTGAAGGATCATTGCAAAGGTAGCTCAGTCCAAGTCCAACCCGCATTACAGCGGCCATACCGACATCTCATCACAATCCATATACCTCGTCCTTTCGGCCATGAGGATGGAGCGACGTGCCCACCGTCCACTCGAGATCTTCGGGACAATGCTGAGGCTGAATGGAACCGAGCCCGGGCCGTTCAGAAACACGGGGGTCGAAGAGTAAATGTGACAGGAAATTGCACATACCAGGGACCAGTCAGTGCTAGTGTCATCGCCTCTACTATTATCCAGGTCCACTGACTGGGGAATGATGGAGCGGGAGAAAACGTCAATGTCATCCTTTAGAGCTCGCGGCTGTGGTTCAGGTGTCGCAAAACGGAGTGATGTTTCTGTGATGACCCGAGCCCTGTCGAGGACCGGGGGGCATGCGCTATCTTCGTATTCGGGTGATTGGTGGTCACGCAAGTAGATGCGATTGTTGAGGCTCACTAAGAGGGTGTTGGAGCACCTGAAATGTCTGTCAGTCTTCTGGGTCTCGCGTAGTGTAAGTTATGTCACTCACACTTTCCCCAAAATATCGATTCTTTTTTGTTTTCCACATTAGCTGGAAAAGCACGCAGCGATGGTCCAAAAGAACATACGGGTATACGTAGTACAGCTCGTTCTGCAGACGAAGTGATAGGGTCAAAAGATGAATCGTGAGGTATCTCGGTCCGACTTACGGGGGAGGTGACATAAAGCACAAGGATTGTAATGGCTAACGTTGCTAAACTAGAAGTTAGATGCACAATCATGTGGGGTTTCCGAGAGATAGGTAGTACCAGTCAAGGCGTTTGTCTCAACGGTAAGCCGTACCACACGAATCAACACGAAGCTGGAGAAGTTGCCACTTGTCCTCCTTAACTGCCCAAAATATCTCCGTCGATGTAGTAAAGGACGTAATAATGTGATGGCATACCAGCAACGTCATCGCCACCACGATCTGAATGTCCGCCAGGGCACTCGGTATTGCCCATAACTGAAGCGACAAAGTATGAGGTGGTATGGCCAATTAACCAAAACAAGTGTGCGTACGTATATTGCTGCCTTAGGAGTTACATACTTCCCAAGTATGATTGGCTAAGCGCTGTGTGAGAAAGACGATTTGGTGAATGTGTGTATAATACCGACTTTGATACTCGCCCATATCCCTCCGGCGAATTGAGTCACCGCGGCCTGTGTCCAGGAAAATATCAAAAGCCTAAAGAATGCTGGGACAGTGAGGTATACGTACGACAGCGATGGTCAAACAGATCCACGACGACCGTGAGTTGAGCACCCAAATTCGATAACAGAAGTATCCTTGAACGATGAACGAAATAATTGTGTTAAAGAGGGGAAAGTCTATGGGAGTGAAATGGGAATGCTGGAGGCGTTCCACGTTGCCGAATCCGGCAACAAACCAATGATAGATGTCGGCTCCAGTCAGCGCAGTTTGAACGGTCTCCAACAAGAAGACGAAATAAGCTGCTCAAAGTTGACCCTGGTGTCACGGAGCTTCCAAGTAATGTCGAAGACCAACCTAGAAATTTTACGGATCGTCTGTCTATTTGAAAATTGTAGCTATATACGTCTAAACGCGGATGAGAGGAATAAACCAAATTTCGAGGGATACGCCACGCACAAATCTGGACACAGAGAACGCCGTAGAGCGCCCAGTTGAATACGGGGCCGAAGAGCTGCGGGTATTGTTGAGGATATCAATTGTGCTGACAGAAGAACAGCAGCCAAACGCACAAGAGGGGCAGCTCTGGTAGCGTGAAAAGATCAGCGGACGAGGGAAACCGCTACTGTAGTATAACCGAACTCACAGTTTGATGACGCCCGGGGAGGCGACTGATGACTCAGAGGACTCAGCCATTGACGTTGTAGATGTCGAGAAGTGGATGAGACTAGAGCCACGGGAAAGTAGGGACAGCGGGGTTGCGGGCCACAAGAAGGGCTTTTATAATGAGATCTGTTTCGGATTATGAGTACGAGCGAGATCAAGGCGCCAGTAATCAAGGATGAGACACAATCAGCGAGTTCGATAATTAGAGCGCCGGGAGTGGGTCAACATCAAAAGATTGCCCAACTCCCGAGGATGTTTCGGCAATACTGTACTTACGTATGGTTTGTTGCAGGTTGGTGCCAATATAAGGTGAGTGAATGGTTGTTGGTGCATCGTTGAAGCTTCGACGCCACCGAATACACCACAACTACTGTAGAAGTAGTACTGCCAGCCACAACGGCAACATAGCGGGGATGATCGTTACTACTTGGACTGCGCTGAAATGTTGGTACGTGCTACACCGAGAGTGATATACGAGGACTACAGGCTGAGTGATCCACCCGGCGATGCACCCCGTCTCCCACTGACGGAGTCTTGGTCATCGCCACGTGAATACCCGGGCCGCGCTCCGGAGGGACAGTGTCGTTGTTGGCGGTTGGCGGCTACTCGTACCATCACATATAATGACGAAACACAGCAAAAACAATACAGCATCCTCGATATTCTCATACGCAGAGCGCAAGAAGCTCGATTATGGGACAAGAGGGGTGCGTCTGTTCCCAGTTCCGTTCACCTTACTCCAATGATTATCGGTTCGGCAGCAACGTCTCGGTAATGAATCCATGCGAAGATTCGATGCGTGTGCCTTATGCCTGCAGCGAGCAAGAGACCCAGTGGCCTGCCAGGAAGGGCACCTCTTCTGTAAAGAATGTGCTTACACTGATCTCTGTGAGCTCATGACCGCGTAACTCAATTTCGAGATGTCAAACTCGTTCAGTGACACAGAAGAAGGATATAAAGCGACAGAAGGAACGATTGGATGCATTAAAGAAGGAAGCGGAACAAGAAAAGGCCAAGGCCAAGGAGGCTGCAAGAGAGCGTGTGTTAGCGGAGTTCGAGAAAGGGCAACTAGGGCTTGCTGCTGTTGCATCAGTTACAACATCTGGTACCGATGCTCCAGGTAATCGGTTCACCTTGTTATTCTCGAACGGTCGAGTATAATTTACCTTTTACAGGGCGTGGAACCAAGCGAAAATTTGCATTTGATTCCACTGCGGCGGAAAAGTTGGGCCAAGAAGCCGAAGAGGCAGCACTGCGTCAAATTGAACGTGAGCAGGCTGCCGCCTTACGCAGCAAGCTGCCCGATTTCTGGTTGCCCTCGTTGACACCGACTTACTCATCAAGTGGGCTGCCTACTTCACTCTCGGACGTCAAGGTGCAAACGACCTGCCGTGGTGGTAATCCACCACATCCCATCGCGTAAGCCTTAATCACGATACACCGCTCTTTTCTGATGCTCTTTGCAGGTTGAAGAACTTGATTGCCGTCAACTTCACTTGGCAACCGCAGTCTTCTAGATCGCAGTCGACGGACTCAACGCCAGTAAACGGTAGCGCACCAGAACAAAAGGACGAGGAGCGGGATGCTATGTGTCCTTCTTGTAAGAAGGGACTCTCGAACAGTGTGCGAATATACGGTAAGCTGCCAAGCTCTGTCGACGCACACCTTTTACGCTGATTGGATCCGTTAGTGCTAAAATCGTGCTCTCATGTAACGTGTAAAACGTGCACCGACACGCTTGTGCGGCCGGCGAACCAGTGCGTTGTGTGCGACAAGGAACTAGCAGCGAGCGATATCCTCGAGCTCAAGCGAGAAGGTGGGTGCTTGTTTCCGACCCGATGTCACACCTTCTCAACAATTCCAAGGCACGGGTTACGCTGGTGGAGGGATGTCCGAGACTAGGAAAAAGGGAGTTGCGTTTCAAGGGTAGACGTGTAGTGTCTGTAATGCTGTTATCTTCGGGTCGATTGCAAGTATCACCACGCGTTCACCACGCTGCTCAGGGTCAGAAACCCACGAGGACGAGGACGACTATTGTATCGTTAAGGAATGTGTTCTCGTACGCGTCGGTAGCGATAGAATTGGTTGGTATTACGTGTCTCGCTAAGCGTTGCCAAGTCGAGTGAGTCCAAATGGCGATACCTGATAAGATAAGACAGGCAACCGAGTTAGTCCGTCTGCGTCCAAAGCGTTCTGTTCTCCACACTCTCTCTTCAGCACTTCCAGCACTCCAGTAACCATATCAACACAGATGGAACTCGCCTCTAGTCTGGGCAGTGCTAGCGTCTATACCGTCCGTGAAGCCTACCTACCCGCCCTCGACATTTCCGCCCGCGTTTCTCAGCCCTCATCTCCGCGCTCCAGCGCTCTTCCCAGCCCCCCCGGTAGCCCCGACTCCATTTCATCCTTTCCATCTCTCTCATCATCATTTTTCTTCTCATCCGCCGCCGCCAGTCCACCATACGCACACGCCCACATAGAGCAAGATCGCGAACTCACTCAGGGGCTCATCATCCCATCGCTCGCCTTACCCGCTGCGCTTCGTCAGCCAACGCCGTACGGCAAGACCCTCGGCGACGTTCGTTTACTCGCCCTTGGCAGCGCTGATCCTGCTGCCTCTCCTATTGCGGGCATTCTTCTCGAAGGGAACGAGGACGTAGTCGATGTGGGACCGTCCGAAGTTACGAATCATGGGCTCGTGATCCGAGCTTCTACAGACTGGATTGAGCATAACGATGCGCACGGGCTGGAGAAGTTCGAACCGACCCGCAACGTGGAGATACTTGACGTTTCGAAACTTGCCTCAATCGGCGAGGTGCGTTGTGGAATTATCGTGTAATTCTGCATCTAATTACTTTCCATGGCCGTCGGTAAACAGACCGATAACGCCATCGCAAGTATTCTATCCATCATTCACGAACCCTTTCAAGACATCCTGCAAGTCATAGATCACACGTGTCCGCCGTCCACGTTGCTGTCCAACCTGGTTTCCTCACCAACTTCTCCTCTTTATACTGCACTAGTCGTGTTTTCCCCATGTGCGCGTCTCGCATCCACGTCGCCGACACAAACTTACCTTGTTTTTCCAGCCCTTTCACAAAGAGATCGCGCCATTATTAACGGACTCGGTGCTCACATACCTGTCATCCTACTCCCAGCAGGGCCACGTAGTCTACACTTACCAGTCTCCGCCTTCCGCCCCTCATCCACCCACGCGCTACGTGCCGGGATATTCCACTCACCAGAAACCCTCAATCTCCTCCGCGGCGAAGCAGCCGAGCGCTTCCTCCGTTGGCGCGAGATCGAGCGTGCCGTGCGCAGCGTGCGCGAATCGCGGACGGACGCGCGTTCCCAGAACTGCGTGGCCTGGGACAAAGCCACGTGGGAGACAGAGTGGGACGCGACGCTGTCACGCGATGTCGCGCGGCGGCTGCGGGAGGGCACGATCACGGCCGGTTCCAGCGGCTACGTCCCTGCCACCAGAAGTATGCCCTGCGCTCCTCCGACTGTGGTCCTCGATCCGTTCCACATCCCTTCCCTCGTCATGTTCTCTCTCTCTTTATTCGCACCTTTGAAAGATAGCATTTCCCAGATGAGCTTGTCCGGCCGGCGTCTGGGCATCGTATTAGTGGGTACGCTTTGTGCTGGGGTCGGGGTCGGACTTGCGCTGCGCGCTGGCTGTTGATGGACTAGTTGTTGTATGTATGTACAATCTCTGGTGGTGTATCTGCATGCGGAATGAGTGGTGTCCACATTCAGACCAGACGTCCCTGCTGGTATGGCAGCTCCGCAGTCGGAGCCTCGGAGGTGCTAAATGAACGAACTGAGGTGAGTGGGAGTAAGGATCAATGGAACCAGTTCTAAAAGGAATGGGGCTCCAAATGTTCGGTCAGACTCGGGGATTGAGGATAGAAGGTGGATCTAGATTGGACTCTGTAGTACGTAGTACTCCACAATACAGGTCAGTGCTGTAATGGAAGGCGCATGATACATGATGGTGCGCGCTCAGCGCTCAGGGCCAGCCACATCTCCGCGCGTTCAGATTTAGGGTCGCACCATGCCTCGTTCGCCACCGCAGAAGTAGCATGGGTGACATTGGGCGGCGAGATTATCAGCCGCCGGTATCCAGTCACTGTGGCCGGTCAGAGTTCATGCCGCTAATAATAATGACCTCTAGGGGTATATTGTATGCCATAGAGTTGGCGAAGAGAAAGACATGCGGGATGTGTCTAAGACACGTGGTGGCTTCTAAGCGAAGTAGTAACAGCGATAGGCTATGGAAAAATTCTTTCTCGTCGTGACCCGCGAACTGAAGTCACCAGGTTTCAATAACGAGTCGTAGAGAATCAAACAGAGCACGCAGACAAAGACAATCGTTGCAAATGTAATTACAGTCAGTGATTTTCGTGATGTTGGTATCACAACCGCGTTGTATGACTACAGGTGAAGTGATACATGGGGGGATCTGCCCTAGGCGCACGAAAAAAACAGGTGGTGTTCATGTAAATCACTCAAAGTCCTCTCACTATAGTAGGTCGTTAATTTCGTTAATGCATCTAGAGAACGTGAGGAAATGGTATAGCGTGGATCATAAGAAGCGATAAATCAGTGTTCATGAACGCCTGCGAAAGAAAAAGTTGGCTGGCCCGCGAATACGAAAGATATAAGTCATCGCAAAGATAGCAAATATCTACGCGTTACGTTGGATATGAGCTATCTGAACGTGCGTGACGCTGTGAAATGAGGACGTACGTTAAATCCAATGTATACCCACATGAACCCGAAGTCGCGCCATTGATGATTCCAGAATATATTCGAATTGAACTGTAAGAACTCGTCTGTGGTCCGATACGAACAGAACTGGCAATTATCCGTGGCGTTTGGGTTCGTGACATAGCCACCTGTTGTGCTGATGAACTTGCTCAGGTACTGCTGACACGTCTGGGCCAGGGGTGGCTTGACAGTAACAAATTCTATGGGTGCGCAATTAATCTCAGAGTGGCCAAGCGCTGAAAGTGTAGTCAGTATGAAGTGACAGACAAGACGAGAGTGACGTGCCTCGTGCCAACAGCCCTTCGATGACGTATGTGTAAGGTGTCAAGCGATACATCCACTTCCACCAGCCGAGGTGTTTGTATGGCTGGAATACGCCATTGCTATCGTCGGGTCAGAGTGAGTCCAGCTCTAAAGTAGAAAATGACTGACAATGTGATGACAAAGCCGAAGAAAAAGCCAAATAATTGCGCGGCAATGTCAGCACTCGGTGACATAGCAGCAACCCATTGGGCGAACGTAGTATAGTACATCGGGTACACGATCCCGATCATCAAATACGGATATCCAGCACGGCTCGAGGGGAATCCAACCAGCCAGTACCAAATAACGAAGAATAGAGAAGACCCGATAATGTTAAGAGGGATCTCGCCAAGGATTTGCGCGGTAATCAGAGCCGTCCAACTGTACATTCGGCTTGGGCGTTCACGAATCTCATAAACCCATCTGGTCTCGATGAACGGTCCTTGGATCTGGTTCGATAGCGGCGCGCTCATGATCATGCATATGAACATTGCCTGTTCGCAGACGTCGATGAGCCAGTAATAGAAGGGGGCTAGCTATCGGGACTTACAAATATCTTATTCTGAGTTCCCTGAATGCTGTCCTTAGCCTGGAAGAACGTGAATCCAATGAACAGCGCCCCAACAAGGTTCAACGCAATCTTGGCCATCACGTATGTGGGATCACGCCAATGGCGGATGACGTCGCGTTCCCAGAGCATCTTGACTTGGAATATCCATGACGTCGAGAACTCCGAGTGCAGCTCTGTGTCGACCGCATGACGCTTTCGTCCATCCTCGAGCAGAGTCGCGAGCTCATCGTCGACTGCTCGCGCTTGCGGAGAGTTCTTCCATGTGCCATGCCAGTCAGTATCCGTGGTCGCGGTGGCACCGGCCCCGATGACGTCCAGGATATATTCAGCACTGTAACAACAGTTAGATGGGGATACCACTTTCAATATACTAGTCGCTCACGGGTTCGCGTCAGGTGGACAAGGATATCCGCCATTCTTCTGGAAATAACTGAGCAGGGTCGTAGAGTTAGTTCCGATGTCGCCAAAGTAGACAGTCTGGCCTCCTTTCCGGAGCAACAGAAGTCTGTCAAATTCTTGGAACAACTCCGCTGAAGGCTGGTGGATACTAAAAACCGATCTAAAGTTAGCACACGAAACGACAAGAATGTTCACATGTGTTAGCCTCACGTGCACAAAATCGCCTGACCGCGATCGGCTAATTCGCGCAGGAAGCTAACGATAGCCCAAGCGCTCCGTGAATCGAGTCCAGAAGTCGGTTCGTCCAAAAACAGGAGCAATTTAGGCTTTCATGGTGTCATTATCAAGTAGACTTGGGGATTGGATTCTATGTTACGTACCTTGGCCGCGAGTTCTACTCCAATGGTCGTCCGTTTCCGGTGTTCGACACCGAGCGAGCCCACAACAGCATCGGCATATTTCTCCAGACCGCACATTTTAAGAACCGTGTCGACGCTAAATACAGTCGGTCGATACGGGGCTTAGAGATCCTTGTCAGCGATCACTCACTATGCTTCTTTCTCTTTGAGAGGTACCGTGGGTGGCTGTCGTAGTTTGGCGGAGAAGAGTAGGGCTTCGCGGACGGTAGCCTGAGCCAAATGTGTATCCATCTGTTGAACGTACCCTCTGGCAACCCGGCGGGTGAGAATCGGAATGAACGACGAAACAGAATTCAAGCTCACGTCTGTGCTTGGAAATCGCTCGGTAAGGGGAACCCGTTAACCAGCCTCTCGCCACCGACAACACCAGCCGGCTGGCGCTCTGCAAGGACATTTAATAGCGTGGTCTGAGAAGACATGAGCATAAGTTGTCGCCGTATTTTGAGTCTACTTACCTTTCCCGCTCCAGATTCTCCCATGAGGGCTGTGAGCTTCCCAGGTGCAACGTAGCCAGAAATGTCTTCCAGAAGGCGTCGGCTCTCGCCTTTTCCTAGGTGAATGTCATATTCGAGGTGCCTCCACGTGAATACGTCCGTCATCATGGGAACAGCGACGTCCGTCCCGCTCTCACCGCGCGTCTCCTCGATCACATCTCGTAACTCTGGGGAACCTTTCTCCTCATCAGCCACGCCAGCTTTCTCTCGGGCTTCGCGCACGATCGGAGCCTTCGTTCCTCGCTTGAAGAGTGTGACGTTCGTCTCGCCAGACAAGCGCGTGTTGTACTCGGTGAAAAAGAGAAGTGCTGCGATAAATGCAATGCCAAACGCGACGAGAATGCCGTAGTTCTACTCTCACGTCAGTCACTGCGAACGTCGATGCATTAAGTATCACATCACTTACCCGCCAGGCATGGCTGTAGGAATAGTCGTACGATAACGCGATAAAACGATTGCCATCTACAGTGCTTTGGCCGGGGATGGAGCCGACGGTCCCGCAAACCTGGTTCGTGAGCGACACATTCTCATATCCAGCGCCGCTTGGTACAAAGTTTGAGCATGTCCCATTGAGCGTGTGGAACTCGTTGGATATAAGTCCCTCGAAGCCGTACCGAATCGGCTGTCTGGGTATAAGTAAATGTAAGTGCTTCCACCGACGATGACTCACGTTGATGTATGTGATCCACTTCAACGCGCCAATCATCGAAGGCTTCGGGATGGTATACCCAGTGTAGAGGACAAGCATAAGCTGCAGGACACCGGCCAGTGTCTGTGCAGGCGCCGGGTCTCCAACAGCCGCTGCCACAGAGCGGAACATTGCCTTCATGACCAATGCCATGGTAAAGACAAATAAGAAGAACGTGCTACGACGGGTTCATAAGTCACTGAAACGAGATGAAGAAATAGTTACTCACAAAAATTGGCTCGCGGAAGATTGCAAACCAACCATGAAGTATAGGATGATGGAGAACACCATGATCGTAACGAAGGTGATTGGCACATCGACGATGGTGAGAGCGGCAGCTTCAATAAACGGATGGTACAAGGCAGCCCTGGCGTGCTTTACCACAATGGGCCGCTGTACGAAGAGAGCTGGGATCTCAGCCATTGCGGACAAGGCCGTCCAAACTAAGGCACTAGCGAGGTGGGTTAGTTACAGGCGGACAAAACCCTATGACGACGTACAAGAAGAGAATACTCCCGCGCGAGAAGTACTGTGATGTCTCATCTTTCACCCTGAAAAAAACTGAACCACTGACAAAGGCCTGTACAATGAACGCACTATTTGGAGTTAGTACAGGATATTGGCTCGGCCCGTTATATGAGAATACGTACACGAGGATAATCAACTCAGCAGCGATGTGGCCGCGCAGAATTTGTAGACGGCGCAGCATGACGGCGCGAGCCTGCATGGGGATAGATATCGTGTAGGGGCTCCCCTTGCGCTGCGTAGTCGCATGTTCCGCCATTGCGCTCTCCTTGTACGCAAGGGCACGCTCAGGGTGGCCAACAAACTCCTTGAAGTACGCATCCATATCCATGCGATTCGCTACACTCGCTTCGGATGCCAAGAATGCAGAGGCGAATTCGGCAGCCGTCTGCGGGACTGGTCCTTTGAAGTCCTCCCGGACCATGCGCGCGAGGGGATCCGTGACTAGAGTAAGCGGGGAGGGCACGTTGAGCGAACAAAAAAGATAATAAATAAAATAAAAGCGCAACACACCAGCAGCGAGGAAATCCGAAGTGGTCTGCCGGTGTGCGGGTTCAAACCCAAGGTCGATGAAATATTGCCGAGCCTGATCTGCCCGCCCAAAGTACGCCATCCTGCCTTCATAAATCACGCAGACTTTGTCGAAGTGTTGGTACAACGACTCCGCAGCTTGATAAATCGACACGATGGTGGATATACGCGCCACGTCGGTTGCTGTGCGTAGTGCTCGAACAAACTCGAGGGCCGTCGAAGCGTCGAGACCTCGAGTAGAACTATGATGGGAAACGATATCAAGCATGGCCGAAAACTATTGCGAGAGTACTTACTTGTCCCATGCGGTGATGCTGGAACGAAGGGTCAATGCCTCACTTATGGAAACACGTTTCTTCTCGCCACCAGATACCCCACTGATTGCGGCATCGCCAACAGGTGTGTTCTTCACGTGTCTCAAGCCGAGAGTTGTTTGCGTGATGTCAGTTATGTTCTTGACGTAATAACTACGCGGATACTCCTCGATGCGATTATGCGGTGCACGCATCTTGGCCGCAAAACGTATAGTTTCATCGACAGTAAGCGTGGGGAAATGAGTGTCATCTTCGGGGGTATAGACGACATCGCCGCGATAGTGCTTGGCAATGAGTTCTGGAGTGAGCGAATCATAATGCACATCGCCTTCCACAAGATGATACTCGGCGCGCTGGTTCGTGAGCGTTTTCAGTAAGGTGCTGCATCCTGACCCTGGGTTGCCCAGGACAACTGAAATTGGTTGAGAAAATCGTGTCTGACACAGTATTAATTACAATAAAATACATACGCAGCATTTCCCCTGGGCGTACAACGCCTTCGAAACCACTGAGGATGTCACGCAAAGGAGGATGACGTAAGGCCTGAATATTCTCAATGATGACCCTAGGGTTAAAAAAAGAGCCAATGGTAGGCTGGTAGCTGGTGGCAGCGCCCAAGCCAACGACGCGGAGGTCCTTAAACATGACGCCAAGCTCTCGCGACTGAATACCTGCACGGTCCCGCCTAAGGTCCCATTTAGCATGAAACCAACAAAACTGGGGTTTGAACGTACTTCTTCATGATAGTGCGAAGCGTTTTCCCGAAATCAAAGGGCCCGGTAGAGGGGACCGAGAGGGTCTCCGATGACTCTGAGAGCACAGTTCCAGGGCCGGGTACGGTGCCCTCTTTGTTGGATGAGACGCCCGAATGTGAGGAACTTGCAATGGGTTTTGTTATCTGAGGAAACGTTGATGGAGGGCCATCGACTTGCAAGTTTTCAGGGACAAGTGGGAGGGAGCTGGTGCTCTGATCACGCTGCGCGGCACCCTGTACGTCGTACATACGGGCTATTGGTCGCGCGGGAGGGAGGGGGCGGGTCGGAGAGAGGAAGGGGGGAAGAGGGAAGTTGAGTTAAAAGGGATTACGGCGAGGCGACATCGTGGCTTCTGAACTTCTCATGGCGTCTAAAGGCATCAAATAGCACGACTACAAACTCGTCCAAGAGTGCAAATAAGAAGAACGACCAAAGCCACCATTTCCGCATCTGGTATCGGGGCTACACGAACCGGCGATGGACCTACTTTGGCCCTCTTGCGGATTGCTAGGTCTTGCTGAGCTGCCAATGTTCGGCCCACCGAAAAAGGCAAATGCCAAAGAAGTCGTACAGAAGATGCTATCGGCCGGTCTTTGTAATGATGCGAGGTCTTCCCACAGCTGTGGGAACTTCTATTTCAGAATTGAACATCTTTATTAGTGGCTTGTTTCATACTCTGTTGGTTCCTGACACAAGGAAGAGCGGCACTCTCTCCTCAACAACAGTTTATGAAAAGACCTCGTGCTCCTGTCTTCTCTGATTCCAACTCTGCTTCCTTTGAAATTCGTTTTCTCTTTTATGTAGTAAAACCAATGTCAAATATTACTTAATTACCACATAAATAATTTGCGGCGCCATGGTATGGGACGGAAAGGATGGACAAACAATACCCTCTCAATTCCCACCAAGGGGGCGATAGGACCGGATTCCAAGAGCCTTGGAGGTCCGAAAAGTTAATTTGGACTTTCCTGATCGGAAGAATTGATCGATTATTGATCTAGTGATCCCCCTGGTTGGGTTGGCGCAATGTTGCGGCGTCCTTGGCAGCGTCCCCCTGCAAATCCCCTCCGTGTTGCCCTTTTTTCTCGGGGGGAAGTGTGGTCATTAATGGCTTGTCTAAATTATCGTGTACAGTCTTGGAACAGTCATATAGTAAGTGCGTTTCGAAGAAATCTTCCCACTACACCACATGGTCCTTCATCGGTGCGTCAAGAGAAAATGATACGAGCATCGTGCGTGTAAGCGCACTCCATTTCAACAAGCGCACCGTATATACATAATAATAGATCACACGGATGATGAATGTTTACAAACGCCTGCGAAAGAAAAACTTGGCTGGCCCTCGAATACGGAAGATGTAGGTTATTGCATAGACGGCAAATATCTATGCGCTGCATATGAGCTGGCTGTACGTGCGCGACGCCGTGAATGAGAACGTACGTTGAATCCGACGTATATCCACATGAAACCAAGGTTGCGCCAATGATGACTCCAGAATATACTCGAGTTCGACTGTAAGAACTCGTCTGTGGTCCGATACGAACAGAACTGGCAATTGTCCGTGGCATTCGGGTTCGTAACGTATCCACCTGTTGTGCTGATAAATTTGCTCAGGTACTGTTGACACGTCTGGGCCAGGGGTGGCCTGACAGTAACGTATTCTATCGGTGCGCAGGTGATCTCAGAATGGCCAAGCGCTGAAAGCGCAGTCAGTACGGAGTGATAGGCAACAAGAGAGCAACGTGCCTTGACTCAACAATCCTTCGACGACGTAAGTGTAAGGTGACGCGCGATACATCCACTTCCACCAGCCGAGATGTTTGTATGGCTGCAGTACGCCATTGCTACCATCAAGTCAGTGCGAGTCTATCACTTTAAAAATAGAACACAACTGACAAGGTGATGACAAAACTGAAAAAGAAGCCGAACAATTGCGCGGCAATTTCAGCGTTCGGTGACATGGCAGCAACCCATTGGGCGAACGTAGTGTAGTACATCGGGTACATGATACCAACCATCAAATAAGAATACCCCGCGCGGTTTGAGGGGAATCCGACCAGCCAGTACCATATAAGGAAGAAAAGAGAAGACCCGATGATGTTGAGAGGGAGTTCGCCAAGGATTTGTGCAGTAATCAGAGCCGTCCAGCTGTACATTCGGCTTGGGCGTTCACGAATCTCATAAACCCATCTGGTCTCGATGAACGGTCCTTGGATCTGGTTCGATAGCGGCGCGCTCAAGACCAGGCTCATAAACACAGACTGTTCGCAAACGTCGGTGAGCCAGTATTAGAAAGGAACTAGCTATCGGGACTTACAAATATCTTATTCTGAGTTCCCTGAATGCTGTCCTTAGCCTGGAAGAACGTGAACCCAATGAACAGCGCTGAAACTACGTTTAGCGCAAGCTTGGCCACCACATAGGTGGGATCACGCCAGTGGCGAATGATTTCGCGTTCCCAGAGCGTCTTGACTTGGAATATCCATGATGTTGAGAACTCCGAGTGCAGCTCTGTGTCGACCGCATGACGCTTTCGTCCATCCTCGAGCAGAGTCGCGAGCTCATCGTCGACTGCTCGCGCTTGCGGAGAGTTCTTCCATGTGCCATGCCAGTCAGTATCCGTGGTCGCGGTGGCACCTGCTCCAATGACGTCCAAGATATATTCAGCACTAAAACAACAGTTAGATGGGGATACCACTTTCAATATACTAGTCGCTCACGGGTTCGCGTCAGGTGGACAAGGATATCCGCCATTCTTCTGGAAATAACTGAGCAGGGTCGCAGAGTTAGTTCCGATGTCGCCAAAGTAGACAGTCTGGCCTCCTTTCCGGAGCAACAGAAGTCTGTCAAATTCTTGGAACAACTCCGCTGAAGGCTGGTGGATACTAAAAACCGATCTAAAGTTAGCACACGAAACGACAAGAATGTTCACATGTGTTAGCCTCACGTGCACAAAATCGCCTGACCGCGATCGGCTAATTCGCGCAGGAAGCTAACGATAGCCCAAGCGCTCCGTGAATCGAGTCCAGAAGTCGGTTCGTCCAAAAACAGGAGCAATTTAGGCTTTCATGGTGTCATTATCAAGTAGACTTGGGGATTGGGTTCTAGATTACGTACTTTGGCCGCGAGCTCCACTCCAATGGTCGTCCGTTTCCGGTGTTCGACACCGAGCGAGCCCACAATAGCATCGGCATATTTCTCTAGGCCACACATTTTAAGAACCGTGTCGACGCTAAACACAGTCGGTCGATACGGGCTTAGAGATCCTTGTCAGCGATCACTCACTATGCTTCTTTCTCTTTGAGAGGTACCGTGGGTGGCTGTCGTAGTTTGGCGGAGAAGAGTAGGGCTTCGCGGACGGTAGCCTGAGCCAAATGTGTATCCATCTGTTGAACGTACCCTCTGTGGCAACCCGGCGGGTGAGAATCGGAATGAACGACGAAACAGAATTCAAGCTCACGTCTGTGCTTGGAAATCGCTCGGTAAGGGGAACCCGTTAACCAGCCTCTCGCCGCCGACAACACCAGCCGCTTGGCGCTCTGCGAGGACATTCAACAGCGTGGTCTGGAGATAAAACATGAGCACAGATTTGCGTTTCCATATTTGGAGTCGACTAACCTTCCCTGCTCCCGATTCTCCCATGAGGGCTGTGAGCTTCCCAGGTGCAACGTAGCCAGAAACGTCCTCCAGGAGGCGACGGGTCTCGCCCTTTCCTAGTCGAACGTCATATTTGAGGTGCCTCCACGTGAATACATCCGACATCATGGGAACGGCGACATCCATGTCAGATTTCCCACTCTCACCACGCGTCTCCTCGATCACACCTCGCGACTCTGGAACGCCTTTCTCCTCATCAACCGTCCCGGCTTTCTCTTGGGCGCCGTGCGCGACCGGAGCTTTCGTCCCTCGCTTAAAGAGTGTAACGTTCGTCTCGCCAGACAAGCGCGTGTTGTACTCGGTGAAAAAGAGAAGTGCTGCGACAAATGCAACGCCAAAAGCGATGACGATGCCGTAGTTCTAATGCAACGTCAGCCATTACGGACATCATTGGTTTTCTAAGCGCCACGTCACTTACCCGCCAGATATGGCTGTAGGAATAGTTGTACGATAATGCGATGAAACGATTGCCATCCACGGTGCTTTGGCCGGGGATAGAGCCAACAGCCCCGCAAACTTGGTTCGTCAGCGATACGTTCTCGTATCCAATACCGCTCGGTACGAGGTTTGAGCATGTCCCATTGAGCGTGTGGAACTCGTTGGCCATAATTCCCTCAAAGCCGTACCTGACCGGCTGTCCAGGTATAAGTGCTAGAAAGAGCCCTGACTGATGATCACTCACGTTGATGTACGTGATCCACTTCAACGCGCCAATCATCGAAGGCTTCGGGATTGTATATCCAGTGTAGAGGACAAGTACAAGCAACATAATGCCGGCAATTGTCTGTGCAGGCGCTGGGTCTCCAAGAGCCGCTGCCACGCAGCGGAACCATGCCTTCATTACCAAGGCCACGGTGAAGATAAATAGGAAGAATGTGCTACGACGGGTTCATGAGTCACTGAAACGAGATGAGGTAGAAATAACTACTCACAAAAATTGGCTCGCAGAAGCCTGC
This sequence comes from Lactarius indigo, assembly GCA_025766275.1. Classification (NCBI taxonomy): domain Eukaryota; kingdom Fungi; phylum Basidiomycota; class Agaricomycetes; order Russulales; family Russulaceae; genus Lactarius; species Lactarius indigo. The sequence continues at coordinate 527,068 of JAFKAC010000038.1, forward strand.
AAACCAACCATGAAGTATAGGATGATGGAGAACACCATGATCGTAACGAAGGTGATTGGCACGTCGACGATGGTGAGAGCGACAGCTTCGATAAACGGATGGTACATGGCGGCTCGGGCGTGTTTTACCACAATGGGCCGCTGTGCGAAGAGAGCTGGGATCTCAGCAATTGAAGACAAGGCCGACCAAAGAAAGGCGCTAGCGAAATGGGTAGGTTATTGGGCAAAAGGCGGGGGAACGGCATGTGATGACGCACAAGAAGAGAATGCCCCCGCGCGAGAAGTACTGTGATGTCTCATCTTTCAACCTAAAAAAGACTGAACCATTGATAAGAGCCTGCACGATGAACGTACTATCTTGAGTTAGTACAGAATATTAGCTCGGCCCGTTAGATAAGAATACGTACACGAGGACAATCAACTCAGGCGCAATGTGGCCGCGCAAAATCTGCAGGCGGCGCAGCATGACGGCGCGAGCCTGCATGGGGATAGATATCGTGTAGGGACTCCCCTTGCGCTGCGTAGTCGCATGTTCCGCCATTGCGCTCTCCTTGTACGCAAGGGCACGCTCAGGGTGGCCAACAAACTCCTTGAAGTACGCGTCCATATCCATGCGATTCGCTACACTCGCTTCGGATGCCAAGAACGCAGAGGCGAATTCGGCAGCCGTCTGCGGTACGGGTCCTCTGAAGTCTCCGCGGACCGTGCGCGCGAGAGGATCCGTAACTAGAACAAAGAGGGAATGCTGAGTGAATATATATATATGAAAGCACGCGACATACCAGCAGCAAGGAAATCCGGGGTAGTCTGCCGGTGTGCAGGTTCAAACCCAAGGTCGATGAAATATTGCCGAGCCTGATCTGCCCGCCCAAAGTACGCCATCCTGCCTTCATAAATCACGCAGACTTTGTCGAAATGCCGATACAACGACTCCGCGGCCTGATAAATCGACACGATGGTGGACGTATGCGCCACATCGGTTGCTATGCGTAGTGCTCGAACAAACTCGAGGGCCGTCGAAGCGTCGAGACCTCGAGTAGAACTGTGATAGGAAACGATATCAAGCATGGCCGAAAACTATTGCGAGAATACTTACTTGTCCCATGCGGTGATGCTGGAATGAAGGGTCAATGCCTCACTTATAGAAACACGCTTCTTCTCGCCGCCAGATACTCCACGGATAGCCGCATCACCAACAGGCGTGTTCTTTACATGGCGCAAACCGAAAACGGTTTGCGTGATGTCCATGATGTTCTTGACGTAATAGCTACGCGGGTGCTCCTCGAAGCGATTGTGAGGCGCACGCATTTTGGCGGCAAAGCGGAGAGTTTCATCAACGGTGAGCGTGGGGAAATGTATATCGTCCTCAGGAGAATAGACGACATCGCCACGGTAGTGCTTAGCAATGTGTTCTGGTGTGAACGAATCATAATGCACTTCGCCTTCCACAAGATGGTACTCGGCTCGCTGGTTCGTGAGCGTTTTCAGTAAGGTGCTGCATCCTGACCCTGGGTTGCCTAGAACGACTGTGGTTGGTTGAGAAAATTGTGTCCGACGCGTGGCAAAAGTAAAGAATACATACGCAGCATTTCCCCTGGGCGTACAACGCCTTCGAAACCACTGAGGATATCGCGTAATGGCGGATGGCGTAAGGCCTGAATCTTTTCGAGGACGACCTTAGGGTTGAAACAAGAGCCAATGGTAGCCTGGTAGTTTGTGGCAGCACCCAAGCCAACGACGCGGAGGTCCTTGAACATGACGCCAAGCTCTCGCGACTGAATACCTGCACGGTCCCGTCTAAGGTCCCATTAAGCGATGATATCGGCAAGCTGGGGTTTGGACGTACTTCTTCATGATAGTGCGAAGCGTTTTCCCGAAATCAAAGGGCCCGGTAGCAGTGACCGAAAGCGTCTCCGATGACTCCAAGGGCACAGTTCCTGGACCGCGCGCGGACTCGGAGAGGTGGGTGAGGGTGCGTCGAAGCTGGTTCACACCCTCTTGGTCAAAGTAACTCACTGGAACATGCGAACGTGATGAGTTTCCTTGGGGTCTTGCTGTCCGAGGAACGATTGGTGTAGAAGGGCCAATGACTTGGGCGTCCTCAGGGGCAAGTGGTAGGGAGCTGACGCTCTGGTCATGCTGCACGACTTCCTGTAAGTTGGACATGGGGTATTGGTTGCACAGAAAGGAGCGAGCGGGTTTCCAAGGGGAGGATGCTCATTTAATTCCGCCGGGGGGAGAGGGTGGTTTAAAAGGTATACAAAGTGAACAACAGCGCAGCGACACCTCGTTGAGTTCCGAAATTCGCCATCGCTGTCCAAAGCATCAAATACCGTGGCTACACATTTGCGAATCTGAAAGATCGAATTTGGATCGAACGGACAAGGGCCCCTTACCGCATCTGGTAGCAAGACGACACAAGCCGGCGACGGACTACTTACGCCTCCTTGCGGCTTCCCAATGTACGGCTAACAGCGTAATGTCGATGATGTGAAGGGCACGCTTGTCGCAGCTCATTGTGCGGCTCGGTCGTAATGCCGGCTCGCCAGGTCAGTCAGGGCCTCAGTTGTCGCTTTTCGGCATCCAGTAAGTTACGCGCTGACAAAAGCAAGCGCCTAGATATCACGTAGTATTCTTGATCAGCAAAGTAATTCCGCTTTTTTCTTTTTTTTTTTTCTTTTGAAAAAGGGTTTTTCCTTGATGCGAGCGATGGGGGCACGAATAAATATGCGCGGGACGGCGCGGACCACTCCCTTTTTCGCGCAAAGCGGTACATTACACGAATGGGGACTGAATGGGGTAGGTTGGGGAAACGGAGTCACGGTCCTGTCTCGGCTTCGCACGTGAACAGAGGACACGAAAACTGGCAGTCACATGATCCAGCGCGAGTCGCGTTGGACTGAACCCGTCCGAATCCGAGTCTTTGATCTCCCAAAAAATGAACAAGTCAACAAAAAATCAGACTTCAAAGCGCAAGTCAACAGGCGCACTTGAAGACGCTCGTAGCGCAAAGCAACCCAGGCTGACAATTGGTTCTTTTTTTTCGCCCAAAGTCACAGTACAACTAGGCTCGGGACTCGACGGTGTGGCTGGGGGTGTCAAAGAGAAGGCGCTCGATGTGGTACTGAGCGACGAACAGATGAGGGTAATGAGGATGGTAGTCGAGGAAGGAAAGAACGTCTTTTTTACTGGTTCGGCAGGTACACTTGAATGCATTTTCTCTTAACTCTGCGAGGATTGTGTTGACGGTGCCACGGTCCTTGTAGGTACTGGAAAGTCATTACTTTTGAAAGCTATTATTGCGGCGCTCAAAAAGAAGCACGCAAAGATGCCCAATGTCGTCTCGGTCACTGCTAGCACTGGTATGGCGGCTTCCAACATTGGAGGTACGTACTTCACTGAATCAAGTCACCAGTCGCCCATTTTTGTTAAACTCTAACAGGCATGACACTACACTCGTGGGGGGCGATCGCACCCACGGTTGACAACATCGACAAGCTCATCCGCTCCATCAGGACCGCACGTCCGGCTCTCCTTCGCTGGAAGACGACTCAAATACTCGTAATTGATGAGGGTACGTTATTCTCCGAGCGAGTGAAGGAGTTGCCACTGAATTGGAGACAGTGTCAATGGTGGATGGTCACTTGTTCGAGAAAATAGCCGCCATTGCCACTCAACTCAGGAAGAAGACAGACAGGCCATTTGGAGGCATCCAGGTAGGCCCACTTTCATCCGGAACGTCTAACTATCATAGTGACAGTTATGCAGCTTGTTGTCACTGGCGACTTCTTCCAGCTGCCCCCCGTGACCGAAGGTAGCAAACAGCCTTTCTTCGCATTTGAGTGCGAAGCATGGAAGGCCTGCATTGAACACACTATCTCACTAACGCGAGTCTTCAGGCAGAAGGACAACAGTTCGTGTTTCCGTACTATTGGCTGGTGTTATAACTCAACTTTTCATAGAGTTCGTTCAACTCTTGAACGAGCTGCGTCAGGGCTCTATCACTCCGCTCGCGATCGAGTCCTTCCGCGCACTTTCCCGCCCTATCGTGTCCAACGACACCATTCTTCCGCCGACAGAGCTCTTCTCCACACGCCATGAAGTTGAGCGCGCCAACTCTACTCGCCTTGCCGCGCTGCAATCACCACCTGTCGCCTTCGATGCGCGTGACTCGGGTTCCGCGGCACCAGAGAAGCGCAAGGCAGTGTTGGCAAACATGAGGGTGCCTGAGCGTCTCATCCTCAAGCAAGGTGCACAAGTCATGCTTGTCAAGAACATCGACGACCGACGAGGGCTGGTGAACGGTGCAGTCGGACGTGTGCTTGGTTTCTTTGCAGCTCCACGTGGCAAGTCAGAAGGCGTAATAACCAACGTAGAAATTTCGGAAGACGGTAAGAGCGTTGTGTTCGCGGGGGCGGGGAAAGAAAACGTGAAGCCTGGATCCACTGCTCCTGCGAGAGAGCCCCAAAAGGAGGGCAAGAAGCCAGCTGCGGATGCAGAGCTGTTCCCCCTTGTAGAGTTCCCGACGCCGACGGGCAGGGAAACGGCACTCGTAACTCGAGACGAATTTCGCATCGAAGACAATGAGGGTGTTGTTTTAGCCCGGAGAGTCCAGGCAGGCATTCTTTTCATCCAATAGTGATGCTCAATGACGCATATACGTTATCAGGTTCCCCTCATTCTCGCGTGGGCCATCTCCATCCATAAGAGCCAAGGTCAGACGATACAGCGCGTCAAGGTCGATCTCGGTCGTGTATTTGAGAAAGGACAAAGCTATGTTGCGCTTTCTCGCGCTGCGACGATGGAAGGCTTGCAAGTCCTCCGCTTTGATCCTAAGAAGGTGTCCTTTCCCCTTTGCCTTCGTTGAGGTGTATCATGGCTGACGTTGGTCGGTCGCACCGGCCCCAGGTTTCTGCGCATCCTAGAGTCATCGAATGGAACAAGACGGTAGAGAATCTCGCGTGTGATTGATGTCATAATGTTTGTTGCAGCACGCATGGACGATACCCGTAGGTGTTCAATACTTACACCCAAAACCGAAAGCTCAGCGGTGTTGATGAATAGGGACAATAGGCCTGGTCGCATTATTTTTATGTTCAGAAGACTTGAAGACAATAACCCTCGACTTCAATCAGTGGATCCTTGTGTGTAATTATCGTGCTTTGTATTCGCTGGCTCTTCGAGGAAGAGATTTGTACAATTTCTTGGTCTTGGCAGCTCGCGCACAAGACATTGTATCTGCGTATAAACCTTGTATCAAGCGTCTAATTACAGTACACTCGAGAGTTCCATCTCAGGTTCTCTGTGCCGGGGCTGGCCATTCAGTCGTATCTGTTTTTCCCGAAGTGGGGTCTGGAACGACAATAGGATATGTGAGAACCTGTAACGAGCTCGGTTGGTAGCCCAAGCGGCGCGCATGACTCGGATATTATAGGTGAGGACAGCGCATTGATGAAAGCTCGCTAGCGATACAGACCCGGGGCGCCTCCTTCTGAGCCTGTTCCGCTCTTTGGGTTCGTTGGTTCGTACCCAGTCAGGTTTCACTCAACAATCGTGGAGCTCACTCGCGCCACGAAGAACACAGGTACGTCACGGTCGCCCCTTCGATTATTGCCGGGGACGAATCACCGTTTTTCACGCCGTTTTCATCACCATCACCTGGTGTTCTTATTTATCTCGGACGCAACATTAGGATCAGGCATGGAGTGACGCGGAAAATCAAGTTCTTGGGGTGACGGATATTAATCAAACGGTGGATAGAACCACGTTGACTCAGTGTTGGAGCTACAGTAACGACGACACAGATATTGAATAACATTCTCGAGACCGACAGGAGTATGGAACGAGTCACAAAATCTTCTTTCGTTTTCCGTGTTTCTTCTGTAACCGCATACCCGGTCAACCCGTCGTTTTCCCTTTATCCTTTCTGCTCGCTCTCCGGCGTCTCCGCCTACCCCTTTCTGTCTCCGGCAATTCTCTCTCGACGGTTGGCTCAGCAACCGAGAGCGCTTCTGTATCGTCCGCCATGGCACGTCCACTGGCACTGCCCACCGGAGTTTCTAGCAGGCGCTCTTCGTCCTTGTCTGCAGATCCTAGGTTCGGATTAGTTTTTGCGAAGACGCGATGCTAATGCAGGTCACTAACTCCTGGCCCTCTTACGTGTCCTCACTGCGCTTCTGTCCTTACTGCTCGCCGGGTCTGCATGCTCCGGGCGCAGATTCTCCCAGATAACTGGCGCGAGGTCATATATGCGATACAGCTGGAAGACTGCTTGCTCCTTGTCCTTGGCCTCGATCATCAGATCGACCCACTCTCTTTCTCCAGGCGCACGCCACCACCAGCCAACGCCTTCTGCCTCTAACTCTGTCGGGAGCGCATCACAGCGCCGCGCGTGCGCGCGTTTTTCCATTACTGTAGATGCGCCTGGTCGTGGGGACGACAGATGTTGCTTCGGCTTGATTCCCTTCCTGTGCCAAATATTATTGATGCGTGGTACGAGAGCTGTCAAGGGTTCAGACGACGGCTGGTACAAGGAAATCAGCTTTATTGATCAAAAGGTGTACCGAGGTAAAACTTGCGTAAATCCAATCGTGATGATAGTCGAGCTGGTGAAGCATATAGCTATAGTTCTCGTCGAGTGCAAGAGGACTCACAACGATAGGCAGGTCTAGCTCGTCGCTTATAGGGAGAAGATCGTCGACATTGTAACACATCTTAACAGACTAGAATAAACATGAGTTTCGCTTTCGTAAAATCATGAGGCTGACTTCGTCGTTCTCGATGACTAGGCGTGCCTTGATGTCATCAGAGAGCAAGGTCCTATAGTTCTCCTTGAAGCGAGCCAAGGTCACTTCTTTGTTACCGTATACACCCTGTCGCTCGAGATCAGTCTTCTGCGCTCCAGGGGTGACCCAATACGAACACCAATGTGAATTATGATGACACCGTCCCTCCCGATGCCCATATAATTCAAGAGAGAACAATGGTCTGAAAATAGTGTGTGGGCCGTGATGAAGATCAGAGACCTTCCAGGCACACCTACAGTGCAATTCTCGAACCGATGCGTCCACGACGTTCTGTTTGGGAGAGCCGATCTGAGTAAACTACAAGGGGACAACGGTGAGGGGATAATCAGACCAAAGCTGTTCAGCAATTAGCCCACCTGACCGGGGTGTAAAGTCATTCGGTGGCCATATAGGTTCGCAAGATTGCCAGCGGTCTAAGCAATTCAACATTCTAGCTCTCAGAACAGGCGAAAACACGCTCACTTCTAGCTCGGCGGCGGCGTAGTCCAGATTATATCCATATTTATCGTGAGACGCAAAGGGAAAGAGCTCCGAGGAAATGCGCATGAAGCGAATCCTTAACGAAGCCATCAGCATTTATTGTTTGTTTGTTTTTTACTAGCGGGAGGCAGATGTGATGACTGACCCATTTTCTTCGTTCCACTGAGTGGGGAAGTCGTAGTGACATCAAGCAGTAGCTGGCAGAACTTACCTGAATAAGCTTTGCGAGGTCTTTGACATTTCGAATGCCAAGATCTTTGGCGAAGTCGAGTCCACGTTTGTGAATCGTGTCTATTCGGCAAGTTCTGGTGGACTTAGTAAGCATCATGCGAGGGGCAGCCTGAGTACGAGGTATAACAGTGACCCACCGGCTACAGAAAATCGGATCGGGTTTCGAGATTCGGAGTATCGTGTTGAGGCAGGCCTTTTACATCACATTCAATTAAAAACCAGAGGGTGGTCGGGCAGTGACACTGGCAGAGGGTACTACGCACATAGCCAAGTCGCCCTGAGAAAGAGGACCCGGGCTTTCAGCAGCTAATATGAAAGGTAGGCACCGTGAAACAAGACCTCGGTATGTAGTCGTCCTCGACTCAACAGGAGGGATGTCATAAACGACTGTCAGTGGCTCGACAACCTTGATCTTGCGACGGCGCTTTCTCGGGGGCGATCGAGGTTGTTGTTGGTCTTCGGATTCGAGCTCTGTCAATGGGCTTTCTGATCGTTCGCTTCTTTGCGAAAATCCTTTAGTCTGCATGGTGGCTAATGATGACGGTCTCCTTGCTCGAGTCGCCATTTGGTTCAGTTGACAGTTGGAATGGATTTGTGGTTCACATTTCGATCTTAGCCTCAGATCGGAGCCCCTGACGCTGCCGTGACTTGACCCTGCGCGCTGAGAGATACAATGGAAGAGACCGGACGAGATTAATATTAATATGCGATGATACAAAAAAGCGAGCGAGTACACAAGCAGCTGAGCCATGTCACTGATCAGAAAGGTACAGACACATCCGGTCGTGTGTCAGGTCGTCGTACATAGAATCGTCGTCTGTGACAAGACAAGAGTCGAGCATCATGTCCCTCACAGTCACGACATTCCCTTTGTACCGCCCGTCGAGTGCCACCACCCTGTTGCGGACCTGAGTTGGTGGAGCCGGGACAAGGTATTCAATTGGCACGGTGAGCGACTCTCCTCCGTCCATCTGCAGTGTCGCCGTTCGACGAATGTACTCCGACTTTGAGTCGAGTACGCCAAGTACTTTGCCTTCTTTGTCCTCTTGCTCGCCATGGTCCCATAGGTCTAGGTCTGCGCTGTCTCCCCGTGTGCCACGAATCTTCACCACCATTCCAATCTTGTGAGATGCATACGCCGGGTCGACTAGCCAGTGTTTATCCAGTTCTGAAACGTGGCGCGTAAACCGGGAGTATGACGAAACACGTATCTCAAAGCTTACTGAAAGCTGTCTTCCCTGTCCGTTCGTGCGGCGGGTATGCAGCTGGGGTTTCCGCAGGCATATCAGCACGATTAATGAACATTCCAACTGGTGTCTGTGCGTTGTAAACTGTTGATCCGTAGCCTGGTCCCCCAGGCGTAGGCGCAGACGCTGGCGTCGGGGCCCCAAAAGCGGGTGTCGGTGCGCTCTGTTGGGGATAAGCTATGAACGCTCGAGACATCCGGAAGACTTACCCAGCTCGATTCGCCACCCCACCCTCCCGAACTTGTTGGTCCCGGGCTAGCCCAGCCATTATTATTACTCGTGGGGGCCGGACTGGAACTCTCATTCCAAGAGGACGAAGACGGTTTGGGTGTGGCACCTCCCCAACCAGGCGTAGCACCGCCCCATCCTGGCCCTGTGCTTGTGCTTGCAGCTGCCTTGCTTGGAGCGGTGTATGGGTTCGGTGTCCGAGCAGACGGGCCCCAACCTGGCGTTCTCCCGCCGTCCTGCGCATAGGGATTGGGAGTTTGAGAACTCGTATGGAATGGTGTTCTGCCCCCCTCTGGGTTGGGAGTCTTTGAGGAACTCCATGCCGGGGTCTTCCCGCCACCAACGGTGTACGGGTTGGGAGTGCGTCCACCACCCCAGCCGGAGCTACCGGATGTCGCGTAAGGATTCGGCGTCCGGCCACCGCTGCTACCGAACCCGCCACTGAACCCTCCATCACCAAAGCCTCCACGGGGAGGGCCCATGTCGCGGCCGCCCTCAAGTGGTTCTAACTTCCCGTCCTTGCTGGATGACAATGAGTACGCAAGACTTCAGGGAGAAACAGATTTGACTCACTTTCTACGATAGAGCCTCTCTTTTTCGATCGTAATGACTTTGTTGTTGGTATTAAGCTCCACGCGAGCAATTGGGCCATTCGTGTCCTTGATGATGCCAATATAACCCTTTTGAGGACCTTTGACCACAGTGACGAGGACACCGATCAGCCGATCTCGCGGACCGCGGCCCATGCCTGACCCAACCATCCCACCCGTCACACCACCACTCAGGGCAGGATTCATTTTAGAAAGGTCGGTGCCAGGTCGGATAATGTTGCCTTTTGGAGCAAGGGAGACAAGGGACCTTGCTCGTGTCACAAAGACACCTCCGTTTTCTATGATTTCACGATTGTGCAAGAACGCGAAGAAAGACTGGTGAACGTGAAGAACGCGACCTTTTCGACCCTACCAATGCATATATAAGATGCAGACAAAATGATTGGGGGAGAAGGGACACCTCTCACCTCGCCGTCGTTTTCCTTCATATTGTCACCGACTCGTAATTCGTATCCCTCCGCATCTGTTGCTATAGCGCGGTTGGAGTCGCGACGCATAGATATCTGGTGTGGTTGCACCAAACGCACTTCCCCATTCTGATCCAACACACGGAAAGAGTCTCGTTCTGTCTTAAAGATGACACCGACGGTCTGGTTGCTGAGTTCGGAGTGAGATCCTCGCAACACAGCGTATAAAAAGGGATACCTACTCCAACTGGACCAAGTCATGGAGTTCGTAGTTGCCCACGATATTCGTACCTGTACCAACTTCGGCGGCCTCACGAAGATCTTTGGAGAATACCGAAACCTGCCAAATGTTTAAAATGGTGTAACGTGCAGAAGTTGAACAGAACTAACCTCCTGCATAGACATGTCAGACAAGAAGGTGACAATATTGCCCGCGACGGACACGACGAGGCCTGACTCGTCGGCATTTTTCCCAGACATCACTTTAACATGGTCACCAGGTTTGAAGCGTTTCCTGACGCTTCGCGCTGGCACCTGCACCTTCTGTCCTTCAAGATCGACTGAGCCGACTGGATTGACTGTGACAATGTCCAAATTGATGGATTCGACAACACCATGAACGCCAGCTTGTTCGCCCTCGAACACTTCAACGTGATCACCAGGCTGCAACACTGCAATTGCCGCCTTGCGCGAGGCCTCGGCGATAAGAGAAAGGTCAACGCTGTTCTCTATACCCTCGCCCTCTTGGTTGCCCCGCGCGAATCGCGTGATCTCGTCCAGTGTAGGGTTGACATTTTCCGTCACTATTGCACTGAGTTTGAAGTCTTTCTCGATAAAACCATCTTTGTACGTGTCGTTTTGGAAGATGTACGCTTGGCTTCGTTTCGACACCATCTTGCGCCCATAGACTTTGACGACCTCTTCGTAGTTGAAAAAACGCTGTGGCGGGCGGACACCGGTAGAGACAGCGAGACCAGTTTTTTTGCGCTTTTTGCCATCGACCGCAACTTCATCCTTCGGGTTGAGATCGATGCGGGGGATGAACTTAAGTCCAACCTCCTCCCCGTTTTCGGTGATATCTACCACTTGGGCAAGGTCCCCTTGGTACTTGCCCCGCCTGATGCGGACCCAGTTACCCGGATTAACGGTTGTTTCTTGCTTCTTGATTAAGAGTAGACTGGCCATTTCATCAATGGGTACCAGGGTGACACCGCGACTGGGATAGATTCCGACGAGCCCATTGCAAGCCTCGCTGACTTGCTTCTGACTTCGAGCCTCAACGTAGATCATGCCAGGGAGGGAGTCGCGCTCAAATGCGGAAAGAATCTGCAAGGGGCGGTTGGAAAACTCGAGGTCAAGCGACTTGCGCATGAGGCTGAAGACAAGGTCCCGCTCACGACCAGGCTGAATGCGATTCTGTCAATGATTCGGTCCTAGATAGTTAGGTAAAACGAGCACTTGCCTTGCACCGCACTTGCCAGAGGTTAGCATCTTGGACGGAGGGCATTAGAAGGCGCTGAGGCACTTCATTCATGTCCCCAGTGTAACGAACGGCTGAACGCTTATAGCGCTGACTGACATCCTCCGCTATCCGTGCCAGGTCTTGGTCATTGAGTTCCCTTTCGCGTCTGTCTAGCCGTACGTGGTGTGCTGGTCTCCTGACGCCGTCTTCGTCGTCACCCTCCCCTTCAGGCTCGGCGATGAATTCATCTGAAATGGGATTCGGGTCGTAGGTTGCATGTCACAGTAGAAGGACGGCCGCACCTCTGCCGTACTCCTCGTCCTCTTCTTCCTCGTCTTCGTCCTCATTGACCTCGGCTTCTACGTCAAGGAAACGGTTGACCGCCGCGCGTTTGTGACGTCGCTGGCTACAGTCTCAGTATCGAAGACGAACAGGAGGGTGGATGGTGGCTGACCTTTTGCCTCTTGCTACCACGGGCTACGCCTTCGTCCTCGTCCTCTTCGTCGTCATCGTCATCCTCCTCCTCGTCTTCGTCTTCGTCGTCTTCGTCGTCTTCCTCCCTTCTACGCCGTTGTTTGCGATTAGCATCACGGTGGGGCTCTCCTTGCGCTTCTTGTTCTTCTTCCTCTTGTTCTTCGGCTGCACCTAATCTTTCGTAACGCTCTTCCTCTGCGTCGGACATGGTAGTGGTGGTTTGGGGAGAGGGCAGAACGATGTTGTAGAATGTTCAGGTCTGACTCGGATTCACCGGGCCGGGTATACTTTATTCGGATGTCTTTAATTATTTTCTTATTATTTTTCCTAATTTGCGACACCCATCCCATGGCCCTGTTCAGCGATCTTCCGCTCGACCTTTTGCCTCTCATCGTCGCCAGTATTCTAGAAGCAGTGGATGTTGCATCGTTGTGTCTAGTCGATCACACTTTTCGTACATTTGCTGTACCAAAACTTTACGAGCGAATCTCCATCTATGCTTGGCAACGATCATCAAAACTCAGGGTTTGTGATCGATATGGCTGTTCTCTATAATTTCCCTTGAGGTGTCGTGCATAGGTGACACAATTATTTAGAACACTTGCAGAGCACCCCAACCTCGCGTGCCTCGTCCGTCAATTAGGTTGGCCCGTTCAATTATATTGTGAAATTTGATTCGTACACCCACATGAAACAACCAAAGTGATCACGGACTTCCCGAAAGCGCAGGACTCTTTCGCCTATGAACACCTCGGAGGCTGGTTCACGAGAGGACTCGAGAACTGCGTGAAACTCAGATGCTGCACGTGGACCAGGGATTGTTCTTTAACATCCCATATCCTCAAGAGCCTTGGGAAATGTTCCGAATTAACTGACATCTCTATCAACGGGTATCATTCTGGTCTCTACAAACCAGGAGACCTTCTCCAGCTACTTCACCTGCACAAGATTTCGTTGATCAGGCCTAGCAAGCCTATACTCGAAATCCTCCCAAGTTGGCTTCAAGCAACCGGGAAATCGTTAACAAGTCTAACATTAATATGCAAGGCAAGGCAGTCCTCCATTCGTGTCTTGAACGCACTATTCACACATTATCAGGATGACATGTACATAACCGACGCGCTTTTAAATACTATGTCACCGCACCTTTCGCGGCTAGAGCGTCTTTATCTCGTTGGCTGCCCAAAGGTGACAAATGAAGGCGTCTGGTCGATGATAAGAACCAGGACTCGAGACTTGAAGGAGCTGGGCCTCGAAAACCTGTCCCCCCACTTCGTGGGTGTTACCATTTTCCTTGAGCTACCGCCACTGATTTTGGGTCATTGAGTAGGACATGTCAGCGCTAAGCGCAGCTTGCGCGAGGGCTGGCGGATTGATTTCGCTATCCTCCTTCACATTGACCATTCACCCTAATTGGTCAACCGAAGCATGGATGGACGGCGCGGTATCCCTCCTCGAAGTGTCGCCCCTGGAATCCCTCAACTTGTCTGGTCGCACTCCCTTGAAAGTATTCGCAAAAGCACTCAGGGACACATTCTGCATGCGAATTGTTGATCAACATCGTGACCACCTCGTCCGTTTTTCTTTGTATGGACCGCTACTTAGCCTCGCCTCCATCGACTACGTATGCCTTCATTGCTCGAAATTAGAACAACTTTTCATATGCGTGGACCACGCCGAAATGGTCTGTTTCCTATTTTGTTTCTCAAGCCTGCGCTAATGTTCAAGTTATTAGGCACGCATTGTGGCGACACTTGCGCAAGTGAATCTCCTGTGTGCGATACATATCAATATCAATGTGCTACCGGAGCATTGCAATCTGTATGCTCATGCATTGAACATTGCTCGCCAGTGCAATTCGACCATATCTCAAGTTGGTATCAACGCAGAGGTCTGGAAGGTGGGTAGCCCCTCTTTCTCGTTGGCCCCCCGCCAATAAGAGTCGGTTTTAGGTAGAGAGACGTGTACTCGTCGTGAAGGGTGTCGCGCAGGTGGACCGTTTTCTCACCGAGGTCGAAAACCCTGATATTCCAGAGCGATTTCTCGTTGTTCGTACATAAGGAAATGTATTATAGATCCTCGGACACTCAATGTGGTTGTAGGCGTCGTACTCCACGTGGCATTGTTCCGTTTCATCCTCGCGCGCTTATACTCGCGGACAGTCCGAATCCACGTGCTACAGTCCCCTCACGCAAATAGTAGCTGGACCACCAGCAAGGATTGATTATCATGGGCACACAAAAGCTATCGCCACAAGGACAACGTCTGCGTATCATCATTCTAACTGTGCCCATCATGGCCGCAACATCCGGTTTGCAATTATCCCAAGTCGTCGCTTCTGAAACAACATACTCATACATCACACCCATGTACCAGTGGTCTTGTTCAAACGACTTGTGCTTGGTGAACCTCAACGCAAACTTCCTCGTCCCGGAGACCGCGACACAGACCGAAAGATCGTCGAATTTGGACGCGAGGAGGAGCCGGGTCAGCAGCAGTAATATGATTTGGATGAAGGGGTGCCAGCTCAGAGCTGTACTATTTACAAATCTATCTCTGCGATACCACAGTAGCGTACGTCTATGGGTCGACTACCGAGTGGAAGGGGATGGAACCCCATCATTTTGACTCTTGGGGCGGCTGCTGGAGTACGCGAACACCGGCGATTCGCGCGGGGTTGAACGACCGGTCGCAGTCTGCATATGCAGCACCAGCACCGAAGCCCGTCGAGAGGGCGATAGGCCATGCGCGTCCTGGAAATTTTCATCATGTTGGGGTAGATAAACGGTGGTGCGGGTGTTGTGACGCACGGCGGAAAAGGATGACCGACGCAACGACGCCAACGCTAAAGCCGATGCCCCTGCCCACCAGAAAGGTCGTGAGAAGTCGCAGAAAACTATCAGAACGCTGTGTCGACGCACGACTTTACTAGTAAATCCGCCACTGTCCGTCGCGGCTCATGGTCAGCTCAGTGATGAGTATGCTGGAGAAAAAATGCATACGACAGCGATCATACTGTGCAAGCGTCGGGTCGGGATTCTTTCTCTGAAATTTGTATGGAAGATACATACCTTCTGGGCGACGATATCCTCACTGGAAGTTGGTTTTGAGGGTGCGGGTGTGGGTGTGGGTGTGGGTGAAGCCATGGATGTCTGGATTGACGGTAAATACGGGCAAACACCAGAGCGGATTCACAACACGAGGCGGACTCGGCCTTGACAACAAACAGTGGCACGCCTCACTCTAGCTATTGATACCGCTACCGTAATCACCCCCAATTCCCCAGATGCACCTTCGTGTTCATGATCTGGTGCTAGGATCGTCGGAACTAATAACCGGTTGACAGGAGTGTCGCCTTTCACTGCGCTGCGCAGCATCCCTACATTCCCACTAGGCCGGCAGTTACTAGCTATGTGTCATATATGCTGCTCACCCACAGGTATGCAGTGTTTCAGGAGTAATGGTGACTACTCTACTAACCGCGCACAGTACCCCCACACAGCTATTTTAGTAGCATTCTCCATCTTCTCCGATTTGATGTATTGTAATTGCGCCGACGGGCAACCTGAGTTTCAAGTCAAGAATTGTGAGCGCGCATTTCACGGCTGCGTGCGATTTTTCCCATCTGGATTAGTCCAGAATTCATGGAAGTGCAACTCTGCGAAGTCGGAGATGAGATATTGACAACCCATCACTTGTATTGTATACTTGCTCATCACCTCGTGCGATGGTTGTGAGACGATGTGTCTCTTTTGGCAGCAAACACATTCACTGGCCACGAATCTGACTGTATGCGCGGCTAGCCTTCGGGTTCTAAATTTATACTACCGGCGCCGACAGCCACTGACTGACATGCGAAGCGGGCATGTAGCTTTTTGGTAATTACCTCCGGAGTCGATTCAGGAAAGTTGAAACGGGAAGGTCTTCGTGTCACATGAGTGCGAGCGAAGTGTCGTAAGGGCCATACGGTAACGGCCGTGGTGGTGCCCAGATCCTTGAATTGGCCTAGTGATGTTTGGCGGCACGGCGAGTTGGGAGGGTGAAGAGACGCTGGTGCCGTAACGGTGCCATCTGAAGAATTCAACAACTCGGTCGTGGTTCCTCGTAAGTTCCGGTGAACGAGCTAGCTCTTCAATAGTTAGCTCAATTCACGCGGCCACGACCACCCACTCATCTTTAATATATTCAAAGAGGCAATATGACTTCGCGGGAGTGACGACCTGTCCAGGATAGGCTGACTCGACATGATTCATCGCTTTAGCGCAGCCCATATTTATTGCCAACGGACCTCAATCTATCCCTTCGAGTCATGCCCTCTTCAGCCATGGCCCACTCTAACGAATCCGATGGACCACCTTCCCCTACTGTCTCCCCCCTAAGGCGTGCCAAGAACATCCTCACGATCCGTGGACTGCCGTCGCCGGAGCTGCGTGGTATCACGCTACTGGACGAAAGCGCAGTGGACCTGGAAGAAGAGTCAACGTCGTCGACACCGTTTCTGTCTCCGCAGCCGTCCCCGTCTCCGTCGCGCTTATCACTGCGTCGGAACACGGGTAGCGGATCTGGCGGCGGGAGTAGCCCACTAGCGTCGCTTCGCAGGATGAGGGACGCGACAGTATCGCTGGTACGATCGAAGAGCTCAGGTGAACGCAGCCCGGCCGGTCGCCCGAAAAGGCAACGCGAGAGTGAGAAGACGCGACACGGACGCAGTCAGTCCGATGCCATCCCGGCCACGTCTCGTTCCGCTGCCAGTCAGCCTACCACCGTCACCGTGAAGAGTCTGCTCTTCACACCCCCTGGTTCGCCCCACTCGGTTAGCATCACGACGCAGTCTCCCTCAAGAGCTCCTTCCGTTTCTCCACGGAGAGCCTCCGTCCCCCTTCCCGCGCTTAACTTCCACCTCGAGTCTCTTCCTCTTCCACCAATGTCCTCGTATCTTTTACCCCCAGTCCTTGACGAGGACCATCCACCTGCGCCCCCCGTAGCGCAACCCGCGTCGATTCTCGACCTCACCGTTCCGGATCTCCTTCAGAAAGGCACTCCAATGATCAAGGTGTCCGGAAGGAAGCAAACAGATGTCGTCTTCAGGCTGGACCCCGATCAAGGCCAAATAATATGGGAGTCAAAGAAGCATAGGATCAGTGCGTATTTTTCATTTTCGTATTGCGACCCAATTCTCCTGACTCGCTGTCCGAAGTACCCATCGAGAACATTAAAGAGTTGCGAACAGCGTCGGACGCTCGCTACTACAGAGAATTATTCCAGATACCACAGGAGTGCGAGAACCGATGGCTTACCATCATCTACACCCTCGACGGCCGCTATAAAATTTGGCATGTCATTGCTCCATCCGTCGATGTTTTTGAAATGTGGGATTCCACCCTTCGTAAGCTGTATGCCGTGCGCCAGGCTCTTATGTGTGGCCTCGGCAACATCGACCTTCGCGAGGCTGTCTGGGAAAAGCAATATTGGAAGGCTTCCGACGAGCAGGCGGACCAGAAGCTCTACATCGATGACGTCGAAAAGCTCTGCAGACGACTCAACGTCAACCCGTCGCATGAAGACCTAGGTCGCCGCTTCAGGGCACGTGTCGCTCCTATCTTTTTGTTCTGTGTGGCTGACAGCCGACGCAGCAAGCTGATGTGCAGAAGCGCGGATTCTTGGATTTTACCGATTTCAAGCGCTTCGTCAAGTCGCTGAAAGCGCGGCCAGAAGTAGAGCGCCGCTATAAGAAGCTTTGTTTACTCGATAACGGAAGCTTCTCTTACCGGACATTCGATCACTTCATGCGCATTCATCAAAAGGTGCGCAACTTGGCAAATCACTCCGTAGTCTTGCTCACGCCCCCGTCTAGTCGACCGCGCCCGCGGAGGAGTTGCAACACCTCTTCCTCCGTTACGCCACCTCTTCTCCTGATGACGATGCGCCACGGGCAATTCAGCTCCCAACCGACGTGTTTCTCAATGGCCGGCCCGATAAGACTTTTCCTGTGGCGAAAAAGCCATCTCCAGAAGACCTTGCCGCTGCTACGTTATCTCTTGAAGGCTTCACGGCATTCCTGCTGTCCACGGATAACTCCGCCTTTTCTGACCAGGACGGATCTATTCATCACGACATGACGCGACCGCTTTCTGAATACTACATCTCATCTTCTCACAATACGTACCTTGTCGGGCATCAGTTAGTCGGCGACAGCACAATCGAAGGCTATATCCGAGCCTTGCTCCATAGTTGTCGTAGTGTCGAGCGTGAGTGCCTGCTTATCTTGCGTTCCAAAACTCGTCTGACCCTTACCTTTCATGCAGTCGATATCTATGACGGCGACAAAGAGCCGGTCGTCTACCATGGCAAAACGTTTACCACGAAAGTATCATTACGAGAGGTCTGCGAAGCCATCATGAAGTACGCCTTCGTGGTCTCGCCGTACCCAGTTATCATCTCGGCGGAGGTACACTGCAGCATTCCGCAGCAGGACACGATGGCGTCCATCATGCACGAGGTGTTTGGTGAGAGTCTGGTAAGCGCGCCAGTAAATGGCCGTCCAAAGATCGAAGTTCTACCAAGCCCAGAAGATCTAAAGGGGCGTGTATTGCTGAAAGTACGCCGCATTTTTCGTCATCGTTCCCTTCCCGGCCCAATCTTTATCTTTTTTATGTATAGGCGAAGAACCTGTATGTCTCGGAGAGCGAGGAAATCCAGCCGAATGTCTTCGTGGTTGAAGCTGAATCTTCCACGACGTCCACTGAGACGTCTACAGACGGTGAAGTAATTTCTGGTTCGTCTCCTTCCCTCAGCCAGTTGCCCAGACTGACGTCAGCATAAGAGTTAAGGCATGACTGGGTTCGAGTTGCACGTGGTTTTTCGGAAGCTAAGCAGGAAGTTACCAAGGCCCGAAATGTTCTAAGACGCCGTTCACCTTCAAATGCTGCTCCCCATGCCGAAAAAGGGAAGGCCCGAATGTCATTATCTGTGGTCTCGATGCTCGTGTATACAGTCGGCGTCAAATGTCGTGGCATCAACAAGAAGGAACAATACGCACCCGTGCACGTGTTTTCGCTATCGGAAAATACGGCCAACAAGATGCTTAAACGTGATGGCATGCATGATCTCGTCAAGCACAATCGCACGCACGTCGTGCGGGTGTATCCAAAGGGAACACGAGTCTCGTCCTCGAATTACCAACCCCATCGATACTGGAGCGCCGGAGTCCAACTTGTCGCTCTCAACTGGCAAACTTGTGGTAAGTTTAGCTTAAAGTCTTATCGCCACGGTGTACTCACAAGATGTCAGACCTGGGTTTTGTGATCAACCATGCGATGTTCCAGCGCAACGGTCGGTCAGGATATGTCCTCAAGCCACTCGCTCTCCGATCTCACGATAAAAGCCTACTCAACAAGCGGACGCGACATTACCTAGATATCACGGTGCGTCACCCTTCACACATTCCATAATTCTCAGGAATTGAGATAGGTGTGTGCGTGTATCCAGGTGATCTCAGCCCAGCAGCTCCCACTGCCGAAGGACGCCCATGGCCACGAGATCATTGATAAGTCTGCCCTAGACCCATATGTCGAGGTGTCCCTGCATTTTCCCGATTGGGGCCTTTATTCATCTCCGCCCACGAGCTCGTCCCCGTACCAAGTGTCCTATCGCACGAGCGGGGTAAAAAACAATGGGTTCAACCCGGTGTGGGAGGAGGCGCTCAGTCTTCTGTTTGAAGTCGTCGGCGACATGCGCGAGCTCGTGTTTGTGCGCTTTGCCGTGCGACAGGACGGCGACGACGAGAGAGAGGCGCTGGCCGTGCATTGCGTATCGCTGGCGTGCCTTCGTGAAGGTAAACGATATCTATATTTGGCCGTGTCCGTTCGTTGCTGAAGACTTTGCGCAGGGTTCCGTCACTTGCCTCTGCACGATGCGCAAATTTCTCAGTACCTCTTCTCGACGCTGTTCGTGCAAATCAACATCCGAGATGCCACGACTTGATCTTTATCCCATCACACTTCCCAAACTTCATTTGAACGTCATTCATTTAACGACAATCTTATTTATTACGCCTGCCTCGCAGCAATGTATGTATCGCAACGTCACGCGCTTGCCAATGCTCTCTGTATATCCCATGCAATCTTTTCCACGATACACAATACCTTTGATTATCTAACTGTAGTCCCTCAGGGCTAACACATCGATCTTTCCGCCAGCGTTCTTATTCACACGTGTAGATATCCAGTTACAATGTTCCTTGATGTAGTGTATACGATAGAAGAGTAGATTTATAAACGCTGACTGAATTTGCAACAAGCACACAAACGTAGCAGCGAAGCGTAAAGGGTTCGTAAACATGGAGAGGAAAAAAAGTGTACATATATGATATAGACTCCCGCACGTTTCAGAGTTTGGATACGCTGTACGCCACCCTTCGACTCGGCGCCACTCAAGAAGGTGGTGGCGTCACAGGTCCTGCGTTTGTGTGTCAGCATACCATAAAAGTGAGGACAACGAAGAGAACACGCACCAAAGAGGCCTTGACGAGGGGGCGGCGCTTGTACGACAGCCTGTGAGGGCGTAGGGCCACGTACGACAGGGTGGACATTAGGATTAGCTGAGCGCATAGTCAGTAACGACGACCACAAAGGGAAAGAAAAAAAAATGCTCACGTCTCCACTGTGCCCATGAGGGCAGTTCAGGGCGCGGCGCCTCGATGGCGGGGGGCGGAGGCGGAGGTGGGGGCGGAGCAGCTGCGGCGGCCTTGCCCTTCCGCCTTGGGCCGGGTTCGGGACGCTTGACGACAGTGCGCCATGCAGGACGGGTGGGGCCATCTGGGGCTGGGGCCTCCTCTGCGGGCGGAGGCGGGGGCGGAGGCCCCGGGGTAGGGGGCATGAGCTCTTCCGGGAGGTACTGCCGAAGGGGAGGGGGTCAGCGATCTCGACGCCGATAATCAGGAATATGGGGATAGATCACCTTGGGGCGCCAGTCTGGAGAGTACTCGCCCCCTGCGCTGTGCTTGGCCTTGACAGCCATCAGCTCAGCGATCTCGCTGGAAAGGGCGTCAGAGGGAGTTGGGCGGGGGATTTGAGAGGGAGGGAGGGAGATGTACGTACTGCTGCAATGCCCGGCGCTCATCTCTGAGTTTTCCGACTTCCTGGAGGAGGATGCGGACTTCGCTTGCGAGTGCTTTGCTGAAGTCGTTCAAGTATCTGTTGATAAATTGTTGAGCGGTTTGTTTTTTTCGCCAAAGGGAATGTGCTGAAAAGCAGCGATGGAGAAGAAACGTACTTGGGTGTGGCACTCGGGGAGAAAGCGGCGCCTGGTGGTTTGTTCGAAGCCATTTGTGAAGACGAGAGGAGAGCAAGTTTGTGCGGTGAGGTAGAGGGATAGATTCAACGACTTGAACAGGCGGAGGAAATGTGTCGCCGCCCTGGTTGATGTGGGTGCACCTTCCTGATTGAGGTCGCCCTGAGGCTGGTCGAGATGGCCCAGCCATGATCAATACCGTGACCTGGTAATGCTGTTCCACGGCGGGGTGCCCTTCAGTACTTATATCCTCTTAGGTTTTCATATAATTTCATGCCCTAATGGCCGGCGTGCCAACAGTGGTACATCATCCTTCCAATCCCAGTTGGCATGAGCACAGGCGGTTGGCACGGGCAGGGTTGGCACGGGCACACCCCCTGGCCCTGGCCACTCACGGCACTCAAGACCCAACAGGGCGCAGACACGTTGTTTCTATCTTGCCGAACTTTCGCTGGCATAACCGTATTCTATCACACAACTTGGCACTAGATCCCCCCCGACCAACCGGATCCAGAAGACGTCAATCAGGGAACGGTATACCCTAGATGCATATCACAATCGATGCGGCACGGAGGTTGAGTGTGTAGGCGTCCGTGTGTGTCCACGAAGTTCCAGAACCCATGCGAATCTGTCCGGCATTGTGCCATGATACGAACTCCTCGCACGAACCCACTGGTTCCGAGACTCGCGTCCGTGGCGTGGTCCTATGACGATATTTGTCGATCCCAAGTTCGGCACAGGCGCTACTACAAATCTGCAAACTAGACCGTCGCGTGTTCCTCCCGCCCGAGTTCGCATGGAGCAAAGTCGTCTCTTTTGTCACCTTTTTCAGCCCTCGATGCAGTCACTCGGCCCTCCGATACGCTCTGCCTCCCCACCCCAGAACGTTACCCGCAATCGCTATCTGCCCCTCCGAAATCCACGGGCCAGCATGCAGCGGTCTCGCCCCCTCTGTTTACGAACGTAACGCTTAGTTTACAACACCCGTTTTCTCCGAATTCCGAGCATCGTTACTTAGACAAGCTTCCGCATCCCTGGTACCGCTACTTGTCACTTTCCTCCACTCGTCACACCCCCCGCCTGCGAACGTGGCTTCTTCTGCCACCAAAGAGACTGATATACCGCAAGGTACGTGATCTGACCAATAGAGCGCCAGTCCACATGTATCATGACCCCATGATCCCTAGCGGGCTTCACGGACCACCTTCGTGCCACCCGGGAAAATCTAGACCCGAGTTCATTCTCTTACCTGGTGCATTAATCATTAGCCTGTCTTAGTGACTCCAGTTCGTAATGGAAACCTTACGCCACTTACGCCGGAGCAAAACAAGAACGCGTTGGCCACTAGAACGTTTAGAGAGACACGTCGCGAATGTAATATCGGTCTACTAATATCTGAGACATCAATGGCCTGGCTAATATTAGTTCGGACAAACAGATTTAGGTTTCCGACACGGTGCGCATGACTTCAGACATAAGGAAAACGAAGGCTTCTGCCGGAAAACGCGGCGAAATGCAAGCGCGGAGCCGAGCTTGATCTTTTACCGGTGTCGTGGGTGTATTTTAATTCAAGTGTACATCACGGCCTTCTGTCCAAAAAGTCATCAACGGATCCGAAGTGTTCACTTGGGTGTACGTTCCTGGATTTGACATCTGAGAAGCCTAAGGCGATGGTCCTATGATACATGAACAATTGAATGTGGCTCAATAAAGGTGACATCAAAGCTGTTCTTTGCTAGTTAGGCCACGCTGCGGTGGTTGTGTAGCCATCTGGGCCATGCCGATTGTGTATGTATATGATGGCCCTTATTGCCCTCACGCTGGCACACGGTGTCAAAGCCGCAAAAGCAGACAAGTGCATCACCCTGTCTAGCGGGTAACTACACCTCCGCTGGAAGCGGCGCTGCCAACAGGACTCGGATCTGTTCGATATATGGGAGTTAGGATTGTTGGTGAAAGATATCGAGCCTCGGGCCGGGTGCCGTGCACTATCTGGGAGAACTTTCCATTTCAACGCGCGTGCACACACCACTCGCAACCGCCGCCTCGCGAGCGCGGAAGCCGGTATAGCCACAGTAAGGGATAGGACAGCGTAATGACGAGAGGGAATTGTACGAAGTCTAGGAGAGGGCCAAGGGGCGACTCCACGTGTCTTAAAAAGTCGATTGTTATGAGCCCACGAGTACCTGTGGTAATGGGTAGATCTGGTTGCATCTTTGATGGCAGACTGGAGGGTGCGGTGCAGATGTCCCAACCACGAACGGCTCGGATCATGTGCCATGCATAATGCGCCTGTGTATCGTCAGGGATCCACTGTGCCAGCATTCATTTTCGAGCTGACAAGACAAACCTTTTGGTAGACGGATGATACGGATAGCTATGGCAAGCTCGTCATCTGCCCACTGTCGCAAGGTCCAAGATAGTCTGGCCTGACGCTGCCTTCATACGGTGTCCGCCTGGTAACCCGGTTCGCAACCCATGAACCTACAAGCCCCAGTAACCCGTGAGCCCGACGCTCTTCCGGGCTTTCTTGGTCCCAAGACTTTGTACTTGCGACGGTCGCTCCAGAAACTCCAGCTTCCTACGCCATCCAGCTCTGGTGGACAGGCCCGTCGTCACCCCGGGTCCACTGAGTACCTCGAGGAGTTATGGGATGCCCCGTGCAGATGGAACGTCTGAAACTGGTCCTGAGCCTTTTTCAGACATACACGGCCGCACTGCTGCCCTGAGCACAATCTCTCAGATTCGACCTGTCTGCATTACATTTGCTAGTCAGTCAAAACCACAAGAACATCTAGTCATCCCATAGCCCACATCTCGCGGAAACCACGTTATCTCCAGATGTCCGCGGTTCGGGCGTATAAAGTTCCTGTTCTTATCCTGGTAATGATCTTCTTGAACGGCGGAACTGAGCCCGACATCCGCCGCTCCTCAGGGTCTTTCCAACGTCAGGGATACGTCAGTGGACGTATTCGAGCGCCTTACGCATCAACCAAGCTGCTCCACGAAGGACATTTCGGTTATGGGAAGGGCGACGTGTGTCGAGTCCGCTTGCTGATAACTTAGCGAGGCCAGACCTCCCCGAGAAAATGTATAGAAGACGAAGACACACCAGGCACAATTCACTTTTCTGCTCCGACGTCCCCAGGACGAGACACAACTACCGGTGTGGCCTCGTGCGGCGTGTGATGAACCCGACGGCGTCCTTGATCTTGCGCTCCATCTTGATACGCAAGGTGGAGCGGAGCGCGACACGCAAGTTGAACGCAATGACCTGCATCGATATTTCGGCGCGTACGGCAAGGGGTAGGGTGAGTCTGGCTTGCTCAGACAGGCGAACGGACGTGTTACAGTAAGGCTGAGACGCTTGTTGACCCTGCATGGCACGAGCATGTCCACCGATCAAGGGAGAAGCGAGCGCTGGGGTACGATGGGTCGAAGCATCCGGTGCCGAGGACGACGCCAGGGTTGTAGTCGAAGAACTTCGAGGGTGGCGTCGTGCTAAGATCGATGATGTAAGCGACGATATTAGATCAGGGCACGAGAAGGCCAATATTCCCATAAGTAGAAGGAGGGCGATCGAGGACGCAGCCCACCAAGATCCAATCGGGAATCATTGTTTTTGTCCGGTTGACTTTCTTCGTCATCTCGCGATTTTCTGCTTTTTATTTTCATTTTCACAAAAGAACAGGTACTGCATTTCAGTCGATGACAGTCCCTGAAACTCCGCATAATTACTGACGTGGTCTATATGTAATTTGGCAGAACAACGAGCGAACCCCAGGTCAATACCCACACCCTCGCCAAGCCCTTACAGCAACCTCGCAGAGGAATTGCGTCAAGATGAAGACAATGATGGCGAAAGTAAAATGACCGGCCGACCTGTCGTGGTCAAAGGGCTGGACGAGATGATGTACTGTGCCCTTAGAGGTGCACGGGAACACAACGGCTTTTACAACGGCGTACTCAGCAACACAGGAACATCTGTAACATCGTAGCCAGGGAAACCAGCCAGTTTGAGATCTTAAACGCAACTTACTGTATCAGGAAGGAAAGTATAGATCGGGACACTCTCCCAGATTCATCAGGGCTGCTGTGAAGGCCAACTAAGCGCCGAATGGTCACAGGGCGGAGTGTTGAACGAGTCATCGCTCGGGCTAATGGCAACCCAAACCCCACATACAACTGGGCGCTCTCCGGGAAAGGGGCTTTCGAATTAGAAACCTTTCTCGTAAAGTGTGATACACGCGTGATGGTCTCGGACGCGTGGCTATTCTTGACCTGGTGTTCATCGTCTTGTGGTGCACTGGCCAATTTCCCCTGCCCCGGAGCTCTTCACTGACCAGAACTCACCCAGGCGAAGACCTGATTATAGGCGTAAATGATCCACGTTCTAATTCTCCTATTTCTACTAGTCCGATGCGGAAGAGCTCAGCAAACATTTTTCCCCCCAGCAATCCCTCTTGCAGTTCGCTCGCCGTACCTCAGTTCTTGGGACTTTACTACCAACGGAACAACCATCGGAAAGCTATGGTCGACAACCTCTGCCCACCAACCAAATTCTACCGTCAATGATGTATGATATTTCCCTTTGCTCGATGTAACACCCACACTTACGGCATTTCAGAACCTTAGCATACCCGTACACGTGCGCGTCGACAATATCACCTACGCACTTTTGGGGTCTTCGCCCAGCGTAAACGGAAGTGTGAACCTCACCAACACGGTAATCACGCCTACACAGACCAAACTCACTGCTCAAGCCGGACCAATGCAATTTAACCTCACTTTCCTGAATCCGATCGAGGTTCGAACTAGGGTCCGTCATCGATTTTATTATCTACTTACAACTTGGTTTTAGCCCGGAGATTGGGTCAAGCAATCAATCCCATTTTCCTACTTGTCATTAACCGCGCAATCGTTGGACGGCGCAGCTCATGACGTACAGGTGTATTCGGATGTCAGCGGAGGTGGGTCACGCCATTATTGTTCCTGCTCCACTGTTTCTCAAAATTATTACAGAATGGTTGTCAGCAGATAGATCCCAGGAGATTAGATGGAGTACGACCGCTGTTAATAATGTCATATACCATATGGCCCAACTCAAGAATCCGGCCGTTTTCAATGAAATCAGCACTCAAGCAGAGTGGGGCACATTGTATTATGCCATAGGGAGCGTGAGTGGAAGTGGTGCGATTTATATTTCGCTGCTCATAGTGGATGACCTAGGGTGGTGAAAACACGTTCAAGACAGGTCTGGATGCGGATTGCCGGGGATTATTCCAGCTCAGAGGGACCCTGGACAACCTAACAGACCCGAATTTTCGTTCGATCAGCCCTGACTATCCGGTTTTTGCCCTATCGCGCGACCTAGGCATTATCCAAGCTACGAAGGATCCCGTCGTTTGGACCATCGGATTTACCGCGGACCCAGCCATCCAATATACAGACCCATCCGCAGATGCTCCTCTCCATCGTAGCTTGTTCTACAAGGTTCAATACCCTGATGACACGACTTTAGTCAGTGGCTACATTCGCCAAGGAATATTAGGTCTCACATAATCGCAGATTCCTGACTTCCTCGATGATTTCGCGAATGCTTCGTCAAGAGCTCAGCAATTGGACTCGAAGATACTCCAGAACGCTACTGCTTTCTCGCCGCTTGAAGATCTAGTGTCCCTCGCAACCGCTCAAATATATGGTGGCATTCAACTGACAATTGGGTTTGACTCAAATGGTAACTTTAACAAGTCTGACGTGATGGCATTCATGAAGAATATTGGCGGGTTGAACGCAAAGTGAGATAGCATTGTACGTCGGGTGAGAAACACATCCTGACCTTGTCAGCCGGGTCAATGCCGTCGAGACGCTGTATTCTGCGTTCCCGGCATTCATGTACATTGATCCTAAATTGGCCGGACTCCTTCTTGAGCCTCTATTTCAGCTTCAAGCGTCTCCCAACTACACCCTCCCATACGCTGCTGCTGATCTAGGTGCGTCCCAGAACCGAAGAGGCTCGAAGTACGGATTATTGAGGGCCTAAAGGGTTTGGTTACCCCAATGTCACCGTCAGCAATTCGGGTCATAGCCAAAGAGTCGAGCGTTTGTATTTCTCTTACAGGTGTTGCGTGTCACTGATCTATTCCTTATGGCGTGTACAGAGTCTGGGAATATGCTGATCATGACTTACGCCCACGCTCGTGCAAGTGGAGACGGTAGCCTGATAAGCAGATACGTACGTACAAAGCTACTACTGGATACCTGTAGAAGACTAACAAACCGGTCAGTATTCTCTGCTAACATCTTGGGCTGATTATTTGTCCAACGCGACACTGTTTAACCATGATCAGTCTGTTGCTTTCGCCAATGAATCTTTCTGCTGATAATCTGAATGACCATCAACTCAGAACATCTGCGGATGGACTAACGACTAGCAATCAGACTAACCTCGCAATCAAGGGCATTATCGCTATCAAAGCCATGTCAAAAATGAGCTCGGTTGTCAAGCAGACGGCTGATGCTGAGAAGTATTCTGTCCGTGCAGATGTGTTTGATGCGTTACGGCGAAATTGACTCGTTCGTAGAATACAACGGCGAGCCTTTACGGACAATGGAGAGGTCTTGCATTGGCTGGTGATCAACACCTACTCGCAGCGTACGGGCTCGCAGACTCGTGGACATTGGGCTATAATCTATTTGCCGACGTGTGGTTAGGCACTGGTGTCGTCGAACCATCCGTCAGTCTCAGCCGATTTCTATCTTATCTTGACGTTCATCGCTCTCTAGGTCTACGATGGTCAAAGCAGTTTCATGTACAACTTTAGCGTGACACGGGCTTTGCCTTTCAGTGCTTTTGGCATGCCAGTCGATAGCTATAGCGCGGACCTAAGGATTACAGCATCTAGTCGGAAGAGTTTTACTTCTGAAATTGTCTGAGCTGATTTGGTTTTAGGCTGGACTTTGTTTGCAGCCGCTATGACCCCGGATCTAAACCTACCCATAATCCTTATTTCGAGAGTTCACAGCCGAGCGTCTTGGAACACGAGTGTGGGCGTGTTCCCGGTTTACTACGACAGCACCAGCGGATTAACCTACCGGGGAGAGGCCAGGTGAGTTCGATTTACATTCGTCTGATGTTAACTAATATCACTGCATCTGTCTCTAGCCCCGCGCAGGGTGCAATGTATGCACCATTAGCTCTCAAGTCCGTTTATTAGGAAGCGCCTTTTTTGATGTCTGACTTGCTATTTCTCAGGGCTCCTGTCCTCCAGATAGCGGCCAATCCCGTGACGACTGGAACATCACCCAAATCGAAATCGCACACTGGCGCAATTGTAGGGGGTGCCATAGGCGGCGTTGTGGCATTACTTGCAATTGGGGCTGTCGTCTTGGTGAGACGAAAACGAAGTCGCAGACCCAAATCCATTGGGTCCTCGTTCGAGACAGACGTCGTCGGACCGGACTTGCCAATGATAGTGACGCCATTCGATCCAACACTCGCCGGAGCAGCAGAACCCGACACTGGTTCCCCGACGAACTGGCACCAACAGTCGACTGAGCCTGTCGAGCCGGAGATCATTCCTTTGGCCCACGTGCCGAACCCATCGGACTCACCCGTGCCATCGCCACGTGTGGTGCCTGTCCCCACCGGCTTGTCCAGCAAGGAGCTTGCGCGGCTTCGCAGGGACGTTTCGCATGCCCAACCTTCTGACGCTTTGCCGTCTGGTCCTTCCTTACCTCCCAATACCGAACAGGGTATCGCCTCGTCATCTTCAGAAGCTCGGAGACTTCAGTCGGAAGTCGAGGCATTGAGGCGTGAGATGCAACAGCTTCGTGTGGACGCTGTGGAGAGATTTGAGGCACCACCGGGTTATGATGGGAGTGTGTGAGTCGGAGGACTTCCCTGATGACATGAATTTTGGGACCTTCACGTAGGTATTCATAAACAGTCAACTACAGTACTGTAGTACCACACAACTTGAATGCTCCGAGGCGCGACATCATGCGTGTTTCTGTTTTTTTCTTTCTATCTGGTTTGTATCCCGATTACAATACTACAGTGTCTTATTGATACTGTCTCTAGAAAATATGTTGATAAACATTTTAAAAAAGCGCAAGCGCGCTGAACCGATGTCACAAGGGCGAGCACCCTGCCACACAAGCAACTACACTTGTGACTTGCCTCCTCGACCCATTTGTATCAATTTCAATATTTTTCGCTCACCTGGAATGATCGGGACGCTCTCCCAGATTCATCAGGGCTTCACCAAAAACTGAAATAGTACCGAATGGAGGCAGGGTCGGTGTCAGTGTTGTAAGCGTGTTGGGCGCTTTTTCATTTGTACCGCTTGAGCTGATGGCAATTCGATCTCACACACGACCGGGCGCTCTCTGGGAATGGGACTTTCGAATTAGAAACCCTTCTCGTAAGCGCGATGCATGCGTGATGGGCTTGGGCTCGTAACCATTCCCTGGTTTTCTTGGCCTGGTGTACATCATCTTGTGGTGGTCAATCCCTCGGTTTCCCTCGCTGCTGGGGTTCTTCACCAACCAGAACTAACTCAGCCAACCTGACCACAGGCGAAAATGGTCCACGTCCTAATTCTCCTATTCTTACTCGTCCAACGCGGAAGAGCTCAGCAAACCTTTTTCCCCCCAGCAATCCCCCTTGCTGTTCGCTCGCCATACCTCAGTTCTTGGGACTTCACTACCAAAGGGACGACCATCGGAAAACTTTGGTCAACAACTTCTGCCCATCAACCGAATTCTACCACTAATGATGTATGTTATTCCCCTTCACTCAATGTAACACCCAGATTTAGTCCATTCCAGAACCTTAGCATACCAGTGCACGTGCGTGTCGACGGTGTGACCTACTCGTTCCTGGGATATTCTCCTAGAGTAAATGGAAGTGTGAACCTCACCGACACCGTAATCACACCTACCCAGACTAAACTCACTGCTCAAGCCGGACCAATGCAGTTTAACCTCACATTCCTGAATCCAATTGAGGTTCGAACTGGAGTCCGTTGTTGGCTTAATTATCTGCTTACACTATCGTTTCAGCCCGGAGATTGGGTCAAGCAATCAATCCCGTTCTCGTATCTGTCATTATCTGCGCAATCACTGGACGGCGTGGCTCATGCTGTGCAAGTGTATTCGGATGTCAGTGGAGGTGGGTGAAGTCATTATTGTTCCCGCTCCACTGTTTCTCAAAACCATTGCAGAATGGTTGTCAGCAGATAGATCCCAGGAGATCAGATGGAATACAACAGCTATTAATAATGTCATCTACCACACGGTCCAACTCAAGAATCCGGCTGTGTTCAATGAAATCAATACTCAAGCAGAGTGGGGCACATTGTACTATGCCATAGGGAGCGTGAGTGGCAATGGTACGATTTATGTTTCACTACTCATGGATGATCTAGGGCGGTGAGAACACATTCAAGACTGGACTGGATGCGGATTGCCGGGGATTATTCCAGCTCAGAGGAACTTTGGACAACCTAACGGACGCGAATTTTCGTCCCATTAGCCCTGACTTCCCAGTTTTTGCCCTATCGCGCGACCTCGGAACCATTCGAGCTACGCAAGATCCCGTCGTTTGGACTATCGGATTTACCACGGACCCAGCCATCCAATATACAGACCAATCTGCAGACGCTCCTCGGAATCGTAGCTTGTTCTACAAGATTCAATATCCTGATGACACGTCCTTAGTTAGTTGCTCTATTCGCCGAGGAATGATGTGTCGTTTCACATTATCGCAGATTCCTGACTTCCTCAATGATTTCGCTAATGCTTCGTCAAGAGCTCAGCAATTGGACTCAAAGATACAACTGTACGCTGCTGCTTACTCGCCGGGCCCATTTGGAGGGCTTTATGACCTAGTGTCTCTCGCAACCGCACAAGTATATGGCAGCATTCAACTGACAATTGGGTTCGACATCAGTGGTAACTTCAACAAGTCAGATGTGATGGCGTTCATGAAGAATATCGATGGGTCGAACACAAGGTGAGGTAGCACTGTGCGTCGGGTAGGTGGCGGATCCTGACTTTGTCAAGTCGGGTCAATGCCGTCGAAACGCTATATTCTGCGTTCCCAGCATTCATGTATATCGACCCTACACTGGGTGGACTCCTTCTTGAACCTCTGTTTCGACTTCAAGCATCTCCCAATTACACCATCCCGTACGCTGCTGCTGATCTAGGTGCGTCCCGGAACCGGAGAGGCTCGAAGCACTGATTATTGAGGACCTGAAGGGTTGTATCCTAATGTCACTATCAGCATTTCAGGTCATAGCCAAAGAGTCGAGCGTTTGTGTCTCTTTTGCAGGTCTTGCGTATCACTGATCCTTATGGCCTGTACAGAGTCCGGGAATATGTTGATCATGACTTACGCTCATGCTCGTGCGAGTGGAGACGGTAGCTTGATAAGCAGATACGTACATATGAAGCTACTATTGGCTACCTGTAGAAGGCTGACAAT
The DNA here is from genome assembly GCA_025766275.1 of Lactarius indigo. Taxonomy (NCBI): domain Eukaryota; kingdom Fungi; phylum Basidiomycota; class Agaricomycetes; order Russulales; family Russulaceae; genus Lactarius; species Lactarius indigo. The sequence goes on from JAFKAC010000038.1 coordinate 558,796, forward strand.
ACCAGACAGTATTCTCTGCTGACATCCTGGGCTGATTACTTGTCCAACTATACGCTACATACCCCCGATGAGTACGTATTCCGTCGAAGACTCTTTGCTGATGATCTGAATGACCATTGACTCAGAACATCTGCGGATGGACTAACGGCCAGCAATCAAACCAACCTCGCAATCAAGGGTATTATCGCTATCAAAGCCATGTCAATGATGAGCTCAGTTGTCAAGCAGAGGGCCGACTATGTCAAGTATTATGTTCGTGCGGATGTGTTACTAGTATACTCATGGAGAAATTGACTCGTTGATAGAATACAGCTGCAGACCTTTACAATCAATGGAAAGGCCTTGCACTGGCTAGTGATCAACACCTACTCGTGGCATATGGGCTCAAGGACTCGTGGACATTGGGTTATAATCTATTTGCTGATGCATGGTTAGGCACTGTCGTCGTTGAATCATCCGTCAGTGTCTGTTGATTTCTGCCTTATTTTGATGCCCACCAGTTTCTAGGTCTACTATAGTCAAAGCAGTTTCATCCACAACCTCACCGCGACATTAGTTTCACCTCCTAGTGTTTTTGGCATGCCAGTCGATAGCTACAGCGCGGACATGAGAATCACAGCATCCAGTCGGAAGAGTCTTACTTCTGAGTGTGTCTGAGCTTATGTGGTTTCAGGTTGGACCTTGTTTGTGGCTGCTATGACCCCGGACGAAGACCTATCAACAATTCTTTTTTCGAGAGTTCACAGCCGAGCGTCATTGAACACGAGCGTAGGCGTGTTCCCGGTTTACTATGACAGCGCTAGCGGATCAACCTACCGGGGAGAGGCTAGGTAAGTTTCTTGCGATTTCCATTCGTCGGATTTGGATGTTAACTAATGCTACCGCATCGGTCTCTAGCCCCGCGCAGGGTGCAATGTATGCACCATTAGCACTCGCGTTCGTTTATAGCAAGCGCCAGCCAAGCGCCCCTTTTCGATGTCTGACTTGGTATTTCTATTTCTCAGGGCTCCTGTCCTCCAAATAATGGCCAATCCCGTGGCGACTGGGACTTCATCGCAACCGCAACCGCAACCGCAATCGCACTCGAAGTCGAAATCACACACCAGTGAGATTGTCGGGGGCGCCATAGGTGGCGTTGTGGCTTTACTCGCAATCGGGGCCATCGCCTTGGTAGAAAGAAGACAGCGTCGTAGACGTAAATCCAATCGGTCTTGGTTCGAGGGAGACGTCATCGAACCGGACCTCCCGATGATAGCGACGCCATTCGATCCAACACTTGCTGGAGTAGCAGGACTGGAATCAAGTTCTCAGATGAGCCGGCAGCAACGGTGGGCCGATCCTGTCGAGCCAGACGTTGTTCCTTTGGTCCACGCGTCGAACTCACCGGTGCCATCCCCACCTGTGACACCTATCCCCGCCGGCTTGTCCAGCAGGGAGCCTGTGCGGCTGCGGAGGGACATTCCTCGTTCCCTACCCACTGAGGCATTGCCATCTAGTCCTTCCTTACATGTCATTACCGGACAGGGTGTCGCCACATCATCTTCGGAAGCTCGGAGACTTCAGTTGGAAGTTGAGGCCTTGAGACGTGAGATGCAGCAACTTCGTGTGGATACTGTGGAGAGATTTGAGGCGCCGCCGGGTTATGAGGACGGGGGCATGTGAGGACTCTATTAAGACCGTGACATGGCATAACTATTTGGGCTCTGGTATCCTTGAACAGGACAGTTTATATTAACTCGTGCGTTACATTGATCCCTCAGTTTGTTTTGTCCCGGGTGATGAGGAGGGTAACTACATATTGTAGATTCACTTAATCACACTTTCAGTAAATTGTTTAGGTTAGTATCTAAGTTTTGTTCCAGACGCTGAGGAGCGATACATATCCATGAGTCTTGCAAATCCAAGCGCGGGAGCAATAGCGCCAATGCCGCACGGACATTCGCAGCTTGTTCAAGGAGTCGGATCAATCCCAGACGTTGACGCATTTCTTGGCCTTGCCAAATGGACACGCGACATCGGTTGATGGATTTAAGCGCCCTACACATCAGCCAAGATACTCGACAAAAGGTATGCGGAACATTCCGGTCGTGGGAAGGGCAATGTACGCCCAGTCTACTAATGACTTAGCGAGACCAAACCTCCCCCAGCAAACGCGTTCACCGAAGACGCACCGGGCACATGCTCAATCCGCGTCGACGTCCTGGCTCACGGCGGATCACGACTCTTGGCCCACACAACTACTTGACCGCCACGCCATGCATGACGACGAGCCTGACGGCCTCCTTGATCCTGTGATTGATCTTGGAACGCAAGGTGGGGCGGGGCGTGAAGTGTGAGTTGAAAGCAACGACCTGCATCAACACGATGGCACTGCATTGCTGGCTGCTGAGGCGGCGCGCTGTGTACAGCCGCGGTGCGTACAGCAAGGAGTACAGCTTGTCTGGCCTGCTCAGGAATGCAATTGGGAACGCATAGAGGTTGAATTACTCTCTGAACCTGCGTGGCACAAGTGCTGTCGATCAATGGAGGAAAGCATAGGCCGGGTACGACCAAGAATATGATAGGTTGAAGAGCCCCATGTGCTGATGTTTATACTTTTTTTTTTGTATCTAGTGTCTTTTTAGTAGACGTCTAGATATCAGTAAATGGAACGGGATGACATTCTCTGTGAAGTGTGGGAATGCAACGACTCGAGATCCAGGAACATAGAATAACGTAGCCAGGGAAACCGAACCAGCTTGGCTTTTGGGACTTATCGAGAAGGAATGATCGGACCGGGGTCTCGGGACGCACTTCCATTTGGACTGCTTTGGGTTGCGTTCATGTCAGTGGAAGCCACTGGCAATAGGCGCTTGATGGCAGTATTGGGCGCCGCTCCTTCATCATTTGTTGCTACAGTGGTTAATGTATCGCTTACGGTAGGCTGCCACTAATTTCAAACAAACACACAGCTGAGCGCTCTTCCAGAACAGGTCTTTCGAATCAGAAGCCTTTTTCGTAAAGCGTGATGGGCGACACGCGTGATGGGCGAGGGCTTGTAGACATTCCACGTCCCCGTTTTCTTGATCGAGCGTGCTTCGTTGATCGTCAACATAACCTTGTGCTGGCTTCAGGGCGAGTAGTTAATCCCTCCCTGTGCCGGAGTTCTTCACCAACCAGAGCTGACTCAGGAGAAGACCCAACTATAGGCACAAATGACCCACTTTCTAATTCTCCTTTTTTTCCTTGTCCAATACGGAAGATCTCAACAAACCCTCTTTCCCGCGGCCATTCCCCTTGCAGTTCGCTCGCCATACCTCAGTTCTTGGGACTTCACTACCAACGGGACGACTATCGGAGCACTATGGCCGAGAACCTCTTCCCATCGATCGGATTCTAACTCTAATGATGCATGTACTTTCCTTCACCCGACGTAACACTCAGATTTACTGCTGTTCAGTACCTTGGCATACCCGTGCACGTGCGCATCGACAATATAACCTACTCGCTCCTGGGGGCCTCGTCCAGTGTAAACGGGAGTGCGAACCTCACCAACACGGTTATCACGCCTACCCAGACTAAACTCACTGCTCAAGCCGGACCAATGCAATTTAACCTCACTTTCCTGAACCCGATCGAGGTCCGAACTGGAGTCTGTTGTTGGCTTTATTATTCACTTACACTCTGGTTTCAGCCTGGAGATTGGGTCAAGCAATCGATCCCATTCTCATACCTGTCATTGACTGCACAATCGCTGGACGGCGCGGCCCATGCTATGCAGGTGTATTCGGATGTCAGTGGAGGTGGGTGAGGTCATTATCGTTCTTCCCGCTTGATTGTGTCTCAAAATTATTGCAGAATGGTTGTCGGGGGATAGGGATCAACCGATGATATGGAGCACGATAGGACTGGATGGTGACAGTGTCATCTGCCATACGGCCAAACTCCAGAATTCAGCCGAATTCAACGAGATCAAAACTCAGGCAGAATGGGGCACATTGTACTATGCCATGAAGGCCGTAAGTGGCAGTGGTGCGATTTACGCTTCGCTACTCATCGTCGATGGTTCAGGGCGAGAACGTCACATGGACGGCAGGACCCGATATCTATACCCGCACGTCATTCCAGGTCAACGGGACCCTAAACAACCAAGTGGACCAGCAGCAACCTCGTGCCATCAGCTCTAACTACCCAGTTTTTGGCATAGCACGCGACCTCGGCACCATCCAGGCAACGCAGGATCCCATCGTCTGGACGATCGGATTTACCATGGACCCGGCCATCCAATACACAGACATCTCCACAGACATTCCCCGGCAACGTAGCTTATTCTACAAAACCCAGTATTCTAAAGACGAGTTTTTAGTCAGTAGCTGCGTTCATTGAGGGTCGATGCGTCTCACATTATCCCAGATCCCAGACTTTCTCGATGATTTCCCTCAGGCGTTGTCAAGAGCGCAAAAATTGGACTTGAAGATACTCAATGACTCTGCTGCTATCTTGGGAGTGCTTGGAGATTTGGTATCCCTTGCAACCGCGCAAGTATATGGCAGCATTCAACTGACAGTTGGGCTTGACGCAAGTGGTAACTTCAACAAGTCAGACGTGATGGCATTCATGAAGAATATCGGCGGATCGTCCCCAAAGTGAGATAGTATTGGTCGTCAAGCGAGATACATATGCTGACCTTGTCAAGCCGGGTCAATGCCGTCGAGACGCTATATTCTGCGTTCCCAGCATTCATGTACATTGACCCTAAACTTGGTGGACTCCTTCTTGAGCCTCTATTTCGGCTTCAAGCGTCTCCCAACTACGCCACCCAGTACGCCGCTGCTGATTTAGGTGCGTCTCGCAACCAGAGAAATTCGGAGCACTGATTATTGAGGACCTAAAGGGTTGGGTTATCCCAATGTCACAATCAACAATTCAGGTCATAGCCAACGAGTCGAGCGTTTGTATCTTCCTTGCAGGTGTTACGTATCACTGATTTATTCCTTATGACCTGTACAGAGTCTGGGAATATGCTGATCATGACTTATGCCTATGCTCGTGCAAGTGGAGATGGTGGCCTGATAAGCAGATACGTATGAACGAAGCTACTATTGGGTACCTGTGGAAGACTAACAAAACCGGCAGTATTCTCTGCTAAAATCCTGGGCTGATTACTTGTCCAACTCGACGCTGTTGAACCAGGATCAGTGCGTTTTTTTTGCTGACGACTCTTTTACTGGTAATTCGAATGACCATTAACGCAGAACATCTGCGGATGGACTGGCGACCAACAACCAGACTAACCTCGCAATCAAGGGTATTATCGCTATCAAAGCCATGTCGAACATGAGCTCAGTTGTCAAGCAGGCAGCCGATGTTGAGAAGTATTCTGTCCGTGCAGATGTGTCAGACGCGTTGCGGCGAAATTGACTCGACTGTAGAATACAGCGGCGAGCCTTTATAGGCAATGGAAAGGTCTTGCACTGGCTGATGACCAACACCTACTCGCGGCATACGGACTCGTGGACTCATTGACATTGGGTTATAATCTATATGCTGATGTATGGTTGGGCACTGGTGTCGTCGAATCATCTGTTGGTGTCAATTGATTTCTGTCTTATCTTGATGCTCATCGGTTTCTAGGTCTACGATGGTCAAAGCAGTTTCATCAATAACTACACATTGACTTCGACTTCTAGTAAATTTGGCATGTCAGTCGACAGCTACAGCGCGGACATAAGCAACGCAGCATCCAGTCGGAAGAGTTTTACTATTGACATTATCTAAGCTGATGTTGTTTTAGGCTGGACCGTGTTTGTAGCCGCCATGACCCCGAATCCAGACCTACGCACAAATCTTCTTTCGAGAGTTCACAGTCGAGCGTCTTACAACGCGAGCATGAGCGTGTTCCCGGTTTTCTATGACGGTGCTAGTGGATCAGCCACCCGGGGAGAGGCCAGGTGAGCTGCGATTTCCGATCGTCGGACACTTGGTCGGATGCTAACTAATATTGCCACATCGGTCTCTAGCCCAGCGCAGGGTGCGGTGTATGCACCATTAGCTCTCAAGTTTGTTCATAGCAAGCGCCCTTTTTCGATGTCTGACTTGCTATTTCTCAGAGTCACTCCCGCCGAGATTACAGCCAATCCCGTGACTCCCAGTGGGACTTCACCCAAATCCAAATCGCACACTGGCCCTATTGCCGGGGGTGCCGTAGGTGGCGTTGCGGTGGCTTTACTCGCAATTGGGGTTATCGCCTTCATATCACGGCGCCGACGAAGACGAAGTCGTAGACGCAAATCCATTGATTCTTCGTTCGAAAGAGACTTCCCAGAACCGGACTTGCCAATGGTATTGACGCCATTCAACCCAACACTTACTGGGGCACCAGAGCCGGGAACAGGTCCTCAGACGAACTGGCGGCAACAGCCTGTGGAGTCAGAGACCGTTCCATTGGTCCATGCTCCGACCCCATCGGACTCGCCGGTGCCATCACCACTTATGGTACCTGCTCCCGTCGGCTTGTCCAGCAAGGAGCTTGCGCGGCTGCGCGAGGACAATTCACGTTCCCAATCCACTGACGCATTAACATCTGGTCCTTCCTCTGCTGTTACCGCCGAACAGGGTATGGCCACATCATCTCCGGAAGCTCGGAGACTTCAGTCGGAAGTTGAGGCTTTGAGGCGTGAGATGCAAGAACTCCGTGTAGAAAGATTTGAAGCGCCACCGGGTTATGCCAGTGAGAATGGAGATGTGTAGTTTTTCTTTCAAGGGTTCGGACATTTTTGGAGCTCTCCACACTTTTTCTTAATCCATTTTATACGGGACATCTATCAGACAGTTTTGGTATCGTATACTTAGGGACCTCATGTAGATTGTCAGTAAATATGGTACTAGTAGGCTACATTTCCCTCTGACAGTCCTTTTGCCCAGTACCCGATCCATGATTGAGTTGTATTGTGCTCTACTTGCGCTCGACAGGAAAGTACTGACACATGTTCTTCGTTGCGTTTGCTGCTGTTCATCATGCTGCCTGACAATTTTGGCTTAGCTCCTCACCTGTCAGCTCTGGCAGGGCATGTGCATCCCTTTCCTGGACACGCATAGGCCGTTAATGACAGTTTGTGCGCGCGCAGTTCCTGACGCCTGGGGGGAGCGGGGGAAGCAGGGTTAGCGCGGCGGCCGGGGCGCTCGAGGGGTGCGTGAACGCAACGGGCACCTCGGGACCCGCTCGCGCGTACATGTACGATAAGAGTACGAGTGCACAGTTCCATTGGTTAGTTTTGCGTTGTTATGTAGATACGATTGGAATGATGGGGGGAAAGGACTGACCGGTTTGCTTGCAAGGACACTGAGATCTCTTATATGGGACGTACGCGCTCGTTGCTCCCTGTGGTAACTTTCTAACTTAACTTTGGTCAACAATTTTCCCTTTTGCACGAGATTACCAGACGATCCGCTCCACGCGTGTGAGAGTGAAGGGCACAACTCATCTGCCCAGCGCATTAGATATGATTACTTGAGACTTCTGCTCCAGCTGCTCGTCGTTGGCAGAGGCAGGCATTGGAGGCACACGACAGTCAGGGAGCAACCGACGTCGGACAGCGTTAATCTCAGTGTCAACCCGAATTCAGTATCGGCAACCCAGATAGTGTGAATGCGTTTTATCTACCGCTTTTTTGCGTTCGGTGCCTTATGTATTACCTACCACATATTCTCTCCTAAGAAGTCTAGCTTCCCCCGTCTCCCCTGTAATGATGGATATTCTTGAGAAATGTTTCCTCGCTCTCCCGCCCCTTAATGTGGAATTTACTTGTCGGAACCGTCGCGTGGGAGGTTTAGAACCCCGGGTGGGATACGCATATGGTGTTCGCAATTTTCCTGTTGTCCATTGGTTCTTGGGGCATCGGAGTAGGTGGTCGGACAGGGACTGGACGAAGAAACTTGGAATTGGCCATGGCTTCACTGGCTTCACTCTTGAAGAAGTCTTCAATGCTCCCGCGCACCGCCGGGCCGCACCGTAAGAGAGTATGGGTTAGCTTTCGACGTCGGGGGGACGACATGGGGTGCACGCCGATGTAAATGCCCTTGAAATGGTTGATCTCCTTAAGCAGTCAATATGATTGGAGGGCTTTACCAGCAGACTTTTCGCTAATACGGCACCGACAGACCAAAGATCAGCCTTGGCGTCGAACATTTGATCTCCGGCGCCGTGTACAACTTGCAGGAAAGGAACGCGTTGTTGTCGGGCCACAGGTGGCAAGAAGGACTCGGGAGGTTACCTAGTTTATGCCATCAAAGCGTCGGGAAGTGATCGCACAAGGCCGAAATCGGCTACTTGAGGGGAGGAATACCGGGGTGTCCGCGAGCCAAACCTTCCTCGCCTGGTGGCCGAAAGGGCTTTATGAATCAGAATTTGAGAACCTGAGTGTACGCACTAGCAATCTAGATTCTGAGGGGTTTAATCAACCAGTGTACTCGTACCGAGCTGCCTCAAGAACAACCATATCGATTTGGCGAGTCCACTTCGGGTGGTGATGATACTGGGACGCGGCCCCGGGTCCCAGGATATATTATATATATTCGACGCGCCAGCGTTTCTCACCACCGGTATATGCTACGCTCGACGCGCTTGGAAGGTGATCAGTGACAGAAGACATGTGAGATTGACAAATAACAGCGTCCGGCAATGGCAAAGTGGATGTTGCATTTTCGATACGTCCGACCCGGCCGATGCGAACCGTCAAAACATCAGCCGCGCACGCTCGCGCAGGAGACCTCGGACTTGATACGTTGATGGCCGGAGATCCTCCTAAGCTCGGGACGATAGGCAAAGGGGGCCAGTAACCTAGAGTCTAAAGACCGGCGTTCCATGCGTACAGAAAAGTTGAAGGTGAAGAACCTGCCAAGACGCAAATACAATACGTCGCCACTTGCGACATATAGTACGCGCAAGCCTATCCAGATAGAAAAGGAAATATTTTCAGAAGGACTTAAGTGGAGGGCCTCCTGGTCATGAACTTGTCAAGAAAAGTGAGCGAGCGGCACAGGCACGTCGCCGAAGATGTACCCCTTCCGGGTTAAGGGAGTGATATGTGTCGAGTACGCCTGTTGGAAAACCTACGACATTCGTTGTCGCCCCCAGCGGTAGAGCATTAGAGACACTAGACAACTTAAGAGAGTACATGGGGGGAGAATGAACGGGGCAGCAACTGCTGGCGTATCCTTATGTGGAACAATGTCCTAACTTGCAGCTATCCCCTGTCCTTGGTTTAGTGTGTGGTGAGCAATAGACTTATTCGCAATATACACGCAGGAGTTGATGTCCACCGTATTTCTGTGCAGATTATACTGTTATATGGGATAACATGTCCACTGCAGGTTGCGTTGAAGATAAATTAGTATCACAGAGTTGGTACGGAGGGAGTCGTCGTTAGTTCAAAATGAGTGCGATGAGCCAGTCAGCTTCACAGTAATTTGAATTTGGAATGTGCCCTAGGACACCTACCTGCTACAGGGGGGAAAGCAGGGGGGAGAGAGTTGCTAGTGACAGACATACGCGAACCGTGCCATTACAGTAAATGTTGAGCTGGCTCACCTTGAGGCAAGCGCTGGCTGAACACGGCTGCGGAAAGCCGCTTGGTGGACCACTGCGCAAGCACTGCAGACCGAGACATACTATAACCGAGACATTTTGCGACATTCGGGCCTTGACATAAAAGCTTTAACTTTTACTGTAAATCTTCAGAAGCATGGATACTGGTATCCCTGCACCTGCACCTACCCGGATGGGAATCGATAAATTGCACTCATGTATGGGGCTGAGCCCAAGTGGCATTCACGACGACAGTTAGGAGGATCTAGGGGGGAGTGGCTCAAATGCTATGTGTCACCTATTTACAACACACCCGATTGTTTGTGAGAAAATGAAGCACGTCGCGAACTAGTCTGTTACTGCGCGAAACAAGTCCGAGCATGCCAAATTGCGACGGCTGGAACAGTTCTTCCGCGGCCTAGGCATCACGGAGCCAATTGTGGATTACGAGCCGACCGAACTGAGACTCGATGAGTCGATTCGTCAAATTGCGTCAAAGACTGCATGACAATAATACACTTTCATCAGATCACCCAGCGAAAAGAGAAATCGACATGAGATAAAATTACAAATGCCTCAACGATATTAGCCTGCAACCGATTTAAAAGTGGAATCGGGTCACAGGTTCCACAAGTCTGTACGTATGGTATAGTGAAATAACTTATGCTGCAAAACGGAACTATTGCAAAGTCCCGATTTCAATGTGATCCCAAAAAAAGCCGAGTCACGCTCAGCGCAAGTCGACGATCTCCAATGGTAAATCCTTCATCTGGACATGGCCCTTATCGGCATCCTGTCAGAACTTTGTCAGCCCAAGCGTTTCGTTATGAAACCTGTCTGAGATTTACGCACAGTGTATATTGGCCGCTCTGGATGCGGGTGAAACGCCTCCGTCACTTCGCATTCTAAAATCGTTTTCAAGCCAGGGGGGTCTGTCAGGCGGAAGATACCGAAGCTGCGCAACGAAATAGGTTGTCAGCAATCATTCCAGGGAACATCAGTATGAAACGCGTACTTCGGTGACGACTTCGGCGCACATACTACAGCAAAGGACTCGGGTAGCATACGCTGGAAGCCACTGTGTGTGTGCAAATCGACAGAAGACATGAAACCTTTGTTCCCAAACGCAAAAATCAGGTCAAGGCACCCGCGGCTGAAGTAGGGCATAAAACTTACAAGATTGCGTTGGGTGTGTGTGTATCTGGACAGTCACAATCTAGTCAGCACCACGCTGTGCTGGTAAGGCAAAACAACAACGCACCCATCCAAGCGTGATTAAGGAACGTTCTTCTGTGAATTGCATAACAAGCTCTTCTTCGTCCATGGTGCACGTATCGCTCGTTGAATGCTGCTTCGGAATCAAGAGCGTCGTGACGACGAATTTCCCGCCTTTATCTTTGCCAAGCAGCAGGCCGCAAGTCTCACGATTCCGTGATGTATTAATCGATGCGATCGACGTAAACCGGTTCAGACAGTCTCGAGGAAAGGCCACTGTCTTGAGTTCGCGGGGAACAGGGTCGGTACCACCTAATGCTGGCGCAACCAGCTCCTTCGGAGGCAGTGGTGGTGGACGCGTTGACTGAGTATACGACGAATTTGTGTGCTGCAATTTCTTAGGTAGGAGGTTCTGGTAAAAGTGATGATGGGTGGCAGCTTCCTGGGATTGGAAAAGCAAGCCCGCGTGTGATGCATGTGATGGACGATGGAACATTGAACTTAGTGACGGATGATATCCTTGGGATATTTGGTGCTGGCTCATCAACGAAGGATACTGAGCAGGGCCCAAGTTCGTTGGGAGTGCGGAAGTAGTGGTGATGGGCTGGTGTATGGGTCTGATAGGTATTTAAAGGGATATTAGTGACCAATTCAAACCATCTAAGGAATACTCACGGTCGGTTGGATTTTTCCGCATGAGACCTGTGGCTAAAGTATCAAAACATGCGGGGGATGTGTGTTTTAGCTGATGAATGACATACCGGGTCGGACTCTCGAGTGGCATTTGTAAGTGACTTGCTATTGGACCGGTAGACGCCGGGGCCGAGGTAACCGATCCCGAGAGGGATGGATATTGAACTGATGGAGGCGCAACCGCCGGCTGGGGCATTGTGACACTTTGATCTTGACCATTCGACTGTCCGAACCTCGCAGATTGCGCAGCAAACTCAGCCTCTTGTTGTCGGCGTAAGATCCCATTTTGCTCATGCCGGCGTTGCTCCGCCGTCCGACGCCTCTCCTCTTCCTCGCGCTCACGACGTCGCCGCACGTCGTCCTCGCGTGCCAAGCGTGACTGCTCGGAACGAGCACCATCGGCAGATGATGCCTCCCGGCGACGAGCGTCGTCGCGTAGAATCGCATCGTTACGCTCACGCCACGCCCTATCCTCCTCGTTTGGACTCTGACGATAGGGCGACGGAGTGCGACTCCGAGGAGGCATTGACGCACGGCTGCGTGAACTCGAAGGCGTTGAGGAGGACGATGGCGTACTTGTGCCATGAGACTGGATGTTACGGCGCGCAACTTGTTGTTGCGGAGGCAAATTAAGTCCAGGCGCAGTTTGGAATTGCGCTGAAGACGGATTTGCGCGCCACTGCTCGTAGCGATTCATGAGAGAAACCTTGATCTCAGCCAAACTATCAAGAATCTCCTGTCCGTGCTGCATTTTTGGTCAGCTCTAGAAACGAGAAGTGAACACGAATGACACGAGCAAGGTGGTCCTTCAAGGGACGCGTGTAAAACTAAAACCATGTCGCGCCCATCCATCCAGGTTATTCGAGATAGGGCAGATGCCCATGTGATGTCACGACGACGATGGCCAAGCTGCCACTTCGGGATTACAGGAGGTGGAACATTCAGCCTGAGAGAGAGCCGATTTATGCCTAGATTGTATTGACAAAACGAAAGTCTGAAAACCGCGGCTTCGAATCACGTGGTGCCCTGCGGAACCCCGATGAACATGGACGGCGTGGTCGCGCATAGAATTGGGTCGGCATATGCAGACGACCAGCCGGATAGTAGTTCTGGGGACAGACGAAATGTGGGGAGCTATTGTGAAGATAACTCACCAGGCCCATGTTATGCCTCTGTGTTGAAGTAAGAAGAACCCTATAATCGGGATGGGAGGGGATCTTCTCGAGTACAATTGTGGCAGCTGTTGCAAACTCTATGAATGCAGACTCGAGGTCGCCTTGTTCCTGGAAACTTTTGGCGTCTCGTCGGGCATTCTCAGCTATTCGAAGCCAAGCCTTGAACGGTCGAGCTTCGTCCCCAAGAGTCTGTTTCGCCATCTCCGCAAGCTCTGCGATAGAGTGCGGCCTCGGGGCTTCATGAGGAGGGGGCGCAGTGCGAGGCTGTGCGGGATTTGATCTTGTCGAAGTCGGGTTCTGATAGTGAACTTGAGAGAATGTGGCGGGTTGAAACTGGCCGGGCTGTGTGTAAGCGTCGCTGTAGGACGAATTCATGGTATGTGGTGAACGAGGGTGGTTGTGAGGGTGCAAGGCAGGTCGGATAGTAGGAAACGGTACCGTCTTCTGGCGTGGCAAAGCGCCTTGTCAATCAACTGCGGCCTCTCCCCTGTATAAATCAGGAAGTGTCACGTGGAACCCAGTTAGCACTGCTGCCAGTACACTTGCTTCTAGACAATTACGTCGCACGCTATACCCTGCGGCGACTGTGGACACTCCTTGTCGGAGAATTCAACCCCACACGCGATTTGGTACGTCACGATCGGTTTGCAAGCCCCCAGGTCAACCTGACAATGGCGTGAGATTTTCATTTCAAAAATGGTGTTATTCTCTGGCTGGTGTTGGTAAAGAATCGAGCCTCGAAACACAAGGATAATAATAAGAAACTCTTGGTTTCCTTATTGATGCCAGCGCAACCTCTGGTTATTGTTGTGCTTATTTCTCATTCATGATTCCCTTCCAAATGGGTTCCCAGGCACAAGGCCGTTGAACAACACATACAAATACCGTATGATCATTAGGCCTTGCGTGTTGCGCGTTTCGGGCATCAACTTGAATGCGCACGTCAAAGTCATTTGTGTTAGCTACAATGTGATCGTAAGGACATACACATGATCTATGCCCAGGCCGGTCATGAGATCATAAGTCCGTAAGGCCTGCGTAAGGGATTGATGGCGATCCGGTGACAAAATTGTTTGAGATCTGCTCGAGTGAACGCCATTCACCGTGGTGCTTAATTCCCGAAGATCTGATCACAGCCGTGTACAGAGACGCTAGTTTGCAGGTCAGGTGACGATTGGGGAGGGCCAACGACAGAAGTGAGAAATGAAAGACAGAGGGGACTCAGGACGGCATCTTTGGGTGGAAGCTCGTCAGACGTGGAGTCATGAGAGCTAGATCAAGAACTAGATACACAGGAGTGACGATGTACCCAATTGATCGATCACCCACATGCAGGCAACACGACCCCAGCTCCTTGGGGATTTTTCGAGAACCCACCTGCGACGAACCATCGTACGGGTTCGACGGTTCGGTAATGCGCCCCCAGGGGGACCCAGATTTCGGACATTTGCACCGATTACGCATAATAGACCCCAAACAGCAGGGGCTTCTACGTATCTTGACGTCAGTGCGCCGTAGTTGCGAACACTTATGACACTGCGTGGAAGCCAGGACATCAGAGCGGCCCATTGGCGACATGTCTTCTGGGGCGGATGTCAAGTAGATCCTGCCAGTGCAGCCTCCAGCGCGTGGACTATCTTCCCACGTGTAATGAGCCTTAGTCTAAATCCAGCATTATGGGCGCCACTCTACCGGGGGGGGGGAGGGGTGCACGAAGGAGTGAACGCATCCAGTTAAACCGAATTGCCTGACAGCGTGATAAACAGAGCCCTGGGAGGTAGCCATGTCCCGATCGAACATGTGTTAGGATAGGAAGACAACGGCCAGAGAAGGAGCGAATCAGCTCGAAGTTATTCAAGTCAAATCATGACTGCATGCCCCCCTCTGCAAAGGTGGACGAAGCGACCAGAGCACTGTTGGAGAACCAGTCTGGGAGTTGAGCGCTTTAAGCATCGAGGGTTTAAACCCTCAAAGTGTAATCCGCAGCAGGGAAAGAATGCTCCACCCATATGTTTGGCTTAGCCAACCGTGACGCCGAGCGGAGCCCGAGTGCATCTGTGGAGAGTAGGAGGCAAGTGATCGTACTGGATCCGTAAGATCTCACAGAAAAAATCCGTACCCAAGAGCCGCAGGTTTGATGATAGCATTGCCCGCAGAAGAGTTGCGACGCGGCGGGGAACGGTTTGGCGGCAAGCGATGAGATCGGATCGCTGGGCTACCGATTGCAGGTTCGTCATCTTGATGGCTACTAGAGACATTGAAAAGGAGGCCGAAGAAGAACAAGTACACTTTCAAAATGTCGTGACTGCTTTCCAACGATATGCCACGTACACGGTATCTGCTCTCGTCTCCACGCACGTCAACGTCTCTCCTCTAACAACACCGACAGTTAGCTGGAAACAATCGCCGTCGCAAGGACGTGTTCACGCTCCCGCGTGAAGACCAGGCTCTCCTCGAGCAACTCGGCTACAAACGCAAACTCGCCGATGTGGACGACGCAATACTCGCCAACGCAGCATTTCTCAATCAAATCGTAGCCAATCCGGCAATATTCGAAAATGGCATACCCGGAGACGACGACGAAGAGAACGACAACGAAAAGACTTTAGACGGACCACGCGACGATGGTCTATCTAGCGAACCGGTGGCTGTCTCACAAACCACGAACACCCACGGCGCGGCAGATCCATGGGAGGGTAGTAGCCCCACGGCAGGGCCTTCGAGACCGAGTCACGGCCACACACACCCTCACCCTGGGCATACCGGGCACGCTCACTCGCATTCTCATGGACCACACTCACATTCTCCGACGGATTCTGCAAATCAAAAGCGTAAGCACCGGCCGACGGATTTTGAGATGGACAAAGTGAGGAGCACGCTCAAGCAGCTCGTGCGCGACTGGAGCGAAGAAGTAGGCACTGCATCCCCTTTACTGCATACTTTTATCCTTGCTGCATCACATCTCATGACAGTTGTAGGGTAAGGAAGAAAGAGAGGCAAGTTATCGGCCCATGAAGGACGCCTTGCTTGCGCACTTCTCTGACATACCCACGGAGGAACGGTACGTTCGCGTCTGGCCTTTCCGCTTTGCGTTCGCCGTTTTCTCAAGCCATTCAGACACAACTTCCGCGTACTCGTTCCAGGCGCTGGGCTCGGTAGGCTTGCGTATGACGTTGCCGATCTTGGTGAGAAAATCCTCCCCAGCCGTTCCTTTAGTTCGACCACCGACCCAACTGCACCCCTCAGGCTTTTCCTGCCAGGGCAACGAGTTTTCGCACTACATGCTACTGGCCTCGTTCTTCATTCTCAATCGGTGCGCATGACCCCCTCTCTTCCCAGTGCTTCTTCCCACAAACCTAAATCTTTGGCCTGCGCAAAGGACCCAGCAAGTGCACCAGCACACGATCTACCCCTATGTCCACACGCTCTCCAACGTGCCCGACCGCGCCGCCTTGCTCAAGCAGGTGCAGATTCCGGACGTCCTTCCCAGCGATCTTCCCCCAGGGTCCAACTTCTCCCTCGTAGCTGGAGATTTCGAAGAGGTGTATGGCCAGCAAGGCGGCGACGCAGACCCCGATGAGCCATCGGCCGGGCTATGGGACGCAGTGCTGACGTGTTTCTTCATCGACACGGTGAGCGCTCTCCTCTCTCATAACAGATACAACTTAAATTAGGTTTATGTAGGCGAAAAATATTGTGAACTACCTTCGGATCATCCATCGGATTCTTGCTCCTGGCGGTGTTTGGATAAATCTGGGTACGGTCTTGGCTCTTGGTTCTCAGTATTTGCGTGACCTCTGCTGGATTTCTGAATTGCTCGCTCGATGTACCAGGCCCTCTCCTTTGGCACTTTGAAGAAAACGCAACGAACGACCCCTCGATCGAGCTCGACTTGGAGGAGGTCAAAGCGCTCGCGGCACAGATTGGCTTTGAAATCAAAGTGTGTACTTTATGTGTACCCTGTTACCTTACACGCACAGGCCTGACTGCGATCAGAACGAACGCCGAGTGGAAACGACCTATGTGAACAACAAGGATTCGATGCTCGGTTACGTATATCACGCGGCCTTCTGGACCGCAACGAAGAAGTTATAGTTCCAGGAGGCTGTAAGATTTAGATGTACCGCATGAATATCGCGTGGGTCTCCGACCCATTCAATGCGCGCTGAGTTATTCGGCTTTAGACCAATGTGCCAGATGCTTCTCGTTTGTAGCAGTGACTTCTCATGTGTGTCTATACATCCCCGGCTCTATCCTCCGCCGTACGCAAGCGCTTCTCCATCCGCACCTTACGTAACCCTCTGCTCTCGTGTACACCAAAGCCGTTGCGGAAAACCAGGCGCACTTCTTCGAGACTCAGCCCAGCGGTCTCTGGAAAGCAAAACACTACAAAGGTATAACTGAGCGCGCACAGCGCCGCGTAGAACCCGAATGCCCCAGAAGGGGTAATGTGCGCCATGAGCGAGAGGTAAGTAGCGCCGATCAGTAGGTTGACCGACCAGTTGGTGGCGGTGGCGAGAGAGGTTCCGATGCCACGCACTGGACGCACACGAGAGCGCGAGGGCGAGTTAGTAAGCAGGGAATCGCCGCAGTCAGGTCATAGGCCGCACCTTCGAGAGAAAACAGCTCGCCTTGTTGCCAGGGTACATTGCCGATGCCAGTAGCGTACGATGCGACGAAGGCGATCATGGAAAAAAGCACCACGCCTGACCAGCCATGGGAGTAACGCGTACCATCTACCAAGACGTTTCCCGTGTTTCGTGTCAGGACTGGGTCACAGGTTCTCTCAGTCTCATCTTGCCAAGAGACAAGGAGTAAAACAAACGCATACAATGGAAGGCTACGCTCGCCAGAACGAGGCCGAAGATCATGCCGGGCATCGACCAGAGAAGGATACGGCGACGCCCGATAATGTCGATGTACTTCAGTGCGAAAAGCGTGAAAAGGAAGTTCGTCCCCGATATGATAAGCCCAACCGCTGTCGGCTGGTTGAAACCGATCTCCTTGAACAAAGTTGCAGAGTAATACATCAAAGTATTGAAGCCACAAGCTTGTTGAGCAAACTGAAGTGCGCAAGCGACAACTGACGTTTTTGTTTAAGATATGGTCGGAGAGCGAAGAAACGCTGTGCATCACGTACTGAGGGCACGGCGGTTAACAGGAACGAAGAGAATGGAGCGAAAACGCTCCAAGAATGTTGTAGTTTGAACGATCTCCACGCTCTGCTTCACGGCAGCTTGCAATACCTTGACCTAGCAAAGTGCGTCCATGAGCGGCGTAGATGGCCACCAACTGGAAACCAAACCTTGAAGTCTATTTGCTTTGCGTTCGCATGCGCATAAATCTTCGACATAACGTCACGCGCCTGATCAACGTGTCCTCTCTTGAGCAAGATACGCGCTGTGAGGCCAGGCACGCTTGTGAGATACGGGAGTGGGACAAACCACGGCAATACACCGACTTACGTGACTCCGGAAGAAAGAATAGGAAGATTAGCTGCAAGCCCGCGGGTATTGTACCAAGTCCGACCATCCACCTCCAACCTCCATGAACGTTTGCAAAGCCAGCGTCTATCCCATAGGCCACTACCTGTCCAAATGTAATCGCGACGACATTTATGACGACCATCCGCCCGCGCAGACGCGTCGGTGATAATTCCTGGATGTAGACAGGCGCAACACAAGCTGCGATGCCGACACCCCAGCCGATCAAGAAGCGTGTGCCGATCTTTGATAGCGTCGTAGTCTCAGCCTCGGACAGCCCACATAGCTTCCGTAAATTCGAACATACCATAGCCCAAACTGTATGGCAGATTGCCTGTCCAATGGCGCCGGCGATGAAGAGGATATCCGCTATGCCGAGTACCGGTCGTCGTCCGACGGCATCGGAGAGCATTCCCGCGGTCAGGCCTCCAAGAAGTGCTCCCAGCGTGGTGGCAGAAGTGATAAGTTCCTAAAATAGTACCCGGATGTAAGCTTGGGGTCCACTCTTCACCCATGTCACCGGTCCAAACCTTCTGCAGATTGGAAAGGCTCTCAGGACCAAGGTCTGAACCAATGCTGACGAGAGCACCAGATACGACGCCGGTGTCATATCCTAAGTCACCGAATAAGACATGTTGGTCGAGAACAAAAAAGATGAGACTGACCGAACAGGAGACCGGATATGCTGCTGCAAAACACCAACGACCACACAAACCACGTTGTCCCCTCCTCACCCTCAGCAACGACTACAAGTTCAGATATTTCTCCAGCTGCGATTTTCTTTGTGATATCATCTTCTAGCGATTCTACGTATCCTTCCCTGGTTTTCACTTCTCGTTGCTTCTCGTTGTGAGTTTCCATGAAGAGGTGTCGGTATCGTATCCTCTGAGAAACTTGGGGGTGGAAAGTGTATGAAGAGGCGAGGTTCCATGTTTGTCCTTTTTCTTGAAGAAGGTAAGGAAGAAGGTTCCCCGAGTACGGAGGTGTCAAAGACTCGGAGCGTGGTCACTTGACTGAGAGAGAAGTGAGGAAGCCGCTCTTGTTATCATACACCCGGAGTGCCTGAGGAGAGTCTCCAAGGGAGTTCCCTTCTGGCAAGGCTTGCCCAGCGGAGGTTTCGGACCGCCGCCGTCGTTTGTTAGTGTGCCGATCACCCGGGCCATATTACGCAGGTGTTTGAGAGTTTCACAAGCCAGAATCATGCTAAGGTAGCAGACACCTAGACTCATTACTAGTCGTTCTTCAGTGCTCTACCGCCGGGGGTGAAATTGAATATCCCAACAGGCGTACCCTACTCATATCTCTCCCTCGCTACCCACCGGGCGAAGGGCCCAAAAGAGGTACGTCTTTAACACGCACCTGCGCCACTCGCTAACTTGTTCCTTTTCTCGACAAGTGATAATCGGGAAGCTTTTTAACAAAGTCCTTCTAAAAAATCTTTTGTAATTATCTGGATGCTTCTCCACACCTTTAGCCTAGACTTGCGCATATATGTCGAAAGTGGCGACGTATCATATTTGTTTCTCGGCGGGTTCTTCACCCTCGGCTGTCCTGTACGCATGGAACTCCAGTCTTGAAGACTCTAGATTACTGCCCCCCCCCTTGCCTTTTGCCCTGAGCTCAGGCTTCGGAAGATCTCAAGTGCTCGATCCCCCTGTTCCCAAGGACGAGGACAAAATTACGGCCGCACTGGCGCAGTCTGGCCGTTTTAGCTCTATTAGCCTCACCGTCACAAGCTCGCTTCTGGATAAGTTTTCTCGAGGGGCCATTTTCAAAATTAGAGGATCTGGGTTCATCTACCCAAGAGAACCTACAGTTGGCCCTGCCTAGCAATTGTCAGTGGAACCCACGCCTCCGTATGTTCCACGAGGCCAGGGTTGCCTTTCCCTCTTTCCCTCAGCTTCTTTTGTGCAAGACCTCGTAGATCTTCAACTCCACGAGGTTTTTAGTGCTACACATTTTCCCCAGAAGCATTCATGAACGTCTTGTTCGAGATGTCCCAACTTTGATCACTTCACTCTATCTCCTATCTCGCCATAGCTACCTCGGATTGATTTCACGTCAGAGCAACGCCGCGTTATTCCCTGCTCTTACCTTTCCAAAATATCGAGGAACTAGCAAGTACTTGGACAGCATCGTGGCCAGGATGAATGCGCCTTGCCTTGGGGATATTGATATCACATTCTTTAGTCAACTCCCCATGGACGCTTCGCAACTTGACCGATTCGTCGAGCGGATAGAAACCCTGAGGTCACATAGTCGAGCAGATGTTCTAATCTCTGATGGTGCCATTTCCATCTGTTTTTTTCAACCAGGAGCTCCTACGTCCCTTGGATTGCAGATATCGTGCGAGCAGTTAGACAGGCAGTTGTCCTTCGTGGGTCAAATTTGCAACAATTTTCCCCTTACCTATTTTGTGTAAAAGATCTACGCATCAGTTCAACTCAACCATCAAGCTCGGGTCATGCACGGGCCATTATGGAAAGCCGCAAAGTCGTTCATCGCCTCGCGATGACCCTCTGGTAGTTCTGAACGTATGGCTCCGCCATCAACGATCTTCCCAGCCCTCTGCGGGGACGAGGGAATGCCAGGTCTACTACATCAATACTTCTGCGCCTTTGTAATATTGGGTTTACAAGGCGGCAAAACCTCGGCGAGAACAACGGCGACCAGCACATGCCCCGAATCCTGTACTCCTATTGTAACGACTTCGAATGGACATTTGGATGCGATTACCTTTTCCGAGAACACCTCGAACGCAAACACCCTGAATTGACATTCGCCGATGCGCTTATTTCGAATCTTGCTTGACAGTCAAGTCGCCGCACGTCAAGCTATTGGGGCTTCGACACCCTAGCGTGGTTAAACTACATCACCCCGTCGACCCCTTTGCTCCTCGATGCCCAAAGAAACGTGATAGCGTTATCCACGCACAGCAAGCTCTTTCTTTTCTTTTCTTAGGTTTCTTTGTCTCGTTTTTTCTGGTAGACAGGACGAAGAGCACATAGATGGACCTGTCCTCGCACGTATGTGCATACATTATAAAGATAATGAGTCATGAACACAACGCATCTGGGCCACGCATGAACTCATCGTGCGCGCGACGGGAACTAATCAAAATTTTAATGCTAGGTAGGGCCACACGTTGGGCATGCGTTACAATTTTGAAGTACATCATACACAAGATGACCCACTCCCAACAGCTTTCCACAGAAATGCTCTTCAAATGTCACACCCTGTATTCGTCAGGTCGTAGTGGGGTAGTGGTGAGGGCTCACTTGGTGACCGTGCGAAACAAGGAAACACCCGAGTGGCGGGAATCCGGACCGCAAGCGGTTCGAGTACCACCCCCAGGTCAACCTACGCATTATCTTAACAATGGTGAGAACCGTTACCAAAAACATAACGACTTGACTCTGATAGATCCCTACTTCAGGCTCGTAATGAGGAAAAGGCTCAATCCATGCTCTACCGCTTCCGCGAGGCGCAGGCGGCAGAGCTTGGCCTTGGGACGCGGGGCGACCGGCGACCGCGCATGGCGAGCGCGTGCAAGAGCCTGCGGGAATGTGAGCGGTGGCGAGGAGAAATTTTGCGCGAAATCAGTAGGAAGGTGTCAAAGATACAAGATTGTGTGTGTTCTCCTTGTCATTGGTTCATTCTGGGCTCAAAGCTTACCTTCCATAGCTGGTCTGACGGACTACGAGGTTCGAGACCTAAACGATGAGATCAACAGGCTCTTGCGTGAAAAGCGACATTGGGAGAATCAAATCATCGCGTTAGGCGGTGCTAACTACCGGAGGAACGTAGCCATGCTCGACGACGACGGTCGGGAAGTTCCAGGAACCAAGGGATATAAGTACGTCACCTCCATCTATCTTCAGAGTCCCTCTGGCGTACCGATGCGAACCTTTAAAAAGATACTTTGGACGGGCGAAAGAACTGCCAGGTGTAAAAGAGCTCTTCGAGAGCCGCAAAAAGGAGGAGGACGAGGAGAACGCGACGCATAACTTCTACAAAAAGTATACCAACCAGGGCCCAGCATACTTTGGAGACCTCGATGAGCTAGACGGGGAGCTCCTTAAATATGAGGAGGCAGCAGAGCAAGCAGGTACGCCAGGCCTCCGGGAGGGCATTTTGACCGCATGCAGCTCACATCCAACACGCGACAGGATGGGAACAAGCGCACGCTAACCTTCGTGAAGTGCTGGGCCTTCCTGACGATGCACCTGTGCCCAAAATCCCGCGAGGAGCCAGCGTGCCGTCATCCAATGCGCCACCACCTGACGGCCCACCGTCAGCGGTACCAGACGGCAAGCGCAAGGCCCGCGACGACGGCAGCGACGGCACCCCGGTGCCGGAATCTGACGGCGAACTTGCCAAGCGCTCAAAACCGGGCTCCTTGGCCCCTCCTCCCCCTCCCGACGCCACGCAGGCAGATGTCGCTGCCACGACATTGGCGCATGCTCGTGCAGCTGCCGCTCACATTCCCTTCTTGTCGGTGGAGAGTCTGTTGCCACCGAAGATGCCAACGAAAGAGGAGATGGAAGGCGTGCTCCTCGAACTGCGCAAGCGTGCGCTGGTCGAAGAGTATTTCGGCAACTAGCGATTTTCACCATTCTCTACTTCCGTGTTTGTGTAGCCGTCGCCGCCCGTGTGCGAACACAGTTGTCATTATTTAAGAATCTAGTATTTGATTACAACTCTATACACGATAACGATAAGATCTATAAGAGGTAGGATTGCGAGCTGGAGAATCCAGTAGTCCAGTCTAGTAAGTCCATGCATGACATGTAAGACTGGTGCTTCTAAGACTGTGAAGATAACAAGTGCAGCACCCCAAATACAACCGTCAAGAATCCAAACCTCGACGCCATGAATACCACGGCAGCTCCCTTGACCACCGCCGACCCACTGATGGGCGGAGAGGCGGCAAGCACAGCCGTCGCTGCCTCTTGCACTGACAACCGGACTGCCGATTTCTCGGAGCGAGGAATCACCTCCATTCCTTGCGGAGGCAAGAACCGGCTCGCGCGCCACGCGCTCATCCACTTCCAGACGTTCTCCTCCCCGAGTGGCCTAGCGCCTTCCGCCAGCACGCTCGACACACGGACCGCGCGCGCAGTGTCCAGACGCGCGACGCCGATGGGCTCCCACTCGGGTCCCGTGCGCGCAGACAGGAAAAAGCTGAACAGGCGCAGCGCCGGGTTGGCCACCTGCGCCCTCTCCAGCTCCGCTGCGGAGTAAGACTGGGAGGCCTTGTGCGCTTCTGCAAGCTTGGAGAGCCAGTCAGGGTACGGGACAAGCGGGACGTTAAGCGCGGACGCCACGGGCGCGATGAGTGTGTTGAATGGGACGCCGCGCGGGTGTGCGACGTGGAGCGTGTGGGCGCCTGGATGGGTGTCGACGCGTGACATCTCGAGCATTGCGGCGGCCGCATCTGGCGCGGTAATCCATCCTACGGACTGGGGTGTGTTCCGTGAGCAACAGCTTGGGGGTTGAGTCAGAATGGCACGCACCCCATCGAGGCTCGGCAGACATCCCAACGTGAGCGCTGACTTCAAGAGCGATGGGAACCACTCGCTCTCGTTCCAGGTGCCACTCCCATCTCCACAGACCTGACCAAGACGCACCACCACGGGTCGCAGTGCAGTACGCTCCGCCGCTACATCAAGGATGCGTTCTGCCACCCACTTTGACTCCGAATAGCCAGTACCGACGGCAATCTCTGGGTTAGATAGAACTTCCTCCACAACTGAGCCCTTGTTCTCGAAGTCTAATGATCATCGTCAGTTACAAGGGTGATAAGAAAAACAGGTCAACTGTAGGGCGCACTGATAAATACGGAGATAGAAGAGACAAGAGCAGATGCGGGCGCGCGCGAGGGGCGATGTGATCGCAAAATCGACTAAGGCTCGGACGCCAGAGATACCATCTTCGAAGGATGCCAAAGACAGGTTGAGATTAATTTTCCAGGCTATCGGCATACTCAGCACAGTTAGCCAGGTAACAGAGGCGTCGAGCGTACCATTGTGAACAATATGCGTGACTGATCCGCGAATCTATGTAGTCACGTCGTATGAGCACTTGTTGTTTCGGAAAAGATTCCACGTACTTCTTCGTATAGCCTATCGTTCACCCCAAAAGCCAGCGCATTTAGGTCTCCCTCAACATAAACCAGCTTCTTAGACGAGAGGAGGCTCGTGTACAACCCGCGCTTCTCAAACGCTGAGCGCTGTCGGACCTCTGAAGTCGCAGATCGTGATGGCCTATTGAACGCATACACGCGTATAACCGTCGGCGAAGCAAGTAATTGAGCAAGCATATTTGAACCGAGGCCACCAGTCGTCCCTGTCAACAGATACGTGTCGCCAAAGGGCAATTGGCGGCCAGATCCATTGACAACAGGGCGTGCGGGGAAGGTTTCCGTGTACTTCTCCACAAGTGCCTGTAACTCCTGCCCGCGTGCTTTAAGGCCAACACCGAGGGCAGATTGAGGGTCCGTTACCGCCCTGCTTAAGAACGTCGCCATGCGCTCGATACTGGGGTGCTCATATACGAAGGATGCAGACACGAGCTTCGCTGCCTCGGGCTTGGTCTCTCGAAGCCCATGCAGGACAGAATTGCGAATATAAGTTGACTGTAGACTGTGAGGAAATGTTAACGAATAGCGACAGACACTTGCAGAGCTGCGTACCTATCGCAACCATGCTGGAAGATGTCGATATTGTCGGCCATCTTCTGTGTCATTACCTTATGAACAATGCGCCGCACATAGTCCAACGATTGCGACAGAGTCCACTCGGAAGGTGATGGGATATCAACTTGTGAAGTCTGTTCGACGACATCATACAGGGCGTTGATCTCGTTATCGTAGTCCTTAAGGATTGCTTGCCGCCGCGCCGTCATTTTTGCCGTGTATACAAACGGCTTCGATGGGGATGCGACAATTATCATCTGAAAAATCGACTAGGTTAGCTCAGAAGTGTAAATACGACAGTTGTACGTGCCTCCTTGAATAGACGAGAATGTTGAGGCGCAAAGGCGTTTAAACCGCTCTACGGTTGGCCTGTGCTTCAAAGATGAGAACCCAGGAGAGAAAACTTATGTGAGGACTCGCCAGATCAACTTGCGAAAACTCTTCCAATTTCACTTCGTCCTTGGGGTCGAATGCGAATTGAGGCTTCGGGTCGACGAGAACGCCATTCTGGAACCTACCCCTGCCAAACATGACAGAAGATTGGATATGTGGGTCCTGGGCTAAGATACCCTCTGCGAGCAGACGTCAGGCAATTTGAACTGACTACCGAAACTGGTATCATCCGTACCCAGAGGCCCCGGATTCGTCTTCTCTCCTGTTGACAACATGATTTGATCGTCTTTTCTGCCATAAATTTTCCATAAACCGGGTTTCGTTGGGTGAGGTACCAACAGATCCGAGGTAGCGTATGCATCCTTGCCGTCTACATCAGTATTGAATACGACGGGGTGGTGCAGGTCGTGGTCCTGTAATTTCTAAGCAAAAATAGTGACGGGCATAGGATCCTCGTACAATGAGAACCAGTTCGAAAGTTCCATCGCCTTGGGGTAAAAATGTAGGAAGAGGCAGTGAGAGGAAACAGTGAGGTACTCCCAGTCTCTCCACGAGACTGGCCTGTCATGATACATCAACTACTTGAAGCAGAACGAGAGGGAGACGGGCGCACTGGGAAGCACCGTATTCATCACACCACACTCGGTACTACAAAGACATTAAAGAGAGACGAGAGAATTAGGATCGGGGTGCCTACCATCCGTACTGGGAATGTATGGAGATCCCTTCACGCGTGAGGAGATCTCCTACTTCCTTAGGTAGTGGGCCTCCTCCCCACATCTTCAAAGGTGCACAACATGAGTAACATAGAACAAAAATAGTCGCCTTAAACATACCACTGCCTTCGTGGTTCTGAGATAATCCACGGCGGTAGACTGCGCGACCAGGCCTGGGTACATCGCTCAATGACATGTACCAAGAAGGAAAAGGTCACGTGCCTCTAAAAATGTGGGTGCAGCGGCTCCGATAGAGCAACGAGTTGCGATCATCCCTTCTAATACGTTTTGAGGATTTGGCAGTACAGCTGGAAAGGCCGGCTTGAATACAGCCATCACCACTCCCACGGATACCTGTAAACTAATAAGGACCGATAGATATGGGAGAAAAAGGTACCTACCACTAGGGCGATTTGCAGAACACCCATCCCATGGAATACTGGCATGGCATGACAGGACATGATTTGTCCACACAAATCCATTTCTCCCACCCTAACCAAATATGTTACTACAAATTCGTTGGAAAAGGAAAAAGGACAACATACACGGAATGGTGCATAGAGTGACGACCTGTCTGTGGGTCCATACTATCGGCTTTGGAAACGAGGTAAGATCCTTCACACCGAGTCAGTTATAAACAACTCGATTGAGCAGGTCATATTCATACCAGAAGAATGCAGTATCAATGCTGGCGCGTCTAAATCGAACTTGACCGCAGGATAGTACTCAAAATCGATGTGGGAACAATCGTGCGGGTAAATATCTTCGAAGTGTGGCATGTCGGAGATAGGAATCTCGAGGTGCCCATCCGCCCAGAAGTAACTCTAGGGAAGCGGCGGCGAGCTTCTGGAGCATAGATTCACCACCCACCAGTAGGTGACGCGCAGCGGTCTTCTTCAGAAGATGGGCGATAGCCTCAGGCGAATTCCTAGGCGAAATGGGGAATACAGCAAACCCAGCTCGCAAGATCCCAACTTCGGTCGTAACGTAGGTCACGGTATCTAGAAGGTGTCAGAAGGCAAGCGTCGTAGAAAACGGTACACGAACCCGTCGCCGCCAGTGCCGCAATGATAATGTGGCGCCATCCAAGGCGGCTGAGGCTTCTTCCGCGGAGACGCGGGATGCAACAAGACGTGGCGGCGCGATGAATCCCACGACACCTCAGCCCACGCAATAGTCTTGACTTCCCCAGGACCGTCCTCATAGGTGAAGAAAGGGTGTGTGGCACTGTTTTTGTGCTGCCAGTCGTAAAGGTCGGGAAGTGTCAGGGACTTGTCACTCAAAGGTGGAGCCTTGAACGTTAAGCTGTTCAACACTTGCGTCTTAGGTAGAGCGGACATGGTGGGGGAAAGAAGGGGAAGAGAAGTTGGTTAGGTAACCAGAGAGTTGGATATGAAAGACAGAGAGCAACTTCCTTTCCCAATGGAACGCATATCCGGTGGAGTATTACCGTATTACTCAACAAACCGGACAGAGGGACGGAAATGACACCGCACCGTACCGCGTATCCCCAACATCAGGATCATAAGGGACTCGGAGCGAATGAATACCATCAGATCCTTGTCGAACGGCAGAGGGGTGCACAGCAAGAATAAACACGTCGGCGCTAGTGAGGCAACACCGGATCATCATTTGGTACTTAGTATTACACCATCCATACCGCGGCAAAGTTGCGATGGGACCTTGAGGACGACGGCTCTGAGGACGGTTAAAGTGAATGCGAAAGGACCGCTCCGACATATGACTAAGCCAACACCTCTACGGCGCACGGCGCACATCACTGGCGCACTCCATCCCCGATTCCCCCGTACAGTACACCACACAGCATCCGTAAATCCGCAATAAACGCTACTGTGATATGTTCTATGCGGACGTCCATTGATGTCCGGGCGATTAGGCTATTGTTGTGTTCAAAATGAATCTGGGCGCACGCAGTAGTTCTGGCCGGTTTTTTTTTTTCAAGCCCAAGGGGCACATCTGCAACAGTTCTGCTAACCCATGCCGGATCAAGTACGCTTCATCTCGGAGTTGGGCTATAGGAAGGGCAGGGGCGAAAAGTGGGCGAGCATTATGTAACGAAGTCCGCGCAGGACAGGACTCACCCTCAGGAAAACCCCCTATCCTGACTCGATCGGCCGCCGGAGAAGGCGCACTTGTCTTGCCTTCATGAGTCTGAGTGTATTCTTGGCGCCATCTTCCGTACGGAAGTCAGTTGGGGGTGTGGTCACGAGACAAAGAATTGCCAGCCCGATGATAACTGTCCAATCAATGTTCACTTACCGTTTTGGACGCCAACCGCCGACCTCGGCGAATGGCATGGCCAGCGCCGCCCTATTTGCGATGGCACATGGAGGCGCAAATGGGTGAAGTGAGGTACCAACGACTGGGAAAGGCTCACGACTCATGGTTCGTCATCGCGCGGAGGTCCATGCGAACGGTATCCATGTGCAGGATGGCGCAGAAAGCACCCGAAATGTTCCCTGGCCCTTGACCGCTTGACCGCCATTAGAAATTTCAAAGTGTAGCGCGATCAAGAATGGGCACCGACTACTTCAAAACCTTGTAGGACACCAGGCACGATATAATATAGGCGTCGGATCCATAGCGCTGTAGATGGAAAGCAACCAGGGGCAATTGCAAGTATATGGCTGGCAAGCTTCGAATGCCTCTTGTGTGCTTTGTATGTGGCGTGAGAACCCCCCAATTGAATGAACAGTGCGGTCACGGTTGTGACGCTGACTTCCACCTCCGCGGGACACCCTCAGGCTACACTGGCACCGAGTGTCCCAAGCAGAGCTCTATGGCTCTCGTTAGAAATCTCAGACAGACTCAGATACACGCTTCCCACCGTATTTCTTCGAGTACTCGGCCTCGGACAGAGCTGTCATTGAGTCCTTGATTGAGTCTGTATGTGTCACGGATCTACGCCGACCTTGCTTACCTAATTTTGCGGACGTCTCACCGCCAATGCATTCACCGGGATCAAATCGCACAGGATCAACAAAGCCAGACGCTGGAACCTCCGGAGAAGGAATTCACCTTCACTACTGTGTCTCCCAGAAAGGTGCTGTCTTGGAAACGGCATGCAATGCACCACATTGCTCATTAATCGTGTGCCTGCCCCGACTCAATGGCCGTGACTCGTGGTCAACTGGACACTGTATCAGGTTGATCAAAACCAAATGTGAGTCGGCATCGAAGGAGAAGCGAGAAGTACTACTGTAAGCCGCAGCCCCAATAAGCCCGAGCCAGCCCGCAGAAACTGCGTAGTCGCCTGTACGTCACATCAAAGTCACGGTATTATCGTGTTTCACAAGTGGAGAGCACCAACCACAGACGTGCAATGAGTGAGTCAGTTACAACAGCTGCACTTCTAATTGCACTTTATCCGACCCATACATGTTTTGCAGCGCAGCCTTTTCTGGCAAAATTATTCTGCCCAAGGAAAAGCTGTGAGGAAGCAATTTTTACCTCCGTTATGCTCGGGTTGTGGGCCCTCTCGTGCTGTGCACTGCCGCGGTCGCGGACCGCCTACTTGGCGACTGCACATGGCATGACGATCATTATACCATCGGCTGTAATTTCCTATCATCTAGGACTCGTTGACTCAGCGTCTCATGCGAATGCCGGTACTTCCGGGCTGATGTGCTCATCCCTTCACGGTCCAGAATTGGGCCCCAGAGCTGGGAGTATTGATCCGTCTTCTCAATGGTTGCGGCGACCGGACAGCTTCACGAGAGGCACGCAATGAAGAGCTGGCTGGGGTGTCAGACATATATAAACCCTTGTGTCAGGACCTGACCTGACAGCATCGTTCTCTCTTCAGTTGTTTCTCTCTTCCATCCCGCAGTACTTCATTTCTTTAGACGTTAAATCATCAATTTCATTGCAATGGCCCCCTCTTCGGAAAAGTCTCCTCTTCTCAAGTCTCCCGTCCCAGAAAAGCTTCCCTTTCCTCTGGGACTCGTCTCTCCTGAAGTTCGTCCATACTTGGAACTCATCCGCTTTCACAAGGTACGTGATGACGTTGTATGGGGAGGTCTTGTGAAGGTGCTTACACATAATGCAGCCTACTGGTACCATCCTCATGTTCTGGCCCTTTGGTAAGCTCGTGTTTACCTATCTTCGAAGCATCTAACTTACCGCTGAAATCAGCATGGGGCTTGACGATGGCCGCGTACAAGACGAGCTTGGACTTAACAACATTCTGGACTGAGATGTTCAAGTTCTTAATTGCCGCACTCCTCGTCCGTGGCTCTGCCTGCACCATTAACGACATTTTCGACCGTAACTTCGACGCTGGAGTTGGTACGTTCAGAATGATTCCGATATTGAGGCTCCGATCTGACGTAGCCCCAGAGCGCACCAAAGGACGCCCCCTTGCCAGTGGCCGCGTGTCGGTCTTTGCCGCCGTTGTCTATTTGATCCTCCAATACCTTGCCGGCGTTCTTTTGTACATGCCTTACAAGGGTGTCGCATTCTGGGCGGCGATTGCTCAGCTTCTCCCTCTGTATGTTTTTTTTTGTCCGAACTCTCCGTGAACAGGAACTGACAGAATGGTGGCCAACGCAGCTTCATTGTCTACCCACTCATGAAGCGTATCACCTACTGGCCGCAGGCGTGGCTCGGAATTGCCATGAACTTCGGCCTTGTTATCTCCTGGGTTGCCATCACCAATGAGGTCGATGTCCAGCTACTCACCCTTCTGATGGTTGGCTCTTGGGGTTGGACCATGCATTACGGTCTGTTCGCACCTCGCTGATCACCGTGCGAAACTGACTTGATATTAGACACCATTTACGCCTGCCAGGACCGCAAAGATGACGTCAAGGTTGGCGTCAAGTCAACGGCCGTGATGCTCGGTGATTTCGTTCGCCCATTCACTTCAGCTGTGCTGTGCTCTTCGTCTCCACTCTTGCCTACGCGGTATTCTCAACGACCAGACCCCGTATTTCTTCTATGTCACCATCGGTGGTACCTCGCTTCACCTTATCTGGCAATATGTCACAGTCGACCTCGACTCGCCCGATAGCTGTGGCTGAGTATCATTTTTTGTTATTGCATCACGGATATACTGACTCGACTCGTGCAGTGAACTTCATTCGCAACGGCCATATGGGATGGGTTACCTGGGCTGGTCTCATGCTCGACTATCTTGTCAAGATCGACAAGCTTCCTTTCACTCTTCCTTTCTGATCAAAAACCGCTCCTTCGCACCTAATTTTGCACGGACTTAGTTATGACCATCCAAGTTCGAGTTTTGGTCACTGGGGGTTGGAACATTAGCATCCAGCTTCTGGCTTTATTTAACCTGGAAGGGCTCTGTACTGTGTAAATACGCATCGTCCTCATTGCCATCTGTTAGACAACATTCTCTCGACCTCTCTAGTGTAGTTGCTCATCCACTAAATATCATTCGCTTGTTCGGGATACTGGTAGTGCCTCAGATATAATATGTGGTAGCTTCGGTTTCGGTACGGCCAGTCCAGTCATATGATGTTTTTCTATTTGGTTTATCGATTTGTTTCCGCGCCCATGTGTCTGACCGGTTTACTGATTCAAGCTTGAGAAATTCGGGTATTTTTTATAATAGTGAAAATGACGCAGTAAGTGCGTCAAGCCTCGGTGTGTTACAAAGTCCCCGAGTCTCGTGTTAAAGCTGTACGAACAATTAAAAGGCCAGCGTTCGAGCTCCTGTTTTCGCGTGTGCTCGAGTAAGGTCACCGTTTGCCCGTGTTCTACCCTAGTGCAAGTCTCGTGATCGCACCAACACGGGCATTCGGCCGATTAGAGGATAGTTCGATAGTGTTTTTATGTGGGAGTACGAAATCGATGGGCGGCAGTGGTGGCGCCTAGTGGGACCTAATTTCAATCAAATTCCCATGTTGGGTTGGGGTTACATAATTTATTCTTTGCAGCCGCTCGAGCGCTTAGCGCAACTTGCTGCAGCTCTCTATCACCACCACTTGATGCCCCATGTCGCAGCTCGACGCCGTCGAATCCCTATGGAATCCGCGTAAATCGTACCTTTTTCTCGCTGCCCTCGCCTTCGTTTTTTTGCAGGCTGGCCTTCTCGCTGGGCACTGGTCGACGGAGAACTATCTCCCCACGGATCCCGCGACGAGTTCGCAGCTCGCTCGTTCTGGTTCTACACGACTCGCGGGCAATGTTGCCGAACATCCGATACCACGCCTCATGGCGGATGCAGAGCATCGCTTCCGTGCATTGCTGTCGCGCCAGAGCCATTCTTTACGCGGTGCCGTCGCAGAATACAAGCGACGATATGGCCGTAATCCGCCCAAGGGTTTTGACGCGTGGTGGCGGTTCGTGCAGCAGAATAAGGTAAAATGGTCGACGAGTACGATGGCCTCGTCAGCGATCTCAAGCCCTTCTGGGAGATGACAGGCGCTGAATTCAGGCTGAAGGCGTTTCAAGTACGTACTACGTGTCGCTATGATTTTCATCAGCTGGCTCACGCGTTTTTCCGGCGCTAGGCGGCCCAGGACCTTCCTTCCGTCGACTTGGTACGAATACGAGGCGGCGACGCGGAAGCCGTCAATATCAAGTCACGCACAGACAAGGACGACGTGAGCATGCGCGCGCGTAGTTTTCTGAAAATGATAAACAAGTTTCAACACACGGTGCGTCTCTCTTTTCACTCAAGAGGGTTTTCTAACAACTTCTCCTCCGTTCAGCTTCCCGACATGGATTTTGCTATCAATGCTCGAGCGGAAGGCCGCGTGCTTGTACCTTGGGAGTATCGCAACTATCCCAATATCACCAGTCAGTCGCCTCTCGGTATGTCCTCAGGTGCTTTTTTTTTCTCTCTGTAGTTGTCTGACCTACGAGTCCCAGGGGGCATGTTAGGTCATATTTCCACTCCCGACTGGAGGGGAGAAGGTAGCGTGTGGGAGGCTTATCGTCGCGTCTGCCCTCCAGACTCTGCGGCCCGACGGATCATGAGCTCAAAACGGGCGACTGGCTCCAATGGCACCAGCAATTACTTTCGCCCTGCCGAGTCGTTCCCTGGTCCCGATTTTACTTTCACCAGGGACACCGCCAGAAAATTATCGTTCTGTGACAACCCTTCCGCCCATGTGATGCAAGGTCTTTTCTTTTCTGATTGGCGCACCGTTCCTACCCTGTATCCAATTCTCTCACCCGCTAAGGGCTTGGGTTTCGGCGACATCAAAATCCCCAGCCACTATTACTATGGCACAACGCGACGCTATACCTATGCATGGGACGACGTTAACCTGGAGCTCAAGCGATTAGATAGTATGGAAACCCCATGGGAGAAGAAGGACGACAAGATTTTCTTCCGCGGTGCCAACACTGGCGGTG